>CM028343.1:26632951-27232951 GCA_016618105.1 Dendrobium huoshanense
AATAAGTGTATGCCAAAACAAAGATGTTTAAGGCCGCTTTAGATTGCTTTTTGTTTTTTTAGAAAACATTTAAAAGATAAAATAAAATATGTTTGATTTTTTTTGTTTTTAAAAATAAATTCTGCTATTTAAAAAAAATTATAAAACACAGTTGAGATGTTTTGTAAGCTTCCAAGACAAATTTTTGGATTTCCACAAGCAACCTGTTTTGAGCTTGGGCCAAATGTGAAACACAAAAAGCACTTGAGCATTAAACCAAATAGCAAGTTATAAGAGAGAGAGTTATTACCTCTTGGCTTTAATCAAATGTTCTTTCAATGGGAGTAATGTTAATTTTCTACATCTTAATCTATTTTGAAGAAAATGTCATTACCTCTTGGCTTCTTTCAAATGTTCCTTCATCTTCTGTGCTGTAGTGATTCTTTGGATTCAAGCAACGCCCTTGAGATTTCCTTAAATGCAAAGGAAAAGATGATATCTGATCTGAATGTGGAACTTCATAAAATGGAAACCACTTTGTCAAATGAACGAGAGCAGCACATGAGCGAGATCAGGAAGTTGAATGCCTTGCTCAATGAAAAGGTGTTGCACCCCTATTCGTTTGAATATCCTTTTTTTACCTTCTTTTTGTAGAAATTTTCATTCGCAGAATCAACTTATTTGCATCATGCACCGGTTTTTATATTATGAGGAGATTCTGGTTCTTTATGATGGTAACTGCAAATGTTTACTTATTTAATTATTAGTTTTTGTTTTCTTTTTTCCATGTCCCCTTCCAATGATTGACAGGATGCTACTCTAATGGAAATCAGTAAGGAATTGCAAGAAAGGCCAACTGCTAAAGTTGTTGAGGATCTGCGCAAACAAATCAAAATCTTGCAGGTGAATTTCCTACTTTGCACATAATATGCAGTTGAGTTTGCTGCTGCATTGTCTTTATCCCTTTTTAGGAAATTAGATGAACCTTGATTTTTTTGACGTTTCTAGGATTGTGTTTCCGTATTTGTAGCCATAAGAAAGCCTACATGCTGTAGAAGAGTGATAATGAACTCATTCTCATTATGTATTTCTCCATACTTGATTAGATATTTGAACGCTAAAATTGCTCTGGTACATTGAAAATAAGTATTCTAAATTAAATTTGCATCTTCTTCAACATAGATTGTTTAATAGCTTATTAAAAACAAACTGTGAAACATGTTTAGGATTGAGCATGCTTAATTTGATATGGATTTATTTCAGTTGATTACGGGGTGTAGGGTTTAATCATGGACATACTTGTTGCTTGAATTGTGGTGTATTTAACATATGAAAAGACATGGTGATGAATGGCATAGTGGGAAAATGCATTTTTTGTTTATAAATTTCATGTAAAATGTGTGTGAATGCATCTACGTATATGTGTGGTGGTATACCGAAGGAAATTGATGTAGAACAACATAGCTATGGTCAGTGAACCTGAATAAATTAACTCTCATATTACCTCGTTCTAATGCCATCTAACTACCTCCTGGTTATGTTTAAAAAAGAAGACGTGCTTGATATATTGTTTAATTTTTATTTATATTACTTGAAAGATGCAATGGAATTTAAACTTTTTATTAAAATATAAATGATTAACTAGATTTCACTGACATTGCATGAAGTAAGAGAAATACATGTCTATGTACAAGATTTGGGAGCTTATATTTGTTATGGACAAAACTTTAACGAAATTTGAATGACATGAAATGAATAAACAATGTCATAAGAGTAAATTTTCTTTCAAGTTTCATATACATGAATCAATTTACAGAATTTTAGAAAATAAAACAGTGAGGAAAATATTTGATTGTTTGTCCAGAAAAGGAATTAGATTTAGAGATCTTTTATTTAAAAGAGTCATATATGATTAACTTCATCATTACTATAAGCGATTATACTTATAAAAAGCATCTTAATTGTTAAAGTAAGCACGTGTTTTGGAGGCTGCATAGTGTGTGAAAGACTAGAATACTTGCAGGGATATCATTAGTAAGTTGACTTTGACTTGATTCAGGTCAATGGTTGACGATTTAGACGTGCTCAAATGTAAGCTTGTGATGCTTCAGAAGAAAATCACAAAGCTTAATTCTTAGACAGTTAAGCTTATACCTTCGAGCTTGATAGGCAATGCAGAATCCTTTCACTCCCTGCCCAATTTTATTGCTGTAGCAGATGCTGTGATCTGCGGCTCTCCTGTAGAAAAGATATGAACTTCCTTATGTCCTGCAGTTTGCTTTAGCTTATTTTTCATCATGGCAATTAGGAGTAGGACATAATAATTAAGTCAATTGAGAATATTCAGAGTTTATCTCTAATGTCAGGTTTCAAACCATATGTAAGCCTGAATTGTGTAATTTTAGGGTCTTTTATGCTTTCAGAATGTAACAATAATTCTTTAAATTTGTTCATGTATTTAATTATTATTTTGGTTCCTTGCTTTGATAAATTAAATTTATCAAGAAGATCACTATATAACAAACAAATATTTTTATCTTAAGAGTTCTTTCATTTTAGCCAAGCTTGTGGTGAGTTCCCTTCTTGACTTTTCCCTTTATCCTTCCATGCTTTTCTAATAGATTTAGCTTGGTCAATTAGTTTCATTTTAGCAAACCATACTCCATTCAAAGAGGCTATCTAGGTCTAGTAATCAATCAATAAATCATCCAAGATTAATTTTACCATACTAAATATACCCTTCAAATTTACTTTTCAGTTTGTGTCATCATCTATATCAAAATTTTGATGCCTATTGTTTTCGTAAGTATCATTGTTGAAAACCCTTAATTGTTTGTCAAGATGATTTTTTATCTCCTACCAAAATTAACATTCAAATGGATTGGTTCATTATTGTGATTGAAATCTTTCTGAGATTGTTGTGCATGAACTTGATTGGCTTCCATATTATCAATTATTGTTTTGGCCAAATTAATGCTACTATAAATTCGAATTTCCTTTGTTGACAATTCAACCAATTTATTTTACTGGGTCATAAAATTTGTATTCCTTAAATGATCTATTATGTTACCTTAATAATTAGCTCGAATTTTTAATAACATGTTGGGAAGAAATTGTTTAGAAGGAAATTCAAATACTATTCTATTCCTTTGAATCATTATATATATATATATATTCTAGGAGAATAAACAGAAAAATGAAAGATATTTAATCTAATTAATTATAATAATCATATCCCATGGATCTCCAACTGCAACCCTCAGATTGCTGCCTACAGATCTCTGACTGCAGCCCTCGAATTGCTGCTCACGGATCTGTGACTGCAGCCACAGATTGCTGACGTGGCCTCCCCTTAGCTACGTGATTTAACACTCCCCCTCTAGTTGGGTTGTACAGGTTGTACAATCCTAACTTGCAAACAAACTTATCAATTAGAGAGCCCGGTAATTCCTTTTTTAGAACATCAGCAAGTTGTCATGAGTTGAGGTATATACTACTTCAACTTCTGAGTTCTCTATTTTCTCAGATTTAAATTATCTATCAATAGTAACATGTTTTGTTCTGTCATGATGTATTGGATTCTTGGCCATACTGATTGCAGCTTGATTGTCAAATTTCAATTTTATCATGCCTTCAATCTTTATTCCTAGTTCAATCAATACTTGTATGATATAAATACCTTCACAAATAGTAACTGCTAATTCTCTCAGTTCAGATTATGCACTGCTTCGGGAAACAACAAATTGTTTCTTGCTCCTCCATATCACTAGGTTCCCCCACACAAATGAACAATATTCTGTGGTCGATCGACTGTCAACCTAGCTTCCTGCCCAGTCTGCATCAAAATAAAGGATAAATTTTCTATCTTCATTTTTCTTGAATAATTGCCCCTTTCCAGGAGTGTTCTTGAGATATCTCAAGATTTGATATACTGTCTCCATGTGTTCCTTCATAGGATTACTCATATATTGGCTTACTGTACTCACATCAAACCCAATATTTGGAGGAGTGTGGGAGAGGTATATAAGCTTTCCTATAAGGTGTTGATATCTTCCTTTATCTACTGGAACTCCCTCCTTTTCTATCCCAAGTTTCTTTTTAGGATCCATAGGTGTACTGGCTGGTCTGCATCCCAGCATGCCGGTCTCCTTCAGTAGGTCTAAGTATACTTGCATTGGGAAATAAATATATCTATGGAATTCTTCTACGAATCCTCAGCTAACTGAATGGAGTGTGGCTACAGTTCCGCATCATATCAGATGCAGAAAAAGGAAAATCAATGCTTTGGTTTGTTTTGTTTCTCAGGATTTGTTGTGTTTGAATTCATAATAAGGATATTGATTTGGTATTTTACCATTTTATACTTTGCCAAGTTGATTGTTCTCTTATAAATGTAAAGCATCATACCTGATTGTTTCTTAGAGCTTAAAGAATGGATGGTAACATTTCAGTCAATTTTTTATTAGCATCTTCCACTTTCTTCAGCAAAAGATTCAAGATTTTAAAATTCAGCCGAATTCCCTGGCTCATTATTAATAAGTATTGCTATTAGTAGATCATATCGACAAGTTATATGGGTCCAATTAAAGTGGTGTTCTACTTTTCTAGTGGTTTGACCAAGTCACTTTGTCTCTATCAACTTCATTAAATATTCAGTAATAAATAGAATGAACTTCCTGTAACCACTTGTTGGAAAAAAAATTACTGATCGAATTCATTCCCTAAACATCGAATGACCATGTGTTGGAAATTAGTTTTAGCTTATATGAAGGTTGAAGTTGCGTTGAAGCAATTTCAGACATTGCAAACATTTTGAAAACTCTTCCGCAGATTTTTTTAGGAGTCGATCAGAAATAATCTTGCATCAAGGTTCTTCCACTGGAATGTCTCCCACACTCGCCTAGAAGAACTTCTTTCAGAATTTCTTTTATTTCATTTTCTCTTGTAGATTGTTGGAAGTAATCACTCTTCTGAACAATTTTCCATGAATGAGTATATATTGAGCAACTTTGATTTTGAACCTCTTCCAATCTATCATTGTTGGTGTTGTTTTTCTTGTCTTCAAATATTCAATGAAAGGATCAACCCAGCTTGATGAGGCTTCTTTTTCAATATCCATCACTTTTGCTTCTTCAATGCTGAGGTGAGATAACTCTAAAGTTGGCTTTAGGTCACGATTTTTAACTTAAGAAATAAGTCGGCGAGTTGATTTTGTTCTCTTAAAACCAGCTCAATTTTGAAATATTAAAAAATTTATATTTCTTTTTTGACTTAAAAAATTATTCTATAGAACATTTTTTATTACCTTTTATTGTCCATTCGCTTGATTCACTTTTTATTGAGAATCAAAGAAGACAATTAAGTGTTTTTCTCTGAGTCCAGCAAGAAAGCATAAAACGGCAATCAAAATGAGTTCTTTATGGTTTTTTAGAGCCATACCAATTATGACATCCTGTGCGCTTGAGGCTCTGTTAATATTGTTGGATCCAAGTTATGCAGCAGTTGGCAGCAGCCGAAGTGCCTAGGTGGGGCCCATGACCTCCTTTATCACCTATTGTAGAAGAGGCTTTGGGGGAACTCTTTGGGAAAGATGTATAGGACATTTATTAGAGGATTTTGAGCTGTTTAATGAAGGAGATTGTGGGGGGTTAGGGTTATGTTTGGAATTTTATTTGCTGCAGCATTTTTTTGTAGGAGTTTTGTGTTCCAAGTGGTTGCTAGGGATTGTCAGAGAGACGATTCATCTCTCGAACAGTGAATCAACTTGTATATTATCTTTATTTGCTTGGAGATTAGTAATTACAACCCCCTTGGTGCTATTTATGGATCTATTTGGAGTAAGTGTGATGAGGACATCGATCCAAAGTCCAAACATGTGCATCACCGATCGATGGCCACGATTCAGAGCTTATTTTTCTAATTGTTTATGCATTTTTATTTTTATATTTTCCTATTGTACCTTTATGTTGAGTTGAGTTATGTTGGGGCCCTGAGGGCAATTTAGTCTTTATTTATTCATGTATGCTTGAGACCTATATATATGGGTCTTTCCTCTTGTAATAGCTAATGAATATTGGAATGAAAAAAATTTGTGTGTTTCTACTTCTTCTTCTTGCATGAGAGCTTGAGAAGGGAGAGAGCTCAAGGGGAGCAAATCGCAAGGCCCACCAGTCGTTGGAAGAGTCCGCGGCTCGTGGTTAGGTTTTCTATCCTCTCCTTCGTATTCACCTCCATCTTCTTTCTCCTCCACCACAAGAAGACCCCTTCCTCTCACCCAAACCCGTCGGCCATCTCCCTCCTCCTCCATTAGCCGCCGGCCATCCATGGCTTTCCCCCTTGGTGATGCCATCAATCCTCCTAGTGGTTCCTTGATTGTTGCCTAACAATAATTAAGGGAGTTACTACTTTTGAATTTCAAAATTTGAAATTCAAAACTTTCCTTATTTGAAAGTTTCCAAAAATGGAAGGTTTTGAATGATTCACTCCAAATCTCATGACATGTGGATTTGATAACTTTCATCCTAGGTGGCATCGACCCAATTGGAAAGTGCATACTCTCTCCCTAAATTCCCTCTCCTCCTCCTCATCTTGCCGCCGGCCCTAGGATGGGCTCCCCCATTGATTGCCTCATTTAATGCTACCTCATATTTGAAAATTCAAATTGATTTCAAATAAATTTCCCCTCCAAATTTACTTAATCCTGAAATTAATTTCAGGATTGAAATTAATCCCTTATTCTTCCCCTATTGGCCGCCGGCCTTGATTGGGATTAATGCCCATTAATTGCCACTTTATGGCATTGATCATATGAGGTTTGAAATTCAAATTCTAAGTAACCTCCCTCCTAATTTAATCAAAATCTGAATTAATTTCAGATTTGGTTAGATCTCTCCCTCTCCCCTCATCTAAACCCAATTCCTCCTCCCATAACCCGCCGCCCCTCCCCTTCTCCCACCTTGGCCGACCCTCTCCCCATCCTCCTTGGGGTGACTTCGAAGATTACGGGTGGACTATTGAAAGCACGCCGTCCGTGTGTCCTTCACCACCGGCAACCTCTCCGTGGCTCAAGACCCTTGGCATTGCAACCTTCCTCGTGGCATCGTTTGGTGTGCTGAAAATCTTCTCCCGCTAAGCCTAGTTTAGTTGAGTGGTTAATCCCCAAGGTGAACTTCTCGTTATTAAATTACGGATTGTTGTTTAATAGCTTTTGGTGTTGCTACTATCGTTGTTTATCCATGAGTTTTGGTCAATCTACGCATACTTCTTCGCCTAAGCTAGTTAATAACACGATTTCTTTAATGATTTTCTTGCTATCTCAATAAGATATTAATTGAAATTACGTTGTCATTCACTTTTAATTTCCTTAAGAAGCTCCTTGCATGTGGTATCACATCAAAGTGTGCTGTTTTTTATATTGTTGAGTGCTGTTTTGGCATGAAATCCTATCAAATTGATATTAGAACACGATTCAGGACCTATGATGCCAAAGAAAGTGGATGCTTTGGAAGAGAAACTTGAAGGAGAAGTTAGTCAATTCAAATATAAAGTTGAGGAAATGATTTCATCAATGGAAGTAAGGTTTTCTAACCTAGAGGGCATGATGAAGAAAATATTAGAGCTTTACACCCTACTAGCAACATCGGAGACGAGGGCACTGGCGGATGGCCAAGGAAGTGGGGGGAAAAACCATTATCGGCACAATGAGGGATGATTGAAAGGTAGAAATCTTGGGCGATAGGGAAAATATGCCACCTCTTGAGCTGATAATTGGGAGGGAAATGGATGAAGGATATAACATGAGGAGAAATGGGAGGAAGAAACAGTGAGGGCTGATTTTGAGGAAGAGGATATCTATGAAAGGAGGGGTGGGAGAGAACAATGGAGAGATCACAACAATTGTTATGTTAGAAATATATTTCTATAGTCTAATTCATAGTATGTGAGGCTTGTTGGTCAGTTGCTTATACGCCACAATCACATCATGTCCTGTAAATGTGGTGTTTTATGCAGTTCTATGTAGCTGCATTGTGTACCATTGTTTTTGATAACTTGGCATTTGTATTTTGCTATAAAATGTTCGTCTTCTTCCATTATTGTGAAACTCCCTTGAGGTGGAGATAGGCGGTGCAATGTGTGTTGGAGGGCATTGGCTTTTTACATAACTAAATTTCAGTCTGGAACTCAACTGTCATTCTTCTTGCTTCATGAAATTCAAAACCTATATCATTAGCCATGCCTCTTTTATTTTGAAACTGGACTTGTGTCCTTAGGGTGAGTTTAACACATTTTAGGATGAGTTCCCTGCTATTTCCACTTAGCATTTCTATGCTCCCAGCATAGTGCTCTTAGATGGGACTTTTTCATTTTTTTCATGTTGTCCGTTTGCACTAAGTTATTGTTTCCATCTTAGGCCGTTGGGTACAATTCCATTGAGGCTGAAGATTGGGAACTAGCTACTGAGGGACAAGAGATGAGCAAGATGGAAGCGTTGCTTCTTGACAAGAACCGGAAAATGGAGCATGAGTTGACACAATTGAAGGTTTGATACGTCTTTAATTTACAAATTCCAATGCATATTTCGTTCATTACTTTTCAAAACTAAACATGTGATCAAGGAATTTAATAATTCTTAGACATTTTGCATGTCTTTCCATGTGAAAAAACAGTTTTGCAATGTTTGGCCACATTTAAGTTGACATTTTTATCTTGTGAAGGTCAAAATTTCAGAGAAGTCAAGTTTGCTAGACGTGAGTGAATCTAAAATTGCAGAGCTCACTATGAAGGTGAATGAACAACAAAAGCTGATTTCAATACTTGAAGATGACATTTTAAAGGTTTGTGGGCTCAGAAAGTTTTTTCTCTTAGCGAACTGTTGCTTTGATTACGGGCTTCATTGGCTGATTCAAAGAGCACTTCTGACCTTTTTGTTCTTGAGCTTCATTATGTACTCATAGTTGAACTGAGACATGCTGAGTTTTATTATGCTTTTACAGGGCTACAATTCATCTGATCGGAAAGGATCACTATTAAATGATTGGGATATGAATGATATTGGCACTGAAGCATCTGAGGTGCATTCTTTGTTACGACTCCTGAATTGCTTATAGTTATTTCTGTTGTTTTTTCAATACGCTTTCTTGGTTAAAGGATATCATGCTTTATCATACCTTTTTTTTTATTTTCTTTTTCCTTCTCTCTTTTAGTAATAGCAGCATATTTACAACTCTCATTTGCTGGCAACCTCTAAATTCTTGAGTTTAGTTGGAATGTTATATTAGTGAGTGCTAAGGAAAAAGGTGTTGATTTGAACCTTCTCGATCTATGGAGAATGCTCAGTAGTAATTTTATTTGAGATAAATTATACTTGTTTTAACTAGATTATTTTGAACTAAGGCGTTAGGGTTTGTTTAGATCTATTGTCAAGACTTCTTATGGGTGTAACCCCTCATAGTTAATAATCCCTCTCACTTGCGGGAGAACACTCTTAATTAATGAGATTGCTTAGGCTCATATTTTAGACCTTGAGGTTAGCATTTAAGTTTAAATTTACTTATTTGGGGAATGAATAGGGTAATGGTGGTGGACTAGATCAATATATTGTGGTTCTGTCATTCTGACGTAGTTAAAGTTATCACTTCGGAGGAATTCTAGCTAAATCATCCACGAGGCTTGATTAACAATCATGGGTTGGCTCACCTCAGATATTACAAGATATTACGAGCAAATTGGGTGAACATGTGTGTCAAAGGCATGCTTTTGAGGTTGTCATCAACTCATTAATTGGTAGTGGGCTGGCAATTCCAATTTCAAAAATGGTTCAAAGCCGTACAATAACGGCATTACTGATGTAATGGACATGAATAACAAGAACTCGGATGTTTGATATAATCTTCTGTTTTCTAAGAGTTTTAGCTTGACTCGAAGAAGCGTTTGTATAATATATATGAGTTTTGGTTGGTTAAGTTTCAAGTGGTGGATTTGCAAGCATAGGAGATGGGCCCAATTTAGTTTGGATTGGGGATTATATTCTTTGGAAGGTCATGTATTGGATTATAATTTGACAAGTTTGCCTTATATTGAACGAGTTGGGGCTTACATTCATTGGAAGTCTCCATAAATGTGATTTACAATTTTGGGGATGTGAGAAGCCTAATGATGGGTCTTAAAGTCTTATCTTTCCATGGGAAAACCTAAGAGTTAAGTATGATTTGATTAGCTTCTTTGCTTTGAAATGGCCTAGCTTTACTAGGTTAAGGCGTACCTCCATTAGAATACCTATAAGTAAGATTTACAACCTCAAGGATGAGAAAAACCCAGTGATGCGTCTTACGGCTTTTCTCTATAGAGGTTGCTTGATTTAATTTGGATTTGGGTGCACATCATTGGAAGGCCCAAGAATTAAGCATAAATTGATGATCTTGTTTGCTCTGAATTGACCCAGTTGGATTGGGTGTAGCTTACATCCATTGGAAGACCATAAGTGTGACTTACAACCTTGAGGGCAAGGAAAGCCTAATGATGAGTCTTATAGTTTTATCCTATCGAGATGGTGGTCCAATTAATAAAATTAGTTTATTGGCTTTATATCTGCGAATTTGTTTGTACATTCCTATGAAATCCATTAATTAGAATTTGATTTAGTCGTAATTTAATGTTCATATTAAGATGATTTAGGTTTAGCACCCTGAGATTAACTAGGAATCAACAAGTTGAAACTTGAGTCGTTGATCAACCTGATTAATAGAATATGCATTTGAATTGAGACCCTAGGAGTGTTATCGTAATTTGGGTCACCCAAGGGTTTATTAGGACTCTTGGTATGAAATTGGTATTATTTGAAAGTTAGCGTATAACGACGTGTTTTTCAATGCATAAGCATACTTATCAGTGCACTTACATGAATAATAATGCTTTTGACTTAATTATGAACATGTGTTCAATAGTTTATTTTTTTCTAATATTAAACTCATAATGGGATGGTTAGTTCCTTAGTGTATTTTTTATGTTTAAACACACCTCCTTGATGCATTAGTTTGGTTTTCAATGTGTGAGCATGATTATGATAGGCTGGTTCCTCCTAAACCGACCCGTCCAGGGCGGTTCTTGTGTATAGGAGGCGGGCTAGTTCTGCCTCCTTTATGTTTTCCGCCCACAATAGTGGGTCCCACTATTCCAATTGAGTTCAAATTTGAAGAGGGAGTGACTAGGGCTTGAGAGGGAAATTGATTTGGAAAGTTTATGTATTAAATAATATGAGGTGTTTTAGGGTTAGGTCATGATTGATTTGATTTCTATTGAGGTTCTTTGGCGTCTTGGGCTCTAGACTATCTTGTCTAGAGATTTGGGATAGACAATCCTCCTCTCGAATCGAGGATCACTTGTATCTTGTTTTTGTATATGTTTGGCTTTGATTCTCTTATTGCAATCCATCATTTTGGGGCTGATTTCTCCCAGTTTTTGCATTATTCTTGCTGTTTCCATCAATTAGTGATAGGTTTGCTTGCGAACTTAAGTATTCCCCTTAGGGTTACTTGCGAACTCAAGTATTTTCTATCAAATTGGTATTAGAGCAAGTCTTGAGACCATTGGTGGGCTGATTTTGGCAAATTTCAGCGGCAGATTTTTGGACGGGAAAGAAGAAAGTTGTTTTTTTTGTGATCCAAATCCAGAAATTTTGAATCTACAAAAATTCGGAGAGAGATGGTTGCCAAGAAAGTAGATGCGCTGGAAGAAAGACTTGAAGGGGAGATGAACCAAATTGAGACAACGGTGGAGGAAATGATTTTTTCCATGGAAGGACAAGTAGCCGATCTCCGGGACATGATGAAAAAAATGTTGGAAATCCACAACCAAACGTTGGCTTTCGTGGAAAAAGGGAAGGAAGATAAAAACACGATTTCTAAAATTCGTAGGGGGAAGATGAGCTGGAGATCGTGGAGGGAGAAAGAATGAAACCCTATCTGGAGTCTTTCCAGAGGGAGGATAGAAGAGGTAGGTATGGGGAAAGGCATGAGTATTCAGGGGCGGAGCAAAGAGGTGCTGATTGGAAACACCGGGAGGGTCATTATGGCCGCCAAGGTGCTGAACTTGGAGGAAGGAGAGGGGAATTTGAAGGAGGTTTGGGTTATGACAGGGCAAGGGAAGACTGGGAGACATGGGGAGGGCCAAACACTTGGGAAAGGGGAAGCTATGAAGAAATAAGGGGAAATGGGGGAGATCAGAAGGTGAGGAAGCTGAAGATGCCCATATTTGAAGGGGAGGATGCATATGGATGGATTTATAAGGTGGAAAGGTACTTCGCCATCAATGGGCTAACTGAGAAGGAGAAGCTGACAGCGGCAAACTTATGCTTGGAGGGGAAGGTGCTGTCATAGTACCAGTGGAGAGACATATGAGATCTATCAGGAGCTGGGGGAATTCAAGGACTGCATAATAGAAAATTTTCAAACCGACCAGGGAGGAGATTTCTATGAGCAATTCTTTGCTCTAGTGCAGGAGGGATCAGTAGCAGACTGCCGTAAGCAGTTTGAGCATCTGGCATGTAGGGTGGAGCGATTATCAAATACTATATTGGAGGGGAACTTCATAAAGTGGTTGAAGGCAGAGATCCGAGCAGCAGTGAAAGTTCTGATACCTCGTGACTTGGGGGAGGCCATGAAGTTGGCACAACTAGTTGAAAATCAGATGAATCTAGAGAGGGGAGCCAGGAGTAGCAACACATGAGGCCTTTATAGGATTACGACCACCCATCTAGCACCCCAAGGTCCTGCAACAGGAGAAAGTCGGGAGACCATCAGGGAGAAGACAGTAGGAGGGAGTGGAGAAAATTTCAAGAGGCTGACAGAGAAGGAGATGCATGAGAAGAGGGCAAATGGGTTGTGTTTTAGGTGTGATGAAAAGTATATGCCAGGGCATCAGTGCAAGGACTGAACTCTTTAGGTTCTCACTGTCTGTGATGACGAGAAAACTGAGGGAGGTGAGGGACAGTTAGAGGAGGAGATGGAGGAGAAACTGCATTTGGATATGGCCGAGGTTTCACTAAACTTGGTGGTAGGATTCACTACGAATCATACCATGAAAGTGACGAGGGAGATAGAGGACATGGAGGTGGTGGTGCTAATTGATAGTGGGGCTACCCATAATTTTATTCCCACTCTGGTTGTCGACCAATTGGAAGTGAAATTGATGGATACCGGTTGTTATGGGGTGATGATGGATACGAGGAAGGTGGAGAAAGACCAGAGGATTTGTAGAGGAGTGCTACTGACTATACATAAGATTCAGGTGAGGAAAGATTTTCTTCCGTTGGAGTTAGGGAGTACAGATGTCATCCTATGGATGAAGTGACTGCAGACCTTGGGAGACACTAAGGTTAATTGGGAGAACTTAAGATGAAGTTGATGGTGGGTGGAAGGAAGGTGGTGATCAAGGGAGATGCAAGGCTATCCAAATCCATGGTTTCTCTTAAAACCATGATGAGGAATATACAATTAGTGGGTGGAGGATATTTGGTAGAGCTGTACAGTTTTGAGGGAGCTAGATTGAAAGAGAGAGAGAGGACATACCCTTCTCCCTACAGCCGTTGATTCATCAATTCTAGGAGGTGTTTCAGCCCCTAAGGGATTGCCACCATCAAGGGAGCAGGAGCATGCCATCGTATTGAGGGAAGGGGTGCCACCCATCAGCATCAGGTCCTACCGATATCCTCAATTTCAGAAGGATGAGATTGAGAAGCTGATCCGTGAGATGCTGGAGGCTGGGACTACAGAGCTTTCATTAGGTCGAGTGTGTCCTTTCTTTAGTCCAGTCCTTCTGGTCAAGAAGAAGGATGTAAGCTGGCAGTTTTGTGTGGACTACAGAGCTTTGAATAAGGGGACAGTGCCAGATAAGTTCCCTATTGATGAGCTCTTGGATAAACTGTATGGAGCAGTGATATTCTCAAAGCTGGATTTGAAGTCTGGGTACCATTAGATCAGGATGAGGGAGGCAGACATCTCAAAGACAGCTTTCATGACACATAAGGGGAATTATGAGTTTCTGATAATGCCATTTGTGCTTACCAACGCCCTTGCTACTTTCTAGTCGGTGATGAACAGAGTGTTTAGGCAGTACCTCCAGAAGTTTGTTCTGGTATTTTTTGATGACATATTGGTGTTTAACAAAACTTAGGAGCATCTAGAGCACTTAAAGATGGTATTGGGAGTCCTACAAGAACATCAGCTGAGAGCCAACATGAAGAAGTGCTATTTTGCACAGACCAGTGTGGAGTAGTTAGATCATATTGTGTCCAAAGAAGGGGTAGCGGCCGATCAGTCGAAGATTGAGGCTATGTTGATGTGACCCTTACCTAAAAATCTGAAGGAATTGAGAGGATTCTTAGGACTGACGGGTACTACAGGAGGTTTGTAAAAGAGTACAAGAATATAACATGGCTACTGACAGAGCAGCTGAAGAAAGATGGGTTCTTATGGGGAGAGGCGGCCACCACAACATTTGAGAGCCTCAAGAAGGCCATGACTATTATACCACTCTTAGTTTTACCAGATTTCACTCAAGTCTTTATAGTGGAGATGGATGTTTCAGGGTATAGACTAGGGGCAGTACTCATGCAGAATCGTCGACCCATTGCCTACTTTAGCCAGGTGTTGACAGCCAGAGCCATGATGAAATCAGTCTATGAGAGGGAGTTGATGGCCATTGTTTTAGCCATCCAGAAGTGGCGACCCTACCTGTTAGGTAGGCACTTCATTGTCAGAACCGATCAGAGAAGCTTGAAATACTTGTTGGAGCAGCGGATGATGACTGAGGAGCATCAGAGGTGGCTGTCCAAATTGTTAGGATATGATTTCGAAATCCAGTACAAATCAAGATTGAAGAACAAGGCAGTGATGCCTTATCCAGGTGTATGGGGGAGTTGCAGACAGTGGTAGTATTGATCCCTTTGATGCTAGATTGGGAGGCCATCAAGGAGGAGAGTGCCAGGGATGAGGAGTTGGGAAAGATCATTTCTAACTTACGGAGGGAAGGGAGCAGCCACCCGGGGTACTCTTTGGAGGTGGAGAGGCTGTTGTACCAGGGAAGATTTGTGATGCCCAAGACATTAGTTCACATTCCACATTTTCTTCAGGATTTCATGGTAGTGCAGTTGTGGGTCACTCAGGGGTACAGAAGACCTACAAGAGGCTAGCCTTAGAGTTGTATTGGAAGGGAATGAATAAGGATGTAGAGGAGATGATGTCTCAATGTGAGATATGTTAGATGAACACGTATTTGGCCATGTCACCAGGAGGATTACTACATCCATTGGCTTTACCAAGGCGAGTATGGGAGGAGGTATCTATGGACTTCATAGATGGGTTGCCCCGTTCAAAAGGTTTCACAGTGATTTTAGTAGTAGATAGATTGAGAAAGTATGCTTACTTCATTCCCCTACGACATCCCTACACTGCAGTGACAATAGCATCAGCCTTCATTAGAGAGGTAGTTAGACTGCATGGGATACTAGAGGTGATAGTACTTGACAAAGATAAGGTGTTCCTCAGCCATTTTTGGAAGGAGCTTTTCAGATTGCAAGGAATAGTGTTGAAAGGAGCACCGCCTACCACCCATAGACAGATGACCAAACAAAAGTGTCCAACATGAGCTTGGAGACCTACCTCAGATGTAGATAGATTGAGAAAGTATGCTTACTTCATTCCCCTACGACATCCCTACACTGCAGTGACAATAGCATCAGCCTTCATTAGAGAGGTAGTTAGACTGCATGGGGTACTAGAGGTGATAGTATTTGACAAGGATAAGGTGTTCCTCAGCCATTTTTGGAAGGAGCTTTTTAGATTGCAAGGAACAATGTTGAAAGGAGCACCGCCTATCACCCATAGACAGATGACCAAACAGAAGTGTCCAACATGAGCTTGGAGACCTACCTCAGATGCTTTGTGTCGGAGATACCCAAGCTATGGGGCAAGTGACTATCATGGGTCGAGTAATGGTACAACACTTCTTATCATTCTGCTTCTCAAATGACCACATTCATAGTGTTGTATGGAAGGGATCCTTCTCACTTGGTGCGCTTTGGGAGTAGCAGTACTCCAGTTTCTTCAGTGGAGAAATACTTGGAGGAGAGGGACATAGTATTAGAGGAGTTAAAGAGACATCTACTGAGAGCTCAACATATTATGAAAAAACAAGCAGATGGGCACAAGAAGGACATTCAGTTCGAAGTAGGGGAAACAATGTTCTTGAAGCTCCGACCATACCGACTGAAGATAGTCGCCAACACGAAGAATGAGAAGCTTGCTCCAAGGTACTTTGGGCCTTATGAAGTATTAGAGAAGATCAGAGCAGTAGCATATCGACTGAAACTGCCACCAATGACGACTATACATTCGATTTTCCATGTATCTCAGTTGAGAAGGGCCATTATAGATTATATAACCAACTTATAGTTACTGGTGACATTTATTGTGGATTTAGAGGTGATTCTGGAACCCTTAGAGTTGATGGGGGTTCACTAGAAATAAGATGAAACTAAGGAATTGCTGATCAAGTGGAAGAACCTTCCTGACTATGATGCCACGTGGGAGCCATACGAGAGGGTGAAACATCAGTTTTTTTATTTTCACCTTCAGGACAATGTGATTCTTTGGGAGGGCGGTATTGATAGACCGATTCCTCCTGAGCCGGCCCAACTGGCCTGTCTAGGGTCGGTTCTTGTGACTAGCCCGCCTCTATGTTTGCCGCCCACAATAGTCGGTCCCACTCTTCCAATTGAGTTTAAATTTGAAAAAGAGGGGGCGGCTAGGGCTTGAGAGGGAAAATTGATTTGGAAAGTTTGTGTATTAAATAGCATGAGGTGTTTTAGGGTTAGGGCATGCTTGATTTGATTTCTATTAAAGTTCTTTGTCATCTTGGGCTCTAGACTACCTTGTCTAGAGATTTGGGAGAAACGATTCTCCTCTCGAATCGAGGATCACTTGTATCTTGTTTTCATATTTGTTTGGCTTTGATTCTCTTATTGCAATCCATCGTTTTGGGGCTGATTTCAACCAGATTTTGCATTATTCTCGATGTTTTCACCAATTAGTGATAGGTTTGCTTGCGAACTCAAGTATTCCCCTTAGGGTTACTTGCGAACTCAAGTATTTCTTATCAGATTATTGATGCATTCAGGCATATACACATCATTCAATGGCACAAGTTGTTCATAATGCATCTATGTCCCTTTAATACCCTTTTTTGGGTTTGGTGCCTTGATGTGCTTTTTGAAGAAAATTGATGTAGTTATATATTACAATATAAATAAAAATACTCAAGGTGTTGCACACTTTATGATGCAACACTTGGGACAATGTAGAGTTGAGTAAGGGTCAAACTCAACATTCTTAAATCAAGGTAATCTTTCTTGATTTTATGAAAGTTTTTGAAATTCTCTCCAATTTATGGGGACTAATTTTATTGATGACAGGTTAATTTAAATATTGTGAGAATTTATTTTTGGTTCTTTTTCAAAAGCTCTTTATACATTTTCTATTTCTCTTATTTCTAAGTTGTTTTAATTGCATTCCAATTGCATTAAGACATTATATATACACACACACGCACACATACCCCTTTTTTATCAGAAAAATATCATGAGGGTATAGCTGTAATTCTATGACTTTCCTAGGTCCTTCATATTATTTAAAGAATCTAAATATAGTTATCTAATTTGTAGATTCATTTTAAAACTCTTTTTGACTTAACCACCATAGCTCTACATGATTTGTAGGGATGCGGTATGGCATTGAGATTTCCAATAAACATTAAGAAATTGATTCTTTTATTTCAAAAAGCAAGATCATGCATATTTTTAGGAGGATGTTATTCATATATATTTTAATGTCTTTTGTGAAGAGAGATATGGGGCCATTGATTTCAGCCAGCCATGGTATAAGTGTTAGATTATTTTATAAATGTTGAATGTTAGAAAAAGCTAATTTTACAATTCAAAATTTTGAAATAGGATTGACAGCTTAGTTATCTTACACTTTGTCTGAAACCAATTATCCGCTCTTTCTTTGGTTTAATCTCAGATTTCGTATATGAAACTTATTTAGTTTTATAGGGACATCCTTAGGCTTAATGGAAAACTTGTCAACTACATAGCTCCATGTACAGTAGTTATTGAACTTATGCAAGAGTTTCACTAATTCGGCAATATTGGAATTAAAGAGTAAAGCACTGACAATGGTGAGTTGGGGATTTGCATTCGAACCTAGATTGATTTTGTGGAGTTAGTAATAATGGATTGAATGCCTTTCTCGAACTCACTTGGAACCTTTAGAACCTTATCTTCATTATCTTTGTTTGGGTTTTCATGCATATTTGAGACAACGACAATCATATGAAAACTTGTAATAGCAAGAATAGTGGTCGCATGGGGTGCACTTTCTTGACAGTTGACATAACTTAGGGCTTGCCTGAGTTGGGTAACATCAATGCGCTATAACTTATTCCATAAATCAGCCTACCTTGAAAGCAAAGTGGTATGGAATAACCATGCTTTACGTAAGCATTGTTGAGAGGCGAGGAGTAGAGAGAAAATGAAATATTTTTATTTATAGTATCAAGATCAGCCCCACATGCATGATTGTTTTAATTATTGTATTACTTTCTAAGTGGTTTGATTGAAGGCTTATATTGTGTTTTTATAAGCTGTAAAGGCAGGATACCTATCGACTCAGTAGTAATTTAGTAGTGGGTTAATTTATTACATTCTTTTTACTTGAACTTTGGGCCTCACAATCCCTGATGATTGGCATCAAATCAACTTGGTGGCCTCCTGTTCCTCCACTTGAGATAGAAAGTAATGTATTAGATGATAATTGACTAGCCATGTTTAGATCAATACTACATATTTTAGTTCATCTTGGGGTTTTGTGAGTTTCAAAATGTTGATATCCAGTGGCCTATTAACCAATGGGGCCCACATGAGTAGATGCATGCTAAAGAAGCAGACCAGGCCATTATGTTTCTCAACTCCTATTGTGTCTTTTTCTTGATTGATGAGTTTTCTATCTTCATAGAAATAACAATTAGGAATAATCTTTTGGCATGCCATAGGTCACAAACATGCTGTCGCCAGTAGAAAATCTAGAAAACTATGCTAGCCATCACGCAATGGTGGCCTTATGACCACTATCAAGCTTTAATCAAGCATGGTTATTGATGTTGGAAGAAAGTACATTCTAGACTTGGATAAAAAATAAATGGAGGGAGGTAAAGCTTTGGCTTGAGCAAAGATCAATGGTGCAAGGGCAAATTGTGGTCCTTTTCAGAATTCAGATCAAAGATCAATATTTGTGGGTCTTCGCACCAATCAAATCAAAGGTAAACAACCATTTGATTGTTCATTTGAGGAGCATTTGTTTTCAACCTACTTGCTGTTTTTCCAACAATCTATGATTTCTTCTTATTGTTTCAATCGTGTGAATGGGAAATTATAAAAGGCCAAAGGGGATAAAGTGAGACAAAGATCGGTTGAGGAGTAGAGAGCATGAGATTGTGGCTAACATGGTGATTTTGAATTCTTTTTGCGGTTCTTGGAGATCTCGTGGTTAGCGATGTGAAGGTGCAGAGGGTCTTGTGAGTTTACTTGGGGGAATATAATCATCATGCAATAGGGGCAGGATGAAGTAATGGTTATTATGAATCTCAATTAGCGGATCACCTCAAGATTTGTGATGAACCTTCAATCAAATTTAAAGATTCAAACACTAACTTTGAAACTTTAATTATGATCTAGCCCAAATTATGCTGGACATCGATTTTAAATACATTTACTGGCCTTGGAATCCTTATTCCAATCCTCAACATGGATTTGAAAGCCTCAAAGGTTCATCCTTTTGTTCATTGCCTTAGAGGTGAAATGGTTCCCTTCCTGAACTCAGAGAAGAGTTGTTTTGATTTTGAACCCTCTGATCGACCCAATAACCAAAATATACCCTTCAGTTAGTTGAATTTCCCTTCAACATGAATCTCATAGGTAAAATATCTTGTCCATCCACCATGCATTTTGCCAAAAGTGCTAATCTACTCACATCTTTATAAATAACTTTGAATTCATTTTTGCTCTCTAAAATCCTTTGGAAAAAGACTTGGCTGAGTCATTTCTATTTATTTCTTAAGCCTTTGATACTGACTTTAACTTCGGTGTGCCTTCCTAACAAAACATTCCTGGAGACAGACTCACCCACTTCTTTGATTTTGTGCATCTAGGAGCGAGTATTTGTTGTAAATGACGTACCTTAAAGATATCATTTGGCTTTTAATTGTTTCGGACACACAATAAGCATTAAAGTTAGAGAATAGCAGATTACACAAAATTAGTACGAAATAAGCTACTGATTAACTTGCAAATATTGGAGGATTGATAGATTGGCTGTTATTAATTAAATCCATATTTAATGTCACTCGGAAACCAAACAGCTGCTCTGTTAATACATTTGGAAAAAGAAATGTATAAACTTACATACTTAATCTCAAACATAGATACACGTTCTTGAAGGCGCAATACAAAACATTACAATTGTTATAGTAGTTGCATTAAGATTGTTCGCATGTTCTTGACAAGTTAAAGATTGCCTGGCGGCAATCTTCTTGTTTTTTTTTTGTTCTTTATCACGTGAAAGAAAACCTTTTTGCCCTTTTTCATCGTCATTCTAACATGCCATCATTTCAGGTTACTGATATGAGACATGTATCCGTTGATCAAGATCAAAGTTCAATGCTGAAGGTAATTTGCAACCAGCGTGATCGTTTTCGAACAAGATTACGTGAAGCTGAAGAGGTATAATTTAAATAATATTTCAGGCAGTACCTTGCTTGCTTATTTTTTTTTTTGCCTTCTCACAATATAAGTGTTGTGTTCTAGGAGGTGAGGCTTTTGAAGGAGAAGGTAAGTCTGCTGAAGGATGAGTTAGAAAAAACCAAAGCTGATAATGTAAAATTGTATGGGAAGATCCGTTACGTACAGGATTATAGTCAAGAAAACCTAGTTTCAAGAGGCCCTAAAAAGGTGAGTTCATATATTTAGTAAACTATAACCTAATTTATGTTTTTTCCTCTTTTACTTATCTTTATGGATCTTTTGCAGTATGCTGAGGATATAGAAAGTGGTTTCGGTTCTGACGTTGAATCCAAGTATAAGAAGATGTATGAGGATGACATAAATCCTTTTGCTGCTTTCTCAAAGAAGGTAATTTGATAATATTTAATAATACCAAATAGTCTGAAGTCCTTGATAGTCAAACTTGAATTGTAAGTTTTTCACTTGCAGTTGTTCTTTATCATCAGTTTATAGTTTGTAAGAAAGTAATTTTGTCTGCATCTGAAGGATGATGTTTTGACCCGGTACTCGTTGAAGATCGAGGCTATGTTTGAGCTGGCTTTCTTTCTGCTTCTTAAAGCAATTTTTAGTACTTGAACTAGAAAATTGTTTTAAGAAGGAGAAAGAAAACCGTTACAAACGAAACCTGAAATTAAAGTTAGGATGCTTTACTTTTTGAATCCACTTAATTTATATGTTTTTTTTAAAACAATGTCGAAGCTGAAACACTGCTTTGGGTGCAGTGCTTTCTTTTTGTGGGAGAATGTATTCTAATTTTAATCAATGCATGTTTTGATGTGCATGATTTTTATGACATAATCCATTATTTTAATAGGTAATCCTTCCACAGGTCTGCAAATTTTAAAATAAACATAATCGCATTCTGAATTTTTGGGAGATGCAATCAGCTATTTTATATCTTGTGATTCTTTGTGAATATTTTGTTTGTTTCTCCTTGGTTGAGTGAACTAAACTTGTTATTGTCATGTAATGTGGCACAAGTGTGCTATCTGTTTTTCTGTTGAATAGGTTATAGCCCTTCTTTTCTTTCTCCTTTCTGTCTTGCTCTGGCTTGCATTACGTGCTTATGCTCCATAATCAATTTCTCTAGCTTCTAGTTAGTTTAATTGTAAATAATCGTAAATTCTCTCATGGAATAGTTTAAAGTTTTGTGTTCGGATGAATTAATTGTGTCCAAATTAGTTTCTTCACATAGAACTGGAAATTTGTTAATTTGATTGGACGTTAGGTTATCTGTGCTGCCCAAAATCTGTGAGCTTGTTTATTGTCTGAAAGAAATATCGGCATCATTGCAAATTGGATTGTATCAAGTTCTGCTCTTTATTAATTTACTGTTCATTTTGATTGACATCAATGTGTCTCTCTTCGATTGAAAAGATTCCAAGTTGAAGCTGCCAAAGGTTATTTTATTGTGTCTGTTGTTTTAGCTGTTATTCTTTACAGATTTGTTAATTTAGAACATTTTCGCAATTGAACCAGGAAAGAGATCAAAGGTATAGAGAGCTTGGTATTAGAGACAAAATCACACTTACGAGTGGCCGTTTTCTCCTGGGCAACAAGTATGTCCCATTGCTTTATGAAATATTCTTCCCTAATTTTAATTTATTATGCACTATTGCTTTGAAGTCCAATGGACATATGTGATTCCTGAAACCGAACATCAACTTAGCATCATCCATATTTAAGTGATGAATGATCTTTCCCTTTTGCACTTGTTCAAATAATTTTGTTAAATAGCTTATGAATCATCTATTTTATACTATAACTGATGTCCTACTTTATAATTTTAGAGAGAGAGAGGGATGATGTTTTCCAATTAATAAGCGAGTGAGGAGACTATGAACAATTAAGTAGAAAGCACAGCTAGGATGAGGATTGTGGTTAGGTAGAGTTGTGATTGTGTGCCAACAGTTGACTGTGAGCGTGGAGATCTGTGATTGTCTCCTCTGTGATTGTGTGCGACTGCAACGTAGATCCGGATCATCACGATGTATTTAAATTTTAAATGAATGCTTATCTTGAATCTTCTTTCACACTTTCACTTTATATTAATATTTAAGATTGAGATTTGCTTCTTTTTTTATCGTGTGATTTTGTAGTTTATGACGATGAACTAAATTAACTGGTGTTTTAATACATACTTATAAAATTGTTTGTAATTTTGAGTTTATTTTTTATTCAAGGCTTACTTCTCAATCCTGCTCAAGGCTTACACCTTACCTCATTAAGACAAAAGGACTTGTTCTTGATTTCGTTTTTTTAAATTCTATTAGGGAGAAGTTTTGGGCCTAGATATATTAACCTTAGTTTATTAGGATGTTTTTATATCCAATGGATTTATTTTTAGTGGCGTGCAATACAACAATTGATTGTTTTTTATCTCACAGCAAATCTAATGAGCAAAAAACTCATTTTGATCAAAGAAAGAACCAGACAAAATTTAGCAAAAAAAAGTATAAGAATTTTCGTAAAACCAATCACAAATATTTGATATTAAGACCACTGGTGATGATAATAGGGTGATACTGCTTAAAAGAATTAGAAAAGCTTGATTTATCTGAGTTTTCTATCTGTTGGATTTGTTTTAAGATAAATATACTATATAACTATTTAATTTTTATATTCCACTTCTCTCAAAATAAATTCAATAGCATGAAACAGAATATTCAAACAAAAAATTTCTTGCATAATAATTATGTTGCTAAGAGTTTATCTAATAGATCTTCCTTTCCTTGACACAGATATGCCCGAACGTTCATATTCTTTTATTCCATTGGGCTGCACCTGCTTGTCTTCGCATGCCTCTACAGGATGTCCGCTTTGAGCTATATCAGGTGATTATAATCCAATAACTTGTTTTCTCCTTCGCTTCACCTATCTGCCACAGTTTTTTACTGTAAATTTCTGCATGCAGCACTCATGCTGAAGACGAAAGCTTTCTCCAACTCGGAAATCAAACAAATTTGCCTCACACTTCAAAGTAAAAAACAACTGAACTACATCACAACAGTCTTCAGCTTTCATCCAAAGACTTCAAAAAATAGTTCTGGTAAATTTATGTATATAGGAAAGTTTACTAATCCCTTTGTTGGTTTTATTCTCGGATGGGCAATTTGTGTTCTATCATTGCTTTTATTCGTTAATTATAGAAAAGTCACCAATCATATCTGAGTGGAGTTGAAAATTTTAGGTGGATAAGTACACGCTCTTCTTAGGTGGATCAATTTGCCATTGGTGTCGAGTTTGTAATTCAAAACTTCATTCATCAAGGTTTGAATCCCAACGAGGTGATTTTTTATCTTGTGGTGCGAGCTTAATTTGTTAGTGGGGATGACTTCGGCATCATTTGAGATGACTTTCTTATTACTTCTTTAAATTATTTTTTAGTTAAAAAATTAAAAATTTTGTTCTAAAAAGCTGCTTTAAGAAGCACTAAAAAACTGTTTTAAGAAGCAGTAAAAAATTCGCCCGAAATGAAACCTTATTCTCTTGCAACTAATGATTCATTTTGGACGGTTTTTTGCTGCTTCTTAAAGCAGCTTAGTACAAAAATTAATTTTTTTTATACTAAAAAGTTATTTTAAGAAGAAGTAAAAAGTCATCCCAAACGAAGCCTAAGTTTGAGATTGCAGCAACAAGCAGGACTCACCATGATTGATGCACTTTTATGTATTGTTTACTTTCTAGCAATAAAAGTAATTTTTTTAATTTATTATGCTAAGCGGATGAGTCTTTTTTGAATTTTTATATAATCGATGGTAATTTGGAATTTTGACTTGCACAGCATGATTGTGCGATGCTTTAAATTCTTCACTTTTTTCTTTTATAAATAGTTTGTGGCTCATTCATTTATACTTTCGCATGCTCTCTTCTTTTCTTCTGAGGATTCTTTTAAGAATGTCGAAGTCATTATTCTCATGAGCAGAATTTTCTGCAATCATATTGTTGTCTTGCTTCTTTAATCTTCTTGTACAATAGCATGAAGTCGCTGATTAGAAAGTGAAAAGTTGGTGAAGACTTTATTGTACAAATTCTTGTAGCTGGCAAATCCCCTAATAAATAAAGCAGGATGAGTTATGCTTCTATAAGCATTAAGGTTTTATTTGGGACAATTTTCTTGTTACTGTAAGTAGTTTTTTAACGCCGTTATAGAAAGTTGCTTTCTAGTATAAATTTTTTTAAAAGCAACGATAAAGTGAAATGCAATAAAAGTTGTCAAAGGCTTTGTTTGTGATAGTTTTTTTACTGCTTCTTAAATCAACTTTTTAATACAAAGATTAAATTTTTTGTATTAAAAAGCTATTTTAAGAAGCAGTAAAAAAATTATCTCAAATGAACCCTAAGTCTGTCGTGGACTTCATTTATTCCTTTAGGTGGAGGTTATCATTTGCTACTATGGACACCAAGTTTGTTGAGCATAGTTTTTTTACTTATTAGCGAGAATGGTGGATAAAATGATCAGTCAATCCTTTTCACTTCTATGATCACTGTAAAATCCATTAAAGACAGTGGATTTCATTTTCTTCAAAGCACATTAAAATTAAAGAACTAAAAAAAGTTAGAGATCAGAAAGGAAATTTCTTTTTTTTTTTTTTTTTTTTAAGTCGGCAAAGAATGATCCCTCTTCACAATTGTCTGGAGAGGATAACAAGTTTTATAACAACTTGCATGAGAAAGAGCAAGGTAATGTTCAGTATACAAAGCAAGCTTCGATCATGGCGGCAGGCGACTTCATGCTTGAATCTAATTCTTTTGTTCGCTCTCCCATTCTCCCTCGCGTGATGGAATGTTAAGTCCGTAGAACTGTACGATTTAATAAATTTGGGACTTACCACAAAAAGGACTAGACAGTAGATTTATTTCGGTGGAAGTCGAATGGCGGCGTAAATCTTATTTAGCAAGATTTAGCGTAAATCTTATTTAGCAAGATTTTGCGCTCAAATCTGACATAAATCCCATTGCCAAACAACCTCTTAGGCTTCCTTAGGGCATCTTCAACGGAAAATTTCATTTTTTTACTCCAAAATGTAGTGAAACTAAAAAAAGACGTAATTCATATCTAATCGAATTCCATTTTGCACTCTTTGCAGAAGGTAATTGTCTTTCTCCTCTTTTAAGCGTCTCTTCGACAAATCCGGTAGAGATAGAATAATAATATATGTGAACAGTGCAACGTCAATATTGCGCATCACATTGTTAACCCGCAACCAAATACTAGAAGTTTTGCTGTTCGGTTGGAGCTCGCGAGCGATGCCATTCTTGCGTTTGGAGTTCGGTTGGAGAAGACCTTAAAGAAGACCACACAGAAGTGAAACAAATATCCATATATAACTTTGACATTAGAGCATGCAAATAAGACACCTAAGAAGAAAGAAAGCTATGCATATTAGGTATTGAAATAAATGTGGTAGGAATTATGACCCATTGCACCTTCCATATATCCGTTAGATTAGATATGAAAATTGTGTTAGAAGCTCCTTACATAAACAAGTTCAAGATCTATTTCTTATTGCAACATTGGGCATTATTTAGCTAAATTAAATCACATGATGTATCAAATTAATTTCTATTAAAAAATAATAAAGATATTTATTGTAAATTATAAATATAATAATATTGAATTAAATAAATGATATTTTACGTATAATAGTTGTGTATATTTGGTCTTTTTGGATAATTTTATTTATGAATTTGATCAATAAATTGATTTAAGTTGAATTAAATTGATCTGAATTTTAATACATTTGCTTTGATTTTGGATTAATTATAATATTATTAATTTTAATAATAAATCTAATTATCTTGAGCATAATTAAGTTTATTAAGAAGAATATCAAAAAATCTTATTTAGCATTTATAATTTTGACAAGCATAATAAATAATATGCACATTGATTTTGTATTACTTATTTATTTATAATTTATGAGCTTTATTGATTTAACTTTTAATGAAATTAATATTTTGTTAATTTTTAATTTCATCGATTTTATTAAAGTAAAAAATAGAACATATAATAAGAAAAACTAAAATTACTATCAATACTAATTTATTAATTTTATTAATAAATTATTTAATATTTCATAATTTTATTAATTTAATATTTAATATAATTAATATAATTGAATGTTAATTTGATTACATTTATAAAAATAAAAATGAAACAGAAGATCTAAAATTAAACAAAGCTAAAATTACAAATGAAAGATCGGTTTGTTTTTTTTTTTTTTTTTTTGGGGAAAATTTGGGCAAAGCCCTTCTATTAAACAGAATTAAAAAAAAAAACATACAAGTAAAAGAAAATGCTAAAGCCGTTAAGGCTGGCTTAAAGAAGCCCAAAATTAAAGAGAAAAAACAGGTAATTGGCTATCCAAATGCCAACAGAAAGAAAAGCAGATAAAGAGATTTGTGGAAACTGGTGAAGAGAGGATCGCCCCACAACGGCTGCCTGAGAGGCATCTCAGCTTAAGTCCTGCAAAAAACCAAAAAGGGTAGTGAAGATCCCATGCTGCAAAGTAGAGCAAGGTAGTAGCCAATCCAGATCTTATCAGTATCAGAAGCTCCAAATCACAGAGAGACTGGACTCAGAAAAAAATATTTTAATTCGAGAAGATATGTATTCCCTGGTTGCCCATTGGCCGTCCAAGGGAACAAAAGAGGCCGCAACTAGGAGCATCATCATTGTCCAGATCTCTATCTAGACCAACAGATTATAGTCTTTCCAGCAAGCCAAAGGAATTTTTCCATTTAAGCACCTTCTCAAACACCACTTTCTTAATCATGAGAGATAGGGAAACCGAGCTAAGAGAGTTCCCACCAAATCTCCTTGAATTTCTCTCCTTCCATATGTGGTACATAGAACAGCAAACCACGAATTTGTAAAATTTCTTCAAAGCAGTATTTCCTTTGTATTTCATATTCACCCAGACAAACAGGTGTAACAGAGTAGGTCTAAGGAGGAGTTCCTTAGTATCCGGCATAACCTCATTTAGAACCTTATAACTATATGAGCATTCATAGAATATATGAGTGGCCGTTTCCTCATGATTGTGACAAAGAGAGCACATACTAGGAACAAGAATGTGCCTAATACGAAGAGCATCCGCAGTTTTTAGACCCCCAACCAGAGTCAACCAAACAAACACATTGTGTTTTAAACAGCTCCCCTTATGCCATAAGGATTTATACCAGTTACAATCAGAATAGCTGCTATAGAACTCCTCCATGTAATCTTTAAACCTAGTGACATTTTTATTTTTCCACTGTAAACAAGGGACATCATTATTGGGCGGATGAACAAATAGCCTCCTTATTTGCACAGGCAAGAAGTCCGGAAAATTCCAGCAGGAATTATAGAAAAAAGAGCATAATTTTCTGTCAGGAACAGAAATTTCATCCCCCAAGTAGTCCTTTAACGTCATATTGTTACACCAGTGATCCCAGATAAGAGAGATGGGGGCTTTAACAGTAATATTAAACTGAAAACAATTTTTTACTTCATTCGCAGTTCTACACACTGACTTCCAAAATTTAGAAGCAGAAGAAGGCGGGGGCTTCCAAGGGGAGGAGTATTTACTAATTAGCCAAATGGAAAGTGGAGAAGAACTATTATACATCCTCATAATCACAGCACAGTTATAAGCAAATTGGATTGCATTAATAGAGTAAAGGCCCAACCCTCCCTTATTCTTAGGCCGGCAAATGGTGTCCCAAGAAACCATATGCAATTTCTTGGAATGATTAGAATCACCAAAGAAAAGAAATCTGGAGCAGATCTTTTTAAAATACTTACTCACTGTTTTTGGTAAAATCGAACCACGAATCCAGTATCCAATGGTATTCTGTATAGTGAACTTTAGATACTGAAGTCTTCCCGCAAAAGACAGCAGGTTTGCTTTCCAGCCATTTAACTTATTATTAATGCAATCCATAAAAGGAAGAAAATCTTCTATCTTTATTCTGTTAAAGGCCAAAGGAATTCCAAGATAAATGATTTTGGAGGTTATGTTTGGAATGGAAAGAATCTGGCTAATTATATGATGATTTGATTGGTGCTTGGGAAACATAATAGCACTTTTATCAAAATTAATATGAAGCCCCGTGGAATTCCCAAAATCCCTAAGAATGTTAGCCAGATTTTGACAGTTATGGATAGAAGCCTCACCAAACACAAGCACATCATTGGCATAGAGAAGATGAGTAAGATGGAAATTATCAGCAGTAATACCAATAAATCCTCTATCTTTCAGCAAATTAGAAAAAGCATCCATAACAATACTAAAAAGATAAGGACTGAGAGGGCAGCCCTGCCTAAGCCCAGCAGTGGAAGAAAAAAAACCCTCCATAGCACCATTAAGAACAATAGAGAAATGAACATCAGATATGCACATTTTAATCCAGTTAACAAACAACGGTGAGAAGCCTTTTTGAGCTAATCTAGCTAAGACAAATTCCCTAGAGACTGAATCAAAAGCCTTTCTGATATCTAACTTCGCACAGAACATATTAGAACCACCCCTTCTGCTGGCTGAGGCTAGAATGTCACTTGCAAGCAGGATATTATCCGTAGAAATCCTAGCTTGAAGGAAGCCAGATTGATTATACTCAATGATACTAGGCAAAACAGGTTTTAACCTACCCGCAATCACATTTGCTATAATCTTATAAATAACGTTACAGAGAGCAATAGGTCTGTATTCAGAAATATTCTCAGCATTCTTGTGTTTGGGAATGATAGCAAGGGCCGTGTGTTTAATCCCATTTGGCATGTAGCTTTTAGAAAAAAATGATTTTATTGCCCTACAAACCATAGGGCCCACAATGTGCCAACATCTTTTGTAAAAGTGAAAATTGAAACCGTCTGGTCCAGGAGTGGATGAGGAAGAGCCCTTGAAAACCGCATTCTTAATCTCATAATCAGTAACAGCAGCACATAATTCATAAGCAACAGTATCAATAATAACTGATCCTCTAGAGAAATTTTCTATATTAAAAAAGGTGTGCTGAGGAGGATTATAAATACCCTGGAAGTGATGAATAATGGAAGCAACAAGTTCAACTCTAGGAGCTAAAGAAGAAGAAGCAAGGAGGTTGACCACAGAATTGGTACTGCCCCTCCTACTCCTAATTTTCCCATATAAAAACTTGAGATCATCTTCCCCGTGTTTTAACCACTTCACCTTTGCTCTCTGTATGACCCAAGAGGCATGTATAGCAGAAAATTCTGCTACATTGGCATTAATATCTTTTAAGTAAAGATTGAGATTAGGATTAGTGGGGTCAGCATGAAGATGGTTTAAAACATCTTTTTGACTAGCAAGTAAAGAATCCATATGACGGTTGACAGCATTGTAAGAAGACCAAGATTTTTTCTTAATGTGAGCTTTTAAAAATCTAAGAGTATTGCAAAAATGAGATAGAGGGTTACCAGATACCGGATCAGAAAAAGCAATCAGGAGAAGCTTCCAAAAGCCATCAATACTAGTCCAGTAATTTTTAAAAAGGAATCTATGTCGAACCTGCTCATAAATACCAGAGTGCAGAATAACTGGGCAATGATCAGAACACGAGGGGCTATGGATCGAATAGTAAGAATCAGGAAATTCTTTCATCCAGCTGTTATTCACCAACACCCTATCCAGCTTAATATGAATGGGGTTTTCAGAACGTTGATTAAACCAAGTGAATTTGTTCCCAACCGAATGCAAATCCATTAGACTATGGGAGAAAATCATGTTATTAAAATCAATAAGAGCAGATTGCGTTAAAGGAGTACCCCCCAGTTTGTCAGAGGCAAATCTACAGCAGTTAAAGTCCCCCAACAGGGCCCAAGGAATGCCAGAGCCCGGAGCTATAGCATTAATAGATTCCCACAGCTCCTTACGATCCATAGCACTATTTGACGCATAAATAACAGAGAGCTGAAAAAGAACTTTGGAAGAAACAGAAATCATCCCAGAAATGATTTGAGATGAAATGTGAGTGGGAGTGAAATTCAATTTATTATCATCCCATTTAATCCAGATTCTGCCCGAGAGAGAGGAGGCAAAGTTATGATAACTTTTCTCATTACGAAAAACAGAGTGAGATTTATCAAAAAAAGGATCTTGAAGAGCTTTAATATGGATCCTATTCTCCAGAATACACAACATATCCAGTTTGAAAGATTGAGAGAGACGCTTACAACAAAGGACTTTATCAGGACGATTAAACCCACGTATATTCCAAGCAGCAATAGAGGGAATATACATTAAGAATTTGTTGAATGGGATTTTTTCCCCTGCTTCCTTTTTGCAGGTTTTTTGACAAGCGTGGATTGTTCTAATTTCGACTTATCTTTTTGTTTCTGTTTAGTACTTTTCACCTCTTGTTCTACCATTTCTTCCAATTGCTCTTCCCTATTAATATGATCCTCCACTTCGTTTAACACCTCAAACCTGTTGGATAAGTCGAGGAGACGAGGTTTGTTTTTTTTTTTAAAAAAAATTACGAAAAAAAAAAAAACTTCCTTAGAATTAAGGATACGTGTCGGTTAGTTATTAGCTCTAATTGCTGTACCATGGACCATCTGTGTAAATATAGACAGCCGCTCTCGCAAGGAAGCCCGGTAGGAAAGATATTCCGCTGGACCTTCCATATATCCGATTTATTCGTTCTATGGCCGGATCGGACTGCTAATTTTCTTCGTCTCCTCCGATTTTACCTGCTCGGCTTTAGCCCAGAGATCGAGAGCTACCCTAGCCGTCCCCGCCCTACCAAGCGGGAGAGGAGAAGAGTGCCGCTATAATTTGTTGACGCAGAGATGAAGATCTTCGTCAAGACCCTCAAGGGCACCAACTTCGAGATCGAAGTAAAGCCGGAGGATACGGTACTTTTCTCGATCCCAATTCTTTCCTCTTTTGACATCTCTCGATTTATCTTCAGATATTGTCTTCGGTCACTTATTGGGGGTTTTCCTCTTCGATCAATTGGTAGAATTTTGGCTTGTAATCATTCGGAGATCTCCTTACGGAAAAATCCGTTATATGTTGATGTTCTTGAATTACCTTGGATTTAACTGTTCAGTCGGCTGGGGTTCCTGGAGTTTATGTGTTGTGCTTTAGGGAAGATTAGTTTTGGCATTGAGTTTGTGTAAAACCATTTAGGCTTGTTTGTTTTGCAGATTTCTGATGTGAAAAATAGTATAGAGATCTCACAAGGAAAAACTGTATACCCTGCCGATCAGCAAATGCTCATACATCAAGGGAAAGTTCTTAAAGACGAAACAACCTTGGCAGAGAATAATGTTGCTGAAAAAAGTTTTATAGTGGTCATGCTGAGAAAGGTAGGCGATTCCGATCCATCGAACTAGCTACTTTTGTTGCAAGACCTGCTGCAATTTGAACTTTAATTGGCTGATGGAAATTACTCAACTGATTGTTGTTTTTTTTTTTTATCATGATCGCTCTAAAAGGGACTTTCGTTGACAGCAAGAAAACTGTCCATTTCAAACATGCAATGTACATAATGTTTCTTTCTGTCAAGACTTATGATGGTTCAACAATTACGAGTTAACTTACATATTGGTGAATCACACTTTAGGATGCCTAACCATGGCATTATGGCAATGTACATTTTGACGCCAAAACAGTGACGATTTTATATTACTTGTTGGATTGCTCGTTAAGAGGGACTCACCTTATGCTAACAAACCTTATGACCAGTTTTAGCTACCTTAAGGTTGATCCAGCTTGACATACCTTATAGTCAGTATCATACTTAACAATGTGCATTTTTATTGTGCAATACCTTAGAATCTGTCTATAGTACCTTACAATTGCGCGAATTAGATCATCACACTCATAACATAAGTTCTATTTTCTCTATACCCTCTAATTTATTTGGGGAAGGAGATTAACATGACTCCCCAACTATGCTATATGTATGCGTAATGCAAGTTTTTAATTGGTTAAAGTTTTTCTTGATATGGTAGTTTTGTATAGCAATATAGATTTAGAGTTGTTACTCAAAGAGTATAAAATCAAGGTGGAGCTATGGTGTCCTAGTATAGCCTATGCACATATATCAATAATGCAAAATAGCGTGTTTTATAACCTATTTGTAGCTTAGCTCACTTCATACAGTATTTATGTAGTGAGGCATAAGAAAAAAAGTGTGTACTATAGTGCATAGTGCACTTATTTTATCAATGAGTTTTATGTATTATCTCTTCTATTCATTAAGTAAATTTTATGTTTTTTCTTCTTAACATTTTCATGCATTTTCTTCCTTTTTGTACTTTAATTAATTGTTTGTTTAATGTTTGGTTTTGCTTAATTAATTAATTTATTTATTGTCAGGAACATTATGTTACTATTTTGTTGCTTTGAGGTTATTGATCATTGTTATTTATATTGTTCAATTTGTAGAATTATCATATTATTGTAAGACATATTCATTCATGATCTTGCAAATTTCTTAAACATATTTAGCATATAAAATTGGCGCCTTTCATTAACTTTATGTATGTTGAAAGATTATTATGCTCTATTATATGTCATTGATAGTGCCTTTTTTGTTAGAATTTTTTTATCATAAATTATTTAATTATTAATAAATAGTTTAATTATTAATAAATTTTTGTGATTTTTAAATTTTATATGATATTTTAAAATAACATGTGTTGCGTTATGCACCATACATTGTGGCTCTATGGAACCTTTGCGCTTTGATGCACTTTTCACTATTGGCTAGTATTAGCCTATACAAGACTATATTGTAATATAAGAAGCCTAAGCCAATTATTTGGTGAAGACATTATGAATATAAAATCCTCATTCATTTCTATAAGAGTGTAGTTTGATGTGTTAAACTAATTCTTTGCAAATCATTTTGAATAACTTTATAAACATAAAATTAGATCTACCCATTTTCCTTCATAAGCCTCCACCGATTTTATCAACTCACCCAAGCTGCATATTTTCTACCCTTTATTACACATGTCGAAACAACTTAAGTTTATTTTTACTTACTTTATTTTTAATAAATGTCACCCCGAAATTTCCTTTAATATATTTTTTCCTTCATTTTTCATTTATAGTTTTGCCATTACATCCATCTTAACATTCTAATTTCTATCACATTTAACTTAGATATCAATAAATTTTTTATGTTGTTTGGACTTCCCTAAGTGCTGTTTGGTCTTTCCCCATGCTGTTTTGAATGTTGTTGGCTACTCGTTTTCCTCATTGTTGATTCCTATGTAGGAGGCTTTAATGTGGGCTGTTTTGGTGGTTTTTAGTGGCTGATTTGGAGCACATTTACGTGATTTGTTAAATGATATTTCCTTCTTATTTCTTCTATAAATTAGGACTGATTTCTTTATGAAAAAAAAAATCTGAAAGATTGGTGATAAATATTTGGAATGTATAACATGCGGGTTATCTAGCTTGCGAGCTAACTTCCTCTACCCTACTTCTTCTACTTCGTCTTGGACTTTTACTGATGTAGGACTATATGCTTTAAAATGATGAAATAAGAATTTGCACGATTTCTTGATAAGAGCAATTAAGATTAGAACTATTAGTAAATTAAAACGATCAAATAAAACATAAGAGCGGTCACTTTCGTTTAGGCTAAGTCACATGCCAAGCACTTGGAGAATCAAAATAAGTTAGAAATTCAATAACATGCAAAGTAAATAGCTTTCAACAAAATTTCTAATCTAATAATTAGATTAGAAGCATAGAAAGTGTATTTAATCATACGTTTACTAAGCTTTGGTAATGGCGAAGCGAAATCCTACGTTTACTAAGCTTTGGTAACGGCGAAGCAAAATCCTACGTTTACTAAGCTTAGGCGAAGATGAAGCTTGGCTCCTTGTGAATCATCATCACCTACAAGATTAGAGGATTAGGAAAGTAATTGAAAAGGGGAAGAAGTTCACCAAGGTCCAAGTCCATAAACAAGTCCATTAATTAACTCCCCGCGGTTGGGACTCCTGGTGATGTAGAACTAAATGCGATATGGAGATTTGCACAAAAATTATTTAAGAGCAATTTAGATTATCGTTATAAGTGATTAAAACAACAAAATAAAACTAATGAATGGTCACTTTCGTTTAGGCCAAACTACACAAAATGCTAAGCGGCGTCAAAATACGTAGGAAAATCAAAGTAATGCATGCGAAGTAGCTTCCAACATAATCCTTGTTTAACAACGAGATCTAAAAGCAATGAAGTAACAAATCCTACGAATACTAGTGGATGGCGATAAGTAGACACAATCTCTTGCTTGAACAACTTCTCTCAAGGAAAATAGAATTTGAAAGTAATTGAATCAAGGGCGAGAATCACCTTCTCGGAGAAGCGTTGAAATTCACCACGAACCTTCCACTAGTTACTCATGATACCAAGATGATGTAGAACTTCTCGGAGAAGCGTTGAAATTCACCACGAACCTTCCACTAGTTACTCCTTCCACGGCAATTATGGAATGACGGAAATTCTAGGGATCCGTCCATGCTTGAATCATGCCGACGAAAGAAATTAGGAAAGATCCACGCCACCCTAGTCGTTGATGGCAAGGAAGGGGTCAAACTTCGGATCGTTCAAGCATCAACCATGTAAGGAGGAACAAACTTGAGAGGGGAAGGGGAGGGAGTCGGCGGTTTGGAGAAGAAAGGAGTTAGGGTGAGGAGAGAACTAGATTGGGGGGGAAGAAGAATAGTATTCTTTCATGCCAAAATTAATCTCAGATTTTTAAGTAAATGTGGAGGGAAAAATCTGAAATTTGAATTTCAAAAGACAAGTAATTAGGAGCATTAATGTGGCATTAAGGGGGTGGGGACCAATAGTGAGGCCGGCGGCATTGTGAGAGGAGAGGGGAGTGGGTTTTGTGGAGGCAATTAAAACTCTTTCCAAATGGATCCCTTTAATTTAGGAGAAGAAAATTTCCACCTAAATCAAATTTGAATTTTGTCATGAAAGAGATTTAAAACTTTCCTAAAATGGTTCTCCAAGTTAGGAAACTTTGAAATTCAAATTTTGAATTTCAAATGAAGAGAAGAATTCCCCAACTTACTTGGATTTAATAGGTAAGCATAATAATAACATCACTTCATCACCCATGGAAGCAAGCAAGGTGGCCGGCGGTCAACATGGCAGGGAAAGTGGGTAGGAAAACTCTAATGGAGGAAAATTGGATTTGGGCTTGTGGTTAGGTTGACATGAGTTTTGGTGGGAGGGATTATGTGGGAGGTGGTCGTTGTTAAGGGGGTAGGCCGGCGGTGGAAGATTGGGAAAGGAGGAGGAAGTGGAAAACCAAGAGCCACCGGTGGTGACTGTTGGGTACGACGGGTGGCCTCTCCTAGGCTCCACCAATACTCACAATTTTCTCTCAAGCTCTCACAAAGCCTCAAGAAGACAAGTGCAGGAAATTTCTTTCATAATCATTCATTAACCATCACAAGTACAAGAAAGGGGCTATAAATAGCCTACTACAAAGACACAACATAAAAGACTAAAATACCTTCTAGGGGCTACAAGACTCAATCCCTCAAGCAAGGGTAAAAAGGGAAAAGTGCAGATAAATAAAATACATCAAAATAGCATGATCATACTAAAATCAAAAATACATCGGATAAATCGTAGCCGTAGATCTACGGCCACGTCGACGGTAGACTTTCCAACTGATGTCCCCATCACCTGGACAGTGAAATTCTTCGGCTGGAGCAGTTGGACTGGGGTTAGGAACGCTCAGGACAGCAGGAAGTCGATTTTGGATATGCAGGACAGCAGTTTACTATGTATAAACTTCAGGACAACAGGTAGAATCTGTCCGGAATGCAGAAATCTGTTATGGACAACAACCTATATTGCTCAGAAAAGCCTTGGGCAGCTTCTTTATGATGCTGGAAAACTTTGGACATCAACCTGTGATCCTCAAGGGTGTGGGACAGCACGATGCTCTTGCTGGAATGAGGGAACAACTAAAAAGGAAGGCAACGTGGGGAGAACTTGGGGAAGGACGACTAGGGCTGGGAGAGAGTTGGAGATGGCTGGATTTGAGAGTCTAGGGAGTAGTTTAATTACGTAGGAAGGGAAAGGGGGAGGCAGCAGCCTTGCTTGTGATTGGATGGAGAATTTATGATCCCTTTTAAATAATTGATTGAACTAATTAGATAAGGGGGGGGGGGGGGGGGCATCAATGGGGGGAAATTGATTGGGCTTTAAAACTCTTTCCAAGCATAGGATGTTTAATTAAGGGAATAGAATTAAAGGGAATCTCCAATTAAATTCAGATTTAAAGAGATTTTGAAAGTGTCCAAATTTAAGAGAAGGGGATTAGGAAAGAAATAATTAAATCCTTATTAATTGGAAATTCAAAATGATTTAATTAAGAAACTTTCCCAAAATAGGTTTCCCAAATTAGGAAAGAAATTTGAATTTTGAAATTAGACCTTCCTAAATTAAGAGCGGATGCTTATGGAAAGTAGTCAAGAGGGAGTGGAATTTGTGGAGAGGAGGTGAGGGTAACATACGGCCGGCGGCATCATGGGGCTAGGAGGGATTAGGGGATGGGATTTGGGGTTTTTAAATTTGGATTTAGGAAATAGGAAATGTTTAATTAAATCCCATTCAAATTTAAAATTCAAACGGACTCAAGTTTGAAAACTTTTTTAAAATAGATTTTATAATTTTAGGAAATATTTTAAATTTCAAATTGCGTGAATTTGAATTCAAAATCCAACCAAAATTATGGCAATCTTGATTAGGAAATAAACCCAAAGGGGGTAAGGCTAGAGGGTGGCCAGCGGCTTGCTTGGGTTGGGGCAAAGGGGAAGGCTTGCGGTTTGGGGTGAAGTGGCTTGGGGAAATTTGTGGGTGGGATGATGGTTCGGGTGGGGCCATCAATGGGGGGAAATTGATTGGGCTTTAAAACTCTTTCCAAGCATAGGATGTTTAATTAAGGGAATAGAATTAAAGGGAATCTCCAATTAAATTCAGATTTAAAGAGATTTTGAAAGTGTCCAAATTTAAGAGAAGGGGATTAGGAAAGAAATAATTAAATCCTTATTAATTGGAAATTCAAAAGGATTTAATTAAGAAACTTTCCCAAAATAGGTTTCCCAAATTAGGAAAGAAATTTGAATTTTGAAATTAGACCTTCCTAAATTAAGAGCGGATGCTTATGGAAAGTAGTCAAGAGGGAGTGGAATTTGTGGAGAGGAGGTGAGGGTAACATACGGCCGGCGGCATCATGGGGCTAGGAGGGATTAGGGGATGGGATTTGGGGTTTTTAAATTTGGATTTAGGAAATAGGAAATGTTTAATTAAATCCCATTCAAATTTAAAATTCAAACGGACTCAAGTTTGAAAACTTTCTTAAAATAGATTTTATAATTTTAGGAAATATTTTAAATTTCAAATTGCGTGAATTTGAATTCAAAATCCAACCAAAATTATGGCAATCTTGATTAGGAAATAAACCCAAAGGGGGTAAGGCTAGAGGGTGGCCAGCGGCTTGCTTGGGTTGGGGCAAAGGGGAAGGTTGGCGGTTTGGGGTGAAGTGGCTTGGGGAAATTTGTGGGTGGGATGATGGTTCGGATGGGGTGGTGGTTGGACCTAGCCGTCGGATGGGACAAGCTAGGATGGCCGGCTGCTAGACAAGGGAGGAAGGTAGTAAAGTCGAAGGTGGTGGTGGGAGGAGGAAGATAAAGAGAGAGAAAATAAAACCACGAACCCGACCGTCTCCAAAGTTGGTGGGTGATTCGAGTTCTTCCCTCTCTTAGGGATCGTTCTCCATGACTCTCAAGCTCTCATGAGAATTCACACAAGAAAACAATATTTGATAAATCATTCATCCCCTTAGGAGAGCAACATGAGGGCTATAAATAGCCTTGTACAAAAAGACTCAAAATAAGAAAGACGACAATGCCCTCATGGCTTACATACGACCTCCCTTTAAGTAAGGGGTAAGAAAGGAAAAACAATTACAACATAATAATAAAAGACAAATAACAAAATAAAACAAATACATGAAATAACTCAAAATTCATCGACGCGATCGTGACCATAGATCGACGGCCACGCCTTTGATTCATGCTCTGATGTCCTCATCATTCTTTCGAGGTGGGAGAAAACTCAACTACGTCGAGTAAGTGTCTCGGGTACTCTCGTAGAACTCTAAGGCATCTGGATCAATCTGCTGCAACTCCTCGCGGTCTAGCCAAATTCTTTGACTCAGGCTTTTCTCTCCTCCTGATCAAATACTTCAATCGTCCACCTTCTCTCATGGAGATTTGGGAATATCGCGAGGTGGGGTATGTTTAGTTTCTCACATGGTGAGGTCACACAAGGCTGCTGTATGAGTGGATCTTGTGTGTTGAATTTAGGACCTTCATATGCAACTAGATCTTTTATGTTAAAAGAGGAATTGAAGTTGAAATTATGCGGGTAGAACTATTTTACAAGCATTATCATGAAATTTCTTAGTCATTTTGAATGGTCCAGCACTCTTAGCATATAACTCCTTAACTGTTCCCTGTGGGAATTGTTCCGGACGAATCCGCACCATCGTGGAGTCACCAACCTCAAAAGTAAAATTTCATTTCAGATCGGCATATAGTTTGTAATCGTTATTGCTCTCTTCAATTTGTCGTGCAATTCTGTTATGAAAGTCATGCAGATGCAATGCAAATGAGAATGCAAGAGACTCAGTGTATATGATGATTGACATGGATTGTGGACTCTCACAAAGTTTTTTTAATGGAGGGAAATTTTGGATGAAACTGATACACACACATACTGACTCACAAATGCACATAGATATGAATAAAGATGGGATCAAACACAAAATGAGAGGACATAAGATTTTCATGTTTAAGGGAACGGGTGTAGGAGGAGCAATGAAGACATCCTTAGCCAAAAGAATATTATCATAGGAAGTTTCAGCTAAGGTCATAGATAGTCTCCCAGGGGCTGCACGGTAATCTAGGAAAATTGTCCAACTATGAGAGAGATGGTCCTTAACAGGGAAAAACAAGAATATGGAGGACATAACGGAGGAATCATGAACATGATCAGACGATGGGTCATGACTCACAACCATAATGGGATAGCCCAAGGAGTCACCAGCAGGTATGAGACTCAAAAGATGGGGTAGAGTGTCCAGAACAGAAGTGGGCACAACAGATAGAGAGGTGACATGAAAGTAAAGGCTAATATTCTCTAACATTAAAGTCGGTACGAGGAATGGTGAGATAAGTTCCATCAAGATGGACACTCTTTCAAATATAAATCTAAAGGAGCAACTCCTAAAATAGATTCCAATAAAACAAGAGGATGTTCATCTTCCAAATTAGGCTCAAAATAATTCAGTTTCAGATTACTATCTTCCGAATTCAATTTCAATATGCTCAAGGTCAGATCAGTTTCTTTCGAGATCAAATTAATATCATCCGAGCAGACCTTATCTAACGGGATGTCCTTGATGAGACTAGGATTAGGATGGGCTAAGGTATCAATGCTCAAAGGTTTTAAATCTCCTACATCAGGGTCTAATTGAATCAATTCAGTTTCATCATCAAAGAAATCCTCGTCATCAATGATATCATTAGTATCCACGAAATGGATGCTCTCAATTTTAGGTTCAAGGGACATTTTCTGACTGGGATGGCTAGGAATCGACCCAAGTGGGGAGTCATATGGGACCAATCCAACAGAAGACCCAATAGGTCGACCATCAAGGCTAGGTGGAGACCTACAGGGTGGGGCAGCAACCCTGATGTCACTAAGGTATGGGTGGTCTTGACCACAATGATGTCCACAGTTTGTCCCAACAAAAGAGGCATGATGGTTTTCTAGATGAAGATCACTGGGTGTTGGGGTAAGGTGAGTGGAAGGTGGGAGAGGGAGATATTTTAACTCAAGTTCTCGTCTCATGCTTTTCCAATCAGAAATAGGGTATTCACCATGAAACTCTCTATGATCTTTTACCCTCATCCAAAACTGACAAGCACGACCGTTTAGGCGAGCCTTAGCAATGTTCACCCGGTGGGACTTAGGAATATCATGTGTTTCAAAATAGTCTTCTAACTGTCTAATCTATTCCTTAAAGTAGTAAGGATCCGAGGAACTATAAAAGGTGGGCAGACGGTTATGTGGCTCTAAGTGAGGTTGTTGCGGCTTGGGCTTAGGACTAGGACGATAAGCTGAGTGAGTAATTTTTCGACTGATATGATTGAACGAATGGGGCACATACCTAGAGTGGGGAGAGTCAACATGTTTCTCCTTCATGGTTTGAGTTATAGAGCCCACTAGGTTAATTAGGTCATCTAACTTCTTTTGAAGTCCTATCGGGTCCATTGGAAGCGCTAAGTGAAACCTAATGAAGATTAAGTGCAAGGGACAACATTTAGACACTAAGAAACTAGCCTAACATTCGCTAGATGTGTGCATGAATGATGTGGACAGCAAGCATAACAGTAAATTAAATTAGGTTAAATGATGATATGCATGCAACGATACATAAGAATGATTAAGTAAGCTCCTAGGATGACTTCTAGCACATGTAACGCATGCTAGTCATGCTCTGATACCAGATGATGTAGGACTATATGCTTTAAAACGATAAAATAAGAATTTGCACGATTTCTTGATAAGAGAAATTAAGATTATAACTATTAGCAAATTAAAACGATCAAATAACATAAGAGCGGTCACTTTCGTTTAGGCTAAGTCACATGCCAAGCACTTGGAGAATTAAAACAAGTTAGAAATTCAATAACATGCAAAGTAAATAGCTTTCAACAAAATCCCTAATCTAACAATTAGATTAGAAGCATAGAAAGTGTATTTAATCCTACGTTTTGGTAATGGCGAAGCAAAATCCTACGTTTACTAAGCTTTGGTAATGACTAAGCAAAATCTTATGTTTACTAAGCTTAGGCAAAGGTGAAGCTCGGCTCCTTGTGAATCATCATCACCTACAAGATTATAGGATTATGATAGTAATTGAAAAGAGGAAGAAGTTCACCGAGGTCCAAGTCCGGAAACAAGTCCATTAATCAACTCCCCGCGGTTGGGACTCCTGGACGGTGAAATTCTTCTGCTGGAGCAGTTGGACTGGGGTTGGGAACACTCAGGACAGCAGGAAGTCGATTCTGGATATGCAGGATAGCATTTTACTGTGTATAAACTTCAGGACAGCAGGTAGAATATGTCCGGAATGCAGAAATCTTTTCTGGACAGAAACCTATATTGCTCAGAAAAGCCTTGGGCAGCTTCTTTATGATGCTGGAAAACTTTGGACATCAACCTGTGATCCTCAAGGGTGTGGGACAGCACGATGCTCTTGCTGGAATGAGGGAACAACTAGCAGGAATTTTACGAAAAAGGAAGGCAACGTGGGGAGAACTTGGGGAAGGACGGCTAGGGCTGGGAGAGAGTTGGAGATGGATGGATTTGAGAGTCTAGGGAGAAGTTTAATTACGTTGGAAGGGAAAGGGGGAGGCGGCAGCCTTGCTTGTGATTGGATGGGGAATTTATGATCCCTTTCCAAACTTAGGATGTTAACTAAGGAAAGGGCTTATAGGCAAATATCTAATTAATTGATTGAATTAATTAGATAGAGGGAGGGGGGGCGGCCATGAATGGGGGAAAATTGATTGGGTTTTAAATCTCTTTCCAAACATAGGATATTTAATTAAGGGAAGAGAATTAAAGGGAATATCCAATTAAATTCATATTTAAAGAGATTTGGAAAGTGTCCAAATTTAAGAGTAGGGGATTAGGAAAGAAATAATTAAATCCTTATTAATTGGAAATTCAAAAGGTTTTAATTAAGAAATTTTTCCAAAATAGGTTTCCTAAATTTGGAAAGAATTTCAAATTCAAATAATTTTGAATTTTGAAATTAGACCTTTCTAAATTAAGAGCGGATGCTTATGGAAAGTAGTCAAGAGGGAGTGGAATTTGTGGAGAGGAGGTGAGGGTAACATAGGGCCGGCGGCATCATGGGGCTAGGAGGGATTAGGGGATGGGATTTGGGGTTTCTTAATTTGGATTTTGGAAATAGGAAAGGTTTAATTAAATCCCATTCAAATTTAAAATTTAAATGGACTCAAGTTTGAAAACTTTCCTAAAATAGATTTTATAATTTTAGGAAAGATTTTAAATTTCAAATTGGGTGAATTTGAATAGAAAATCCAACCAAAATTATGGCAATCTTGATTAGGAAATAAACCCAAAGGGGATAAGGCTAGAGGGTGGCCGACGACTTGCTTGGGTTGGGGCAAAGGGGAAGGCCGGCGGTTTGGGGTGAAGTGGCTTGGGGAAATTTGTGGGTGTGATGATGGTTCAGGTGGGGTGGTGGTTGGACCTAGTCGTCGGATGGGACAAGCGAGGATGGCCAGCCGCTAGACAAGGGAGGAAGGTAGTAAAGCTGAAGGTGGTGGTGGGTGGAGGAAGAGAACAACAACAACAACAACAACATCAAGCATTTATCTCACTACGTGTGGTCGGCTACATGAATCCTTTTTCTCCATTGTGTCATATTAAAATTTAAATTCTCATTTAAATCTAATAAAGAAAGGTCATTCTTAATATTTTCTTACCAAGTCTTTTTAGGTCTACCCCTACCTTTCTTAACATAAGTCAAATCTAATACCTCTACTCTCCTAACCGGGACATCGCAAGACCGCCGTTTTATGTGACCAAACCATCTAAGGCGACGGGTGGAGGAAGAGAAAGAGATAGAAAATAAAACCACAAACCTGGCCGTCTCCAAGGTTGGTGGGTGATCCGAGTTCTTCCCTCTCCTAGGGATCGTTCTCCATGACTCTCAAGCTCTCATGAGAATTCACACAAGAAAACAATATTTGATAAATCATTCATCCCCTTAGAAGAGCAACATGAGGGCTATAAATAGCCTCGTACAAAAAGACTCAAAATAAGAGAGACGACAATGCCATCAGGTCTTACATACGACCTCCCTTTAGGTAATGGGTAAAAACGGAAAAACAATTACGACATAATAATAAAAGACAAATAACAAAATAAAACAAATACACGAAATAACTCAAAATTCATCGACGCGATCGTGGTCGTAGATCGATGGCCACGCCTTTGATTCATGCTTTGATATCCCCATCGTCTACTTACTTCTCTCCATGGTTTTCATTCCATCTGTATCTTTTTTCTCAGAACTTTCATAAGTTGTAAGGTGTCGTTGAGTCGTGTTTTATTTTAAATTGTAAGGTGTTGTGTCCTTTTTATTTGAAGTTGTAAGGTGGTGTCCATTTATAATAGTATTGTTATATGCTATCTGTGTTAGTCTTTGTTTTAAGGAAATGAAGACTTGAGTTTGTAATACTTGTGTTTTTATTGCATCAGTCACTCAACAACTTTTTTAAACACCAATGCTCTATCATACATATGTTTAATAGCATAACATTTATTTGACACACCTTTTGTCCATACTCACCATCGCCGTAGCCGTCGTCGGAGATCACTTGAAACATGCACACCACCATCACCTCATCGAAAATTTTTAGAGTATTAATGTCATCTTTATGTTAATGAAAAATATTTATAAAAGAGGAAGATGACTAAAATAAATAAAGAAGAAGCAAAATAGGAAGCATTGGACTCCATAGGATGAGACAAGGGAGAGACTAATTTATTACGATGACGATTAAAAATTCAAGGAAATTCTATATGACATCAATTTTAAATTTCTTTTTTGGCCTCTTTTGATGGATTTTTGTCAAATTTATGTATTATTTTCACTTTCCATATTGTAACTTTGCATCCAACCCTTTGACAAGCCATACCATACATCTTAGTCTTGAAATATTTTGGATGATGATATTGTGTCAACCATTGATGATTGATTTCAGAGATATTTAGTATATTTATATTGTAGGTTTATTTGTGCTAATTCATGTATTATTTTACAATAAGCATAAAATTTGTATCCATATTTGATGAATATTGTAAGCTTAATTCGTCAAAGTTGAATTTTGCAGTAGCTCGTTCTGGAGATTTTATGAGCAGTTTTTATGGTATTTATGTGGGTTTTTAATGGATGGTCTTTTATGTGCACTATTGGTCATAGTTCAATGTGTTTTCTATGGTAAATTCGTTTTTCCTTTCTATCTATTTTTGCTTTTCTTTGACTCAATTTTTCTCCTGATTTCTTGGTTTGCAATTTCCTTTTGAGTATTGTTGTGTTATCTTATCTACTCTTAGAACATAATAGATTATATGAGAGGTTGTCTATTAATATTTAGTCTGAGGATGTTACTAGCAATTTTTTATCCAATATATTTTAGCTTTCAATTTTCAGTGTGCATGCAATATGGATGTGTGATTCCTTCAATGTGTGACTGCTTATGTGGGAAGTCATCTCTTTATATCAATATAATGCTTAAATGTTTTTCGTCTGGTGAACTCTTTTGTTTACTTAATTTCTTCTAAATATTTTTTATTGGCTTGATTTTTTTTTTGCTGAAAACATTGCAGTTGCTCTTTAATTTACCTTGTTTGAATTTCTTGTTAATTTCTTTAAATTTCTTATGTCATTTCATTATCATTTAGGTTCTAATTTTTTATATTTTCTTTTTTGGCTTACTCGTGAAATGTTGCAATTTCTTATCTCTTAATGGCCTCAATATATATTTTTTGGTGATCAAGCATAAACTACAAGACTTTCCATGTAAAACTAGATACCATGCATTTGACTCCACCGTAAGGTTAACATGTCAGTATCATGGTGATCATGTACACAAAATGCATACGGATGCAATGCATGTTGAATCTTATGCAAAGATCGATCGGGTGCCTGATGACTTATAAGCAATAAGATCATAAATTCATATATTCATAATCATCCAATAATTAATTACATGGTAATCATTTTCAATAATTATCATTGCCAAAATATTATGTTTAAGAGATCCAACGATACTTGGATCATCAAAATCTGATATTTATATGCGAGTTTCATGTTAGACCGGTCCATTGGATCGGCCCTGCCGGTCCGACGGGACCGACTTATGCGAATATAGGCGGACTTTTTTGCCTCCTGCATGCGTCGACGCTATTTAGGAAGGATTTTTGAGGAAGTTAGGAGGGAAATTTGAATGTAAGATTGTTTAGGGATTTCCTTTTGATTTGTATGCATTAAATAATTTGTTTTCTTAGGGTTATGACATCTTGAATTTGGTTGAAATTTGAGATATCTTAGTTTCTTTGGGCTCTAGCGGTGTCTAGATATTTGGGAGAGAAAGATCCTCCTCTCGAATAGAGGATCAATTGTATCTTTGTATTTTTTGTTTCTCTTTCATCAAATAATACAAAATATTTACTGTTTCATGGTTTTGTATGGATTTTTGTGGATAATTCTCTTTGTTTTCCGAAGATTGATAGGAAATACTTGAGATCTATAAATGTTTCCTATCAAGTTAGTATCATAGTAGATTTTGGGACTGTTTTGGGATTTTTTCTGTGAAAACTAGCTGCTGTTTTTCAGCCGGAAGAGGGGCTATTTGCTATTTTCAAGGGTCGAATTCTAGATTTTTGAGTCTACAAAGATTCGGGTATTGATGGTGGCCAAGAAACTGGATACGTTGGAGGAATGCTTCGAAGTGGAGATTGGACAAATGAAATCTGAAATTTCATATCTACAAACTCAAGTTTCAGATTTAAAAAAGACATTTTTGCCATCAACGAGAAGATGGATGAGAATTTTTTCAGTCAGGAGCAGATGTTGAAGAAAGTGCTTGAGGGCCAAATCAAAATATCGTCGCCGGAGGGGAGGGAAGGCGCTGACAGCCAGGGAGATTAGGAAAAACCCTAAGACAATCAAGCATAGGGGAGATCAGGAGGTGGAGACTTGAAAGGGAGAAGAGAGAATACCTCTCATAGATCCTATTCCTAAGGAGTAGCCTGGCAGAGGGTATGAGGAGAGGCGTAAGGAGGTAATACAAGAACGAAGATGTGCTGATTTGGAAAGGAGAGGGGTGAAATTGGAAAGGGAAATGAGTAATTATGACCAAAGGGGGGTTGAATTTGAAAAGGGAGGGGTTTGTTATGATCCAAGGGGAGCTGAATTTGAGAGGAGGTGGGAATTTAATGAAAGATTGGGGTATGAACGTAGAAGGGATGATTGAGACACTTGGGGGGAACCACCCCCTTGGGGAAGGGGAAATAATGAAGGGACCATAGGGAATGGAGGCGATTTGAGGCTCCGAAAACTTAAGATGCCTAGCTTTGAGGGAGAGGATGCACATGGGTGGATCTACATGGTGAAAAGGTACTTTACTGTCAATAGGTTGACGGAGGAGGAGAAGCTGACGGTAGCCGAGATGTGCTTGAAAGGGAAAGCTTTAGCGTGGTACCAATGGAGGGATACGAGGCGACTGATAAGAACTTGGAGGGAGTTTAAGGACTGCTTGTTAGAAAGTTTCCAAACCAGCAGGGGAGGGGACTTCTACAAGCAATTCTTCATGCTGATGCAGGTGGGGAGAATGATGGAGTACCGTGAGCAATTTGAGTACTTTGTCAGTCGATTGTATCGACTTCCAGAGACTGTACTGGAGGGAAACTTTATGAAGGGACTGAAACCAAAGATCTGCATAGCAGTCAGAGTGATGAGACCTCGGGACTTGGGAGAGTCTATGGAGTTAGCTCAGTTAATGGAGGATCAGAGACATGGAAAAAGGAGCAGGAGGCAGCAGTTCAGGAGGCTCGCACAGGATGACCACCACCTTTTTGGCTAGTAAGGAGCCAATACCGGGTACTTTTAGGGAGACTTCGAAAGAGAAGACTGCGGGAGGAATAACTGGGGACAACTTCAAGAAGTTCACATAAACTGAATTACAGGAAAAGAGGGCGAAGGGGATTTGTTTCAGATGTGACGAGAGGTATACGCCAGGGCATAATTGTAAGGTCCGAATTCTTCAGGTTCTTACCGTTTGTGATGAAGAAGGAATGGAGGAGGGTGTCTTCTTTCCACCTTGAAGACAAGGTGGATTTTTGGGAGCGAAGTATTGTTAGACCGGTCCAGTCAGTTCGACGGGACTGGCTTACGGGAACAGAGGTTGACTTTTTCGCCTCCTGTACACGCCGAACGCATGCACGATATGCGTGAGCTGTTTAGGAAGGATTTTTGAGGGAGTTAGGATGGAAATTTGAATGTATGGACTGTTTAGGGGATTTCCTTTTGATTTGTATGCATTAAATAATTTATTTTCCTAGGGTTATGGCATCTTGATTTTGCCTGAAATTTGAGATCTCTTAGTTTCTTTGGGCTCTAGCAGCATCTAGAGATTTGGGAGAGAAAGATCCTCCTCTGGAATAGCAGATCAATTGTATATTGGTATTTTCCGTTTTCCTTTCATCAAATAATACAAATTATCTACTGTTTATTAGTTTTGTGTGGATTTTTGTGGAGAATTCTTGTTGTTTTCCAAATATTGATAGGAAATACTTGAGATCTACAAGTGTTTCCTATCATTTCACTTCCAGTGTTATTTTCAGAGAAGAAACCTTTATTAATAATAAGCATATAAAATCAAAAAATCATATCAAGGATTAATCATGAAAAGAGGATAGATTTTCAGTTGAATTATTTGTATCTAGAATCTATGCGCAGCTTATATAAATCATCTTATACTCTTTGGTATCCTCCATCTTCATCACTATAGGAAACCATGGTAGTTAATCCAGAAATGAAATTGGTTTGGATAATTACCTTGAGAATACATCTAAGCAGTAATTTAGTAAATAAATAATCTCATAATTATCATAAAATTCGTACAATTTTGAAGGATCCGACCACTATCTTATCCTTTGTACTGATGGCATCTTGGATTGGTTTAAAGAGTGCTCCCTCGTACTGCCCCCTCTTTTAGATTGTAGCGGTGATTCACCCAGTATCATGATCTTGATGAACTATTAATGATACCTAACTGTACTTTGTTATAGCACCAGTAAACATAATAAAAATGCTTTGCTTGAATCAGTTGATGATATACTGATAAAATGAGGAGAGATGAGATATATGTTGAGGGGCAGGGGTGGATGGGAAAGGTTTTTGTAGATTTCTTGTAGTGTAGGAGAATATTGTGTTGAACTCTAGGCTTGGTAAGTTGCATATCATTCTTTGATTTTTTTTTTTTTTAATTGTAATGCACTAGAAATTTTTTTGTTATTTTTGTTGATATCAGTTGGTCACAAGACTCACAACGAAAACTATTTTTGACTTTGTTTTGCATTTTCTGCCGCACCTGAAAATCACTGCTACTCGTAGAGTTTCTTAAGATGCTTTGCAAGTGGTGGTGATGCACACTTTATATGCTGCTTTCTATTACATGTTCGTGTTCCCGTACAACAACAACAACATCAAGCCTTTATCCGATTACATGGGTCGGCTACATGAATTCATTTTTCTACATTGTGTCCTGTTAAGAGTCAAATTCTCATTTAGATCTAATAAAGAAAGGGCATTTCTAATATTTTCTAACCAAGTCTTTTTAGGTCTACCTCTACCTTTCTTAACATAGGTCAAATCTAATACATCTACTCTCATAACCGAGTCATCGGAAGACCACTGTTTTATGTGAGAAAACCATCTAAGGCGACTCTTTCTAATCTTATCTGTCACTGGAGCTACTCCAACCTTTTCATGTAGATGCTCGTTTCGTATCCTGTCTCTAAGAGTAAAGCCACTCATCCATCCAAGCATCCTCATCTCTGCAACACTTAACTTACTATTATGTTTCTAGTTTAATGGCCAACATTATGCGCCATAAAGCATTGCAGGTCTAACTACCATCTTATAGAATTTTTCCTTAAGTTTGAGTGATACTTTTCTATCACACAACAAGCCCGATGCATTCCTCCACTTCAACCATCCAACTTGAATTCTACTAAAAATAATACCATCTATTCACCATCACTCTCAAAAATAGACCCAAGATGTAAGTGTGATATGTTAGGTTTTAAAACAATGTAATTGTATTGCTAAATGAAGTGTGTTGTCAGTGGATGGAAGTTGAAAGCCACACTTTGGAATTGAAGGGTCTAAGACTAATAAAGTATGTTGGCATTTCTTTTTAGTTTGAGATTTTTATGGGCTGTGAGGTATATTTTAAGAACAGTGAACGCACAACTTGTCCTCAAATTCGAACTAATTGTCTAATTATAACAACTATTATAAGTCATATGTTCCTGATTTACTGGTTGGAGTCACAAAAAGAACCTCTCAACTCTGCATGCTTGGAAGTTCTTTTTTTTTTTTTTTCTTTATTGTGTCTTGGATTAATTTAGAGTCAATTGTATTGGATGTATGTTTATTTCTTGGTTTGTCAACTTTTTTTATGAAGGCCAAGGGCTCGTCAAGTGGGGCATCAACAACCACCTCTATCCCAGCAAGTCAGGTAAGAACATTCTTTTGATCTGATAAATTGAGTTTTTGAGTCTTCTTCTTTAGATATTATTGAATATTATACTTCTTGGTTTGTGTGTGTCATTTGCAAGAAAATAGTTGTTTCCTTTCATCAATGTAACTCTGTTAGCCTCACCTATTGGAACTAATATTTGGCCATGAGCATTGGAAGACGATCTTTTAGATTGGGTGTTGTGAAAATTGGGCCTCTACTTTGCAAATGGATTTTCAGAAGAAAAAAAAAAAGATTAAATTTTTTTGGAAATGACCACCTAAGAGTTTGCTTAACAATATTTTAGTGCTACTTTTAGAAACATGCAGGGAACAGTTAATGTTATGGAAAGCTCAAGACACTCAAGTTGATATAACTTCATAGAACTTGAAGTATTTGGCGCCAATTTTATCTCTTACTTGAGAAAAAGGAGACATCAACGAAACAACAATTATTTCACTTATTTAGAATACTTTTAAAGAGTCTAAAATAATGACTATCACATTTAATTAGATAAACTAACATATAATCAAGTTTTATTTTATTTCAAGTGTTAAACTTCCCTAAATAAATTATATTTATAAAAATACCAAAATTCCATATTTAAATAAGCAATTAAATCCATCATCATCATCATCATCGCTTGGCATTTTGAATGCTTATTTTTCATTTATTTCGATTGAGTACTATTTAAACTACTTTTATCAATGCAGTGTTAGGCTTCGTTTGGGATGGTTTTTTTATTGCTTCTTAAAGTAGCTTTAAGAAGTAGTAAGAAAGCCTCCCAAATGAAGCCCTAGTTTACTCATTTTCCTTTCAAATGCTAAGAAACTATTTTTTTAACTTTACTAATAGCCACATTTTTTTCCTTTTGTCGTATCCAATCCATCTATGTTTAGCTTCATTCATCATATTCACGTACATATCACTCAAATCTTTCCTCTAATATAAACATTCCTTAATTTATCACTTTTTAAATTGAAGTTTCTGCTCATGCATTTGTTGCAACTTTCTCTCTTACTCCGCATCATTGTTTCTCAAGCATACTTTACATCACCCAAACCAAATTATCATCATTAAAAAAAAAAAACAAGTATCAGTATTCATTTTCTTGGTCGTGAAGTATGCTCACTTAACTGCGTGGCACGTTAAAGCAAGGTGTTAGCATTGGCAACCGTCCAAGAGTTTTGGGATGCGCTATGGCCAAATCTTGTCTCACCTGGGTGCCTAGGTGATGGACAACACAGCTTTATCACCATCGGCAATGACTAATAATTTGATCATTCTATTATAACTTGACTCTGATGAAATACAGATAACTGTTAAAGAAATTTCTAGCTGATGAACTTGAAACATCCATGAATGCAAATTACCTGTGTAGATTATTCATGGTTATATAGAGAAATCATACTAAGGAGTACTTGTATGATTAGCCCAGCAATTCTTTTTTTGAAATTGATGTGTAAACCTCACAAATGATTAAGGAAAAAGATTTGGAAGGTGGAAGGGGTTGTATTTTGTTATGGTTAATGATATTGCACTATTAAAAGATAGTCTTGGATTAGTAGCATACTGCTCTCTCACTGTTGCTCAGCCATGATATGTTTGATAGAACTTTGAGTTCAGGAACTTCGAGATTGATTTGTTAAGTGGAAATTTTAGCCTAATAAAAAGTAGATGCGGCCACATATTGAAGTTGTTATTCCCAATGGGATGTGAACATCTAAACTATGGATTGTGCTCCCAACCATATTATTAAGAAATTGTTTTGTTATGCAGCTCATGGTGATAATCAGTAGTGAAATAGTAATTTTGTAAGGATTTTTTTCTTTTTTAATTTCTCCTTGGTTGGTTGGTCCTACTCTCTATGTTCTACATTTGTAGATTGGATGCAACTTCTGTGACATGATAAATTTTTCTGTGCATTATTCAAAAAAACATGTTATTGAATTATCAGGGTTTAAGATTCAGAAGCCGCATCCTAGAGTCATGACTCTTTTCATCCTGGTTACTGGAATGCTCTGAAATCTGTTCATAGTGTTACAATCCAAAAATTGTTATTTTTAGTTATTGTTTGGTTCCTTAATGGATATTACGGCAAAGTTTCAACTTATTTTACTGCCATGACAATTTCCCTGGTTAGTTCTCTGAGATATTGGCGATTTATTCCAGGAATAGCTTAATTAGTTATATTTTGAATTTTCTTTTTCATTTTAAAATTTATTATTTTGATGTGAAGTATAATTTCCTATAATTTTTATGCTTCATGAAGTTTGTCGGTGCTTTCATTTTATCAAAGCTTTTGTATTTTCATCTGTTACTTGGTGCATATGATCTGCCTTGATAGTTAACTCGTGATTTTTTTCCTTGTATAGCCTCCATCAGCTAGCTCTGCACCTGCTAACCCTTCCATCCCAGCACCAGCAACAGCACCAGCACCAGCACCAACACCTGCACCTGCACCTGCACCTGCACCAGCCACAACTGCAGTACCAACCCCAGCTACGTGAGAATTTTTAAATTTTTATATACTATGCTTTTGAATTTCAACTTTATTGAGATTCAAATCTTCTTCTCTCCCTCTTACGATGGGTCAAACTAATTATTTTTTATGATCTATCTATTTTTTTTGGTTTTTCTCTGCTTGAAATTCCTATTTGAAGTAGGTTGCACGCAACATCACCTACTTCCACAGATGCACCAGCTCCTGCGGTTATTGCATCGTAAGATACCTGACATTCAAATAATTCATATACAATTTAAATCATGCTTACAGAGGCTTCTGAATTTCATCTCTTCATGAACGGGGAAGCTTGCAGACATAACTGCAAGTAGATAATATTATCTAAAAAGATTTAGAAGTCTTAAATACGTTTGTTATTTGTATACTTTTGTGTGTAAGACAAAGTTTCATACAAAATCTTTATTTGCTGTTTCCTTCTTTGTTTTTTTGCAAACGAAGAACTTTATATGGTCTGAATTCCTTTCACTGGCAAATCAGTGATTTTATGTTCTTTGATTTTTTTTATTCATATTGTCTCTATAATGATTCATTGGTATCTCATGCACTTTTTTTGAATTCTAATAAAAATCCTTTTTTTGGGTAAAATTTTTTTCTTGATAATGTAGACATGCAATTGTATTTTTACTTTTTTTATTATAATCCTTGCTTCCGCAAGTACTTTTCCATACGGATCCGATATATCTATTGTGAGTATGTGGAAACATATGTGCATTGACATAGTGATTGTTATACGTCCTAATTAAAATTTTTATTCATCTTCTTTTTTGTGTTGCCTTTCTCAATTTATATGATCTATTTGTTTTTGGTAAATTTGTCTTTGGCCAGTATTTTATTCTGCCTTTTGCTTGCTTTTTTAGCTTTTTTTTTTCACACTGTTGCTAGCAATCTGTTACGGCGGTTCCTTCTGAACCGCCTCAGCCCAAGAAGGAAGGGCCGGCCAGGGTATATCAAAGGAGGCAATCTCGCCTCCTTTCTAGCCCAAATTAAATTACCGCCTAGGGGTGGGATCCACGGGATTTGAATTTATTTAAAATTTATTTTTAGGAAAGATTTGAGGAGGTGGAAAAAGTCTTTAAATAGGAGAGGTAAGAGGAAGGGAGGGGCATGCAAGTATTGTTTTCTTCTTGGCGTTTCTTGGGTGTTTTGGGCTCTAGACTCTCTTGTCTAGAGATTTGGGAGAGACGATCCTCCTCTCGAATTGAGGATCACTTGTATCTTGATTTCGTATTGCTTTTGCTTTGTTTCCCTTATTGCAATTTAGTGATTTGGGGCTGATTTCGCCCAGATTTTGGTTGAATTCTCGCTGTTTTGTCTCCAATTAGTGATAGGTTTGCTTGCGAACTCAAGTATTCCCTTGGGGTTACTTGCGAACTCAAGTATTTCCTATCAAATTGGTATCAGAGTGAGTCTCGGGACCGGTGGAGGGCTGATTTCAACCAATTCCAGCAGTTTTCTTCTCTTCAAATAGAAAGAAATTGCTGAATTTTACTTTAAAAAAAACCCTATTTTTTTGGAGAATCTACAAAGGCAGGATTGTGATGGCGGCCAAAAAAGTGGATGCATTGGAGGAAAGACTTGAAGGGGAGATGAATCAAATCAAAACAACGGTGAAGGAAAGAATTTCCTCCATGGAAGGACAAGTCGCCGACCTCCGAGATATGATGAAAAAAATATTTGAGATTCAAAGTCAAACAGCGGCGTCAGTGGCAAAAGGGATGGAGGGAAAAAATAAGAACTCTGAAATCCGTCGAGAGGAAGATGAGGTGGAAATCGTGGAAGGGGAAGGAAGAAGACCCCATATGGAGCCTTTTCAAAGGGAAGAAAGAGGAGGATATGGGGAACGCCAGGAGGGATACTACGGTCGCCGAGGTGCTGATTTTGAAGAAAGAAAGGGAGATTTCGAAGGAGGTTGGGGCTATGGTAGAGCAAGGGAAGATCGGGAAACCTAGGGTGCACCCAGCACTTGGGAGAGGGGAAACTATGGAAGGATCAGGGGAAACGGTGGTGACCAGAAGGTGAGGAAGTTGAAGATGCCCATATTTGAAGGAGAAGACGCATATGGGTGGATTTACAAAGTAGAGCGGTACTTTGCCGTCAATTGGTTGACGGAGGAGGAGAAGTTGACAGCCGCAGGACTATGCTTAGAGGGGAAAGCCCTGTCATGGTTCCAGTGGAGAGATCAAAGGAGGCCGATCAGAAACTGGAGGGAATTCAAATACTGCATAATAGAACGATTCCAAACCGATCGGGGAGGAGACTTCTATGAGCAGTTCTTTGCTCTGACACATGAGGGATCAGTAGCAGACTACCGGGAGCAGTTTGAGCACATAGCTAGCAGGGTGGAGCGACTCTCCGATACAGTATTGGAGGAAAATTTTATGAAAGGGCTAAAGGCGGAGATCCGAGCAGCAGTTAAGATTTTGATGCCCCGTGACTTGGGGGAGGCCATGAAGTTGGCCCAATTGGTGGAAAATCAAAGGAATTTGGAGAGAGGAGCCAGGAGTAGCAGCACCGGTGGCACTTACAGGATGACGACCACCCATCTAGCACCTAAAGGTTCTGCAACAGGAGGGAACCGAGAGGCCAGCAAGGAAAAGACAGGAGGAGGGAGCGGGGGAAATTTCAAGCGGCTAACGGAGAAAGAAATGCAGGAAAAGAGGGCTAAGGGGTTGTGCTTTAGATGCGATGAAAGGTACACACCAGGGCATCGGTGCAAGGACCAAACTCTTCAGGTTCTCATCGTCGGTGATGACGAGGAAATTGAGGGGAGGTGAGGAGGAGATAGAGGAAGAGATGGATGAGAAGCTACACTTGGATCTAGCTGAGGTTTCCCTAAACTCGGTGGTAGGGTTCACTACGAATCACACCATGAAAGTGAAAGGAGAGATAGAGGACAGGGAAGTGGTGGTGTTGATTGATAGTTGGGCTACTCACAATTTCATTTCCACCCAGGTCGCCAATCAATTGGGAGTGAAATTGGTGGACACCGGCTGTTACGAGGTGATGATGGGTACAGGAAAGGTGGAGAAAGGTCAGGGGATTTGCAGAGGAGTGCGATTGACGATCCAGGGGATACAGGTGAGGGAAGATTTTCTTCCGCTAGAATTGGGGAGTACAGACGTCATCCTGGGGATGACATGGCTGCAAACATTGGGGTCCACCAAAGTGAATTGGGGAACACTCACGATGGAGTTGATGGTGGATGGGAGGAAGGTGGTGATTAAGGGAGATGCAGGGCTTTCCAAATCCCTGGTTTCTCTTAAAACAATGGTGAGGGATATTCAGTTGGTGGGCGGAGGATATCTAGTGGAGCTACACAGTTTGGAGGGAGAGAGTTTGGAGGAGGGAGGAGACATACCCCACTCCATTCAACCGTTGATTCAGCAGTTCCAGGAGGTGTTCCAGCCACCTCAGAGATTACCACCGCAGAGGGAGCAGGAGCATGCCATAGTATTGAAGGAGGGAGTGTCACTTATCAGTGTACGGCCTTACCACTACCCTCAGTTCCAGAAGGATGAAATAAAAAGGTTGATCAAAGAGATGTTAGAGGCAGAAATCATCAGACCCAGCATCAGCCCCTTCTCTAGTCCAGTTCTATTGGTAAAGAAGAAGGATGGCAGTTGGCGTTTCTGCGTGGACTACCGAGCGCTCAACAAGGAAACTGTACCTGATAAGTTTCCGATCCCAGTTATTGGCGAGTTGCTAGATGAATTAAGTGGCACAGTGATCTTTAGTAAGATAGACTTGAAGTCAGGTTACCATCAGATTCGGATGAAGGAGGATGTACCCAAGAGGGACATTATGAGTTCTTAGTCATGCCTTTTGGCCTCACCAACGCCCCCGCTACTTTTCAGGCCCTTATGAATAAGGTTTTCAAACCTTATCTCAGACAATTTGTACTGGTATTTTTTGACGACATTTTGGTCTACAGCAGGACAGAGGAGGAGCATTGGGGGCATCTGAAAAGGGTGCTAGAGGTATTGCAGGAGCACTAATTGAGGGCCAACTTGAAGAAATGCTACTTCGCACATGCCAGCGTGGAGTACTTGGGTCATGTTGTATCCAAAAAGAGGGTGGCAGCAGATCAGTCCAAAATTGAGGCAATGCTAAAGTGGCCAGTGCCGAAGAATCTGAAGGAGCTGAGGGGATTTTTAGGGCTGACAGGTTACTACAGAAGGTTCGTAAAGGGGTACCGTAATATAGCGTGGCCACTCACTGATCAGTTGAAGAAGGATGGGTTCCTATGGGGGGAGGCAGCTACAGCAGCATTTGAGAGCTTGAAGAAGGCGATGACGACGGTCCCGGTCCTAGCCTTGCCAGATTTCACTCAGACCTTCTTTGTGGAGACAGATGCGTCAGGATACGGGCTTGGTGCAGTGCTTATGCAGAATCGTAGGCCCATTGCCTATTTCAGCCAGGTTTTGACTGCTAGAGCCAAGTTGAAGTCAATCTATGAGAGAGAATTAATGGTCATCGTTCTGGCCATCCAAAAGTGGCGACCTTACTTACTTGGGAGACATTTTGTTGTTTGGGCAGATCAACGGAGTTTGAAATACCTGCTGGACAACGAATGGTGACGGAAGAGCATCAAAGGTGGTTATCCAAGCTGGTGGGGTATGATTTTGAAATTCAGTATAGACCAGGAGTGGAGAATAAGGCGGCAGATGCCTTGTCCAGATGTATGGGGGAGCTGCAGACAGTGGCACTTTCCGTTCCTTTGATGCTTGACTGGGAGGCTATCAGAGAAGAAAGTGCTAGAGATGAAGAACTGGGAAAAATCAAGGCAGCTTTGCTAAAAGAGGAGGGAAGCCATCCAGAGTACTCATTAGAGGGGGACAAACTACTATATCAGGGAAGATTTGTGATGCCTCGGATCTCGATCCACATCCCAAATCTACTCCAGGAATTTCATGGGAGCACAGTGGGGGGCCATTCAGGAGTGCAGAAGACCTATAAAAGATTGGCGGCCGAGCTTTACTGGAAGGGGATGCGTAGAGATGTAGAAGAGATGGTGGCAAGGTGTGAAATCTGTCAGAGGAACAAGTATTTGGCAATGTCACCAGGAGGACTACTACAGCCATTGGCACTACCAGGACGAGTCTGGGAGGAGATATCCATGGATTTCATAGATGGGCTGCTTCGTTCAGAAGGCTTCACAGTAATCTTGATAGTGGTGGATAGATTGAGCAAGTATGCTCATTTCATTCCCCTCCGACATCCTTACACCGCGGTGACAGTGGCTTCAGCCTTTATTAGAGAGGTGGTCATATTACATGGCATACCAGAGGCAATTGTGTTAGACAGAGATAAGGTATTCCTCAGTCATTTTTGGAAAGAATTGTTCAGGCTACAGGGGACAGTTCTAAAAGGAGCACCGCTTACCACCCACAGACAGATGACCAAACAGAGGTGGTCAATAGGAGCTTGGAGACCTATTTGAGATGTTTTGTGTCGGAGACACCCAAACTTTGGGCCAAATGGCTGTCATGGGCAGAGTATTGGTACAACACCTCTTTTCACTCAGCTACACAAATGACTCCATTCAAGGTGTTGTACGGAAGGGACCCCCCTCACTTAGTACACTTTGGGAGTAGCAGTATGTTATGCCGGTCCAGCCTGGACCGGCTCATCCTGGACCGGCCCAGCCGGTCCGGGCTTATGCCCGACGGAAGAAGGCGGAAGGGAGAGGGGGAACCGGGGTGGGGTCCAATTGATTTCAAATTGAAATTAAATGTTTTTGGAGGGAGAATGAAGGGTAGAGAAGTCCTTTTGCTTTTAATTTGAATTAGAGTGTATTAAATAGGGAGTTATGAGGAGAGGGGTTTTCATCTTGCATTTTGAAATTACTTTGGGTTCTAGGTTTTCTTGCTTGGGCTCTCGGCGTTGCCGGAGATTGTAGGAGAGTTGTTCTTCCTCTCGAATTGAAGAACATTGTATCGGGCTTTGGTTTTGATTGCTTACTAGTGGAATACAATCGTCGCTAGTGTTTTCCTACAAGTTCTTCCCTATTTCCGCTGTTTTTGCGCTATTTGTGTGCTGATTTGGGTTAGGTTTGCTTGTGAACTCAAGTATTACCTTAGGGTTACTTGCGAACTCAAGTATTTCCTATCAAATTGGTATCAGAGCAAGATCCGGGCGGTGGAGGGTTGTTTTTTTCTGATTTTCGCTGCAGATTTTTGCTGATTTTTGGAGGATCCGGAGGCATCTCGTCATTTCCCATGGCATCTAAGCGAGTAGAAGTCTTGGAGACCGAGATGGGGCAACTTAAGGCGGATCTGGATGAGAAGATGACCACATTGAGCGAGAATGTGGAAGGGAAATTCGTGGTATTGGAGGAGATGATGAAGAAACTGTTAGAAGGGCAAGCAAGGGCGGTGCCGGGGGAGGAAAGAGGAGAAGGGAGTGGGAGCAGGGGAAAGGAGAAGGTGAATCCAGACGAGGAAGAGGAGGTGGAACTGTTTAACAGCAGTGGGAGGATGCCACCTCGGGAGTCCATCAGGCGAGAAGAGCATGAAAGAAGGAGAGACTTCAGGGAAGAAAGAGAGGATGATTGGCGTCGTCGACGGGCCGATCCAGTGGACCGGCCATGGGGGATCCCGAATCACCATGACGAAGCGCGAGGGGAAGATGGCTATCGGCGGCCGAGGAGGGATGATGAGCCCCGATATGGAGAGAGGGGAACTTGGGAAGACCCCATTGCATGGGACCGAGGAGGCCATGGGGGGAATAGGGCATACGGGGTGGACACGAGAGCCAGAAAGCTGAAAATGCCCGTGTTCGAAGAGGGAAATGTGGATGAATGGATCCACAAGGTGGAGAGGTATTTTGCGGTGAATGGCCTGATGGAGGAGGAGAGATTGATGGCGGCTAGCATGTGCTTGGAAGGGGCGGCTTTTGCATGGTTCAAATACATGGATAAGTGGGATCCGGTGAGGACTTGGAGGGACTTCAAGGAGGCTATCAGGGAGAGATTCAGGGGGGGCAGCCCATGGGAGATATTAGAACAGTTCTACGTCCTCACTCAAGAGGGAACAGTGGAAGAGTACCGGAAGAGATTTGAAAGTCTGGTGGGTGACATGGAGGGATTATCAAACAGCACTCTGGGGGGAAACTTTATGAAGGGCCTTAAGCCAGAAATTAGAGATGCGGTGAAGGTAATGAGATCGAGGGACCTGAGGGAGGCCATGGAGTTGGCTCAACTGGTGGAGAACCAGAAGACCAACGCCCGAAGTTGGCGGAACAACCACGCAGTGGGTCCTACCAGGACAACTACCACTTACTTGGCTCCAAAAGGGCCAACCCCTAGTGTCCTTAAAGAAAGTGGGAAGGAGAAGAGCGGGGTGACCAGATCAGCTGGGAGTTTCAAGAGATTGACCGAGGAGGAGATGCAGGAGAAGAGGGCCAAGGGCCTTTGTTTCAGATGTGAGGAGAAGTTTGTTCCAGGGCACCGGTGCAATGATCGCGCTCTTTGGGCTCTCACCGTCTATATAGACGAGGCGCCTGAGGAGGGTGATGCTTCTGATGAGGAGCAGATTGATCCCCAGTTGGAGGTAGCCGAGGTATCCCTAAATTCTGTGATGGGATTCACTCCTAGCCATACGATGAAGGTGAAAGGGAAAATCCTTAGGAGGGAGGTAGTAGTGTTGATCGACAGTGGAGCCACCCACAATTTCATATCCGCTCAGGTAGCGGAGGAGCTGGGAATGGAGCCTACTGAGACAGGCAGTTATGGAGTGATGATGGAGACAGGGAAGATTGAGTCCAGCACTGGGATCTGCAAGGGGGTGGAGATGAGACTACAGGAGATTAGGGTGGTGGAGGACTTCCTACCCCTGAGGTTGGGTAGCACAGACGTCATTCTGGGCATGAAGTGGCTACAGACCTTGGGTGAAACCAAGGTAAACTGGGGGACCATGGTGATGGAACTGATGGTAGATGGAAAGAGGGTGAAGCTGAAAGGGGAACCAGGATTATCCAGAGCTGGAGTGTCTCTCAGGTCGATGGTGAAGATGATCCATGAGGAAGGAGGAGGGTTCCTTGTGGAGTTGCAGAGCTTGGAAGATCGTTAGGAGGAGGAAGACAAACACATTCCTGTGTCAGTTCAGCCCTTCCTGAAGGAATTTGAGGATGTGTTCCAACCTCCGGTGGGACTACCACCTGACAGAGAACGGGAGCACCAGATTATCCTGAAAGAGGGGGTATCCCCTATCAGTGTGAGACCTTACAGATACCCTCAGATGCAGAAAGATGAGATTGAGAAGCTGGTGGGAGAAATGCTAGAAGGAGGGATCATTCAGCCCAGTGTGAGTCCTTTCTCTAGCCCAGTTCTGCTGGTAAAAAAGAAGGATGGGAGTTGGAGGTTCTGTGTGGATTACAGAGCCCTCAACAAGGAGACAGTGCCTGACAAATTTCCCATCCCTGTGATTGACGAGTTGATGGATGAGCTACATGGAGCCGTTTTATTCACCAAGATTGATCTAAAGTCAGGCTATCATCAGATCAGGATGAGGAAGGAAGATGTGCAGAAGACAGCCTTCAGGACTCATGAGGGCCACTACGAGTTCCTGGTGATGCCTTTTGGCCTCACCAACGCACCAGCCACATTCCAGGCATTGATGAACCGGATCTTCAAGCCACACCTTCGCAGGTTTGTGTTGGTGTTTTTTGATGACATTCTCATCTATAGCAGGACTGAGAAGGAACACCTAGAGCACCTGAGAGTGGTGTTGGGGGTGCTGAGGGAGCATCAGCTGAAGGCCAATTTCAAGAAGTGTGACTTCGCTCAGGCACAAGTGGAGTACCTGGGGCATGTGATATCTCAGGAGGGAGTGGCTGCGGATCAGTCCAAAATAGAGGCAATGTTAGCCTGGCCTCAACCCAAGACCTTGAAGGGGCTCAGAGGGTTTTTGGGACTGACTGGCTACTACAGGAGGTTCGTGAGAGGATACAGCACCATAGCAGGACCGCTGACAGAGCTGCTGAAGAAGGATAATTTTTTATGGGGGAAAGCAGCTTCTGAGGCTTTTGAGAAGCTGAAGAAGGCCATGACGACGGTGCCCGTACTTGCTCTGCCAGACTTCAATCAGGTGTTTGTGTTGGAGACAGATGCTTCAGGCTATGGATTGGGGGCAGTGTTGATGCAGAACCATAGAGCCATAGCTTACTTCAGTCAGATACTGTCATCCCGGGCTAGGCTGAAGTCGGTCTATGAGAGAGAGCTGATGGCGATTGTGCTGGCCATCCAAAAGTGGAGACCTTATTTATTGGGCAGACACTTTATTGTCAGGACTGATCAAAGGAGCCTGAAATACTTGCTAGAGCAGAGGATGGTCACAGAAGAGCATCAGAGGTGGTTGTCCAAGCTGCTCGGATATGATTTTGAGATCCACTATCGGCCAGGATTAGAAAATAAGACAGCGGATGCCTTATCACGCTGTATGGGGGAGCTCCAGGGAATTGTTGTATCAGTACCGGTTCTGATTGATTGGGGAGCCATCAAAGAGGAAAGCATCCAGAATGAGGAGCTAAGGAGAATCAAAGAAGAGGTGCTATCAGATGAAAACAGCCACCCAGGCTACTCAGTGGTGGGAGAAAGATTGTACTATCAGGGAAGGAGTGTGATCCTTAGGTCTTCCATTCATATTCCCCAACTGCTACAGGAATTTCATGGGAGTGCCATAGGAGGGCATTCAGGAGTGCAGAAAACCTATAGCCGGTTAGCTGCGGAATTGTACTGGAAGGGGATGAGGAAAGACATAGAAGAAATGGTGGCTAAGTGTGATACCTGCCAGAGGAACAAGTACATGACGATGGCACCAGGGGGATTACTACAGCCCCTGGCCTTACCAGAGAAGGTTTGGGAGGAGATCACTATGGATTTCATTGATGGGCTTCCAAAATCAGAGGGATATACTGTTATATTTGTAGTGGTCGACAGGCTGAGCAAATATGCTCATTTCATTCCCTTAAGACACCCGTACACAGCGGTGTCTGTAGCAGCAGCATTTGTGAGGGAGATAGTCCGCTTGCATGGGGTACCAGAGTCTATTGTGTCGGATAGGGACAAGGTGTTCCTGAGCCATTTTTGGAGGGAGTTATTTAGGATGCAGGGCACAGTATTGAAGAGGAGCACAGCATATCACCCACAGACTGATGGGCAGACGGAGGTGGTGAATAGAAGCCTGGAGACATACTTGAGATGCTTTGTGTCTGAGACACCGAAGCAGTGGGCCAAATGGCTGGCCTGGGCAGAATATTGGTACAACACCTCCTCTCATTCGGCTACCAAGATGACACCTTTTAAGGTGTTTATGGAAGAGACCCCCCACACCTGGTACATTATAGCCATAGGAGTACTCCAGTATCTGCAGTGGATCAGCATCTGAAGGAAAGAGATCAAGTGTTGGACGAGCTCAAGAGGCATCTTCTCAGAGCCCAACAGATTATGAAGAAACAGGCGGACAGTAAAAGGAGGGATATACAATTTGGAGTGGGAGACAAGGTCTACTTGAAGATCCGACCATACAGGCAGAGGACTATATCCCAGAGGAGAAATGAGAAGCTGGCAGCAAGATATTTCGGCCCTTTCGAAGTGGAGGAGAAAATCGGGGAGGTAGCATACAGGTTGAGGCTTCCTTCAACAGCCAGAATACACCCCGTTTTTCATGTATCACAGTTGAGGAAAGTGGTGGGGGAACATGCAGTAAGCCCAGAGCTGCCCAGCACATTGAGGGAAGACATGAAAGTGACACTGGAGCCTCTAGCGGTAGAAGGAGTGCGCATCAATGAAAAGGGGGAAAAGGAAGTGAAGATCAGGTGGAACGGCCTCCCAGATTATGAGGCCACATGGGAGCCATTGGAGAGGATTGCAATACAGTTCCCTGCCTTCCACCTTGAGGACAAGGTGGTACTTTGGGAGGGGGGTAATGTTATGCCGGTCCAGCCTGGACCGGCTCATCCTGGACAGGCCCAGCCGGTCCGGGCTTATGCCCGACGGAAGAAGGCGGAAGGGAGAGGGGGAACCGGGGTGGGGTCCAATTGATTTCAAATTGAAATTAAATGTTTTTGGAGGGAGAATGAAGGGTAGAGAAGTCCTTCTGCTTTTAATTTGAATTAGAGTGTATTAAATAGGGAGTTATGAGGAGAGGGGTTTTCATCTTGCATTTTGAAATTACTTTGGGTTCTAGGTTTTCTTGCTTGGGCTCTCGGCGTTGCCGGAGATTGTAGGAGAGTTGTTCTTCTTCTCGAATTGAAGAACATTGTATCGGGCTTTGGTTTTGATTGCTTACTAGTGGAATACAATTGTCGCTAGTGTTTTCCTACAAGTTCTTCCCTATTTCCGCTGTTTTTGCGCTATTTGTGTGCCGATTTGGGTTAGGTTTGCTTGCGAACTCAAGTATTACCTTAGGGTTACTTGCGAACTCAAGTATTTCCTATCACAGTACTCCAGTCTCTTCCGTAGAGGATTACTTAGAAGAAAGGGATCGAGTATTAGAGGAATTAAAGAAACATCTACTGAGAGCTCAACAGATTATGAAGAAACATGCCGATGGGCATAGGAAGGACATCCAGTTCGAAGCAGGAGAGGTGTTCTTAAAACTCCAACCATACCGGCAGAAGACGGTGGCCAACAGAAGAAATGAAAAGATCGCCCCAAGATACTTTGGACCTTATGAAATATTGGAGAAAATTGGAGTAGTAGCATATCGGCTAAAACTACCACTCACAGCAACTATTCATCCCGTTTTTCATGTGTCACAGCTGAGAAGAGCTATTGGAGATTATACAGCCAGTTCAGAGTTACCAGTCACACTCACAGAAGATTTAAAGGTGATTATGGAACCCTTAGAATTGATGGGGGTTTGTCAGAAAGGAGAAGGGGCAAAAGAAGTACTGATCAAGTGGAAGAATCTTCCAGACTACGATGCCACATGGGAGCCGTATGAAAGGGTGAAGCAACAGTTTCCTAGTTTTCACCTTGAGGACAAGGTGACTCTTTGCGAGGGCGGTATTGTTACGGCGGTTCCTCCTGAACCGCCTCAGCCCAAGAAGGAAGGGCCGGCCAGGGTATATCAAAGGAGGCAATCTCGCCTCCTTTCTTGCCCAAATTAAATTACCGCCTAGGGGTGGGGTCCACGGGATTTGAATTTATTTGAAATTTATTTTTAGGAAAGATTTGAGGAGGTGGAAAAAGTCTTTAAATAGGAGAGGTAGGAGGAAGGGAGGGGCATGCAAGTATTGTTTTCTTCTTGGAGTTTCTTGGGTGTTTTGGGCTCTAGACTCTCTTGTCTAGAGATTTGGGAGAGACGATCCTCCTCTCGAATTGAGGATCACTTGTATCTTGATTTCGTATTGCTTTTGCTTTGTTTCCCTTATTGCAATTTAGTGATTTGGGGCTGATTTCGCCCAGATTTTGGTTGAATTCTCGCTATTTTGTCTCCAATTAGTGATAGGTTTGCTTGCGAACTCAAGTATTCCCTTGAGGTTACTTGCGAACTCAAGTATTCCTATCACAATCTCACTTCTTGCAGATTGCAAGAGCTTATTTGGCTGATGGTGTGAATGATTTATGGCTATTAATATTCAATATATTTTTCCTATTTAGGCCTCGTTTGATAAGGCTTTTTTTCTCCATTTCCGTTTGAATATGCTGAAATCAATTAGTATTTACTGTTTGGAATCAAAGCTTAACAATAATTCCTTTTTAATAAACATCGTTTTTTCAGCGGTTACAAAATTCTTTTCGTATCTGCTTCTTCGGTCACAAAACGGAGTTTCGGAAGCGAATTACTGATTTAAAATTACTTTCAAGTATTAAATAATAAAATCTCAAAAGCAGAACTCCTAAACAAACAGTTTAAAATTACTTTCAAGTATTAATAAGCACTTTTAAAAATATTAGTCAAACATATCTCATTATTGAAACTCCATTTTATTGAACGGCTTTTTCTCAACCTCCTTTTCTAAAACTCCTTTTTATGTAAGCATAAACCGAATCAAACGCTATATATCATTTTTGCGCAGCATTGCTGTAAGTGATTATTGCTGCTCAAGATTTTCAGGTTATTTCATAATTGATTCTATTCACTGTTGTTTCTGTATTCTTAATTTTGTTGTCGCAGCACTGTAGTTGATGCATATGGTCAAGCAGCATCAAATCTAGTTGCTGGTAATAGCCTCGAACAAACCATCCAACATATTCTTGATATTGGTGGAGGGACTTGGGATAGGGACACTGTTGTTAGGGCCTTGCGAGCTGCATTTAATAATCCAGAGAGAGCTGTTGAATATTTATATTCTGTAAGATATTTTCCTTAATTAGTACTTTCGTTTGTTGTAAACATAAGAAAAGTTGGTTTCTGTTAATTCTATAATACGGCAAAGTACTTATTGTGATGAAGATCGAGTTTATAGGCTCAAAATCTGGTGTCGTCCAACAAATAATGTATACCTATGTCATTTATAGTTAGATTTCTTGCATATGCTAATGAGTCGGTTTGCTTAAAAAAAAATTATGTGTTAAGTAGGCTGGTTTTGAGTTGAGTATGAACCAGATTGGCTCAATTAATCAAAATTGAAGATTTTTTGATTGGCTTGAAATCAAGTTGATTCGACTCAAGCATACCAAACAAGATTAGTTCAGCTCAAGTTGAGCGGAAATCAATTTTGATTTTTATTTTACTAGATATTTAAATTTACATAATTCTATAAAAAATATTGTATATACATTACATATTAAATATAACTATATATTTATACCCACATGCATTGACATAGATATGAAGTGTCTTGTACTGGTATCAGGGCATTCCTGAGCAAGCAGCGGCCCCACCTGTTGCACGGTCGCCTACTAGTGAGCAGGAAGCAACCAGCCTTCCTGTTGAGGCACCACAAGCAGTACAGACTTCAGTTCCATCAACCGGTCCTAATGCAAATCCTCTGAACCTATTTCCTCAGGTATCTACGGATTTTTATTTTGCAATTTTGTATGTGCTATTAAAACTATCTTAAGCCCTAGCTTCATTAATTTTTATGTTTCAGGGTCTACCCAGTGTGGGATCAAATGCTGGTGCTGGTAGCCTTGATTTTCTTCGAAATAGTCCTCAGGTATGTTGAATATCATAGCAAGCAATAATGCTGTTACAAACTGTAATTTTAAAGATATTTTTGCTTTTCTTTGTAGTTTCGAGCACTGCAGGCAATGGTGCAAGCAAATCCTCAGATTCTCCAGGTCATATATCTCACTATGGCATGGAAACTTTATGTTTCTGAATTAGTTCATAATTTGTGCGATTAAAAATTACCTCTCCCTGTTCACAGCCAATGCTTCAGGAACTTGGCAAGCAGAATCCACAGATTATGAGGCTCATTCAGGAGCATCAAGATGAATTTCTGAATTTGATAAACGAATCATCTGAGAGACGAGAGAACAATTTATTAAGTCAATTAGCTGAAGCAATGCCTCAATCAATAACTGTTACTCCTGAGGAGCGTGAAGCCATAGAACGGGTATGTTTTCCTGAATTTAGTTTTATTATGTACAACTTTTACTGCAATATTTTTTGAAAGGGTTTTCAGAACGATCTCAATGAAGATGATGCACTGTTTATTATTTCTTGATTTAGCATATGCAATTTTAACTTGAAAAATTAGTATAGTAAACATAGAAACATAAACTAAACTATTAAAATACCTCACAAGCCTGTGCGACTTACATATACAGTTATCCAATCGAAATTCAACACAACATCAAATGCGTCATTATCTTGAAAATCTAAGGGGTGAGCAAACTTCAAGTTGGCGGAAATTTTTTTCCTCCAATACTTTTAGGATAATATTATGAATATGATTCTTTTAATCTTTCTCCACTAATAATAACGCTCATGAATGCTACCAGGATATATCTGCCAGATATCAAATAGAATTGTATCCCTATAGAATTGTATGCCTACTAACATGTTGGCCAATAATGATTTGTATTTCAAGTGAATAAATCAATCACTATGATTAAATGAAACAATAAAATGTATTCTCCACAAAGCACACATAATCTGTTGGTTCCATTGAAAATGAATGGTGGGCAGCGCTAATAATAGCGTTTACATGTTTGTTGTTTAAAAATTATGGTTTCAACACCAAGGATGCATCTTAAGGATGGCTTATGACTCACACTTAATGCTCACTCGACCCCAAGTGATACTTCCATATAGAAACATGCCCCCTCCCAACAACTATGAGGTACCGACACGATTATATCTGACGACTTATGCAAATCCCAAAGGGTTCTCTTATTACCATTTCTTCTGATTCACATCATCATTCCCTTAAGGTTTAACATCCTATAACTTAAACACCACCTGTCACGTGAATTATGCATTACAAAAAGGTAAGTTCATGGGAAATTTTACAATTTTACAAACTACCAATTCTTTTCAGTTATTTCGTTATGCATTTTCAGCTATTAGGAGATTGCACTTCTATTTGCCAATAAGACATCCCCTGATGACCTTTATTCCCTTATTGAAGATCAAAGGAAAACTTTTAATTTTCTTTGTACAGTAGCGTACAAGCATATCATGCGATTAACATCACATTTATAAGACATCTTATTTTCATTTTCACTTGAATGTGACAACCGTTCACATGCGATGCATGTGCAATCATTTTGAAAGATCAATAGTTGCGTCATATATGAGCTATATGCAATTATATTTCATAAAAATCTTGTTATCCATTGATCTAATTTGTATATTGTTTATTATGCAAATAACTTTTATCAAATTATCTTTTGTGTCTCAATGAATATGATACGGGAGAGGGTAGCAGGCTAGGGGCGAAGAGGTCTAGGGATTTGGCTCTCTTTGTGGGGCTCATTAAATCTATCATTACGTATGTGAGAAGAGGAATTAAGGAAGGGATTAATTAGGAAGAATTTCTTAATTGAAATTCAAATTGGAGAGGGAAATATATTAGGAAAGAGTGGCTGATTTAGGAAGGAAATATATTAGGTTGAGGAGGGAAATAGGAGAAGCTTATTTAAGGGTTAAGGCTAAGTTCAGGGTTTGTTTTGTTTATGCAGAATTTTATTTGAAAGTTGTAGTTTTCTTTTTGTCAGGGCTACCTAGTGGCGTCTAGGTTGTTTGGGAGAGTCGATCTACCTCTCGAATTGTAGATCACTGATATATCTCTTTTTTATTGAAGTTATAATTAAAAATTAGCCTTCTATATTATATTCATGCAGATTTTTCATTGTGTTTGCTGTTTTTGTCTCCAAGACGTATTAAATTGGTATTAGAGAGAGGTTTTGGGAGAGATGACAACAAAGAAGATGGAGGCGTTGGCAAGGGGAATCGACAACCATAGAGGGAGGTGGCCGAGCTGAGCCATGGGGATTGGGTCATGGAAGATGGATGGAAGAAAGGTGGGATGCCCACCCTCGATACACGTAGGGTGGGGGGACTATCGGCGGGAGATGAAGTTGTGGTGGAGAAACGAAGGTGAGGAAGTTGAAGATGTCGGTGTTCGAAGCGGATGATGCCCATGGGTGTGTATATCGGGTGGAGAGGTACTTTGCGGTTAACTGGTTAAGAGAGTAGCAGAAGAGGGCAGAAGCTTACTGTCGCAGGATTATGTCTAGAAGGGAAAGCTCTTGTTTGGTTCAAGTGGAGAGAGGCTAGATACTCGATCCGCTCGTGGGAGGAGTTTAAGGATTGCTTGTTAGAACGTTTTCTAGCCATTTGGGAAGGAGATCTATACGAGCAATTCCTTGACTTGATTCAGGAGGGGACTGCCAAGGAATACAAGGAGAAATTCGAGTTGTTGTCGGGACGATTGAGGGGAATTTTAGAGGTTGTCATGAAGGAAAATTTCATGAAGGGCCTCCTGCCTGACGTATGAGTGGACCTTCGATTGCTAAGGCCGAGGGGGCTGAAGGAGACGATGGAGCTAGCACAAATATCAGAGGATAGGAGGCAGAGGGAGAGAAGCAACAAGAGCAGGGTTGCAGGTGGCTCTTATAGAAGTATTTCAACTTCATTAGCACCGAGGATCCAGAAAGGATCATTTCAATGGGAGGCACTAAGGGAGAAGAGTGGGGGAATTTGTCTTGAGGCCAACTTCAAGCGCCTCACGACAGCTTCTATAGTAATTCTTTGAGGTTTTTCAGCCGCCTTGCATATTACCTCCTCCCCGGGAGCACAAGCATGCCATTACCTTGAAGGAGGGAGCTTCTGCTATCAGTGTTAGACTATACCGGTAACCGCATATTCAAAAGGATGAGATAGAGAAGCTCATTAGGGAGATGCTTGAGATAAGAAGAATTAGGCCCAGTGTGAGCCCCTTTTTCAGCCCTGTGTTACTGGTGAGAAAGAAAGATGACAGTTTGAGGTTTTGTGTGGATTGTAGGGCCATGAATAAAGAAACAGTGTTAGATAAGTTTTCTAACCTCGTAATCGATGATCTGTTTGGAGTGGTCATTTTCTCCAAAATTGACCTGAAGTCGAGAGACCACCAGATCAGGATGAAGCCGGGGGATGTGCATAAGATAACTTTTAGAACTTATGAGGGTCTCTATGAGTTTTTGTTGATGTCTTTTGGCCTCCAACCACCTTTTAGTCCCTCATGAGCTAGATTTTTCAATCGTACCTCAGAAAGTTTATCTTAGTATTTTTTGATGACATAATGATCTATAGTCGTAAAGAGGCAGAGCATGTGGAGACTTTGGGGGAGCTCCAACTGTATGCCAACTTGAAGAAGAGTTCTTTTGCATAGTTATGGGTGGAGTACTTAGGACATGTGGTGGTGAGCAAAGCAGGGGTAGCAGCAGATCAGTCCAAGATTGAGGTTATGTTGGACTGGACTTTATCTAACTGAGCAGCTAAAAAAGGATACTATAGAAAATTTGTGCGGGAGTATGTCACGATAACATGACCATTAACTGAGCAGCTGAAAAAGGATAATTTCAGATGGGGGGAAGTAGTGACACATGCCTTCGAGCAGCTGAAGAAGACCATAACCAGTGTGCTAGTATTAGCACTTCCAGACTTCAACAGACCCTTTGTGGTGGAGATAGATGCATTGGGATACAGATTAGGAGTGGTTCTCATTCAGGATCATCAGCCCATTGCTTATTTCAGTCTGGTGTTCACTGCCATGGCGAGGCTTAAGTTTGTATACTAGCGGGAGTTGATGGCGATTGTTTTGGCCATCCAAAAGTGGCAATCGTATTTGTTGGGGCGACATTTTGTCATCAGGACAGATTAGAGAAGTTTAAAATTTCTATTGGAGCAAAGGATGGTGATTGAAGAACATCAACGGTGGTTGTCCAAGTTATTAGGATATGACTTTGAGATTCAGTATTGCCCAGGACTTGAGAACAAAGCTGTGGATGCACTATCACGAAAGATAGATTAGCCACAGTTGAGAGCTTTATCAATACCTGTGGTCCTAGATTGGGAAGCCCTGAGATAAGAGAGTGAACAAGATGAGGGTTTGTGGAAGATCAGAGTCTTGTTGCAACACCCGACTAGTCATCTTGATTACAGACTGAGAGGCACCCAACTACTGCATCAAGGGCAATTTATTTTGCCGAGGGGGTCGGGATACATCCCCAAGCTATTGCAGGAGTTTCATGGCAGCTCAGTTGGAGGACATTCAGGAGCTTAGAAAACCAACAACTGGCTATCAGCTGAACTATATTGGGTGGGGATGGGTCGCGATGTAGAGGATTGGGTAGCGATATGTGATGTGTGCCAGAGGTACAAGTATTTGTCCGTGACATCGAGAGGGTTACTACAGCCGCTAGCTATATCAGAGAGGGTGTAGGAGGAGGTGACGATGGATTTCATCAAGGGGTTGCCGCGTTCAGAGGGATTTTCAATGATACCGGTTGTAGTGGATCGTTTGAGCAAGTATGCACATTTCATCCCTCTGAAACACACTGACACCGCAATCTCGGTGGCAACTATTTTTATACAAGAGGTTGTGCACCTGTATGGATTTCCAGAATCCATTGTATCATAGGGAGAAGGTGTTCCTTTGCCATTTCTAGGAGTTGTTTTGTTTATAGGGGACAGCCCTCAAGAGAAGCACAGCATACCATCTCCAAACATATGGCCAGATAGAAGTGGTCAACATAAGCAAAGAGACCTATTTGAGATGCTTTGTATCAAAGATGTCTAAGAGTTGGGCAAGGTGGATTGCATGGGCAGAATATTGGTACAACACCTCGTATCATTCGACAACAAAGACCACTCCTTTCAAGATTCTCAATGGAAGAGATCCACCCCATCTGATTTATTATGGGCAAAGCACGACTCCTATGCAAGGTTTAAAATTGCGTAATCCGATATTGAGGCATTTTTCGTTCGTGAGGCTCGTAAGCCTTTAGGCGTGAGGCTCTCAAAATAAAAAAATTGCGTAAACATAAAATGATAAATTTTATATATAATAATGAGTAAATAATATATAAAACATAAAAATGCTACTTACCATATCTTTGAGGATAAATAACAATGACATATCACATAAGAACTCACTAGTCATCAGCACTGTCATCACTCATCAATCATCACTAAGGGGGTCTTCATTTGAATCATCATTATGATGAACTGCTCTCTCCTCTTCCTCCTCTCCTATAGAGTTCAATGTCTCCCAATCAACTCCTTCGTCATTATCAATTATCTTCCTCTTCCCTAAATATTTTTGAGCAATATCATAATGAATAATAGTGTAATAAATTAATAAAAGTCTAAGAAAAGAAAATTATATTATTTATGTACCTTTTTTGATTTGTTTTTGAGTTGTGGTGGATGTAGATGCTTTAAGACCATTAAAGAAATCAACATTTAAATCTTCATCTTGTAATTCAGACGGCATCATTTCAACTTCATCATCTACAAACCACTCATCATCAGATACCACATCCTCGCAAAGCAAATGATCTTCATCATCCATTAATCATTTTTTCTTCAAATTCCTATCTCTGAGTCTCTTATTGTACATTATATATACCAGTGAATTCATCCTCAATGTCGACAAGCGATTTCTCCTCTTTGTATGTACTTGATTATAGGTACTTCGATTTCTTTCACAGTCAGATGACTAGCATGTCAAGCCCAAAACTTTCACAGTAAAATGCTGCAATTCTGGAGTTCCATCACCAAATTGAATCCACCACTCAATTGGAGATCGTTTGGCAATTGTATCTTTTGCTTGTTGTAATCCAAAAAGCCTTCTTTGTTTCTAAAAGGTACCAATTGCATGTCAGCATTTGATCTTTCATTTGCATCACTTATTATACGATCCATGCAATGATACAATCCCAACTTTATTTCAAGATTTGTAGGTTTTTTCTCTGCATATTAATACTGAGGGTTTAGGTAATAGCCAGCTGCATGCATGTGTCGGTGAAGCTGTAGCTCCCACCTATCATCAATAATATTCCAAATTTCCCTAAAGCTTCCCTCATTGCCTCCTAAGTTGGAGGCGATTATCTCTTTGGCTTCATCCATGACATTGTAGATGAAACCCATTGCAGGCTTCTTCTCAGCATCCACCATCCTTAAAACATTAACTAAATGTCTAGTGGTTGTAATGGCATATAAGACACTTTGCCAAAATCTGTCATTTAAAACAATCTTTCTAATCTCTTTTCCCTCAGCCTTCTTCGCCCAAGCACAACTCAACCACTGTGTAGATGTGAACATAACCTCTAAAGGTTGTCTAGCATCCAACATATTCTCTAAGGTCAAGTAAACGGTAGCAAATCTTGTTGCTGCTGGCCTTAGAATTTCTTTCTTTAAAAATTTTCTCATAAGAGCTAGAACCCAAGAGTGGATGTAAATAAACTTGGTTATTTTTTTTGTTTTAGTAAGTGCATTTTTATGTTGAGGTAGCTCCCCAAGCTTCTTAAGAATCAGATCTATGCAATGTGCAGCACATAGAGTCCAGTACAGATATTTCCTCTTATACATAAATTTTTTACCTGCAGTCTTATAAGAACTTGCATTATCTGTCACAACTTGTACAACCAAATGTTCTCCAATTTCATCAACAATGCTATCTAATAATCCAAATATAAACTCAGCATCTTTGACCTGGTCAGATGCATCAATTGATCTTAAAAACACAATACCATAAGGATTATTAATGAGGATGTTGATCAGACTTCTATGTTTGATATTAGACCACCCATCTGGCATAATTGTTGCTCCTATTGATGCAAGCAAAAATTTGAGAAGAGCCCCAAATTTTTGCAAGCAAAAGACTACTCTTCCTAGGAATTAGAAAAATACATGAAGTACCAAAATTACAACATAAAATGACACTTAAATTGAAAACAACTTCTTGTGCAATTTCTTGTGAATCGACTTCTTGTGCAATTTCTTGTGCCTCATGTGTCTCTTGAATTTGTGTTGTTGCCTTGAAAGGCCAATTTTATGTTTCACATTTGTGCAATAGATAGGCCAAGATGGGTCTCTTCAGTAATTTCGATGCACCAACTCAATTCATTTTACGAGAAAACGAGTTCAATTGATTTCAATCACGATTAAGGCATTTTAGACACGATTTGCATGATATCATGTTCGTTGTCCATCTACTTGGCTAAGATTGATAGAATTGATCGCAAGAGGTGCTTCTTTAAACACAAATTCGTATAATTTATTATGATGGACATCATTAAAATTACTTATATATGTTGAATTTCATTTTTTTTTTAATTATGATTTACTTATGAATCAAATTTGTGACAATAATTAGGATGATTTGATGGCATGTAGAACCCCCCTTGAATATTTATCCTATTAATATTTTTCGCCAAACAAAATTATTGAATACACTAAATATCTTCAACAATCAATCTATTTTATTCCAAGTCATTTAAAGTCTACACAATAAAAGCATGATTATCTTTTCGTACTCTCAGAGACAACCGATGTGAAAATTTTGATGTATATGATTGGAGATGAAATGATCTAAGAAGTTCTTTTAATCTCTGATTTGAAGGTCTTAGCATTGAAATCTAAATTTGATGAGTTTAATTTCCTAGGAGGTGAAATGTTTAGAATGTTTGGATGACATAAAAGTTCACATAAAGTGTAGGTTTATCTATATTTTTCAACGATTAAAATCAATTGAATTCGTGAGCAATCCATACAGTTGATTAGTCTCTGCCCATTAAAATCGTAATTTTCTGATGCAATCACATCCATTGATCTAAAAAATATTTGATGCATGTGACTGATGAAAAACGATATTAAAATCATGTAAGCCATTTGTTTTAAATATGGATTATGGACGGTTTTAGTCTTTACAATTAAATGTTTGTAGCATCGAAATCTAAATTGAAGAATGTTAATTCCCACTAAGAGGAGAATGGCTAACCCACTATGAAGCCTCCACTAAGGTAGTTATTATGGGGAATTGATGTACTTAGCCTTATTGTTGCGTTACAAAAAAAATATTTCCATAATTCGATCTTTTGAATTTCAAGTCCAAAAACGGAAACCAATAACATTCAACCCATTCACTTCTAATTGAGTTTGACATTTTTTCCACTGTGCTTCCCTTTTTTGTCTCCAATCCTTAAGCATCCAAATATCAAATCAAATCTATTCATCAACTCTAGCATTCATTCAGATTTTTATCAATAAAATAAAGATATGCCTTCACCTATCTACAATCATTTCAAAACTTTTTTATTTAATGTAATTAGATGAAGTAAAAAAAATTTTTTTTTTTTTTTTTGGGAGGTATTATATCTCTTTCATTGCTTGACCATGTTCCACCCATAATGTTATATTTATTTAAAAAACGTTAGAATTGTATTATCATAATCAGCAATATTGTTGAGAATAGTCTTGTTTTTGACATATAAAAGTTTAGAAGCTTAATCACTTCGTTTGTGACAGTTTTTTTACTGCTTCATAAAACAGTTTTTTAGTAAAAAAACTTAATTTTTGTACTAAAAAACTGCTTTAAGAAGAAGTAAGACAACTGTCCCAAACGAAATCTTAAAAACAAAATTATACTGATTTCACAATGTTTGTGATATACCGAAATCATTCAATTTTGTTTGGCAGCTGGAAGCAATGGGCTTTGACAGGGCGCTGGTCTTAGAAGTGTTCTTTGCCTGCAATAAGAACGAGGAGCTTGCTGCAAATTATCTTTTGGACCACATGCATGAGTTCGAAGAAGATGGATGATCGATCACTGGTTCAATTTAAATACTTCCCTCTTGCTCTCTATTTGCCTTTCTGTTTTTGCGCTCTTTTCAGTCTTTCTTGTGTGCGAAATAAGTCTCGTTTCTTTTTCTTCAATTTCATACAGTGAATATTTTAACAGCTTTATATGTTATGTATGTATTTAGCTTACAGGACACTAACTGTGTATACATTTTTCTGGAAAAAAATAGATCAGGATCTTTGGTCAAAATTTACTTATGATAGATCTCAAATTTGCTAAACTTATTTTGAGATGAGTGTAATGTTGAAATAATTAATTAAATTTTATTATAAGCACTCATTTTAAAATAAATTTAAATTTTTAAGATTTATTCTGATTAAGGTTTTGTTTGGGACGACTTTTTTACTGCTTTTTAAAGCAGTTTTTTTAGTATAAAAATTTTAATTTTGTATTAAGAAGTTGTTTTAAGAAGCAATAAGATGGCTGTCCCAAACGAAACCTAAATTTTGATCCGCATCACCTGACTTTTATTTTTTCCAATTATTCATTGTGTCGCACATTTCGTTAGATCGTCTTTATTGCATGATTTTTTTTTTTTTTGTTATAAAAATTTGCCTGTGATGGCTGTATAGCAATATGCACTAATCATGGACGTCCTATTAATTAAGGCTTTGTTTGGGTTTGGGACGGTTTTTTTACTGTTTCTTAATATAATTTTTTGATATAGAAATTTTAATTTTTTAAATAAAGTTGTTTTAGAAAGCAGAAAAGAAGCTGTCTCAAACGAAACAAAGTTGATGCTGATAAAGCTGCTTATTAAAAAATACATCTTTTTTTTTTTCATAATTGTAGTTAATTAGATGTTAGCATTTGCTTAAATGTGATAAGAAATTAATTTTATTTTAAAATTTTAGAAATTTCTGAGATGTTAAAATTTTCTGAAAAGATTTCTGTCTCAATGGATAAAAGTTTGCCTCATAAAGTCATTGGTTGGGCAAATTATTGCACCCGGTCACTGGATGCGAGATAGGCCCGGATATTAATAAATATTTTTTTTAAAATTAAGCGCTTCAAAAGAGCACGTAAAGTGCAATCGCGCAATCAAAAGTCTATGTGACGTGGCAAATTTTTATTGGATGTCCGAACCTACTCTCCGCGTTCGGTGACTGGATGCAATAATTTGCCCATAGGTTGAGACATTTTGTGATTTGTTGTTCATTATTTTAATGCATGTAATAATTTTATTCGCATAAAAAATGTTTAAATCGATTATTTTTATAATTTGTGTTTTATTATTACAAACAAGGATTAGATTTACAGTTGAAATCAGCCAAAGTGAATATCTGAAGTTGTCTTCGCCCCAACCCTTAGCAAGCTTTTAGTTCTCATTTTGTGCAATGTTCAGCACAAAATAGTAGATGTTATTATCTGGAATGGGTTTATTTGTTTGGATTGTATGTTGGATGGCATGCTTATTAAGTTTTATAGGTTTCAATAATTTTGATATTTTTGGTACTCAGATTTACTTTTAATTTTGATTTTTTTATGCAGAAAAATAATTTTAAGGTATAGCTAAAGTATGAATTTAATTATATATATAATTATATTCAAATAAAATAGATACCATTTGATCTTTTTTTTTTCTTATAAATTAAATAAATATTTTTAACATAATAAGTAATAAAAATTTATGTTAACATTAAGCAACGGCCAAAATTTATTTTGGCAACTTTCCATCAACTTTTTCATCGGGATTTGAACCGTCATAGATAATTATAAAGCAAAATAAAATAATTATCATAATTAATTTGTTCAAATTTATAATTTATTTGTAAATCAGATAAATATCAATTATGATATATTAAAATTAAAAAAATAAAATTATTACTCAAAAAAAATTTATTATGCATTTATTTTTAACTTTTATAATAATTTTTTGTTTATAAAATATATGATATTAATAACATGACTAACTTGATTTAAAAATTAACATAGACAATAAAAGAAGCTCTAATTTATCATAAACTAAGATTTGCTGCATTTTTTTTTATAGATTGATATGTCATGTTGTGGATATTGTTTGGTTCATTCTCATACTGTTGACTAGACTGTTATCTATAGGTCGACTTCAAAATAACACGTTTTATTGATGGGTGATCATAACAGTACAGTAGCTTTCATGCAGGCCATGAAAATCCCTCCGATTGGGCAAATTATTGTCTGGTGTCTGGATTCGTCCAGACACCAATCCTAACGCGACACATCATCAAAATAAGGTGACGTGGCGTGTCTAAATTGGGTGTCTGGACGTCCGGTGACCAGACGCAATAATTCACCCTCCGATTGCCTACCCCATGTGTCCAGACTTTTTATTCATTTCAAAAACTTTATCACACATCAATTTAACAAATATATTAAAGTCCTTTGGTCTAATGGTCAAGAAAACATTATATCTAATCTTCAAAAGTATTTTCTTGATTGTGGCATTGTAAACCGATAAAATTGTCCATATTTCTCCTAAACAAATAGAGTGGTTGAACCTAAACATCATTATATCATTGAAATAGTTCAAATGCTTGAAGCTAATAGACCTTTCGATCTATGGGTGGTTTTGATATCTATTTACCTCATAAATTGATTGCCATCACTCAGTACAAAAAATCTTCACAATATCAATTATTGTACAAACAAACACCCTTCTACATTCCTCGCAAAACCATTGGTTGTTTGTATTATCTATTGTTATCTCACCTCTCATTTAATAAACTTGAACTAAAATTTATTCCCCGTGTTTTTTCTTGGGAATGGAACCAACCATTACGATTATAAATGTTGTAATAAAAACTTAGGTTTCATTTGAGATAGATTTCTAAAGTAGTTTCTATTAAAAAAAAAAATTTTAATTCAAAAAGTTTTCGTGTTAAAAAAAGGTAGAAAGCTATCCCAAACGAAATCTTATGTTTCATTTTGAATAACTTTCTTGATATTTTTTAAAATAGCTTTCTAGTAAGCCCATACTAAACATATAGAAATCCTTTTTCAATTCATTAAGAATTGTACTAAAATAAGGCTCTCACAATCCATCATGTCAACACTATGGATCAGCTTGTCAATATCACAATCCATCATGTCAACACCATGTACCATTTTCAACTTCATTTTTCATTTTCTATGCCACTGGAGACCGAATTAATTCATGAAAAATGTGACAATTTAATGCATTCAAAAGAAAACTGTAAAAAGGAAAGCAAAACCTTCCAAAGAAAAGAGAATATTGAAGCTGAAATATATTGAAATAGCATAACAAGGAGCAAAAGGTACAACAATATATAAAAAAGAAGAAACGGAACCTTTGTTGCAAATTTTCAAGCAGCCTCTGCTTCTTTTTCCTTTTTCGCTTCTTTAATAAGTTTTTTCCAGTTCTCCGCACTGTCAATTATTTCTCCAGTCTTGATGAGGTAACGGACTTTGCTTCCATCTTCTAAAACCTTGTGCCCTACTCGGCTTGCTACATTCTGCTCTTTTGAATACAACATAACATTTGAGCTATGAATGGGTGCTTCAATCTGAAGACAGATCAATTGAATTTCTCATCTTCATCAAATTATTAGAAAGATACTAAAAATACAATTATTATTTAAACATTTTTTTCTTTAGAAAAAGCAACTCACCTTCACAATCTTCCCTGGCTCTCCCTGCTCTTTGCTTTTCATGTGTTTTGTCTTGAAGTTAATGTCTTTTACAACAATCTTGCTGTTATGGCGAAATATCCGAGTAATTTCTCCTACTTTACCTTTGTCATCGCCGGCAATGATTTTTACGGTGTCCCCCACTTTAACGTGCATCTTATGCAAAACTGGAAGACTATTTGGTTTGCATTCCTTTCGCTCCCATCTCTTAAGCTACATTACAGAAAGAAAGAAAAACTTTGGAGTCGGTAACATTGTACTGTCCACAAATAGAAAACAATGGAGCTTGATGTCGACCCAAATATTAGGCTGATATGAATCATAGTAGCCAAATTGAGTGATATTGAAAATGAGAATGTTATGAAGAATTTGTGAAAAAATTTAGAAACATATGAAAGGATGATAGAAGTAGCACAAAAGATAAAGAGATCATTGCAATTGGAAGATTATTTATTCTAACTTCTACTCAACAATGAGATGCCAAAAATATAGGGCCATAAATTGTGGAGAAGACAATGGACCTTGATGGTTTAGGCATGTAGATACAAGATAGATAAAAAGCTAATAACACAGATAAATAAAATTAAAGAGAAATAATTATGAAGTGAAAGAGTAGGCTGAGTTAGGCTTCGTTTGGGACGGCTTTCTTTCTGCTTCTTAAAATAGTTTTTTAGCACAAAAAATTTAATTTTTTACTAAAATGATGTTTTATGAAGCAATAAAAAAGCTGTCCCAAATAAAGCCTTAAAGAAGAAGAATGTGGATTCGTAATTGGAAAGACTATAGTTGAGAAAAGGCTAATGATGGTAATGATAAGAAGGGAAGAAAACAAAAGTATCAATTTATACAGTTCACTAACCTTCATTACTATTGGGCATGATCTGTCAGAAAATTTTACCTGCAAAAACAGCACTGATCGTATTTATGGTGGTTCATTCATAATGAAAAGCAAGAAAGCTGAACCATAAACTTCCCAAAAAAAAAAAAAAAATGTGCTGCTTTCATTCCTATTTTAAAATCAAAATGAGTATTATGTTAGATTTACAAAAAAAATCAAAATGCAAACTACCTATTTTTTGGTTGAATTGTAAACATGATCTAATCTCCACATGGATAGCACCAAAACTTCTATGAATTATAAAACTTGGAAAAAACTATAAGGGTTGAATGGTTTGTGTGCAGAAAAACTGATGTGAATAGTGCAACTTGCATATTGCAAATTACCAAAGTCGAAAGATTTCCTTAAACAATGTTTACTATATTCAATTTCTTAAAATTTCTGTCTGATGAAGTCTAATAAAACTTCCTCCAGAATTTCCAAATAAATCCAACTTATAATTTCTATACAATAGTAAGAAATCTAAAGAGGCTGGCGCACTTGATTTTTTTTTTTTTTTTTTTGTTCACATAGTAATTGTAAAAATGGACAAAATTAATAAAAACCGAGGGATTTCTGTTGATAAAACCCAAAAAAATGCCAGAAAAAGGAACTTGTCAAACTATGCATTACCTAAAATAATCTCTAAAGCCAAAGACTCCATATTTTCCAATTACACTTACAGTAAAGAAAAGGAATCGACATTTTTGGACGCTAAACACATCTCTAGCCTTTGCAACAACTGGTTAGCTCACTAATCTTAAAATTTGGGTTTCTCTTGCCTCAAATAACCAATTGACCTAAGATTGGATGCTGAAAAACATCTAAAGAGATCTATTTACTTTCCACAAACTGATACTCGTATAGGGTTTTCTTGCCCCCAACAGGTTTTTCGGTAGTTTTAAACTAATTGGCGAGATTTCGGTAAAATGTTGCCTAAATCCTGCTCTAAAACTGCTACCAAACAGCCGCTAAGAGATTGGAGGAAGTGCGCTGATGAAAAGTGCAGAAGAAAATTGCAAATTGCAGAGAGATTAGGTTGCTCACCGGCGGAGAGAGAGAGGGGAGAAAGCTCTCTCCGAAAAAGGAACTGGGAGCAAGAGAGAGAGAAGCCATGGAGCCCTGGAGTGCTGCAATCGCTGCCATCACCGCTCGCTAGCTTGTTCTGGCACCTCGTCTACTAAGTTTTTCTCTGGATAGACTGAGATGCTAACGGTGGGAAATTTATCTCATTTTCTGATGCATGTGAGAAGAGACTGTTAGAACCCTTAGGGGCAACAATTTTAGGGCAACAATTTTAGAAGCAATCATATTTATTTTAAATTGGCATTTACATAAATAGCACTTAAAAATATAAGATTTATAAATTTAATTTCTAAATTTTATTATTTATATAAAACAATACCTCATTAAGAGAGTTAACGAACTCCTTGATGTTAAAGGGAAAGTCTCGATAGATATCGCCAACCATGATAGTCATGATGAGATATTGCTGGGAAGGGGATTCGACTGCAATCCTCCTTTTCTGTTGGAATAGAGCTTCCACTGACAATGAAGAAAGTAGGAAGTCGTAATTGATGCACCACTTTTGCAGCATCCTTGATTCCTTCGCATATAATTTCTCTCACTCGTCTATCCTTAGCAAAAATACCACCGGTATCATCAATTTCACGATCAATGACCTTTGATGAAGGGATCATAATGGAGAGGACAATGAGACTATTATTGTTGGTGTCATTTAAAATTTGAGGGTTATATAGATAAATACTCAAATTTAAATATTTAATATGTAAATCATATAATTTTAAGTATTATGTATGTAAATCCCCTATCCAACAGACTGCATACATATTAATATAGTGTGTCATGCAAAAGCCATTCATCTCATATACAAACAACATGACACATAAAATAAATACCTTGAATAGAAAGAGTTTACCTCATTTAAATATTTAAGATTGTTCCTAAAAAATTATTTATAAAAAGTATATGTAGGCATTAAAAATAAATTAGCAATTTGTTAAAATGAATTTAATGAGTACTCAAAAAGAATAAACGACCATATAAAGACATAAGCTTCGTTTGGGACGGTTTTTTAACTACTTCTTAAAGCAGCTTTTTTGTTTAAAAATTAAATTTTTTGTACTAAAAAGCTATTTTAAGAAGCAATAAGAAAGCCGTCCCAAACGAAGCCAAAAGCCATAGTGAATAGTCTTAACAAATGAGGTTCTCTTAATTGTTTAAATTGAATAAGGGACCATCTTATTATCTAAATACTCTCTTTCTTGAGATCAATGAAACACTTTGACAATTCATAAACCACAGCTCCATATGACTCATAATAATATAGAAAATTGATCAAATTTGAAGAAAATAAAAAAATTTAGTACTTCATGATCTGAAATTTTATCTTCTTTTGTGTTTTCATCTACTGAGAGGAAATAAGTGAAAAATAAAGTCTACTAAATGCAATTTATAAAAGACATAATATTTTTAATGCATATAATTATGGTTCTATTAATCATTGATTTTAATTTGTTCAATTAATTATATATATATCTCAATGAATTTTTAATTGAAAAAATAGGTGCCTGATTATAGGGCTGCAAGAGAACCAAGCGTTTGACGAGCTACTCGTTAATTGGTTCGATTAAAACTTGTTTGTGATCGTTTAATTAACTAAACAAACAAACTTGAACAATATTTTAAATACTCGATCCTTAAATAAACAAGCTTGAATACTAATGTGTTCAACTCATTTATGTTCGTGAACAACATCATTTAAAGCTCGTGAACAAGTTTGACATTAGGCTCGATAAGAAGCTTGATAAAAGTTTGATTTGTGTTCTATTCATGTACAAGTGACATCTCACATTTGTCCATGTTTGTTTGATTTTTTGTTTAAAATATTCATGAACAAATATAAGATGAATCATAAATCACTTGTTCATTAACGAGCTCATTTGGTAGCTAAAAAACACTAGTTATATGTAAGAATACTCGTTAGATATGTTCATGAATGTGTTCATTTGATATTTTTAAAACATTCACTAAATATGTTCACGAACATGCTCGATGTAATTAATTGTTAGGAGGCTCGATAAAGCTTGTTTGTTAAATTAATGAACATCTAGAAGAAGAGCTCGTTTATAGTTCGTTAAGGCTTGTTTGTTTAAAACTCGATAAACACTAAACGAACTGAACATTAACCAAACATGAACACGCATTAATTTAAACGAACCAAACATGAACACAAATAATAAAGCTCGAATCAAACACAAACCAAATTTGAACAAGCTGATAATAAATAAACACAAACATGAACACTCACATACTCGGCTCAGCTCGGTTCGTTTGCAGCCCTACCTGATTATAACTTCTAATCAAATTGTTGAAAACATTTTAATTGTTATTTCTATGACCAAAATTGATGATACAACATAGAATTAAGATTTCGTTTAGGATAATTTTCTTACTGTTTTCTAAAGTAGCTTTCTAGTACAAAAATTTCTAGTCAAAAAAATTTTGTACTACAAAATTGTTTTAAAAAACAGTAAGACAAATATCCCAAACGAAGGTAAAGTATATGTTCAACACATCATTGCGAGTTTTTATTTTTATTTCTTTTTTCTCTTTCTCACACCTGCTTAGATTAATAAAAAATTTAAAATTACCATTAAAATGTTATAATATTTTCACTATTATTTTTATTAACTACAATTGTAAGCATAGAGTATTATTTTTTAAGATATCATTATTTCTAAGTAGTGAATTACATCCTTCATTAAGCTTTAATTATGCTATAATTACTTCAATAGTTATACTTTTTACCGTTTTCTTCCCCACTGTCTCACTTTTTAAGTTTTTATGGTAAATTATAATTTTCATCTCGAAGTAATTCATATCCATAGATAAAAAATGGAGTGCCATAAAAGAATGACAATCAAATACTTATGTGCTCCATCTTACTCACAAAGAATGTAATAAATATGCCATTAAACAATATCATAATGATTTCTCTGTTCTTACAAAAGAAAATTTACAGAAGATAGCTCATCTCACTAATGCATGCAAGTTTACCATACAAGCTTCTTAATTCATGGAAAACTTGTCCTGCTCCATCTTACTCCCTAAACCACCCAGCTATATCATCTTCATCACTGGATTCATTTGATGCCATAATTTTGGGAGTGGAAGAAGATAAAGCTTCATGATCATGCTTTCCAGAACTTGGTCGTTCTGCTACCCCTTTGTTCCTCATTTCCTCCTTCCATCTCTCTCTCGTTAAGGGATCAGTAGATATAGCACTATTACCTCCAACAATTGGAAATTCATGAAACTCTGTAGTGTTTTTTAGTTCATGAGTGTCAGGCTCTTCATCAATGTCATTATTTTCACAAAAGGTGTACTTGGGAAAGCTCTGAAAGTCTGAGCTACATTCTTTTAGGTGGCTGTTCTTGTGTAGGAAATGTTGAAATGTTGTTTCAAAAGGTTTATTATGTTGATCTTTACTGTTTGTATGGGATTGGACAGCACCCTCTTCAGTATATGATACCTTGGGTCTTTTCCAGCCACACTTCAGACAATAGTAGTTTTTACGAAAATTGATGTAGTTGCACCTGCAAAACAGAATAACAATGAACAGGTGGTGTCATTCTTACCAATGTCTAAACCTGCTAGTAGTTCACACGAAGGATTAGAAGTAGAATTAGAGTACTATGAATCAATTTATAGATTTTTTGTTTGGCGGCACAAAATGTTACAACAAACATTTGTTAGAATGAATCATGATTCCTGCTAGAAATTTAGGAGTTCTTGTGAGCTACTTGAGCTCTTCTTCCAAGAGAGAGTGGGGGAGGGAGGAGAAGAGATGACACAGAATTTGGAGGAGGAAAATCTATTCTAAAGTTTTATTAAAATTTTTCTCAGATGAATACATCTCATACAATGTATATATAGGCATTTACATTGTTGTGATGTCTTGTGGAATAACCTAAACTAAACTTGGACCAATCCTAACAATTCCATTATTAAACTGAATCTCGAGCAAAGAGGCCTTTACCTCAGTTACCTCACAAACTATACATAAATTTCTAAATCTTAAAACCTAACCTTCCATGATACACAAGGAACCAAATTTCTTATAGTACACCTATGCTACTGCTGCATTTGAAGCACAATCAACTTGCAAGATGACGCATATATTATTATGATGTTTGACATATAATGATGAGTAGAACATTTCAGAAAATGTGTGGAAGAAGACAAAAAAATCAACAAAAAAAGTACTGAAAAATCGAGTAATATAACTCCAAATCACTAACTTACGATGCACATTCCCATTCCCCTGGATTCAGCAGGCGATTAGTTGGCTTTTCATTACACTGTAAGCATTTGGCATTCTTGGCAAAGTTCAAGAAATTGCACCTATGAGATTAACAGATACATGAAAGAGGGTAAATTGATGATTAGTCTAATTTTCTTAAACAACCCAAGTGTTGAACTTACTTTTCACAGATCCAATCTCCTTTCTTAAGAGGAAGATTCTCTCCATCTTCGCATAGTTTGGCAAGCCTTTCTTTAAATAATCCATCACAGCGCAAGCATTTAATGTTCTTAGCAAAGTTCAAAAATTTGCATCTACAATTAGAAGCAAGTGATGATTATTAACAATAAAAAATGACAGTAGCAATTATATTTGGCATTAAAAGGATACTTGGGGCAAATCCAGTCACCCTGCTTCATTGGGAAGCTGCTTTGAGATTTCTCCATCCCATGTAAAGAAGCCATCCGATGTCTCTTGTCTTCTGGAATGGAGCCATAACCCTTGATGCTTAGATCCACTATATCATTCAACAACTTTCTTGTAGATTCGTTTACAGCTTGGCTAAGGCTTGGCCTTTTTTCTACTGATGCAGTCGCAGCATCAATTCCATATGTCAACAAGATGCGCATAACATCCAAGGTTCTTCCATCTTCATCCTCGTTGGGCTTCACATATGCCCTCTCACAGTTCCCCCTTAGTTTACATGAGCTGCACACCTATATATGTTGGGAAATATTGATCATCATAAAAAAATATATAAGGAATTAGTACCACGATTAGTATTGAAGAATTTTTGGCGAATTCTTTTCAACAAACCTCTCCTTCATTAGTACCAACATAAGCCCTTAGTCGTTTTCCTGAATTGACAACTTTTCTGTCTAAACCTGGGCAACCAGATCCAACAATTATCCTAATGTCTTTCCTGGAAAGATATCTGAAATAAATAAAATCAAATTAGGTAGAATGAGATTGCAGTAGATGGAAGATCCTCCATTGTATAAGAACAACAGAATCAGCATGGGAAATCTCCAAAGAGTTTGTCTCAAGCATATCAACAAACAGTTTGTCTACCATTCTAAAGAAGCCTCATCACCGCTCACCTTATCAGCTCGCAATTCTCCCTCGCGAAATTGAGGCAGGCTGTTCGTATCAGGTTTGAGTACTTCGAAGAACAGCAGTGCGAAAAAGAAGAGTGGAGCGTCTCACGATCCAAATAGCCTCTTTTAAGGAGGTGATCCATGAGTTCCAACCATTCCGGCCATGGATGGGAAATCTCCACCGATCTCGCCTTCTCCTCTTCTCCCTCCGGAATCCTTGTTCTTTCCGTGGAGGGAGCAGCGACGCGTTTCAAGGGTTCGAGGTCTTGAACCTCCTGCTGGAGAAAATTGAGTCTGCGACTGTTGGCGGCTGTGGAGCTCGATGAAGAAAGGGAGTGCGAGAGGCGGCGGAGACAGAAAAGAGCTTGGTTTAGAGAGGAGAAGGAGTGAGACATTATTACAGAATCAGAAGATGTTAGCCGCCGCTATGAATCAAAATGCGAGGTCAGTGAAGAAATGAAGGAATTGAATGAAGAACCTATTTGAATAAATATATCTGATATATTTAATGCTCCATTTATGCTTTAAGCATGTGAAATATGATGAAATTTGTTGCTTATCTATTCACAAATATATGCAAATCACATACCTGGGCATCCCTTTAGTCTTTCTATAGCTTAAAATTATTTATGTGATAGTATAAACATCACTGGTTGGAAAGCAGTTTACTGTATCTCAAGACTTCAATCAAGAAATTTACTACCAATCATACTTATGTAGGGGGTCACTTGCCTAAAGCAGTACCGAGCATTGGTACCAAGCAGTACCGAGTAAGGGATGATGTGACGCAATATGGTTAATCTTTAAATGGCGTTCGACGTCCGCACAGAATAATTTCTCCAGAATATATTATTCTCTTGAATTATAGCTCTTATTTCTCTGTTTGAATGACCTTCGTCTTCAACAAATTTCAAGTGCTACATTGTGATACCTTTCACTGCTCTGTCCTTTTAAGACTGTATAATTCCCTTCAGTCCTCTAAACTTGTGTTCCCCATTGGGATTTAAATGAGTCAAGTCGAATTCAAGTCATCTTTGATTTGACTTTAAACTTAATTAATTAATTGAACCATACAAACTAGTTGCTCAGCTTAGTTAAAACCCGATTCCGACCGTTTATTTATTCATTTATTTTTTGACATTTTAGAGGATTCGAGCACTACGGAGATCGGGAGGAATTTTTTTCTGTCGACTAGCTGGCCTGCAACCCAGTTCCCATTTAATTATTTGAATAAGCTCTTATTCATGATATTTATTTCCATGACATTATATTGATTCTGTTGATAATGATTCTTTCTCTCCCAGCAAGCTTTTTTTTTTGGGAGAATTTGGGGCCTGAGCCCATCTATTAATATAAAAAGGTTACAAGTAAGAAAATCCAACCCCAAAATTAAAAACTGGGGGATAAAAGAAAAAAATTACAAGAAAGAGAAACCTATACCACCCATATCAACATGGTTTTGGCATAAAAGAGAAAGAAAATGTGGTATACAAAAAAATCAGGACTCAGGCAAAAACTGCAGCTAATCTCTCGGGTCAATCAGGTAATCAATGAATCACCCCTGGTTGCCTAATAAGGCCGTCCAAGGGGTTTTGCTGCAGCGGTCATCATCGTCATGCAAAAAACTCATCCATAATAACAACCTGCCAGTAATAGAGCTGATCCCAGAACATCCAAAAAATTATTATCAGCGGTCCAGCCATCCGGCAAATTTTCCCAACTGGTTGTCTCCTATTATTTATTTTGTATGGAAAGCGGAATTGGTACAAAACATTATTATTGATTATAAAGAGCAGCAGAGGTAATGGAGCAAAATAACCTCAAACCAGCTGCAGCATCCAGCAAAAAGTTGCTTCAAAACAAAGAAAATAACCTCAAATGAGTCAAGCCAACAGGTGTTTGAGCTAGCTTAAACAGCTTGGTTTACTGTTTTTATTTATATAAAACCATTTAATGCTCATAAATAATATCATTTTAAGCTGAACAATAGTTGTCCTAAAGCTGTTTGGAAAAAAAATGTAATCTCCTCTTCTATTAAATATACGGGCTATGCCCAAATTTAATATATAAGTTATATATTAATATATGATGGTGTGGAAGTCTTGTTATATTTCTATATTAATATATATTTTTGCTATATAAATACAAGTCATTTATTTAAATGCTCATTAAATATGTGAAATTTATATTCATAGTTTATGGATCATAATTAGAAAATCTATTTATGCGGACTTCGAAAGCTCAATTTATGTTACTCAATAATAAGTTCCATAAGTCATGATCAGCATACCGGCCGAGTACCGAGCGGGACCGAGCTGTGGTTACCATAATATTGAGTTTAAGGGATGACATGACTCATTATAAATACATTTTACGTCGTTCGAATCCGCAATTAAATAATTTCTCTAATATATAATATTCTCTTAATTAATAGCTCTGATTTCTCTGTTTAATGATCTTCATCTTCAACAAATTTCAAGTGCTACATTGTGAATCTCATTCCCTTCACTAAATTGTGTTCACCGTTGGAGATTTAAAATGAGTCAAGCCGAATTCAAGTCATCTTTGATTTGAGTTTAAGCTTAATTCAACTACACACATTATACAAACTAGTGATGACCTAGGCTTAGTTAAAACCCAATAATCCGACCGTTTATTTATTTATTCTAACTAAAATTATGGTCAACAATTAAGTTCGAGTGACGGAGATAGAAGTACTTTGAGATTAATGCAATACATAAATAATTAATATCATAAAAATTTAAGAATAAATATAAATATGAAATATAATCAAAAATCAAATTCTGAAACAGATCATCTCAATCCCGTTTGCTCGGTTTCTCAAACTTGTCTGAAAACAATTAAACAGAATAAGAAATTTTTTCATAACAAAAAATGGAACATTTATTCTTTCAATTGAGCCGAACCTATTGAAATTTGTAGGTTTGGGTCAATATTTATTTTATGTCCATTAGCCTGAAATCCCGATTAACGTACACCCCTAAAAAAACAAATTTTTAGAAATGCCAATTTAGTTTTTTTCTCTCTAGCAAATTATCTGCAGCGTGACATTTAGAACCTATCTATGTACATATAGAAAAGTTCCAGTTCATGCAATAGCCTCCACAAAGAGAAATTATTCTGCGGCGATAACGGACGTAGCCTTATATCTGGAGGCGAATCAAAACTTGTCACGTCACCCGATACACAGCGATGATACACATCAAAGAGGTGATGTGGTGTGCTCTGATTTGTCTCCGGACGACGTCCGATTTCTCCACAGAACAATTAAGCCTCCACAAAAGGGTTTCGTGCTACAGAAGCAGACTTGAGGTGAAGTGAGCAGGAGAGCCTCCTTACTAATCTGTCCAAAGCCTCTCTCATCCATTGATGTTTACATCCTTCCATTGCTTCTGCCACTGAAACCTAATTTTGCATCCACAACATCAAAAATCAGAAGATATGGACTCAGTTCAAAGAATGGTGAATTAATTAGGTTGATAACGCAATATCAGAATTTGAACTGACCCATCTGCGTTGCCGAACACCCATTTCAGGCCAGTGAAGCAACTCTTCAGTTACATTCAAAGGGAACATGACGCTCTCTTTAACTACAGAATGTGCACCGCTTTTGTGCCTCCACTTGCCTAGCCTTAGCTGTGATCGCATAGAACAGTTTTGCTATAACTAATATTCACATATGATGAAAGAAACCTTGATAATTTTTTCTTGTATCCATACCTCTAGATTTCCCTGTACACCAGCTTCCTCTAAAGCCTCTCGATATGCTGCTTGTTTTAAAGTCTCATCACTTTCCCAACCACCCTGCTTAAAGAGAAATCAATGATCAGTTTTCTCTAATGTTTTCTTATTTTGCAAGAGGAGAAGTTAGTTATACCATACCACTCTATACCATCCTATTTATATATTTAACACTCAAAATTTTAATATTACATACATTCCACCATATATTATTTTAATATCAAATATGTCATCCATATTTCATTCCTGCCACTCATATATTTCATTTTTACCAACCGTATTTGATATGAAAGTGAACTATGGGTGGTATGTATGTAATATTAAAATTTTGAGTGTTAGATATGTAAATAGAATGATTTAAGGTGGTATGTATGTAAATCCCCTAAAAAAATGTAACAGAAGACTGCAGGTCTATACATTTTTTTGGCTGAAGAGGATACACCATGCCAATATTAAAAAAAAAGTAACAAAATTAGTAAAACAATAAAAGAAAGAATGGACCACAAAACACAAATTAAAAAATGCACAAATTTGCATACAAAATCCTAGATGGGTAGAAAATCATGGGGAGAGGAGACGAACTCATTTTATCAAAACAAAAAAAAATAAAAAAACATAATGAAGAGCGGTGGCTCATTTAATTCTGCCCTAAAAACCCTAATAACATGTGCACGCGCGCGCGTATATCTGCGTATGCTCGCGCTCGTGGAAAAAAATAATAAGTGCCCATTCCATGAGGGCTGCCACTACCACACTCCCAGCTTGATTAATGTTGAGCTCTAGGATTGAACCTATTAGCCAATTCCTCCACTACCACCATAGAACCCTAAAAAAAATTCCATTATTTATGTTGCAACACATATGTCACTGCAAACTTTTTAACCCAAGCCCAATATAATTTAGGTCACAATTTCTAGTAAATACAAAATTAATTATGACCAGGACGGCTTTTTTGTTGCTTCTTAAAGCAGTTTTTTAAAGCCACCCAATAGAAGAACCCAAAAAAGCCTTCCCAAGCGAAGCCTAAGTTAGTCGCTAAGTTAAAGCTACCCGATAGAAGAACTATCCCTAAAAAAAACAAGCAAAAAAAGGATGATGGAACAACAAATCTGGCAAAAATGCCCTAAGCATATTGCTTTCCATACACCTACTCAACATTGATATAATTTAGGTTCTTAAGACTGCAAATGATTTATTTGAGTGAAACATTAAGAACTGAACTTCCATGATTTTTCAATGATGCTAAGACTTCTTCAATGATTAATAATGCTGCCGAGTCAATAGAAACTAGAAGGAAACAGAGGCCAACAAGATATAGACAAAGAAACAGAATGGCAACCTTGAGGTACTTTAAATGCTCGAATGGTTTTTCTTTTTATTCCTGATGATCCATAGGCATATATAAGTATCATTGGAAGTTTCTAGACTGATCATAAAACATTTTTTTCTCCTATATATACATTTGTCTCTCTGTATTATCCTTTGTATCTCATCTGAATTTATTCACTCATTGACTTTCATATGACATCTAAAATTTCACATCCTATTATGTTTATCATTTATTAAGTTTGCTTGCCACCATAAATAGGGCATGCTGACGGAAATAATTACTGGAATAGGAACAAAGGGAAAGTAATAAGCAACATGAAAATTTTAATCCTTTACAGAGCATATATATATCTAAAGTGGATTCGCCTAACAAAAGGTTTAGCTTGCATTTCCACTCAAAAGTAATCAATCAATTTGCTTTCACTACTCAAAACAACAAATACATCAATGATTTATACCTTAGGAAACATCATTCCATATCCTTTCTGAGAACTGATGACAAGAACCTTCATAGCATGAATCAGATCATCATCTGGACAGTTTATGCTGAATTTATACGGAATGCATCTGCATGCCAAATAAAAGATCATCAATACAAGATCAATTCAATAATAAAAGAGCAAAGAAGTCAAATCAGACCAAAGCAATCACATAAAAAAGATTTTCACACCAAAACAGAGAAAGATCAAGAGCAATCCACAGATCCAGAAAGCATATCTCAATGCAAACATGTCACGATCAAAGAAATGAAAATTTCAGAGCAATTATGAAAACGAGAACGAATTAGATGGCTCGAGTCTCGAGATGAAGAAGTTCAAGGAACCAACCCGACAACTAATCGGCCGCCAGTGCTTCTGCTGTAACGCTGAAACTCCCTTCCCTGCCGCGCAACCAAACAAACCATTCTCTTCAAATCTTCACACTCGATCTTCACCTCCCTCTATTACTGCACCAGCAAACTCTCCGTGGCTGCCCTAACCCTCCGATTTACACGGCTTTCATAGAAGAACAATGAACTTCCAGAAATGCAGCTCTTACGCGCGCAGCGGTATTCGGCTTCAGGACGGATTGGAAAAATCGGGCATTATTATATAGAGAAGAGAAGGAATCCGATATTCGAGAATCCGAGGGGATAAGCTTGAATGTATTATTGGAGTATATCCTTTTTCTAAAATTGCGTATCAGATTTTTATTTTTCCTTTTTGGGGCATTTAGTCCATTAAGATAAACTCCTATCTAGGCATAAAATTTAAATTCAAAATATTTAATTGATAATTAATATTCTTAATCAACGTATCAAAATGAGCTAAGGATCATAAAAATTGCAGAAAAAATTATTGAATTAATTTCTATGATAAATTATATTAATTTTAAATTATGTATAAAATACTATTAAAATATATTATTTTAAAAATAAATTTTAATTAGTTTGATATACTTTCTATGATAATGCTATCATATATATATAATTTAAAATTATATAAAAATTTATGTCTCATGATAAAATATATGAAAATTTTAAATAAATTTAAATAATATGATATAATTTTTAATTTAATTTTAATAAAAATAGGATTCAAAATAATTTTTATATAATTTTGAATGGATTAGTTAACTGACCAATCTAGTTTGAACCGATTTCTAGTTGTACCAGCCGATTCGGTTGATTTTTAAAACGCTCCTAATCCGCTAATCGTAATCGTTCCTTTGTTCGGAAAATTATTACATGTGGCGTCCGGATTCCTTCGAGGCGAATCCGAACGCGTCATATCACTAGGGGCCTGGTGCATCCAAGTGACGTGGTATATTCAAATTCGTCTCTGGACAGTCCGAACACCGCACGGAATAATCTCTCCCTTTATTCTTATGATCTCACAGGGCACCATCTTGAACCCATTTGCCGCTGTGGCTTCCACTATTCCCAGCCCTCCGGCAACTTTAACTCGCTTGTAGATCTGCAACGTCGCAATCTCGCCACCACGAAACTTCCCCTGATCCAAAATCACCCATCTCAAACTCCGTTCAGCTTTGCCTCGCCAGGTCCGGCGTTGACAGGCTCTACCGCCAGATCCGCACAAGCAACTCAATCTCCATCCCTTCCCTATCCAGATCCATGGCTCTCTCTTCTGCTTCGTCTCTCCCAAGCCTTCACCATCAGATTAAAAAGTAGTAATCGTAACAGTAGCTCTTCAAATCTTTCATAGCTTTCATAGTAATAGTAACGGTCGCTCTTCAAATCTTTCACAGCTTTCATCTGGTTATTTAGTTATCTTATTCTTGACATCTTTCTATGAGTTTTTCTAGCGTCATATCTTATTCTAATTTAAGGTCTATTGGAGATTACAATGGTTTTTTTATGAAGGCAAAACCATTAATGTAACCTATATGTCTTCATCTTATACAAAATTAAAACTCAAATATTTATTAATAAAAAATCAAAAATTAGATAGTGAAAAGTAATTTCATTTAAAATTCTTTATCATTTTCATTTTCATTCCCACTCTTCTAATTCCTTCAAACCTATTATAGCTGGTCAACTTTAAGTCATGTCATTTGGATGGGAATGAAACACCTATTCAAAACGTTCAAAATGTGAAGCACAACTACATGCTTGATCAATTTGTATTCATCAAATTCCATATAATCATAGTCTAGAGTAGGCGCGAATATTGCGCCGCCCGTAAAAAGTCTAAAAAGAAATATTTTAATAAGCATAAATAAGTAGCGCGCTCGTGTTCATTACCAAAAGCATTCTAAGATTAAAAAAAAAGTTTAAGACTCCCATATAATCGTATATCACATGAATTTATAATCGAATCTTAAATAAGCGTATTATTAAGCCTTAATTTAGCTTTTTGATTTAATAAGATTGTTCACAAGCTTGTTCATGTTAATAGATGAATAAAATGTCAAGCTGTTCGAATATGTTCATTTATCAATAAAGTATTTGGCATAGAAGATTAGAGAGAGCCGCCTTAGATAGTTTGGTCACATAAAATGTCGATCTTTCTATGACCTATATTAAGAAAGGCAGAGGTAGGTCTAAAAATACTTGATTAAAATGTATTAGAAGTGATCGTTTTCATCAGATTTAAATGAAAATTTGACTCTTAATTTTATTTTATTTTATTTCATATTTAGGTCAATTAAGAGTCGATAACTAAAACTCTTAACTGAGAGATCAAAATGAGTTATGTCAAAGAAAGAAGTGTTGAATATCAACTTAGTTTCCTCGGGCCAGTAGGCTTCGACCATTTTTCTTTGCAAGTCGCAATTATTTCCACTTTGTCTACTAATTTAGGCTTCGTTTGGGACGGCTTTCTTACAGCTTCTTAAAGCACCTTTTTAGTACACAAATTAAAAATTTTGTACTAGAAAGCTGCTTTAAAAAGCAGTAAGACATCCGTCCCAAACGAAGCCTTAGCCAAAAAAAAAAAGTAATTGAGTCCTCATTTATGCATGTATCAAACAAAACCTATCATCATATTTTCAAAAAAGCTACTTGATATATCATCAAAAAATTATCTTGACCGGGCACGAATATCAAGGAAAATTGAGTTGAAAACTTCTAAAATTAAATTTGGGACCATCCAAACTTTGATTTTAGCAAACTTATAGTCGAACTAAACGTCTCGAAAAGACGAACCCAACAACACCAAATTCGACTCAATCCGAGCCCGAATGGATCCAAATCAAAGACTTAAAGCATTTTTTGAGGGTTCAAAGCATAATTTGGATCACCAAATGTGACATACTTGTAGTCAAATTGAGCGGCTCAATGAGACAAGTCCAACGAACCAAGATTGTTGAATTCTGATATCATTAAGACATTCAAATGATCAATAAATGGTCCACGATCAAAGGGAACAATATCGACCGTTCATTCAAATCACTACCATCTTGACTTTGATCCTCCTCATATTTACAAGTCATGCCACTCTAAAAAAACTATAAATAATCATCATTCTTCTCATGAGAGGAGGAGGAGGGGAGGAAGGAAATGAGGAAGAGAAGGGAAAATTTTGAGAGCTTACTTGCCGCCGACCACCGCCAGACTTTCGCCTATGAACTACCGACCAACGTCGGAGTTTCTTCCCGACCATAGCCTGTCGACTACAGTTCTTCCGACCTCCTTTGCCATCTAAAGATCTTTTCAACCTCCGTCGTCAGATAATTGTCCTTCTGACCTCTATCGTCTGCCGACTATAGTCTTTCTAACTATTGTCGCCAGCTGACTATGTTTTTCCGACCTCCATCACTGGACACAGATCTTTATGATCACTGTTTCCCAGCGAATATGATTCTTCTGACCTTTGTTGCTAGCGAACGGTCCTTCTAACCTTCGTCGCCAGACAACGGTCCTTCTGATCTGAGTCCCCTGCCGACTATGGTCTTTGTGACCACTGTCGCCCGCCGACTTCGATCCTTCCGATCTCTGTCGCTAGATAATGATCTTCCTAATCTCCATCCCCAACCGACTAAAGTCCTTCCGACCAGTGTCGTCCGTCGACTACGATCCTTCCGACCACCACCATCCAACTAAGGTCATCTTGACCTCCGTCTCCTACCGATTACGCTCCTTCCAACCACCATTGCAAACTACTGTCATTCTGACCTCCATCTCCTACTGATTATGGTTCTTTCGACCAGCATTGCCCGTCAACTACGATCATTCCGATCACTATTTCCCACCAACTATGGTTTTTCAAACCACCATCACTAACTACAATCCTCCCGACCTCCGTTTCACAACGACTACAGTCCGTCTAACCACCATCGCCAACTAAGGTCCTTTCTAACCTCCGTCACCTGTCGACTATGATCCTTCTGACCACTGTCTCCCAACTATGGTCTTTCTGACCACCGTCACCTGACTACAGTCTTTTTGACCTCCATCGCCTGACTGCGGTCCTTCCGACTGCCATCATCCGACTATGGCCCTTCCAACCAACATTGCTCGCTAACTTTGGTCTTGCTGCTCAAACAAACATATCAACACTAATTATTCCAACTCTTACCATATAATGCACTCTATATGATGTATATTTGCTACATTGAGCTAAAACTTTTCTCCTAAGGAAGGGTCTCATTTGTAATCAATTACAAACACCAGTGGATTCTTTCAAACTGAGTTAGGCCCCATGATTTTATCCTTTTCAGGGGAAATTTCCACGTAAAAATTATGGTGTCTATTATTAACACTATAACCATGCATTATCTCTTATATGTTTGTGTGTTGGATCTTCCTACAAAGCTAAGACACAAATCTATATCGCCCTCTACCATCATGAATATTCTAGGATGCACCACTACTTTAAGATGAAATTAATAAGAGAAAGTGAGATTGTTGCTAGGGATGTCAATATTTGACACGACACGAAAACCCGACTCGAACCCAACCCGAAAAATCCGGGTTGGACCCGACCCAAATGCAAAACGGGTCGGGTTCGGGTTCCAGAAATCGACCCGTTTGAAAAACGGGTCGGGTTCGGGTTGACCCGACGGGTTGCCGGGTCAACCCGTTTGACCCGAAACGTGCAGTCCGAGCCAGCCCGAGTCCGAGCCAGCCCGCGCTCGCGCGGTCGCCCCGCGTTGCCGACGCTCGCGCGGTCGCCCCGCGCTGCCACCCTCGCGCGGTCGCCCCGCGCTGCTGCCGCTCCGCTCGCACAATCCGTTCCGTGTCGGGTCAACCCGACAACCCGCCGGGTCGGGTTCGGATTCGGATTCGGATTTTCGACCCGTTTGCCTAACTGGGTCGGGTTAGGGTCAACCCGTTTGAACCCGGGTCAGTTCCGGGTCCGACTTGAACCCGACCCGTGACCCGAAATTGACACCCCTATTTGTTGCAACTTCAATTACAGAAGAGAGAGTGCAGTGACATTGTTGCTACTTTCTTATCTTAACATTAATGAATTTGGTAACTTCTTTAAGAAAAAAGAAAAGTTCATATATTATGAAATATATATTTTAGAATATATGATAATTTTAAATTTATGTTTGACATTCTATTTCGATCGTGATATTGTGGGCTCTCAAACTAGGTTGTAACATTCTCACTTTCTATGTATTTCACAAGTTAAAAATAATACGGTTCCACTCATTGGGGAATATATTGAAACAATATAGTATATATAACTGATGGAGAATGGATTTCATGGAGGAAGCTACAAGAACCTTGAGGTATTGGAGTTATTTTAAAGAGATCTTTTGTGACATGTTTGTCTATTCTCTTTTAAAGATAAAAAATTGGAGACCTAGAATCCCACATGTAAATATTAGTTTTGAGACTAGGAGCTAGTTAGAGTTGTTGTTGATGGTGTGCTTGACAATATTGATGATGAAATGCATCTATGTTATTGGTGTGAAAAGCGATAAAGTTTGTGGGTGTCAATTTTGGTGTTGATTTTGATGTTTATAGTGTGCATCAATCTTATAATCACCTTTTATGGACAACAACATGCATCAGACTTATAGGCGATGGCTTATCAATATTGTTGATGACTGTAGGCAACGAATAGGGGTGTCAATTTCGGGTCACGGGTCGAGTTTGGGTCGAACCCGAAACTGACCCTGGTTCAAACGGGTCAGAAATTTGAACCCGGACCCAACCCGGGTAGGTAAACAAGTCGGAAATTTGAATCCGGACCCAACCCGGGTAGGTAAACGGGTCAGAATTGGTTCATGCCAATCAGCATGCGGTTTCGTTTGGGATATATAACTTTTTTATTATTCTTTAAATCAATTTTTTAGTAAAAAAAATTAATTAAAAAAAAAATATATTGAAAAGTTGCTTCATTAAAAAATAAAATACAGTCTCACACGAAGCTTGACTGTGGACCAAAAAAATTGATTCACATTAATATATTAATAACTTGCTCACATTATTTGCAAGTTATTCATTTTTTTTCTTCTTGGAATGCAATTTTACTCTTTTTATAAATTTCCTACTTTTATTTATGTCTTGAATTCAAAATAAATTGGTTTCATGTTCAAATTTTAGGGTTTGTAAAGTTTAAGAAAAAATTAATTAATTTTAATTTTAATTTAATTATACCCAATGGGGCAAGAACTGTTTTGTTTAATTAGATTGGATTTTGGAGAGAAATTTTATGTTAGGCATTCTAATAAAATTCATGTTCTAATCGGTTTTATAATCTTTAGATTTATGATGAGATTAGTGAAATCTATGAATATCATCTGTAGCATTAAGTTTCGTTTGAGACGACTTTCTTACTGCTTATTAAGACAATTCTTTAGTACAAATTTTAATTTTATCACATGATATTCATATTTTAAAATTAAATTTTGATACTAAAAAGCTGCTTTAAGAAACAATAAAAAAGCCGTCACAAACGAAACCTTAATCTTAATGCACGTAAAAATAATGAGATATATTTGGACTGTTTTTTTTTTAGGGTTTAGTTGTAGGATGGGCTGTTTTACTCTATCTAAAATTTGTGATTTAATTAGCAATTTTAAAATTACTAATTTACATTTTTACTATCCAAGTTTTTTTTTTTTTTGGATCAAGGTATTCATCTGTTGTCGCGCCCTTTTGAGCGTGACAAATCCTAGTCTTACATAGAAAAGACACTCACCCAAAAACCTCCCGACCCGTACTTGATTGGGCCCCACTTAAGAGGGGGTGCCGCTCGAGGGGAATCGAACACAGGTTTGAGGGTTCACACAACCGTACTCGCCCACCAATTAGGCTAAACATGAGTGGGTATCCGAGGTTTATTATTTACGTTATATAACACTCTGTTAATGGATGTAGCAGATCTCAATGGACGCTCATTGGATCTCGCCCAGCATGTTGTTGGGCTGCATGTTTATTGGAGAAGTCCATGCCTTCCCCTATGCTAGATTATTGGGTTCGGACACCGGACACAGCTTACCATTCGGTACTTCACAGTATCGAGTAATACTGAACTCGGTACTGAAGTACCGAGCTCATATCGAGCTCAGTATTGAGTAAGGGGTGATGTGACTCATTTTCATTATGCTCCGGACGTCGTCCGGTGTCCGAACCCAATAATTTCCCTTTTGATGAAGGGACAACACCATTGGGAGCTCTCAGACTAGGACATCGATGGGTGCATCTGGGCAAATCACTAAAGAGCTCACAACCGATGGCACCACTAGACAGGTTAAGGCTTCAACAATGTGGCTACTTGCAGGCTAAAGCATTGATTTATCCACCGGCGAGGATAGGGTTTATTGGCTGTAACAGGAAATTATATATTTTATTTTTTAAATATTATGCATGAAAATAATAAGTTTTAGATAATAAATATATAAATTATAATATTTCCAGTACTTTAAATCCCACTTCTTAGACAATTACCATCGTCTTGTCTGTGGTCTATGAGAAATTATTACATACGAAGTCAGGACGTAACTTTATGTTCGAACTCTAATTAAATTAATACACATGGCCAATGATCAGACCTAGCCCAGCTGCGAAAATTTTGAAATCGCGGCAGCCCACTCATTTTTATTTTTTAAAAAGAAACCTAGGAAAGATCCCAAATATTTAGGATATTTACGTAATAAAACTTTTGGTAGCCATTGAGAAAGAAAACGAGTAACGACGATGAAGATAGAAACTAATTTGGCGGACGTCGCATTCTATAAAAGTCCATTGGAAAAGAATACCTAGCAAAATATATTTCAGTACACAATAATACATAGCAAAATACACAGCTTTACACTACAATATACCACAAAATATATAGCAATACAAAGCAATTCACAGTAATATACAACAATACACAACATTACATAATAATACACAATAATACACATCAATACATAATAATACAAAATAATATGTTGTAATTCAAAACATCAAAATAATCAAAAAATATCACATAAACGAAAGAGTTAAAATACATAATAATTATAGTGAGAGAATAAATAAACTTCTTAAAAATTATCATTTTATATAAATTTTTATATAGTTAATTAACAAAAGCATGCATTTTCGCAACATTCGACATATAAATTTTTGAAGAACACATTCTAAGTTAATGTATGTGAAACATTTAAAAAATACATAAATCGTTGTTACCCGGTTTATAAATTCATTGTCGAATCATTTGAGCTTATTTGAAAACTTGATTCGTCTTAAAGGTGAACATTATTTTGTTATATTTATCTTATGATAGATTTATTTGTTGAAAAACTAAGCTCAACAAAGTTTATTTTATCTTATAATATACATTACAAAATAATTATTAGATAAATAAATTATATCTTACTTTTAAGCTTATTCTTCTTTTCCAAGGGGGTGTTTGGTATCGAATTTATTTCCCATTTTAAGTAGGATTTACGGTAAATCCAGCCAAACGCAAAAAATGGTGCTATAAATCCGGCAAATCCGTAAATCCAGGATTTGTGGATTTACGCCGTAAATCCGGTAAATCCTTATAAATCCAAATCCCGCTTCTACTCGGATTTAGGGGATTTGGCCGAAGAAGCGCGCGAAAGGGAGAAAGTTACCTTCATAGCGAGCGAGCGAGCGAGCGAGCTTCCGTGGTTGCTTCAGATCAAGATGTTGTAGCGTCTGATCTGACAGGAAGGGAACGTCGTTGAAGGAGCGAAGTCGAACAGCAACGAAGGAGCCGAAGAAGCGACGAAGTCGAACAGCACGCGAACACTCCTGCTCCCCTTCAACCACCTTTCAGCGCTCGCCTTTGAAGCAACGAAGCCGAACAGCAAGGACTAACAAGTAAAAGCAATCCCTAGAGGCCATAACCATTACTCGTTAACTTAATAAATATAATTTAAAATATTAATAACTAAGTAAATTAATTAAATAATTAATAGTGTAATTAGTGTATAAATTAATTATCTAATTTAACTTAATTAAATACTTAGTAATATAATAAGTAATTATAAAATTAGTATAATTATCTTAATTAATATAATTTAAAATATACATTGTTAAACATATAATTAATAATTAAATAATTAATTATCAATAGAATTATTAAGTGATTAATGAGATAATTAATAATTAAATTTATAATTAAAACTAATAAAATGACAATTAAATTGTTAATTAAATAATTAGTAGGAGTATTAGTTAAATAATTAGTTGGCTTCATATTTCTCCTTCAATTTTAAATCTTCAACCGTTTTAAATCCTGTTATCTGTTGTCAAACATCTTTCTGGATTTAACAAGATTAAAAAATTGTCATACCAAACACAATTCATAATCTAGCATTTTATTGGAGTCCCACCGCACGTAATAATTTCTATTGGTCTTGGAAGCGTTCACTGCTACTAAAACCCTAAGTGCATAACCGGTAACTTCTTGCCGGAAACGATGAAAGCGGTAGAAATCACAACTCCCGGTGGGCCGGAAGTTCTCAAGCTGAAAGAAGTGGATGAGCCAGAGGTCGCGGATGGCGAGGTTCTCATCAAAGTGGAGGCTGCCGGCGTTAACCGTGCCGATACCGTCCAGAGGAGGGGATCATATCCTCCGCCGAAGGGCGCCAGCCCGTTCCCCGGGTTGGAGTGTTCGGGCACAGTCATCGCCGTCGGCCGATCTGTGGACCGCTGGAAGGTTGGCGATCAGGTAACGCCAATATTTGTCATTCAACCGTGTTTCGCTTTTACAGAAATTAAAAGATTCTGCTCATTCTGCGGTTTGAATTATGTTTTTTTTGTTGTTATTGATTCGCAGTTTAGAGCTACTATTTATCACATAATATTTTGATCTAGATCAGTAAGTCGCAGCTTAGCTATCAGGCTAGGCCTAGTGCGTCTTCTTCTTTGTTGTTTCATGATTATTTGAGCTGATCAGGCAGGCCTCAAATTAAAACCATTGATACAGTGTACTCTCAACTTGTTTCAGACTGTGTTACTAGGAAAACTGTTAGGGTCTTAAATTCTTCAGGTTAATAACACTGCAGCTTTGAAGAGTTATGCTACTAACCATATGAGAGAAGCTCTCTTTGATTCCATGCAATATTGATGGAGACTAATATGGGGAATAACCAATCCAATCTCTTTTTTCTTCCCTGATCGTTCAATCTATCAATTACAATTACGCTGAGTGATACTGGGTTCGTACATTGATCTGAATATAGATGACTCTTTCTTCATCTTGAATTACGGTTATGCCGGATATGTTGTAGCTACATCAGCCAGGAATCAAACCTAAAGTTGTTAATCATAACCGTCATCGGTATCGGAACTATTTTTAGTGTTAGCTTCATTAAAACCTAACAATTCTACAACAATTCCAAAATAATCTGAACTTAAAAGATTATCGTCCATTCTCATCTTAAACGTGGAATGGTTTATTTATAAAGGCAGGATGCTCATTTTAATGAGATAATATAGATCCACCATGTTTATTTATAGGTATGTGCTCTTCTTAGTGGAGGTGGATATGCAGAGAAGGTGGCCGTACCAGCTGGGCAGGTGCTTCCTGTTCCAAAAGGCGTATCTTTGAGTGATGCCGCGAGCTTTCCAGAAGTGGCTTGCACTGTTTGGTCGACAGTCTTCATGATGAGCCGCTTGACTGCTGGGGAAACTTTTCTGGTGATTATCTTGCAACTTTTTTTTTTATGTACTTTTCTACTGTTAAACATTTCTGCAATCCATTTTTTAAAGGAAAAAAATTATGTCAAGTGGCTAATCAGAAAAAACATATGGTATATGAAGCTTGTTATTAGCTTAAGGATTCTGAGATGACTCTGGATTTTAATCTTGAGTAAAATTTAAGCTAAATACTATTCAACATGAATAACAAGTTTTTTTTTTGTATTCTTTCTTGGAATCACATAGTGAGATGGCTTGATGATGTTGTTGTTGTTTCTTGGAATCAAAGGACTTAATATTGACTGCAAAGAGAATATTATTTCATCATCAATTATCATTCTAATTAACTTCAAGGAACCCATTTTATAGAGGACAGGCTCTGTGAACACTTAGAGAGCACATAACAAAATGTGTGAACTCACCATGACAAAAAAAGAGCTCTTAACTCAATATTGACACTACTAAATAACAAAAATTCATGAAATCTAATTTTTTTAAAAAAATTACGATGACAGAAGTAGTGACATAAATGGCTTATATTATGAACTCTATATTCATGTCATTACTAAACTGAAAGTTGATTTTTATATGTTACATCAACGCCTTCAAACTACACCTAGAAGATCCAAAAATGTGAAGCATAATTCATTATGTATAGATCATCGAAATTTTGTTGGTACTTCTAGTGAACTTAAGGATGGCCTAATCTAGAGGTAGCATCAACAATTTCTTGACATAATTGCATGGAGAAGTGGTGCCGTTTGTTGCTTCTGCAAATCCTGTCTTTCATTTGTGCCTGCATTAAACATGATCTAAATTAATGAATGGGATGTTTTACGCTTTTACCTTTGTGTCACGGAGAGAGGGGAATGATGTAATTTCTGATTTTTTTTTTTTCGATTTAATTTCTCATATATTTAAAAAATCAATTTGAAGTGAAATATAGCCTCAGGAAAGGTTTTAAAATATGACATTCTTAGCTCAAGTTCATTATTGAGTGGTAATTCTACACTTTATTTGTGTAGATTCATGGGGGATCTAGTGGAATCGGCACATTTGCTATCCAAATTGCCAAGTACTATGGGATACGTGTATTTGTCACGGCTGGTATAATGCTTAAAATTAATACAATATAATATTTAATTAATCAGAACCTCTTTTTTTTCACATTTGTTATGTTCTTTAAATTACAGGGAGTGAAGAGAAACTCACCGCCTGCAAGAATTTAGGTGCTGATATTTGCATAAATTATAAAACTGAAGATTTTGTTGCACGTGTTAAGGAAGAAACTGGAGGAAAGGGTATGCTCCAAAAACTGCTTTATTAATTTGATAGCAATGTCAACATCTAAAAGCTGTGGCTCCACAGGTGTTGATGTTATACTTGACAATGTTGGAGGAGCTTACTTTCAACGCAATCTTAACAGCTTAAACTTGGATGGAAGGCTTTTCATTATTGGTTTCCAGGGAGGCACAATTACCGAGGTCAACTTATCATCCATACTTGCAAGACGCCTAACTGTACAAGGTATTGATTTCACAGTTTCGGTAACTTGAGCCTCTTTCTTATGAAAATGACGGAACATTTTTTTTGGTGAAGCTTCAACTCTTTTCTGTCAGAGAATCAGTATTTTGAGATTTTTAGTTGTAGATTTTTCTTCCTATCCAACCATTCTTTCCGAAATCTAGCTAGTTTGGAGGCCAAAGCATGCTCCATTTGATCACTTGATTGGTGCTACACAATTTGCTGTTGGACTCCTCTGGAGGAACATCATTTGAGGATTGTTAGGCCTTCTCCAATCGAACTCCAAACGCATGAATGGGGTCGCTCGCGAGCTCCAGCCGAATTGCAAAACTTCCGCTATTTGGTTGCGGTTTGCACTGTTCACATGCGCTATTTTTCCGTCTCTACCGGATTTGCGGAAGAAACGCGCAAAAGAGGAGAAAGACATTAACCGCGCAAAATGGAGTTCAATTGGAGATGAATCACGGCATTTTTTAGTTTCAATGCATTTTGGAGTGAAAAATGGGATTTTTGGTTGGAGATGCCCTTATCACTTATGGTGAACGTCTCTTCTCCTTGTTGTTCTTTTTATAAATGCTGGTGGCAGTCTTCTAACCCCAAATAAGAAGAAAAGGTGAAGAAGATTGACTACATATAAGTGAAACAGAGGCAATTAACCATCTGGGCACACCAGATTGGAAACTTTGTGCGAGGGAGACCGGTTGTATCTTCCAGGAGGGAAAGGTGTTCCCGATATCGGCAATCATCACCACCATTAGACAACACAGTCGATGAAATCGAGTGAAGAGGAAATCCAGGCTCCATATTGGAGTCGTTGCTAAAGAGGAAGACCGGACTCATCGCATAGATGGCTTCTATCGACTGTTAATGGAGAGAAAGACTTAGGTTTTGTTTGGGATGACTTTCTTATTGCTTCTTAAAGCAGCAGTAAGAAAGTCATCCCAAATGAAGCCTTAATAAAACTTCCCTTAGTTTTTTCAGTAGTATTTGCTGGGGAAATATTAGTGGAACTGTGTTATATAAATTGCATTCCCTACTAAGTAAATAGAAACAATACAAATAGCTAATTATAGTTTTACTATTTCCTTTGCAGGTGCTGGGCTGAGAAGCAGAAGTCCTGAGAACAAAGCAGTGATTGTAGCAGAGGTGGAGAAGCTTGTTTGGCCAGCTATTGAAGCAGGTAAAGTGAGGCCCATTGTCTACAAGACTCTTCCACTTGCTGAAGCAGCAGAGGCTCACAGGATAATGGAGAGTAGTGTTCATGTCGGCAAGATATTACTGATTCCATGATCAGGAGGCAAATGTCTTGCTTACCTTAAAAACACCTGTTTGAATTGGCTTCATGTTAATAAAAGCGTGTATGACATGCATAATAGGGGGGTTTTGTATGCCATGCATAATAGAGTATGTACTGGTATTTTCTATGTATGATATGGGCTCTTTCATGAAAATTCACTTGACTTGGGGGTTTTGTTATTTTTAATTTGAAAAATTGAGTGTTCAAGTATATATTTAGGCTTCGTTTGGGACGATTTTTTTAGATCTTTTGTAAACGAGCTGAGTTTTAGTGAGCTAACTGTTGTCTGTGTTATGTTTATTTGAAAATTTGTTTGTTTTGAATTCAGCCAATATTTGAAATTGTTCCTTAATAGCATTCAATTTGTTTTGAATTAGTTTGTTTGTGTTGGAATGGTATTTGACTTGAATAAGTTTAAAAGTATTATACTAAAAAAATTGTTTTAAGAAGTCGTAAGAAAGCAGTCTCAAACGAAGCCTATGACTCACTTGCCTTAAATGCACCATTGATTGTTCTCGAAGAAATATGTCCAAAAAATTTATTTGTATCAAAATACCCTCCTAGAAATTTTATTTGAACAATAATTCATCATTGATCGAAACTTTTTTGACCTTGATCGAACTATCTTTAAATAATGATCAAGACTCCATCTACCATTGTTTGATCATGGTTCCATAATGCAATTAAGCTTTGAACAAACTTCGAATGTTTGGTCATGTAACAATCATATTTCAATCAAGGTTAAAACAATTTGAAGTTGGTAATATTTTTTCTTTTCTTTTCTTTTTTGGGAGCTGGTAATATTATATCTTATATCTTTCTAGGATTAGGGTTCATAGTGTAGATGTATAACATCACTAACCTTCAACAACGATCATTGGCTAGCTATAGACAAGGATGAAGATAGAAATATTGACTTCGAAACTTTGTCTTAGAACCATCACTTGCAAAAAAAGAATAGTCGGAGTTGAGAATTCAAAGGTCTCTTCAAATAATGGAGGTATTTTAGTCTAAATAAAACTTTCGGACAAATTTCTTCAAAAAATGAAATAGTAAGCATATTTATTTAATTTTGGGCATTATGAGGTATATGAAGTTGAATTTCTCATGCCAACTCCTTGAGCCTATTTTATGCCCTCCTCAAAAAATCTCGTATGATGCATATACACAGACACAGATATGGCAACACAGTAAAAACATGGACATAATATTACAATTTTTATAAATTAAAAATAATGTATACAAATTGAGTAAGAAGAATATTAAGCATAATTGGAAAATAATAAATCTTTTAACTAAAAATTGTGCTTAAAATTATTAATATTAGGATTTCGAGAGTTTGGAGTCGATGTCATATTTTAAGCTTCAAGAGGGGAGACGACAAAATCGGTTGTTCATATTGAGATGATGTTAGTTAAAGATGAAATATCAGGACAATGCGGTGGCGTGATCCAACTAGCTTGAACTCTGGATGCATTATGAGGGCTCATAATAAACCCAAATTCTCCAGATGCATAGTCGCTCCTCTTCCACATGGAGAAAGAGCCAGATTGAGTTGTGCCTTCTTCCCCACATGAAGGTACGACCCCATGGAACTAAATCTAGGCCGAAGACTCTTAGAGTTTCATGGTTAATCTCAAAATGTATTTGTTTAATCTATTTTGTGTGGAATAGCTAACTGCATCAACGAACAGTATGCTTTTAGTAAAGAAAGAACATCTATTATTTTGACAGCATTGAAAATTAACAATGGAAGCTACTATTTCATTCTCAAAAATCAAGTTAATAAGAAAAAGCATAACTTGGCAAGAAGAACCATTATGGCATCTCTGGGGTTTGTTCGTTACAAAATACTTATCAGTGTAAACAAATCCTTGCAAAGTGAATGCAATCAAATTCTCTGCATTTACAATGGCGTTTTGAGAAGAAAATGAACTAGAAGTGAGGCACAGGTAAAGCAAATACAACACTTACGAAAAAAATAAAACAAAAGTTAGAATTTCATTTGGGACGACTTTCTTGCTGCTTCTTAAAGCAGCTTTCAAGTTCAAAAATTATTAAAAATTTTGAACTTGAAAGTTGTCTTAAGCAGTAAGAAAGCCGTCCCAAATGAAGACTAAATTCTCCCCATTCTGTTTACATTGGCTATATATTGTAGCAAACCAAATAACCACTTGTCATTCCATGCATCAAACATGCAAATATAAGTTTTTAGTGCATAATCTGCAATATAACAATCTTTAGACACTGCAGCCGTTTGGATTGAATCATTTTCACAGTTTTTCTCTTATCCTGCACTTTTTATCTGCTTGGTTTGCAGATGAAATTTGAGAATGTTCTAGTGCCGGCGAAAGGGCCCTCTTCTTAGGAGGACATTTGAGGTTGTAATTCTTCAACCATAGCACTAATTTAAAAAAAAAAAAATTTGAAGAGGTTGAACAGAGTACCGAAGCACAAATTTGATGAAGGCAGTATTCGATCTCAAGTCCACTTTAGCTTCCAAATTCTTTAACCAGCATCCAAGTGGGATCCAATCATGTCAAAAATGTATTGGAAAACTAGTTTCTCTTGAATGAGAGCCGAAGACGAGTACAGGCAGAGAAGGAAGAAGATAGAAAGCTAGAAATCTAATTTTCATATTAATTAACGTAACAGAGTACAAGGTATTTATAAAAAGCTGAATAAGAACAGGAGAGCAAAAACGTCTTAATGACGTGGCATAGGTGATACAAGAAGGTACAATTCTTGTATAGCTAATAGGCCCCCTCAAACTGATGACTGTGATGCAGTGATCAGTTTGTTACATAACAATTTAAAGCGACTAATGGGTAGCGGTTTGGTAAACACATCCGCAACTTGATCCTTGGTGCATATGTGATGAACAACAAGCTGATTTGAGCGGATGCAGTCTCGGATGAAATGACAATCAACGTCTATATGTTTTGTTTTGGCGTGATACACCGGGTTGTTTGCGAGAGCGATGGCGGAGGTATTATCGCAGTAAATGGTGGTTGGGGATGTTTGAGGGAGGTGGAAGTCCGCAAGAAGTCGACGAAGCCATATGACTTCTGATGCTTCGGATGCCAAGGCCCGGTATTCAGCTTCAGTAGAGGATCGCGCGACGGTAGATTGCTTTTTGGCTTGCCAGGATATAACAGATTTGCCCAAAAAATTGCAATACCCAGAAATTGATTTGCGATCGAGGGTGTTGTTTGCCCAATCGGCATCAACATAGCCGTGCAGATTTATGCTGTCCCGGTGGAGCGGTATGCCTGTGGAGGTTGAGCCCTGTATATAGCGAAGTAGCCTTTTAAGGTCATCGAAGTGGCTGTTGAGAGGAGCTTGCATATATTGGCTCAATTGTTGCACGGCGAACTGAATATCCGGACGAGTCAACGTGAGATATTGCAGCGATCCAATGAGTTGCCGATAGAAATGAGGATTGGCAAACTCGGTGCTAGTGTTGGTGAAGGTTCCGGTTTTGCAAGCAATGGGAGTTGCCACCGGTTTAGAATTCTGCATTCCTGCTTTCTCCAGAATTCTTTTGGCATATTGCTGTTGGTGAAGAATAACACCGTAGGAGGTATAGGTGGTTTGTATGCCGAGGAAGTTGGCCATTGGTCCCAAATTCCGCATTTGAAACTTGTCTTGGAGGCTGGTTAGGAGACGGTTGATCTCCGACGTCGAGTTGCCGGTGAGAAGAATATCGTCGACGTATATAAGAATGTAGAGTTGGTTGGGTCCCGATTTGTAGATGAAAAGAGATGGGTCAGCGTGGCTAATAAGAAAACCGAAGGATTGAAGATGATGAGAGAGAGTAGCGTACCATTCACGTGGGGATTGTTTCAGTCCATAGAGAGCTTTGTTTAGCTTGCATACGTGTGTTGGATGGAGGACGTCTTGAAAACCTGGTGGCTGTTCCATGTAGACCGTTTCGGACAATTTGCCGTGCAAGAAGGCGTTAGAAAGATCGAGTTGGTGAATAGCCCATTTGAAGTGGAGAGCGACGAGGATAAAGACTCGGACGGTTGGAATTTTTGCCACGGGGCTGAACGTTTCTAAGTAATCAATGCCGTGTTCTTGGTTGAATCCTTTCGCAACGAGTCGGGCTTTATACCGTGCGACCGAGCCGTCCGATTTGAGCTTAGTTCTGTAAGTCCATTTGCAACCGAGTATGTTTTGAGACGGATGGCGAGGTACGAGATTCCAGGTTCCTTGCATTTGTAAGGCTTGAAATTCTTGAGACATGGCTGCACGCCATTGCTCGTTTTTGCTGGCTTGGGTATAATTAGTGGGTTCGGAGTCATCAAGGATGTGAGAAAGATTAAATATTTTCTTAGGTTTGGAATGGCCAGTCTTAGATCTAGTGGCCATATGATGAGTGATAGGCTGAAGTGTAGTTTGGCTGCTGCAAGGAATGGTAGCCGCTGTGTTGGGAACCGTAGACTGGGAGGTTCGGGTGTTGGGCTGGAGTATGGGAGTTGGTTGAGCCGTAGTGGGAATGGGAGAATTGATGTTCCGAGGTGGGCAATTAGCGGGAACGAGAAGAAGCGGAGGGATGTAAGTTAACGGTTTGGGAGTAGAAGGATTTGGAGGTATATGATTTTTGAAGGGAAAAATTTGTTCGTTAAATATGACGTGGCGGGAAGTGTAAACTTTGTTATTTTGAGAATCGAGACAACGATACCCTTTCTGCAGTGGAGCGTAGCCGATGAAGACGCACGGGTGGGAAAGAGGCGATAGTTTGTGATTGGAATACGGCTTGAGCCAAGGATAACAAAGAGAGCCAAAAACCTTTAAGTTCTGATAATTCGGTGGTTCTTGGTACAGGATTTCGTGAGGAGATTTGTTGTGCGTGTTAGGGGAAGGAAGTTTGTTAATGAGATAGACAGCGGTGAGAAGAGTATCTACCCAAAGATAGGGAGGGAGAGAGGCTTCAATGAGCAAGGTTCGGGTAGTTTCGGTGACGTGGCGGTGTTTGCGCTCGGCGACGCCGTTTTGGGACGGCGTGTAGGGGCAAGTAAACTGATGAAGAATACCTTGTGTGGCGAGATAGGTCTTGAATTTGTTGTTGATGAACTCGCCTCCGCCGTCTGTCCTAATCTTACGAATTTGAGCTTGAAATTGTACTTCAACCATCTTCTTGAATTCGAGAAATTTTGTGAAGACGTCACACTTTTGCAGTAGAGGATAGATCCATGTATATTTGGAGTAATCGTCTATGAAGCTAACATAATATCTAAAACCGTAGTTAGAAATAATTTGGGCCGGGCCCCAGACATCAGAGTGAACTAACTCGAAAGGAAAGGAACTATTATTAACAGATCGTTGAAAAGGCAAACGATGGCTCTTGGCCATTCTACATGAATTACAATTAGTGGAGGAAGATTTATTACAGATATGAGAAAATTGCTTCCCTAATTGAGACAAGATTGCCGACGAGGGATGACCGAGGCGCCGGTGCCAGAGGTTGTGGACGGTCTGGACGGATATGAGGGCTAGCTGTGTCGTTGCTTCGTTCTTGTTCTTGGATGGACGGAGAGGGTACAGCCCGTTAATACACGGACCCGTTAGAAGAGTTGTGTTGTTCGTCTGATCCTTGATGACATAGCCATGCGAGGAGAAGGTGATGTTGCAATTATTGTCGTTAGTGAGTTGATGAACAGATAGTAAATTAAAAGAGAGATTAGGAACGAAGTTTAATTGCGAAAGTTGGAGATTACCTTGCGGGGTGGGTAACAGACCTTTGCCAGTGTGATGAATAGGAAGCTGCTGACCGTTTCCTATGGTGACTTGAGTAGATCCCGTGTAAGAGTGGGGGTTGTGAAGTTGAGACGAATCTGAGGTGAGATGGGAGGAAGCTCCGCTATCGAGATACCACTCTGTAGGTGGCGAGGGAGCTTGCGACGTAAAGAGAGTGGTGTTGGGTTGTTCGGTATCGTATTGGTCGTCGTGACGATGCCAACACTTGACGGCCGAATGACCGTTCTTGCCGCAAATTTGGCAAGTGACAGTGGAACGAGGTGGTCGACCTCCTCTGTTGGTAGAAGAGGAGTTTCTGTTGGTGTAGTGGGAACGGCCACGGGAGGAGTTGGATCTGCCTCGGCCACGTCCACGTTGGGCGGTAAGAGCTGTGGAGCTACCGGATATCTGAAGCGAGTGGAGCTCGCGAGCGGCTTCGTGTGCGAGGTTTAATTCCTCGCTGCAAAGTAAGGTGTAGAGATCGTCGAGGGATATCGGTTGCAAATTTGTACGGATTGATGTTTTGAACGATTGATATGTGGAAGGGAGGCCATCCAACGTATAATGAATAATTTCCTCAGCGACGATGGGGGCGCCGGCTGCAGCAAGTAGATCAACCTTGGTCTTGATTTCAAGAAGGTATTGCGCCATGCTCTTATCCTTCATGGTAATAAACTGAAGTTCGTGTTTGAGCTGGATTATTCTTGATCGAGAACTAGACTGAAGTCGTCGGTCAAGAATGGACCAGATTTCGTGACAGTGCTCAACGGAGAGAACATAGGGGAGTATTGAAGGCGAGATGACGGAGTAAAGGGCTGCCGCAAGATTCTGGTCAATCAAGATCCAGTTGGTGTGGGCGGGATTCGGGGCGATTTGGCCAGAGGCGGAGGTAATGTTCTCCGGTGGGATGGATGAAGAGCCGTCCAAGAAGCCGTGATAGCCATTTGCCCGGAAGAGTTTGAGTACCTGAGATCGCCATAGAGGGTGATTTTCGGCTGTAAGAGAGTTGGCGATGATGTTCTTGACGTTGCTCATGAGGAACTTGAGAGCAGTGGGAAATGATGGATTATTTTGCGGTTGATCGTCGGTGGCGAGGGAGGGAGGAGCAGAGGTGGCCGTGGAGGTTTCCATGTAGAAGGGATGAGTGATTTAGAGGGAGGGAGGGAAAGAAGAGGCTATTGCTCTGATACCATCTTGAATGAGAGCCGAAGACGAGTACAGGCAGAGAAGGAAGAAGATAGAAAGCTAGAAATCTAATTTTCATATTAATTAACGTAACAGAGTACAAGGTATTTATAAAAAGCTGAATAAGAACAGGAGAGCAAAAACGTCTTAATGACGTGGCATAGGTGATACAAGAAGGTACAATTCTTGTATAGCTAATAGTTTCAATGTTAATATGGATACAAAGAAGTATTCATTTGGAAGCAATATTAGCTCTTTTATAATCTCCTCATTAGAAGATTACAAGCAAAAATATGTTACTGCTTATCTTAGATAAACATCAAAATGGTTGATCTATATCAAAGTCTGGGACCCATTTTAACTGTAAACTTAGTCCATTGACGACATCATATATCTCATCAGATCTGAAATGTAATCTATCACCTACCAAGAACTTGTGTAATCTATCATCCAATTCTATCCAACTATATGCAGCTAGCTTCTGCACATTTTTGCTCTTCATAAGCTTTCTCATACTCCTTGCTTCCTCCCATTGGCCGGCATCAGCACACAAATTTGAGAAAAGAACATAATTTGCTGAGTTTTCAGGCTCCAATTTCAATAGCTTCTCCATTGAGATCTTTGCAAGCTCAACATTTGAATGAATTCTACATGCACTAAGCAGTGTTCCCCAAATGACTACATTGGGTACCATCTCCATCTCACAAATGAATTTGAAAGCATCTTCCACCCTTCCAGATCGACAGAAAAGATCAACTATACACGCACAATGTTCAACCTTTGGCACAATGTTATGGTCTGATCTCATACTTCGAAAGAATTTGAGTCCTAAATCAACCAATCCCGCATGAGTACAAGCCGTTAGCAGTCCAACAAAAGTTATCTCATTTGGTTTTAGGCTCTCTTCAATCATCTTATAATAGAGATTTATTGCATCCTCTGCAAGCCCATTGTAGGCCAAACCCCCTATAAGTGAGTTCCATGATATGATATCCTTCAAAGACATCTCATTGAAAACTCGACAAGCTTTTTGGATATTTCCACATTTGGCATACATATCAAGAAGCGCAGAGTTAACATAAACACTGGAATTAAAACTCATGCTCTCAACATAGCTTCCAATACGCTCTCCAACCTGCACAGAGCCCAATTGGGCACAGGCAGACAGAACACTTACAAGAGTAACTTCATTAGGATCAAAGCACTCAAACTGCATCTTCTCAAAGAGCTCTAAAGCCTCATTTGATCTCCCATTTTGAGCATAGCCAGCAATCATGGCAGTCCATGCAACAACATCTCTAAGATCCATCTGATCAAACTCCAGTCGTGCCTCATCAACAGCTCCACACTTCACATACATTTCCAAAATTGCAGTCCGAACAATCAAACTAGTTCTTGAATGGTGATCATCAATCAATTTCCTAACCTTCAGTCCTGTTTCCAAGTCAGCTAGTTTTGCACATATTGATAGAACAATCACAATTGTGATCTCATTCGTTTGAAATCCTTCTTCACGCATTCTTTCAAATAATCTCAAGGCTTCATCAAAATTCCCTTGATGTGCATAGCAAGTTATAATTGTATTCCACGAGGAAGCAGTCCTCTGCGTCATTTCATCAAACATATGCCGTGCTGCCACAACATTACCAGATTTAGAGTACCCAGATATCAAACAGTTGTAAGGAACTGGATCCTTATCAACAATCTCGTCAAAGGCCCTTTGAGCTGAACATATATCATCATTTTTGACGTAAAAATCTATCAAGGCCGTCTGGATAAATACATTGGAGAAAAATCCAAGCTTCCGAACAAGTGAATGGACTTGTTTTCCAGCATCCAACACAGCTAATGACGCACAAGCTTTAAGCACAGATGGGATTGAAAAAAAATTTACTTGGATATTCTTACGGTGTGAAAGAACGAAAATTTCTAGTGCTTCTCCGTGCAAAGATAACTTGGAGTGTGCGGACAAAATAGAATTGGAAAGCAATGAGTCTGGCTGGGGCATTGCGTCGAACACTTGACGGGCATAGTGGATGGTGGATTGTTTCAGTAGAATTCTGAGGAAGACGTGAGTTAGACTAGGGCACGCCCTGATGATGAGGGCGTGAATTTGCCTTAGGTGGTGGATAGGAGTTGAAGCTTGGAGGAGAGAGATGATCAGGCTATGTTCCATCTTGAACGCAAGAATTATTGGGCATCTCTACAGGCTTGTTCTTGGAGGGGAAAATAGAATGGAAAGTAGCCGTTGAAATTTGAAAAGCAGAAGCATTTGAAGTGGAGGGTATCCTACGTCTTCATGGAAGAAGAAACACGCAAGACGATAAGAAGCGTGGATTATAACGATGTAATACCTGTTGACAAACACGACGCCGCATTGATGAGGTTCCAACTCTATATATAGGGTGCCAATCAAGATGGTGAAAATCCGATCAGAAATGGAATTAGAAGAAGAAGAAAAAAAATTGAAGGATCCACTGGTCCAAGAACTATAATAAATGTAAAGATTATTTAAATAAAATTTAAATGATAGAATAATTATATAATAAAATAAATTATTGATTAAAAATAAATTGAATGCACATATTAATAATATCTCATATAATTTTAAATTTAAATATATTTAATTCTTAACTTTAATTCAATTTTAACAAAATCTTAGCTTACATATAAATTTATATATTTAATATAAATTATTATTAATTTATAATATGTTTATATATAATTTCTTCCTATAAAACATATATTAAAATTATATTATAAATTTAAATTTATAAATTATTAAGGATAGATTATTTAGTACCGACGAATAATTAATTAATTAACTTTTATAGTACATAAAAAATAAACAATAAATTAATTAATTTTTATAGTCCAGTTAGGTTTTTAAAACCCTGGTGCCAATTAGTTAGATGGTTAAAATTTTAAATTTTAAGGTAAAAAAATTACTCATCATTATCAAAGAAATGTTGGTCTAATGCTTAACAAAAGCTTAATGTAGCTAATTTATCCACCATTCAATTGATAGGAGAACTAAATTTCTCCTAATCGAATAGTATTTTAGAAACAACATAGATTTCAGAGGCAATATAGCTCATCCTTCCACTGCATGTTTAGCCAAAGCGAGTTTCTACTGAGTTGCTTTATCTTTTACTTTAAGAACTCATTGACTCGAACATTGAAACGTCACCATGAAAAAAAAAAATATAAGGCTTCGTTTTGGACGAGTTTCCTTCTACTTCGTAAAACAATTTTTTAGTACAAAATTAAAAAAAAAAAATTGTATTGTAAAGCTGCTTTAAGAAGCAGAAAAAAAGCCGTCCCAAACGAAGCCTAAACATAAATGATTGGTGCATGTTTCTTAGTTAACACAAGCTATAGAAGTTCCAATAACATTCATTTCTCTATAAACAATTATCAAAATAACCACATGGCCACTTTCATATATATAGATATGCCAAAATACTGTTAATGCTATATTCAAGCATTCTATTCATCATCGGCAAGCAACCATCTCAAGTAGTCGGCTCCATTTTCCATGATGGATGACCTGTCAAATGGAACCACTCTTTTCCTCGTCAAGGCCTCAATAGTTATTCTCTCCCTCTTCCGTCCACCTCTCGGCCTTGACCTCCACTGTTCATCAGCTTCGAAAAAATTGCCCTTCATAACAAACCAACAAAAAAATGAGGCCTTGACAAATTCTGTGTAAGACATTCTGATCAATCATGGTGAACAAAATTCTCAAAAAGCTATAATATACAAATTATAATATCAGATTTTATGGAAAATTATGTAAGTAATCAGTATGTTTCATTGTCTGGTACAAAAATATGAGTAGGATACCCACATCAGTAAAATAGACACAATATACGAGAAAAATTATTTAGAAAGTGACGCCGGCGAAGGCGGCGACACAGCGATGGAAAAGGAAAACGTGAGCGGCAGGAACAGGCAGTTCACGCAAAACCCAAGAACTCTTTCTTGGGAGGGGATCACCACCTGAACTCCTTCAGTATACAGAAACCCAAAATAGAGTATAACTACTCAAATGTTATTCATCTAAAAAAAACTCCTTTATTACGAGCATTAGCTAAGTATTTATAGACAAATGTAGTCACATAATAGGCTACACTCAAAACAAGAAAGCACTAATCTTATCCAGGCATATAAGCTAACAAATGAAATTAATTAGCTTGAAATTAACATGTTTTAAGCAGCTCAGCTCCGGCATCAGAAAGTTTATGCCTGGTCCTGATACAAGAGATGAAACAAAAAAAATATTGGCTTGAGAAAATACCTGCACGTATACATGAGTCTTCTCGTGATTATCTCTAACATGCTTGTAAGGGAATCTTTGCTGACATCCAGATGTTCGACATCTGAATGGCCTAAGTTCTTCATGAACAGCTTTAATATGCTTATTGAGGTTTGATTTCTGCAATTACAGATTGCATATGTAGTGAATACTTAAAAAAAGAGAACCTTTAAACCATGAAAAACTGGAGGAAAAAACAAAAACTCTCTCTTCTTCTCCGCAATATCAGAATTTGAAGAAAGTGTTAGGGCTTAATGGAAAGAGAAAAAAAAGCATCTCCTAGACTATCCTGCTCTCATCATCATTATAAGTTAATTTGGTTTAAATTTTAAGATCGGCTGTCAACATAAAATATCCTGCTTCTATAATCACACAAATATGATCCAGAAACATTCAAATCAACATGAAAAAAAAGTGTATGAATAACAGTGGATGAAAATGAAAAAAATGATGGAATATTAAGAATAGGAAGAAAAAATTGAATCTAAATGCATTTCATTATGGTGATTTGACCATCAAACTTTGTAGGAGCAATCATTAAGATTTTGTTTGAGACAAGTAAATTTCTAGCTCAAAAAATTTTTATATGAAAAAGCTGCTTTATAAAATAATAAGAAATATGTCTCAAATGAAGCCTAAGAAAAAGGTAGAGAGAAGACAAAACAAATCATTGAATCTTACCTTTGAGAACGATTGTTCACATCCTCGAAAACTGCACTTGATTCTTTCCTTTGAAATAACACCTTCATGTGCCCTCTGATGTCGCTTAAAATTTTTTCTCAATTGTTGGGCTCCACATACCTCACACTTAACATACTTGTGGCAAGATTGTATATGGGCCTTCAGGCACTCAGAATTTGTGAAAGGCTTCATACAAAGAGGTTCCCCACAAAAAATTTCCAAGAATTCCACCTTCACTATATCATAAAATAATTAAGATTTCATAATAGAAGAGACAATATATCAACTTTCCAAGAACTTTAAATAAAAACAATTATCTCAATTTTGCAAATCCATATCAAAACATCACTAACAATTGTTGCAGAAGAATAGCCTTATTTGAGACATCAAGCTTATTAAATATATTCAGTTGTAAAAAAAAAATCAAGCAAATTATTTTATAAGTACTTAGGGTTCTTTTAGGACGGCTTTCTTACTGCTTCTTAAAATAACTTTTTCGTACAAAAATTAAACGCATAATAAGTCAACTATACTGAAATATTAAACACACAGTTCCCTAATTCGTATGAAACTTACAGTGGGAATCTTGATGCTTCTTTAATCTAGATGCAAACTTAAATATCTTTCCACATCCAGGCTCCTCACAAGTATGCCGTTTTTCAGCTTCACATGGGGATTCATCATCATGAATTTCCTTCACATGTCTCTTCAGATTTCCTTGGAAGGCAAATGCGCGATTGCAACTTTGGACAGGGCAATCAAAGACTTTGCCCTTGTGCTTGAGTAAATGTCGATTTAAATGATCCTTTCGTCGGTAACTAAAATAGCAATCCTTCACTGGACAAGCAAATGGTCTCTACAATAAGATAATCGAACCAAAAATCAGCCTAACAAGGATCATTACAACACAAAAAAAGAAAAGGAAGTTGACTAATTTGACATCACAACTTCCCAACAAAATTTATTGGTTCACCAGAAAAGAGAAAAATATCAAGTCTATAATATCTAAAGAGCAAAATGCAGCCATTGACGAAAACAAATTAATGGAAAAAAATGAAACAATAAAAACGAAAGATTGAACACCATCTAACAGATTGCATCAAAGATTTTTCTTCACGATTACCTAACAGAACTTTAGAATAGCTTTCAGAAATCAAATATAATCCACTCAAAGCGAATCCATTAGCCTACCAATCAGAAGATTTTCATACGGGACAGGCTAACAACAATACAATATTGGTTAAATTTCATAAGAAGCAAACCTCACAGATGAGAAGATGCGTGAGTTAAGGCTTTCATGATGGAGCTTCTCAGGAGGTCTCCCAACCTGATACTAGTCCAATCAAGAAAAAATGACACCTTTTTGCATTTTGGAGTTCATCATGGGATCCAATGCTTCCACGCTTGTCTTTACAGTTCTTTTTGGGCAGATCACAATAAAGAAACCAAATGCCTGTAAAAACTGTTCCTTCACAGGAAAAAAACAAGATATTATATTTTCTTTATAAAACCATTCAGTACAGAAGCTATTCACTCAGAGCTCGCATTAATGGAAAAATGCGTTTCATTCTAAGTGAAATTCAACATTGCTTTACCATACCTATGAATTCAACAATTCTTTCACATATGGTATTTTATTTGATATAAAAAATACATAGCGGGGTTAATAAAATATTCCAAATTAAAATGTATATAATTTATATTGAGTAAACTTTTCTATGTGGATTTATAATAGAGACAATGATCTTTGGTTAGCAAAATGGTACGGTAAATATAAAAACCTCAACGGAGTGGCTTTTCATATGCTGCGCTAGATGAGCTGGTTTCCAGAAACTTGCGCCACACTCCTCACAAGCATGCTGAACCTTCTGACTTGCTGCCTTGAATGCACTAACCTCATCAAGTTTTACCATCTGTATTTCTTCCTGAATGTTTTAGAGCAACATAATTACCAGAAATTCAATGAAATTAAAAAAAAAAAAGATGAGAGAAAAATACTTCAAAAGATTTTAGTTCAAGCATTTTAAATGCATAAAGTTTTGAACTTTTACATTTCCGACGAGCATTTGAAGCCTATATTATAATGGAAGGGAAGAGAGGCGAATTTTAGTATAGATAGGCAAATTCAACGAAAAATAGCAAAATGTTTCTCGAGCAAACAGTATGAAAAAACATGTAGCTTAGGTAGCACTGTATTATAAAAGACTAGCCAACCTGAAACATTTTACACAACATGCAAAATTAATTTCTGAGGATTATAAACCTTCCATGACAGCATTTAATGCCAATAATGAATGATGTTAATAAACATGTCCACAACCGTGAATGGCCATAGGTAATGAAGCTGTGGTGGGGGAACTTGACTGCTCTTATTGCGTTTCAAAGAGAGAAATTAATGGACATCTGAAAGTCTGTGAATATTGGGAATAATGCACATCACTTTTTAGTTTTAGTTTCCCATTTCAGTTCAAGCCAAGTAAATGGGATTTATTGTCCAGTACTTCGGGCAAGTCTGTTAGATTTAACTAAGTATTTCATGATTTCAACAAAGCCGATGCAATTTATATTAACATCTAACAGGAGTTCAGAATCAATACCAAAATACAAAGTGCAAATTACTACTCACTTTTGTTCTTATTTTCCATTAAATGATGCTGCAATCCACAATGTTATTGTTATCCCTGTGTTCACAGCTGCTATTCTGCAACTATTTTCCACCAATTTCACTATTATTCAAAGCAATCATTGTCTATTGCTTCTCGTCAATGCTCGGAGCACCCTGTTGCCTTCCCTGTTTGTTCCCGCTGAGCCATTCTATGTTCCTTCCCATGAACACACTTTGTCACCTTGTTGCCTTCCCTACTTGTTCCCATTGTTTTCCAGTTATCATTGTCGCCTTAATCACCCATCGTGCTACAATCACTGCCTTATTGTTAAAGTTATATTTCCGTTATTTCCATTACTTGATTGTCATTGCTTCTGCCGCCACTATTATTGTTTTGCTTTCTTCCAACCTTTGACACTATTCTACAATTACCATCGCTATCTGCTACAGTGTTGTAGTTAGATTTTCAACAAACTAATCCCACTATTTCAGGGAAAAAATTTTCTATTTCGTTAAGATCCTTGAGCAATTTTTTAAGTGAATTTTATGGAAAAGGTTCGTATTATTGGAATTTACCTTGGGTGTATTGAAACATTCTGTTTTGAATTGATTTATACATTTTTTGTAAATTTTTTTATTCTTGGGTCATTTGTAGGTTATAAATAGAACTATAAGGAAATAAATTGCAAATCTCCACTTCCTTGTGTATATGAATGTTGTGTTTCATGAGGATGGACAACTACTTTTGAAAGACACTTGTTGTACTAAAGTGAAGCATAGTTCTTCCCTTTTGAATAATTTGTATCCTAGTTCACATCTCTTAAATTATTCAAGAATTAATTTTGCATATAAGTAAAATCTTATCAGGTAAGATAATATTTTTTTAATGTGAACTTGATTTGTAACACTTCCATTGCCTGTCCAAAATCCTAATTGACAACTAGTGTTGTTGTTGTGAACTTGATTTGTAGCTAAAATTTAATGTTGAACATTATTTTTTCTTATATAATTTTAGGTTTTGTGTCAACTTTTAAATGATCTTGTGGAATGAATAAACGAGTTTGTTGTCCAGCATTAAAAGAAGAGTAAATGGTCAAAATAGTCCTTTGACATTTTAAGTTTGTTCATTTTAATCCCACATTTTTTAGATGTTCAATTTGAACATAATTTGATCCTATCATAAACTTTGTAGTTTCCTTGGACAAAACTAAGTGTAGAGATGCTCCGCTTGGGATATTTTAAACTTTTTGGGTAATTCTTTTGAGTTGATATTAAATGATGAGATCAAATGTAAAAAAAAAGCCTAAAATATTCTCATAGAAAACATCTCTCAACCAATTACGATCAAAATAAACAACAAAAGTTAACAACAAACAAAATTTAACACCTTAGAAAATCTGAAACAAAATTAAACACAGATAAAAAATATAGGGAACAGTCCTACATCAGAACTGTGATTAAGAAAGCTGGAACATGTGCGAACATGAAACTGAAGGTTGCAACTGCCTAAAAAGTCATTTTCTGCATGGAGATGGCACACACCGGCAATGTTGAGACGCAGGTTTTCAAATTCTAAGGCTTTGTGGGGCTTCTTATAGATCTTCCTTTTTTTGACATTTAAGTGTTTAGTAGAACAATTGAAGTGATATTAAAGCTTCAATCCAAACTATGCAATATTCCATAATCAGTTCAACCTGGGTAGTTGAACCTCTAATCAATAAACTACAATTGTAGATTCTGTACAAACCCTATTAAGCAAATCCAACACCTAAAGTTTACTGAGTAGATAAATTGTTTCCCAATGAACGTTTTATATTAACCACCAGAAGAAACCTTATTCTTTATTTATCATATCATCATCATTACTCTTATCCCAAATAATTGGGCAAACAAAATGACTGAAGCAAGATGCCTGAGTAAAAAATTTATTAGCTACTTCGTGAAACATTCATTAATTGGTAATCAGGTTCCACATATCTCAGTACATTTGTACATATAAGAACTTCAATGAAAAAAAAGGATAATAAATGCTACAAAACCTGAGTAAAAAATCCAAAAAATGGGAAAGATTTCAAATGAACAAGAAAGTGCGGAAATACCTTTATCAGATAGCAAAACATTGTGATTAATAAAATAGATAACAGTAATTCATGAGAAGATCATAACCAAACATTCAAAAAACAGCCATGGTGTTTGCCATTTCCATACCTTATGGTGCGAGAGGATATGAGATCTTAAAAGAGATTTCTTGGACCTACAAATTCCGCAATACTCGCAGTAATATCTCCTGATGTCTCTAAAAATGAACCGTTGCTTATCATTTTCCTTCACAGCCTCCGTTTCCATATTCCTTGCAAACGATTGCTACAATAAGATAATAAAAAAATAGTAAATTTAGTGAGAAAAAAATGCTTAAATCAAATAACAGAACTATCTGATCCAACTTTTATGTAATGAAACACTCACAGCAAGCATACAACCTGATATAAGGCGTAGTGCATTATTTTCTTCATGACAGTTATTGAATCAACAACTACATGATAAAAAGCAGAGAAGAATACCGCCTACCCTCTAGAAACTATGTTGTCCTCCAGCTTTTAACTTACAAGCTCCTCTTCTTCTTCACATGCCGCTCGTCTCGTTGATGCCTTCTCCTGCAATCTCCCGTCGCAACTTCCTCCAACCTTTATCGTCTCGAAGAGTTCGGAAATTTCCAGGTCTCGCCGTTAGGGCGTCACTTGTTTGGCATCGAATTTAAAGCTGGATTTACAGTAAATCCTGCCAAACAGACAAAAATAGCCACCTTAAATCTCACGGCTAATTAAATCCTCCGTTTTCCCTTTTCTGCCGTAAATCCCAAATTTACTAAATCCTATGGTTCAGCGGATTTACGGGATTTTAGTGAAGAAACTCGCGAAAGGGGAGAAAGATGGTTACCGTCGAAGCGAGCGAGCTCCGTCGTCGTCGGAGGCGAAGGAAGAACGTTGTATATCTGTCGTGACTTCCGATTCGACAGAGAAAGGGACAAAGAAGCTTTTAGCGACTGGTTCGAAACCCTACCTCACGCGACTACGAACAAAGTCTGCGAAGTGAGGAAAGCAAACCCTAGATGGTTCATATTATGAAGTTATATGTTTCGGAGTAAAATAATTAATTACAAAATTAATTAAATAGTAAGTAATTAAATAATTAATAATTTGATAGAACCTTAAGGAGTAATAGAATATTTAGATAATTAATATTATATTTAGTAATAAAATTTATTTAAATAATGCTTAAGTAATTAATTAAATTATTTAATAATTAAACTAAATTTTCCTATATTATTTACAATTGAAACTTTTTCTGAGTAAATAAAATTAAAATTAACAAGTAATTATTATTTAAAATGCAAATTAAATTTAAAATATAAATTAAATTTGATATTTTAATGAATTAATCATCTTAAGTCCTAAATGACGTTGTCAAATAATTTCACATGATTTAATAGGATGTAACAGTCATCTTGCTAAATAGTTTTCGTGATCTAACACGTTTTTTTTTTTTTTTTGTGATCTAACACACTTAGAATTTAATAAATCCATATTTATAGGATTTACTAACAATTCTATAAATCCATATCTATAGAATTGATTCTCATTCAAACCCTAATATCTTCAAATGAATGCTATTTATAGATGTAAAATACTACTCAAGACTCAATAGCAACCTATTATGTACCTAATAACTCTATCTCAACTCAAATATCTATTGCAATTATTTAATTATTAACCCTTTCACCTTTTTCATATTCTTAACTAGGGGTGTAAGTGAGCCGAGCTGGCTCGAGCTCGACTTATTTGTAGGCTTGCGATCCGAGCTTATTGAGCTCACAAGTCGAGTCCAAACTTAAACTAATAATATTTTTAAAATATTTTTTTATTTCATTAGGTTAAATTTGAACATGCCAAATCCCGCTTAAAAATTAATACAAAATAGTTTGTTGATCCAGATTCCTGCCTAATCCCACCTATTCTATTTGAGCGAGCTCGAATTCGAAGCAAACAACACACTAGGCAGACATGGAAGATGGTGAGCTCAAGGCGGATGCGTGGCTCGAGGCGGACGCGAGCCTTGAAGGTGACAAGACGTGGAAGAGGGCGGGACACCAAATTACCAAAGGCTTATGAGTTCGACGGTTGTAAAAGACGCCGGTGGCTCACGAGCGAAGGCGGAAGACTTGGAAAATGCGAAGGCTTGTGAGCTAGCTCGAGCTTGTCTAGTCGTCGCCACGGGCGGCCTCATCTTTGGGTATGATCTCGAAATCTCCGGTGGAGTTACATCGATGGATTCTTTTCTCGCCCGATTCATCCCATTAGTGTTCCACAAGGAACAAGAGAGTCACTCAACCAATGAATATTGTAAATTCAATAGCGAGCTCCTAACGCTCGTTACGTCGTCCTTGTATCTGGCTACCCTTATTGCCTCATTCTTCGCCTCGACTGTTACAAGGGTGTTTGGTTGCAAATGGTTCATGTTTGGCGGCGGCCTTACCTTCTTATTCGGCGCGACCGTCAACGGTGCTGCGGTGATGAATGTTTTTATGCTAATCCTTGGTCTCTTTCTTCTAGGAATCGGCATCGGCTTCGCCAACCAATCGGTGCCCGTCTATCTCTCGGAGATGGCTCCCCCTAAACTCCACGGCATGCTCAACATCAGCTTCTAGTTGATGATCACAATCGGCATCTTGGCCGCAAATCTCATCAACTACTAGACAACACAGATCAAAGGGAGTTGGGGTTGGCGCGTGAGCCTGGTACTCGCTGCTGTGCCAGGTGCCATCATCGTTGTTGGTGCTTTTGTACTCCCCGAAACGCCCAACTCACTAATTGAGCGCGGGCATGAGGCTGCTATCAAGGCATTGCTCCGTAAGATCTTTATGTGAGGAACTAATCACGTTGATGAGGAATACGAAGACTTAGTAATCAACAACAATGACTCCAAGGCCGTGAAACACCCATGGAAAAATATCATACAACATCGATACTGACCACAACTCACCATGACAATACTCATCACCTTTTTCCAACAACTAACCGACATCAACGTCATCACGTTCTATGCCCCTGTTCTATTCAAAACTATTGGCTTCGGCGACCAAGCTTCACTCATGTCCGCTGTCAATACTGGCACAGTGAACATGGTGGCCACATTCGTATCGATTGCATCGATCTGTAGCTAAGTTGGGGCGGCACACTCTATTTTATAGAAGGCGGTGTTCAAATGTTCATATGTCAGATCATTGTGGGCACGCTCATTAGCATTAAGTTCGGAGTGACTGATGCGCACACGGAGTTGTCAAAGAGTTACGCCGGGTTAGTGGTGGATTTCATCTGCATTTATGTGTCGACATTCGCATGGTCATGGAGGCCGCTCGGGTGGCTTGTGCCATCAGAGATCTTTCAACTAGATATTAGGTCAGCCAGACAGAGCATCAATGTGTCTGTGAACATGTTCTTCACATTCAACTATTCCTTAACATGCTCTGCCACATGAAGTTCGGACTTTTCTACTTCTTTGCCGGTTTTGTTATCATAATGACAACGTTCATCTGGTTGTTCTTTCCGGAGACAAAGAATGTGCCGATCGAAGAAATGATATTAGTATGGAAGAAGCATTGGTTTTGGGGAAAGTTCATCCCCGATGACGCTTCACACACTGCAATGATTGGTGTGGCATAATTGACCATTTGTGATGAGATTTTGTTATTGTTATGATGATATGAACATGTATTCTTATTATCAACATTTATATTTATATGTGATGGCACAACTTAATGGTTTTGTAGATGATGCATTAACTATATAAAATCATTTTCATGCATTGTCTTTATGTCATTTGGCGAAAAACTTTGTTGAATGTTTATTCTATGGTGAGTAGAAAGAAAATACATTTTGAAAATAATGATTTTAGAATTATCTATTTTATTGGTAATGATAAAAATCATTATCTTTCCTTTTTAAGCAATTTAAAAATATTTATAAAGTTTAAATTCTTATTTATTTATTATTACATCACAATCTTTAACATATTTTCTAACTTCTATTAAAAATATTTTCTAACTTCTATTAATCTTTAAAAACATATTTCAATACATTTTAATCATGGAAGCTATCGTTAAAAATAAATATTATGTATGGTAAACGCACTTCTTCTTTCTTAGAGAAATGTAATATTCAATTTCTCAAAGATAATATCATGATGTAGAGTGGGAAGAAAAAAGGGAATTTGAGATGCTAGCAACTTAAACAATTATTATAAAATAATAATTCTCTTTTCTCTTTACTTTGGGTATTTGGAGTTTAGTAGCATCCAACGTAAATAAGACCGGTTGGCGTGCTAACGTGAATGTAACTCAAGTTTATCATGTCACGAGCTTGAGCTTTGATTAGAGCTCCTATATTAAACGAGTTTGAGCTCAAGCTTTATGAGGTTCGGTCCATTCGCTCACTAGTTGATTTGATTAGATAATCCTTAATTTTTTCCTCATGTATTTCACAAGAGATTGAGAATGTCATGATACATCTTTTTTTTTTTTCATGTTTTAGATTAAATCTCATTATCATGACCACTTCATTTAGGACAAGATAATTAAATATCATTGCTCTGATTCGGTGGTAAGTTGCAATCTTCTTATTGTTATTTTTCAAATGTGGTAGGTCCAATTATGACACTCCTTTCTTCTTCAAATAGTGTTGTTGGTTCAGTAGATGACTTCTCCAACAAACTCTCGTTGTAACCTCTCACTATTATCAAAACATTCAATAACTGTGAGCTCCTGTCATGACTTACTCATTGTTGTCAGCACATCTTCCACCAAACTCTCATTGCAACTTCGTCATGATCCTTCTCAGAAACCTTGAATTCACAAGTCAAGCTCAAGCATGTCTTTAAAACAATGAGCCTCCATGAGGTATGCCAATCACAGTCTATCCTTTCTTCTTCTTCTTTAAGCACCATTGACACTGATCTCATAAGTGACTTCACCGAAATGCTCCCATCACAACTTCTCACACATATATCAAATACTCAAATTTTGAACTCAAAAACTATTGGTTGGTAGTCAAAATTGCCAACGAACATATCAAGGTGAGTTGCACCATTGTGATATTCTTCTTGAGTTGATCACGTGTTGTTAGCAAATGATGAGCCATTTTTTATTTTTTATTTTTCATTTTTTGACGAATCTAATAATAGCAATATATTGGCCAACTCTACTAGTATGGACATCAAGTTCATTTGGGATTTTTTTTTTTAGTCTTATATGAAATTGTATATATTTGAAGAATTTGTTTATCTTTATTTGTAAAAAAAATTAAAAATATATTTGGTAATAAAAATAAAACTTATATATTTTTTGTTTTTTATTAACAAATATATATATATATTTTTCTACAATTAAATATATTTAGCTTACAACAAGTATGAATAATTCTTATTATTCTATGAATGATTGGAATTAGCTAGCTGTACGAGGACTTGGTTGCACTAAAATAGCCCATTAAAAGTGAAAGGCAAACTAAAATAATGGCAATTATCACCTCTGTTGCGTCCTGGAATATTCGCGGCGGTAGAGAAATATATAGTTTAACGTCTTAGCGTTGTACGAAGATCCAGCACACAATCAGATAAGTGAGAGGATGTAGCATTCATAAGTGACACCAGAGTTTTTACGTGGAAAACCCCTGAAAAAGGGGGAAAAACCACGGGGCCTGGCCCAGTTTGAATGAATCCACTAGTATTTGTAGTCGATTACAAATGAGGCCCTTCCTTAGGAGAAGGCCTTGGATTGATGTAGCAAATGTACATCATATAGATTGCATTACATGGTAAGAGTTACATATATAGGCTTGTTTGGCCTGAAGGACCGTAGTTGGCAGGAGACCGTAGTCGGCAGGAGACCGTAGTCGGCCGGAGACCGTAGTCGGCAGGAGACCGTAGTCGGCCGGAGACCGTAGTCGGCAGGAGACCGTAGTCGGCAGGAGACCTTAGTCGGCCGGAGACCGTAGTCGGCCGGAGACCGTAGTCGGCCGGAGACCGTAGTCTGGTGATGGAGGTCGGACGGACTGTATTAGGCGACAGTGGTCAGAAGGACCGTAGGCGGTAGGAGATAAGGAGTCAGGTGTTAGTCCCAGTGTCACTTGGAAGATCGGATGTTGATGGTCTGGCCTTGAGTAGGATGTCGGGTCTTAAGCAGGACGTCGGGTCTTCAGTAGGACGTCGGGACTTAACGTCGGGCCTTGAACAAGATGTCGAATCTTTGGCAGGACGTAGGGATTGAGTGTCAGGCCTTGAATGAGACGTCGGGTCTTTGGCAGGACGTCGGGTCTTCAGTAGGACGTAGGAGCTGAACGTTAGGCCTTAAGGTGGTGGTCCGGCGAGGTTCTGCGGTGGTTCGGCGAGGTTCCTGCGGTGGTCCGACGAGGTTCCTGCGGTGGTCCGGCGGTGGTCCGGCGAGGTCCTGCGGTGGTCCGGCGGTGGTCCAGCGGCTGCTGAGGAGGAGCTCCTTCCTTCTCCTCTTCCTTCTCTTCTTGCTTGAGTCCTCTCTTGTGAAGAATGAGGGCTTTATTTATAGATTTTCTGGAGTGGCATGACCCGTAAATAGGCGTGAGATCAGGGGCGAATAGGGAGTGGTCCAATGGACGGCCGATATTGAATCCTACGATTATGCACCGTTCATTGGACATTTGAAGGTCTTAGTGATGTCAGAATTTTGTGATCTTGGGCTCGTTGGATTTGTCTCGTCGAGCCCTTCGATTCGAGTATAAGCTCGTCAAAATCGGAGTCCGTTTGGTAACTCAAATTGCGGTTTGAACCTTCCAACAGCACTTTGGATCCATGATTTGGACCCATTTGGGCTCGGATTGGGTTGATCTTGGTGTCGTTGAGTTCGTATTTCCGAGACGCTCAGTTCGACTATAAGCTTGCTGAAATCGGAGTTGGGGTGCTCTCGGAATTAATTTTTGAAGTTTCCAACTAGCTTTCGCCTCGAGATTCGTGCCCGATCAAGCTAATTTTGTGATGCCGTATCAGTTGCCCCCCTATTTTCGGACGTCGAAGCTCCATGAGTCCGAAAATACTTGTTCCGAAATTTTACACTGACCGAATCACAAAAAATTGCGTTCCAAAAATTAATGGCTTGCTCGATCTTGATCCTAGAGGCCCCGTTGAGCTTCAAAAGTGTCGAAATCGAGTCCGGAACGTCGAAAAACGTATCCGGGGACCCCAAAAACGTCCGAATCGGACTGTCCGGGCCGAAAATAGGGCCCGGACACGCGTAGGCGGCCAAACCGGCCGGCCGGCCAGCCGGCCGCCGCCCGCCGGCGCCGGCGCCGGCGAGCTGCCGCGCGAACAGGCGCGCCCCTCCTGGGCGCGCGGTTTGGCTGAGGCGGTTCCCTTTTTTTTTTTTTTTTTTTGTGGGACCCACATGGGATTAAAAAATCCGAAAAAATCCCAAAAAAATCCAAAAAATTCTAAAAAATTCAGAAAAATTCGAATTTTTTAAGAATTCTAGAAAACTCTAGAAACTTCCCCCCTTCATTCACAAAAACTATAAATAGGCCCCTTAGGCCTTTAGAAAAATTGTTCTTCTACTCTTCTCTTTCTTTTCTTCTCTTCTTTTCTTCTCTTCTTCTTCTCCTTTCTTCTTTTCTTCTTCTTTTCTTCTTCTCTTATTCTCTTCTCCCTCTGTCCTTTCTATTGAGGCATTCCCTCGATTTTTCGAGGCCCCTCTCTTGGCAAGGAAGTCCGGAGATTTCCCCTCATTCTCTTCTCCCTCTGTCCTTTCTATTGAGGCCTTCCCTCGATTTTTCGAGGCCCCTCTCTTGGCAAGGAAGTCCGGAGATTTCCCCTCCTTTTCTGCTCCCTCTGTCCTTTCCATTGAGGTCTTCCCTCGATTTTTCGAGGCCCCTCTCTTGGCAAGGAAGTCCGGAGATTTCCCCTTCTTTTCTTCTCCCTCTGTCCTTTCTATTGAGGCCTTCCCTCGATTTTTCGAGGCCCCTCTCTTGGCAAGGAAGTTCGGAGATTTCCCCTCCTTCTCTTCTCCCTCTGTCCTTACCATTGAGGCATTCCCTCGATTTTTCGAGGCCCCTCTCTTGACAAGGAAGTCCGGAGATTTTCTCTTATCCCTCTTTTCTTCGAGAGATCTTGTGGAGTTCCGATGTTTGGTTGTTGGCAATGGAGGTCGGATAGACCGTTGTAAAGAGAGAGGTTGGAATGACGGGCAAACTTCCAGCATCGGGGAGAAGTATGATGACAGGCATGAATTCAACATCGGGTAGTCATACAGCGTCGGGTAGAAGACCGACGAAAGTCTATTAACTGGTAGAAGTCCGACATTCGGTAGAAGTACGAAGTCCGGTAGAGGTGCAGCGTCGGGTAGAAGACCGATAAAGACTCGTCGACGGGCAGAAGTCCGATGACGAGTAGAAGTCCGCTGACGAGCAGAAGTTCGACGAGAATGTGAAGTCCGACGTTGGGTAGAAAAATGGCCTCGGACAGAAGTCCGATGAAAGTTCATCGACGGGCAGAAGTCCGACGATGAGTAGAAGTCTGCTGACGAGTAGAAGTTCGACGACAAGGTGAAGTCCGACGTCGTGTAGAAGTACGGCCTCGGGCAGAAGTCCGATGAAAGTTTGTCGACGGGCAGAAGTCCGACGACGAGTAGAAGTCCGCTGACGAGTAGAAGTTCGACGACAAGGTGAAGTCCGACGTAGTGTAGAAGTACGACCTCGGGCAGAATTCCGATGAAAGTTCATCCACGGTCAGAAGTCTGACGACGAATAGAAGTCCGACGACAGGGAGAAGTTCGACGTCGTGTAGAAGTACGTCATGGGGCAGAACACCGATGAAAGTTTGTCGACGGGCAGAAGTCCGACGACGAGTAGAAGTCCGCTAACGAGCAGAAGTTTGACATTGAGTAGAAGTCTGCTAACGAGCAGAAGTCTGAGGTCGAGTAGAAGTCCGTAGTCGGGTAGAGGTGCAGCGTCAAGTAGAAGACCGACGAAGGTCCGTTGACGAGCAGAAGTCCGACGACGGTAGAAGTCCGCTAACAAGCAGAAGTCTGACGTTGAGTAGAAGTCTTCTGACGAGTAGAAGTTCGACGTCGAGTGGAAGTCCGCTGACGAGCAGAAGTCTGACGTCTGGTAGAAGTATTGTCGGGTAGAAGACCGACGAAAGTTCGTCGACGAGCAGAAGTTCGATGACGGGTATTAGTCCGATGAAAGGAAGAATTTCGGCGTCGTGTAATAGTCCGTCGAAAGTCATTCTAGCGACGTTAACCAATGACGTGAGACTTTTCCGATGTTGTAAGTCGGAGCCCTGCTCGACGACGTTAACCTATGTGGAAGAGGTCGGGAGAATCCACTAAGAATGTGAGACCTTTCCGAGGTTGTATGCCGGAGCCCTGCTCGACGACGTTAACCTGTATGGAAGAGGCCGGGAGAATCCACTAAGGATGTGAGACCTTTCCGAGATTGTATGCCGGAGACCTGCTCGACGACGTTAACCTGTGTGGAAGAGGCCGGGAGAATCCACTAAGGATGTGAGACCTTTCCGAGGTTGTATGCCGGAGCCCTGCTCGACGACGTTAACCTGTGTGGAAGAGGGACCTTTCCGAGGTTGTATGTCGGAGCCTTTGCTCGACGACGTTAACCTGTGTGGAAGAGGTCGAGAGAATTCACCAAGGATGTAGGACCTTTCCGAGGTTGTATGTCGGAGCCTTTGTTCGACGACGTTAACCTGTGTGGAAGAAGTCGGGAGAATCCACTAAGAATTTGAGACCTTTCCAAGGTTGTATGCCGGAGCCCTTGCTCGACGACGTTAACCTGTGTGGAAGAGGCCGGGAAAATCCACTAAGGATGTGAAACCTTTCCGAGGTTGTATGCCGGAGACCTGCTCGACGACGTTAACCTGTGTGGAAGAAGCCGGGAGAATCCACTAAGGATGTGAGACCTTTCCGAGGTTGTATGCCGGAGCCCTGCTCGACGACGTTAACCTGTGTGGAAGAGGGACCTTTCTGAGGTTGTATGTCGGAGCCTTTGCTCGACGACGTTAACCTGTGTGGAAGAGGTCGAGAGAATCCACCAAGGATGTAGGACCTTTCCGAGGTTGTATGTCGGAGCCTTTATTCGACGACGTTAACCTGTGTGGAAGAGGTCGGGAGAATCCACCAAGGATGTAAGACCTATCCGAGGTTGTATGTCGGAGCCTTTGCTCGACGACGTTAACCTGTGTGGAAGAGGTCGGGAGAATCCACTAAGGATTTGAGACCTTTCCAAGGTTGTATGCCGGAGCCCTTGCTCGACGACGTTAACCTGTGTGGAAGAGGTCGAGAGAATCCACCAAGGATGTAAGACCTATCTGAGGTTGTATGTCGGAGCCTTTGCTTGACGACGTTAACCTGTGTGGAAGAGGTCGAATCGGATCCCCCTGGGATCGATTTTGCCTTGATTAGGAGAGGACGTATGCCACGTGTATCCCGAATCAAAGGTTAAGAAGGGTCTATCTTTAGACCATTACTGCCTTTTTGAGGTTGAGATCAAGACCTTGCCCAAGGAGTAGAAGTCCAGTAAGGGACTGTACATGGTTTGAATTTTATCGGAAGCTTCCATGTATTTGCCGAGAGTTTCCTTGAATATTGTATTTGCTTTAGAAGTCTTGGAGGGATCTTCTTGACTAAAATTGAAGTTAAGGTTGCCCCCCAGTCTGGATCTGATTCCATAAAATTAACGCATCAATAGCAGTCGAATAACCTTTTGAGGTTGGAGCCAAAATTGCCCCCCACTTGGGAACCAGGTTCCCACAGACGGCGCCAAACTGTTGCGTCCTGGAATATTCGCGGCGGTAGAGAAATATATAGTTTAACGTCTTAGCGTTGTACGAAGATCCAGCACACAATCAGATAAGTGAGAGGATGTAGCATTCATAAGTGACACCAGAGTTTTTACGTGGAAAACCCCTGAAAAAGGGGGAAAAACCACGGGGCTTGGCCCAGTTTGAATGAATCCACTAGTATTTGTAGTCGATTACAAATGAGGCCCTTCCTTAGGAGAAGGCCTTGGATTGATGTAGCAAATGTACATCATATAAATTGCATTACATGGTAAGAGTTACATATATAGGCTTGTTTGGCCTGAAGGACCGTAGTTGGCAGGAGACCGTAGTCGGCAGGAGACCGTAGTCGGCCAGAGACCGTAGTCGGCAGGAGACCGTAGTCGGCCGGAGACCGTAGTCGGCAGGAGACCGTAGTCGGCAGGAGACCTTAGTCGGCCGGAGACCGTAGTCGGCCGGAGACCGTAGTCTGGTGATGGAGGTCGGACGGACCGTATTAGGCGACAGTGGTCAGAAGGACCGTAGGCGGTAGGAGATAAGGAGTCAGGTGTTAGTCCCAGTGTCACTTGGAAGATCGGATGTTGATGGTCTGGCCTTGAGTAGGATGTCGGGTCTTAAGCAGGACGTCAGGTCTTCAGCAGGACGTCGGGTCTTCAGTAGGACGTCGGGACTTAACGTCGGGCCTTGAACAAGATGTCGAATCTTTGGCAGGACGTAGGGATTGAGTGTCAGGCCTTGAATGAGACGTCGGGTCTTTGGCAGGACGTCGGGTCTTCAGTAGGACGTAGGAGCTGAACGTTAGGCCTTAAGGTGGTGGTCCGGCGAGGTTCTGCGGTGGTTCGGCGAGGTTCCTGCGGTGGTCCGACGAGGTTCCTGCGGTGGTCCGGCGGTGGTCCGGCGAGGTCCTGCGGTGGTCCGGCGGTGGTCCAGCGGCTGCTGAGGAGGAGCTCCTTCCTTCTCCTCTTCCTTCTCTTCTTGCTTGAGTCCTCTCTTGTGAAGAATGAGGGCTTTATTTATAGATTTTCTGGAGTGGCATGACCCGTAAATAGGCGTGAGATCAGGGGCGAATAGGGAGTGGTCCAATGGACGGCCGATATTGAATCCTACGATCATGCACCGTTCATTGGACATTTGAAGGTCTTAGTGATGTCAGAATTTTGTGATCTTGGGCTCGTTGGATTTGTCTCGTCGAGCCCTTCGATTCGAGTATAAGCTCGTCAAAATTGGAGTTCGTTTGGTAACTCAAATTGCTGTTTGAACCTTCCAACAGCACTTTGGATCCATGATTTGGACCCATTTGGGCTCGGATTGGGTTGATCTTGGTGTCGTTGAGTTCGTATTTCCGAGACGCTCAGTTCGACTATAAGCTTGCTGAAATCGGAGTTGGGGTGCTCTCGGAATTAATTTTTGAAGTTTCCAACTAGCTTTCGCCTCGAGATTCGTGCCCGATCAAGCTAATTTTGTGATGCCGTATCAACCTCCGTGTAGGTACTTTCCTTTATACATGAACAAGAAGGAGATTAGATGTGGGGCTTAGAGGATTAGTACTTGTTGCGGGCTAGAATATACGCGGCGATAGAGTTATAATTCTACGTCTTAGCATTGCACGGATATCCAGCTCACACACAGAGAACACAATATTTTTTACGTGGAAAACCCTGAAAGGGAAAAAACCACGGGGCCTAGCCCAGTTGAAAATGATTCCACTAAAATTTGAGGAAAGTACAATGGTCTGACTTGTCCTTGAAGACGACCAGATTACAAATATCAACTGAGAGTTTTGCAAAAGTCCAACGTCACTCCACTGTCAGATGGTGGTCCGACGGCAGTCCGATGTCAGGTGGTGGATCGGCAGTGACACTTCAGTGCAAGGGGGTACTTCAGCTTTGGAAGGCACTTCGGCATCCCTTGGTGGTCTGTCGATGGTGCGGCAGAACTACAACGGTGGTGTGGCAGCACTCCGGCGTCCCTTGGTGGTCTGGCGGTGGTGCGGCAAGACTACGGCGGTGGTGCGGCCGCACTCCGGCGGTGGTCGAGGAGGAGCTAAGCGGCTGGAGCTTTCTTCCTTCTCTTCCTTCTTCTCTCTTGGCTTCCTCCCCCTTTTCATGAGGAGTGAGGGGTCTATTTATAGATTTTCTGGAGTGGCATAGCTTGTAAATAGGTGTGAGATCAGGGGCAAATAGGGAGTGGCTGAATGGATGGCCGATATCGAATCCCATGATCGTGCACCGTTCGTTGGACATTTGAAGGCCTTAGTGATGTCAGAATTCAGTGATCTTAAGCTCGTTAGATTCGTCTCGTCGAGCCGTTCGATTCGAGTACAAGCTCGTTAAAATCAGAGACCGTTTGGTAACTCAAATTATGATTTGAGTCTTCCAACAGCGCTTCGGGTCCTTGATTTGGATCCATTTGGGCTCGGATTGGGTTGAATTTGGTGTCGTTGGGTTCGTGTTTCCGAGATGCTCAGTTTGACTGTAAGTTTACTGAAATCGGAATTCAGATGATCTCCGATCTAATTTTTGAAGTTTTCAACTTGATTTTGCCTCGAGATTCGTGCTTGATCAAGACTATTTTTGTAACGTATCAGTTGCCCCCCTATTTTTGGACGTCGAATCTGTCAAAGTCCAAAAATACTTGTATAATCTCAGAACTTACAATATCACAATCATATCTTTACAGGATAAAATTACATATTTGTATATATACAAATATGATTACTAATTTAATTAAGTAGTTAATTAATATCAAATCAATAACACCCGTTTTACATGAAAATAAAGTTTCAAATTGCTTTTAAGCTTTGACAGCATATCTCCTCAATGGAAAATATATCTCATAAATGTAATATAGTTAAAAAGTTATACATACACTAACTATAATATATATAGAAAAGTTAACTTATATAATTATTAACCTTATATAATTATTATAAGGTTAATTATAAAAGTTATTAAAGTTAAACGTTATTATAGTAAGTTATATAATAACTTTAATATATTAATATATTATTTACGTTATATATTAAGTTAATAACATTAATATACATAACAGTGTGGGTCTCCGAAAGGATTCCGCTCGCGTGGTTCGAATGCAAAGGGTACGATCACACTATTCCGTAGGACAAAATAGTCGTAGGCCTTTACACTCGGCACAAGCAGGCCGATGGAAGAGCAGATGGAGTTATAGATACGATTAGCCATGGAGGATAGCGGGTTTTCACCTACACACCTCGATGGATAATAATATCTATAACCCTAAATTCACGAGATTTCCCCTATTCGATACATCAGCACCGAATAGGGTTTATTTGATTGTGGGGATCGGTTTCCTACGGGCGCAAGCCCCCGTAGTTAATTACATCTTAGACCTTGATCTAAGAAAACTCTCGATTAGGGATGTTAGATTATCTTCTCTAATGGGTTTAGTGCAAGGGAATTTTCTAGGCTTTCCTAATCAAAGGGGAAGGAGGTCCCAACTTGGCTCAATCAACACACAGGGTTCAGTCAACATCCGGTCGGCTAAGAGAAGTGAAAACTGGAGAAAAGAAAGAGAGATAACGCACTCAGACATGCACGAGAGAAAGAGGGAGGTGGCGTCATCTGTGTGACGCGGATGGGTAGGATTTATAGCTTCCGAAAGGATGGATAGCTTACCCGCCAATAAGGTGTGTAGGAGTACACTCGTACCCTTCACCTTTAGACCCTAAATCTATAAGAGATGTAGTGTTGTACACACAACACTAGCATCTACGACCTAACTAATGCAATCCTGGACTTATTCCTTGCCTGACAAAGGAAGCCAGCTAAAATCCTAGGAACAACCAATCGTCCTACATGTATGCAAGATGGGAAGGCTCTATCCTAAGGATTCAAGGATTAATAGTTCAGAAGACTTAAATCAACGACTCTACAATATGCAGACGAAAAGACCTATCGTTGTATAATGCATGAAAAGATGCATAAATAAGAAATGTCCTTAGGTCCACTAATGCAATGCATGCATGTAAGGTGCATTGTGGAGAAAAGTGTGTAAGAACAGATGTGTGCATGACATCCAGAGTACAGAAAAAAATAAATAAACACACCCTAAGGGTATCCTTCAGGCAAGATACCCGCACAGAAAATCATCATAGTCATGCCCACTTCGTGTGGGAAAACAGCGATGCCCAATGGCATAAATAGGTGGCCTACTCTACAGGCCTAAATGACCCTAATGGTCTCTAAGGCTCACAGAAAGAAAAGAAAAAAAAGGGGGAGGGGTATCGTACCCAAAACCGGAAAAGGCCAAAATCCTAGCAGAAAAACAACGATGCCCACTTCGTGTGGGAAAACAACGATGCCAACCGGCATAATAGGTGGCCTACTCTACAGGCCTAAATGACCCTAATGGTCTCTAGGGCTCACAGAAGGGGGCAAGCTTTGACCTATAGGGCCAAAGCTTCGTCAGTGAACTACCCTATGGCTGGCTACCTACACATGCTAGAATACCTATCAACAAATTGTGTGTGGAGTGTAGCAGTTCCGATATATAATTATAAGAAATTTGCTTTACAAGTTGCAGAGGTTATACCTGACTGTGGCGCTGCCACTTAAAAGCTAAAAGCAAGCAAGTCCAGATTATGGCGCGGCCACTTAAAAGTTTCGAAGCGAATGCTCCTGTTTAATTCCCGATCATCAAGCTCCGATGTACCTCGCAATATAAGATAAGAGAGAAATATACAAATGAGCGTAGATGCCGTTCAGAAAAGAAATGCATGTAAGTAAGAATGTAATAAACAAGAAATTTAATAATAACAATTATAAAGCATGCGCATGTAGTAAATACAGAATAACAGAAGAAAATGTCAGCCTAACCTAGGACTAGAAGTCGTGTCCTAACCAAACAAGTCTAAGGTGTGTGTAGGCTGTGCAGTTTTGGTAGATCCTATATAGGATAGTTTTAGTTAGAGTTGTATGTATATTTGATTTGTTTGTTGAAAGGGAAAAAGAAGAGTTTTTAATTAAAATTCAAATCTTAGTGTTTTAGGATTGATTTTAGGTATCTTTTATTTTAATGTTTAATTAACTACCACCTTTGTTTCACACCGAGGCCGTGAGGTTTATTTCACCATCCTTGGGGCTAACTTAATAGCCTCGTAGGCCTGGGTTACCCAGTGGTAATCAACTTTGTTTGATTATTGTAGTTTGTTATTAAAAGAAAAGAAAAGGGTGAATCAAATCATTTATTAATCAAGTTTGAATTATGTCAATTAGAAAAGTTAATTTTAGGTTTTGACGCTCCATTAGATCCATTCGTGGCGTTGTGCCACCAGGCTCGAGGAACCAGCCTCCTTAGGACACTTAGCCCCGCAGCCCGGAGTAGTCCATCCAATAAACTTCACTTTTAGAGCGGTTGTTGTGTATTAAGGGATTTGTTGATTGATTTTGTAAAGGTTAGTCTAAGGTTTGATATTTAGGAGTCTCTTATCCTAATGAATCTTAATTTGTAATTTAATCCCTAATAAAATCTACATCTTTTAGATTTTAGATTGGTTATGAATCAATTATTAAGTTAGTTAGGATTGATTTAGGTTTATGTTTTAGATTTAGAATTCAATAATTATAAGTGTTAATTATAGGTTGATTAAGGATTAAGTATTTTTTAATAAATTTTAAGAATTAGATTAAGATTGGTTGGTTGATTATTAGTGGATTAAAGAAAGAAAAGGCTAAACCTAGGAAGACATGTTGCTAAGTTTAGTTTTGATGTCTCTATCCTACCGGGAGCATGCATCCTAAGTCTATGTTTTCTAAGACCTGGTCCTTAATTTTTGTCCTTAGGTGTCACTAAGGTTGTAGGATCGAAAGGAGGTTTTGTTTTCTAACTCTTAGAATTTTCGTACATGTGTCACTAGGTTTAGGAATTTATAGCAAAGCAGTAAAAAGAAAAGAATGAAAAATTACAAATAAAAGGGATGTAGGCATTGTTGTTATTGGATACACTTCGTAGAAGTCAAGTGCATCCTATTATATCAACAATGCCCTTTACTGTTCCCACTCCAAATGAGGCACTTGATACGATTAAGACATCTACCCACAAGACTCTCTAAGCAAATCCTACGACAACTAAGGGGAAACTAACCTCTAAAACCCAATTCCCAAAATCTAGACTCTCTTTATTTTATATTTGTTCAACATTCCATAATTTATTAGAAGTCAATACAAAAGAAAACTAGCTTGAGTAGAGAGTACCTTACTCCAAAGGACACTACCCACCCTCCAACACAAAGCTCCTTAAGCTTCAAATCTCCAAAACTCATTTTTTGGAAAGGACTACCAAGAGAATCTGACCCAAATGAGAAAGTCTCACTCGCTTCCAAAAGACACGAAGAGAACCCTACTAAATAAATCTATCCACAACATTATAGATTTCAAAATAGTTCACAAGAACCCCTAAATGAACTACTACACAAAACTTCCCAAAAGCTATCTACCCAAAATCACTTTTTCTTTTCATTTTGTTTTGACACAAAAACTTTACCAAAATCCTTTACTAAAATCCCCTATCCTACCACAAAATCCTACCCAAAACAACCTACAATCAAGTGTCTCACCCTTCATTTGGGGTGGGGTAGAAAACCATAAAGCTTTACAACAAGAAGGCTTTATAAAACCCCTCATTGTAAAACATTCGCAAAACTCAAATCATCTAACTTCTCAACATAAAACAATTCGCAAAATACAATTCACAAAATTCATCAAAAAGTTTTCAAACCATAAAAGTAAATACTCGTAAGCATTTCCGATATAAAACATCTTATAATATCTCTCTTTCCAAAGAAGACTCATAAAACCCTTTCAATATAAAGCCATTTGTAAATCTTCTCAATTACGAAGCAATTCACAAATATTCTCAATACAGAACAAACCATAAAACTCTTCAACATTAAGTAACTCATAAAACTTCGCAAAGTAAAATCACATACAAAACCTTTCTAGCATAAGAAAAACTCATGGCGCCACTTCTAAATCACCTCCATTCTTTCAACAAAGAATCAAAGGAAAAGAAAAGAAAGGACTATTCAATCTCTTCAACCCAAACTTGATAGAAACATTAAAATCCACAAATGTATGTTACCTTAAATGCTAACGGAAGAAAAACAATTCATAGTGAAATAAGCTAGTCTCCAAACATAAGTACATAAACTATCCTTATCAATAGTACACGTGATATTTGAGAAATACTCATAAGTTCAAGATTTTCCAAATATAAAAATAATTAAATACTCATATGGCATCGAAATGATAAATGTGATTGCAAGTAAGAGAGACACATGCTTTAGTGAGAGGAATTAAAGAAACTACCTATGTAATCCTTCAACCCTTTCTTTTTTTTTATATGCCAAACATGAATAAACAAGAGTGAAATCACATAGCACAAGACTTCTCAAACTCGATACTTATGCCGAATGTATTCAGAAAAGAGAAAGAAATTCTTATGCCATTGTTTTGCTTCCGAAGTTCAAGAGAAGAGAGCTTGCCATCTAGAATTTGAACGATATACCAACTATCTTATAGTCAAATGTCCCTCCAACAACACTTTAGAAGTCAAAACAGTAAGAATTCTACATCCTTTTCCAACCCAATCAGTGAGAAAAATTCCAAATAAAAAAGAATTTTTGCATAGAAGATGAACTTGTCAATATATCTATAACTCAACCATGCATAATAAGTTTTCTGAACTCCATAGGTAACATAGGGGCTTCCATAATAACAAGACATAAAACAAGTTGATCTGATAGTAATAAAGTCAAAGCACTAGTATGCAAGTTGATTCAACTATGGTTTGCAAAGCAAAAACGTTCACATATATGTGTATATGCATCCCCAGGTAAAACAATGTAATCCAAACTTATGAAATTCTCTAGAGATAAAGGGATCACATGATACAAGCATGCTTTGAAGATATCCTCCTTCGGTTAAAGTTTTATATATGTGTACTCATAGTAAGCCTTAATACGAGCACTTTCCACACACTTGTTGGAGGATACTATCACTTCTCAAAAATCCACATATAAAATATTAGACTCACACCCCACAACATAGCCATCAGGAAATAAAAGTTTTCTACAGATTTTTTATACCTAAATTATGATTTCGACAACATAAATCTTACTACAGAGTATATCCATTCTTCACAAAAATCATCTAGCTTGATTTTCCCAAATGAAATGTTCATAACATGGTAATTTTCAACCACAAAAACTGCAGGATATTGACTATGATAGCCAAGAAATGAGTTGTACATTTTTGTTTACAAACACCAACGAGAATATGTAAATTGCTTAAACCATGTTTCAACCGGAATACCTATATAAGTTTCAATGAAAGAAAGCAATTGCAACCAAATTCTTTTCAAAACTCCAAGGGTATTACCAATGTAATCATCAAACCTTCACTTTAAAGCTAATGCAACGAACACACAGACTTTTGACAAGGAATGATGCAATCATATGAAAAAGAAAACATTCTTACAACCACCCAAACATCTTTTCATTTACTCATTTCACTTCAACAATTGTGCTAACTGCCATTAAAATAAAGAGTTGGTAAACTTCATTTTCTCCAAAATTTAGGATATACAAAATCATATGATAAGATATGACAAAGCTTAGTAAAAATAAGAGATATCCACCAATATCGAAATCGGTAAAGCAAAGGAAAACCAAGGACAACCCATATAAATTGCTGAAAATTTCTACCAAATGAGATTGTTAAATTCTCATATTTATAACACAACTCCACAAAAATAAAATCGCATACCCTTATGACAGATTTTGCATTTGCTATTGATTCAGAAAACAGTCTTTACCAAAGAGAAAGGTGTTTCCAAGCAAGGAAACCATTGCTGCAGAATCATTCTACCATTTCAAATTATTTCACATGCAAAATCACCACTCTATTCTTCAAGATATAGTGGCAATAAAATCCCAAGATTAGGAGGATTGCCGGTGTCGGCTAAGGCAGAAGGAGTGAGGGCTTCGATTAGGGCTGCTGTCCACACGAGCAAGGGGAAGCGACGGGGCTTAGGGCTTGCGAACCGAGGCGTTGAATGGTGGTCTTTCGGTTCGGGCTTGCGAACGGCAGAGAGAGGGGCGGAGGGATTTCGCGAACTAAGAGGCGACGGCCGGGCTTGAAGGAGGCGTGATCGAGTCGTCAGACCTGGCTTCGAGCTCGGGACGGAAGAGCTAGTCGGGGGGGTTTCGGCTCCTGCTTGAACACTGACCGGAGAAGGGACGAGGTCAGGAGGGAGTTCGGTGCGAATCGGGCAGGCGACGGGAGCATCCGGCCTTGGCTTCCGCTGGCTGGAGGCTGCTAGTGAGAGGAGAAAGGGAGAGAGATCCGTGAGTGCAGGGTTCGGTCCTGGAGATGGATCGGACAAAGGGAGGTCGTCGGCTTCTGGATTCGGATGAAGGCAGGAGCGACGGGAGCAAAAGCTCGGTCCTCTGGCTCACGCGAGAGAGGGAGAGGGGAGGTTTCGGTCAGCTGGGGATTATGCCCGAGAGAGAGAGTGCTAGTCTCTACCAAATCGAGAGCTGGAGCGGGAGTTCGGGTGAGGGAGAGAGTCGTGTGAGAGAGAGGGAGTGGGAGGCGAACTGAAGGCCAGAGGGAGGAGGAAGCCGTCGGGATTCGTCTAGGGCTTCTTTTTTTTCACCAGAGCTCGAGAGGGAGCGGAATCCCGAGAGAAAGCAAAGGCCGGGGTACTCAATGCGACTGAACCCTGCAGCAACGGTCGATTTTTTGGATTTTGAGGAAATCGGGGCCGTTTGATGCGATTACCGGATTTAGGGATAGATTCAAATGAAGCCAAAAGTCAATTGAAATTTATTTGGATTGAATTGAGCTGATTTGAGTTAGGTTTGGATATAGATTTAATTCAAAGTGGCTTGATTTAAAATCAGGCTAAGTTCGATCGATTTGATTAAATCAAAATTGAAATCGACTCGGGTTAAATTGAACTCGACGAGGAATAACCGCGTCGATCGAATGTGCTCGAGCGAAAAACGAGGTCAACAAACAGTTATACATAACTTATTTATTAAACGTTCATATTAATTAACGATCAGAAATGTTATATAAAACATTATAAACCTGGCAATGGAACCATGGTTAATGTATAACTTATATATGATGCTAACCGTAATATACTTAGCTTACATTATTATAATAACGTTTATGCAACTATAAAGCCTCTTTACATAAATATTATATAACTTAAAATTAATGGCAGAATTTATAACGATTGCGTAACTTAAAATTAATGGCTCTTCATCTCTCCCTCACACTACTATAAATACCCCCTTTGGGGGTATGAAAATTTGCACCTCCCCCTCTCTTCTCTTTTTTCTCAAGCTGAGGCCTTCCCCTAGCTCTGTTCAGATGGGTATCCCCTGTTCAGTCCTAGGGACCCTCACTGAGTAAGAGGAAAGTGTGAGGATGGAAGTCAGGCAGAAGACCAGTATTACTTGAAAACCGGGCAGAAGGCTGTCGTCACTTGGACGTTGGGAGGAAAGTTGATGTCACCTATAAGTCGGGTGGAAGACCAGTGTTACTTGGAGGTCGGGCAGAAGAGCGATGTCACTTGGAGGTCGGGAAGAAGACCGACGCTACTTGGAGGTCGGGTAGAAGGCCGACGTCACTCCGAAGTTAGGTGCAATACCGACATCACACGGAGGCGGGGCAGAAGGTCGACGTCACTTGGTGGTCGGGCAGAAGACCGGCGTCACTTGGAGGCCGGGTAGAAGACCGGTGACACTTGGAGTCCAGGTACAAGGCTGACGTCACTTGGAGGCTAGGAAGAAGGCCGACATCACTAGGAGGTCGGGCAGAAGACCGACATCACTTGGAGGTCGGGTACAAGGCTGACGTCACTTGGATGCCGGAAAGAAGGCCGACTTCACTAGGAGGTCGAGTAGAAGACCAGCGTCACTTGGAGGCCGGGCAGAAGGTCGACATCACTCAAAAGTTGGGTGCAAGACCGATGTCACATGGAGGCCGGGAAAAATGCCGACATCACTTGGAAGAAGATCAATGTCACTATGAAGTCGAGTGCAAGACCGGCATCACATGGAGGCCGGGCAGAAGGCCGACGTCACTTGGAGGGTAGGTAGAAGGCCAACGATACTCGGAAGTCGGATGCAAGAACGACATCACATTGAGGTCGGGCAGAAGGCCGACATCACTTGGAAGAAGATCAGCGTCACTTGGAGGTCGAGTAGAAGGCCGACGTCACTCCAAAGTCGGGTGCAAGACCAACGTCACATGGAGGCCGAGAAGAAGTTCGATGTCACTCTGAAGTCGGGTGCAAGACCGGCATCACATGGAGGCCGGGCAGAAGGCCGACGTCATTTAGAGATCGGATAAAAGACCGGCGTCACTTGGAGGCAAGGTAGAAGATCGACGTTACTTGGCGGTCGGGCAAAAGATCGGCGACACTTAGTGGCTGGGTAGAAGGCCGACGTCAATTGGAGGCCAGGTAGAAGACCGGCAACACTTAGTGGCTGGGTAGAAGGCCGACGTCACTTAGAGGCCGGGTAGAAGACCGACGACGAGCAGTAGAGCGTAGATTTCTTGAAAGATATATATAACCCATCTGAGGTTGTATGTCATAGCATTTGCTCAATGACGTTAACCTATATGGAAAGGGTTGAGAAAATCCATCAAGGATATACGACCTATTCGAGGTTGTGTGTCAGAGCGTTGTTCGCTGACGTTAACCTATGTGAAAGAGGTCGAGAGAATCCATCAAGGATGTACGACCTATCCGAGGTTGTGTGTCAGAGCGTTGTTCGCTGACGTTAACCTATGTGAAAGAGGTCGAGAGAATCCACCAAGGATGTATGACCTATCCGAGGTTGTATGTCAGAGCGTTGCTCAATGACGTTAACCTATGTGAAAGAGGTCGGGAGAATCCACCAAGGATGTATGACCTATCCGAGGTTGTATGTCAGAGCGTTGCTCAATGACGTTAACCTATATGAAAGAGGTCGGATCGAATCCCCCTGGGATTGATCATATAGTAATTGAGATAGCAATAAAGATTGCATATTTCTCAAATTATTGCTAAAGAGATTAGATTCATTTTTAATTTTTATTGTCATTTTAATCCTTTTTAAAGAAGGAGACAATATCAAAATGAAGCAAATAACACATTATTGTACCATGTAAGACAATATCACAGCTCCGTAATATGACTTAGGGATATAAAAGTTACACCACATAAGACATATACAGAATGACATAATGTTTAACCTGGAAGAAAAATACTAGGGATATTAGAGTGACACTTTATTTAATATAAAAAAGCTGCATGATGACACAAAAGCACCAACTATGCGATCAGTTAATCTCGCCAACCATTTGAATATTATTCAATGATTTTTCTTGCTGTTATTGATTTTGCCCCCCAGTGGGAAAACCCTCGTCTCGAGCAGGAGAATTTTGAATGAACTGTCCAAGGTAGCCTTGTCGAATAAGTCTCTCAATTTCATTCTTTAGCGGCCTACGTGCTTCAGTTTTGTGTCCACGGCTACGGTGAAAGTGACGGTATTGCTCCTGATTCCTGAGTTTGGCTTTAAGGGATTTGGTCACTTAACTTTCTCTTCATCTCTGATGGCCATTAAGACATTTGATTGAGATGTGTTAAGGGGCGTATACTCCTTTTTTGGTTGAGGCTCCCGCCGAGATTGTGAAGGTTGAGGGGGCAAGTTATTACTTCCTTGTTTCTTCCATTGTGATGATGAATCATCCACCCATAGTACATTTTTACGCTTCATAGTTGTTTGCTCAAATTGCTTCTTATGAGCATTAATAGCTTCATCTGCTGAGATTTGGGCCTCCACACGATGAATTAGGTCAGCATATGAATGTATCGTATCTCGCATGAGTGCTGAATAAAAAGGACCAGGACGAAGCCCCCCAAGAAAAACTCCTCTTAATAACTCAGGATCCACCCCTGCAATTTGTCGAGCTTCGACAGAAAATCTTTGGAAGTATTCTTTGAGTGACTCTCCTTCGTTCTGGCGTATCCCAGAGAGATGGGAAGAGTCTTTAATAATTCTTCGATTAGCGACAAATTGTTCGACAAATAATTTGGCTAACTTGACAAATGAAGGAATAGTTCTAGCTGGGAGTGAGTAGAACCACGTACGAGCTTGCCCTTTGAGGGTAGCAGGAAATACTTGATAGAGGAGCGCATTCGAGGCTCTCTGAATATGCATAATAGTTCTGTAGTGATCGATGTGCTCATAGGGGTCAGACGTCCCATCATAAGAATCAATGCTCGGTAGTTTGAACCCTGCAGGGATGGAATGTTGAAGGATGGCTTCTGTTAATGGTGAGGTCTCCTGGAAGTCCCACTGATGGAGAGATTGTCTTCAACCCCTGCTGGGGAACGCTTCTTGGACCAAGCGCCTCAATTCATGGCGTAAGACATTGCGCGGGAGGTCAGCAATGTGAGGATGGGCCACGTCCTCAGGATTATCTGACGAAATACTGACTAACGGATTGGGGCGCAAAGGATGGGTAGAGTTAGCGGTGTCGGCAAGGTCAACATCTTGTTGTGTTTTAGGACGACCCCTTGATTGGGGGATAGGGATGTCTGCCTGAACACGTTCAGGTTGAACACCTCTAGCAAGTGATGGATCTTGAGGAAGACGAATCTCCTCCTGCTCTGCTAACATTGGTTGTCGGGCTCCTCGCAGGAGTTGAAGGATCTCCTTTTGAGATTCCTCCATTTTTCGGATGCGGTCTTTCATAGATGGTCCAGATGTCCCTTCTCCAGCAGGGTTTTGCCCACCATGGTGAAAAGAGGCAGATGCCTGACGTCCCTGATTCAGGGATTGATTCTTGGACAGGTGAGAGTTGGAGCGAGAGGCTCCCTGGTGGCGATTGCTACGCCTGTTGGTCATTGAAGTAATTATTAATATAGTGGGATTGTGTTCCCACATACGGCGCCAAACTGTTGCGGGCTAGAATATACGCGGCGATAGAGTTATAATTCTACGTCTTAGCATTGCACGGATATCCAGCTCACACACAGATAACACAATATTTTTTACGTGGAAAACCCATAAAGGGAAAAAACCACGGGGCCTAGCCCAGTTGAAAATGATTCCACTAAAATTTGAGGAAAGTACAATGGTCTGACTTGTCCTTGAAGACGACCAGATTACAAATATCAACTGAGAGTTTTGCAAAAGTCCAACGTCACTCCACTGTCAGATGGTGGTCCGACGGCAGTCCGATGTCAGGTGGTGGATCGGCAGTGACACTTCAGTGCAAGGGGGTACTTCAGCTTTGGAAGGCACTTCGGCATCCCTTGGTGGTCTGTCGATGGTGCGGCAGAACTACAACGGTGGTGCGGCAGCACTCCGGCGTCCCTTGGTGGTCTGGCGGTGGTGCGGCAAGACTACGGCGGTGGTGCGGCCGCACTCCGGCGGTGGTCGAGGAGGAGCTAGGCGGCTGGAGCTTTCTTCCTTCTCTTCCTTCTTCTCTCTTGGCTTCCTCCCCCTTTTCATGAGGAGTGAGGGGTCTATTTATAGATTTTCTGGAGTGTCATAGCTTGTAAATAGGTGTGAGATCAGGGGCAAATAGGGAGTGGCTGAATGGATGGCCGATATCGAATCCCATGATCGTGCACCGTTCGTTGGACATTTGAAGGCCTTAGTGATGTCAGAATTCAGTGATCTTAGGCTCGTTAGATTCGTCTCGTCGAGCCGTTCGATTCGAGTACAAGCTCGTTAAAATCAGAGACCGTTTGGTAACTCAAATTATGATTTGAGTCTTCCAACAGCGCTTCGGGTCCTTGATTTGGATCCATTTGGGCTCGGATTGGGTTGAATTTGGTGTCGTTGGGTTCGTGTTTCCGAGACGCTCAGTTTGACTGTAAGTTTACTGAAATCGGAATTCAGATGATCTCCGATCTAATTTTTGAAGTTTTCAACTTGATTTTGCCTCGAGATTCGTGCTTGATCAAGACTATTTTTGTAACGTATCAGTACTTAACAATCTAGTGAAAGCTAGTAAAGACGATTCAAGTCCTAATTATATTTGAATTTTAATATTTTTAGTGTTGCAAGGATCATTATGATGAATTATCATTTTGATTATGGCTTTAATTTGTTTAGTTAATTAATTATTCATGTGATCTCCAAAATATTTTCTTAAACAATAATATACAATTAGTTGAGTAGCTCCAATGGCAGATAATATTAACTACTATCATATCCAAAATCTCTCATCAATTGACCTCTCTCTTTCCCTTTTTCCAAGATATGCCTTGAAAGCTAGTGTTATTGATCTAACCTCTTCTCACCAAAATGCATGCCCTAATACCTTCTCCAACCAGACTTCCCCACTTCTATTACTATATATATATATAACTTCCCCACTTCTGTTACTATATATAGATAACATCACATACAATCAACTGATCTCCATCCATGTCAATGTTCCTAATGAACCTCTTGGTTAAACAGTCTCTAAGCCCTTGCTAACCCTACTCCAAACCAACAAAGCCTTAAAAAATAGTACAAACTCTGACTTTTGGTCAACTTCCTTTTCACCCATATAAATAGTAATCTAGATATACATAGGGGTGTCAATATTTGACACGACATGAAAACCCGACCCGAAAAATCCGGGTTGAACCCGACCTGATTTCAAAACGGATCAGGTTCGGGTTCCAGAAATCGACCCGTTTAAAAAAAATGGGTCGGGTTCGGGTTGACCCGGCGGGTTGCCGGGTCAACCCGTCAACCCATTTAACTTAAAAAAATTTCAAATTTCCCGCCTCTGCCCGCTGCCCGCGCGAAGCCCGCACTGCCCGCGTGCAACCCGCACTGCCCGCCACGCTGCCTGCCTGCTACCCAGCAGCGCGCCCGCGCTGCCCGTCGCGCGCCAGCCACGCTGCCCAGCCGCGCGCCTGCGCTGCTTGCCGCATGCCCGCTCGCGCTCCCGCCGCCGTCCGCTAGCCGCCAACCGGGTCGAGTCGTGTCAACCCGGCAACCCGTCGGGTCGGGTCCGAGTTTGGGTTTCTGACCCATTTGTCTTCCCGGGTCGGGTTAGGGTCGACCCGTTTGAACCTGGGTCAGTTCCGGGTTCGACCTGAACCCGACCCGTGACCCGAAATTGACACCCCTATATATACATAAACCTTCTCACATCAATTCCCACTAAAACATATATAAAAATGATTTGAGGCGATTCGGGTCATTTTATATTGTCGCCCTAGTTCTGAAAGTAAGCTGGATCGAGATAGGTCTTGTCTTGCCTATCTTAGTTTGAACAATACTAATTTTTTCTGAATTTTTTGATTAAATTTATATTTCTTTAATCAAAAATGATAATAATTTTTCACCTATAAAAATTTTGCCATATAACTTTTTGTATGCTATAGAGATATACATTCTTGACATTTAGACATTTTTTTGAAAAATTTACATCGAAAATTTTGAGAATTATGCTATTTTAATTGGACTATAAAAATATAATTATAATAAATTAATGCCTTAAAATAATATTCTACGTAATATATGATAATTTAATTATTTTCTGAAAATATGAATATCTAATCAGTAAGATTGTCTATTACTACCGTTGAGGAAATAAAAAAAAAATCATTGAGGCCTTCTACAAATTCTGAAATGAGTTTCTTTATGCTTTAATCACTACAATACAATGTATTACATGCTCATTTGATTGAAATGTGAGATTATGAAGAGATTTGATGTGGATGAACAAAGTTCTATTCTGATGCTAAATGCATATTATGATATTAAAGATATATTCTTGTTGCGTCCAGAAGTATTCGCGGCGGTAGAGAAATATCATATTTAACGTCTTAGCATTGTACGAAAATCCGGCAAGCAATCAGATAAGAGAGAGGGTCTAGCATTTATGAGACACCAAGATATTTACGTGGAAAACCCCTAAAAAGGGGAAAAAACCACGGGGCCTAGCCCAATTTGAATGAATCCACTAGTATTGCAGTTGATTACAAATGAGGCCCTTCCTTGGTGGAAGGTCTTAGCTTGATGTACATCTTATGGAGTACTTTACATGATGTTAATACAAAGAGTCATTGTTGACATATTCGTTTGGTCGGAAGGACCGTAGTCCGAGGGCGACAGAGGTCGGAAGACTTGTAGTCGGTGGGCGACGGATGTCAGTAGGATCGTAGTCGGTTGGCGACGGAGGTCGGAAGGACTATAGTCGGCGGGCGACATAAGTCAGGAGGACCGTAGTCGGCGGGCGACGGAGGTCGGAAGACTTGTAGTCTGACGACGAAGATCAGAAGGACAGCGTCAGGTAGAAGTCCAACAATGAAAAGAAATCCATCTTCGCGTAGACGTCCAACAAAGTCCGATAACCAGTAGAAGTCCGGCGTCGGGTAGAAACTTGGCGAAGAGTGAAGGTTCGACGTCGGGTAGAAGTCCGACGTCTTTTGGTGGCAAAGGAGAACTCCGGCTTCATTTGGGCGGAGTTTCGTCGTTAGAAGAAAACTCTGTTGCAAGTTGGGAAGAATTTCAGCACCACGTGGAAGTTGGGAAGAATTCCTGCGTTCTCCCAAATATCACGCAGAATCCCGGCGTGTTCGAACGGGAGGAAGAGCTCCGGCGGTGGTCGAGGAGGAGGGGATTCTCCTTTTCCCCTTTTCCTTCTTCTTCTCTATCTTCACTTGAGTCCCCTTTGTGTAGAATGAGGGCTCTATTTATAGTTTTTCTGGAGTGGCATAGCTTGTAAATAGGCGTAAGATCAGGGGCGAATTGGGAGTGTTTTGAATGGACGGCCGAGATCGAAATATGTTTGATAGTTTGTTGTGTTATATGAAGTGCTTGTGTATTTATTTCTCAATACCCTTACTTAACATTATGATAACTATATTTATATCTCTGCTCAACCTCGTAATTTATTATATTACTTCTAATATTCAGTGAATAATTAATTAATGAAATGATTTAAAATTTTAGATAAGTTTAAATATGGCATGCTGAGTTGTGTTAGTTCATAGTTTTTTTGCTTCAAGTTTTCAGAGTATAGGAAAAGAGAAAAATCCAATTGAGTAGCAGTTCATGATCTAATATAAGTTTGTAAATGTACTTTCTTTGAAATTTTGTATAGTTATAACTAGTCCTTATTATGTTTAGCTATGTACTCTATTATGTAATCATATACTGTATTGTAAATATTATGTAGACATTTTGATAATGAAATTAAAAAATATTTCGTAAATGAGTTTATTTTTAGCATACTGAATGATGTTAGTAGCTTTATATCTTGTTATTTTCTTAAAATTGTTGTTAGAAAGAAGATTTAACAAATTCTTTTAGGCAAATAAACCATTTAGGCAATAATATGTCACAAATCCTCACATAAGAACAAGAAATGCTTGCATTAATGACATTTGTAAAATATATTTCAAATATATGGAAGGAGGATATTTCTAAGTAATAGATGAATTACATACCAAGACAAGCATTATTTGTACCATCACTATTAATGAATATGTAGCATGCCTTTCAAAGGCAAAAGAACCATTATTAGTACATGATCAATAGTTCTAATAAAATTTATTTAAATATTTTTTAAACATAAAAAAGAGTTCATTTTAAATTATAATATTTTTTAAGAAAAAATATGATATATTTTAATTATGTAATCATAATAATATTATGAAAAATCCAAATATCAATACTATATAATATTTTGATTATAAAACATTCAAAATAATTAATTTTGATTATTATTTAGATTACAAAATCATAAAATATTGTAGCACAGTGATTACATAATATTGAACTCATCATTCACATCATAAATATATATATCTTTTAATTATATTATTAAAAGATTATCAAATGTAGAAGAATAACCCATAACAAATAAGCTCTTAAAAGAAAGTAATATTAAATCAATTAATTGTGGATTAATTATTCTGAGCGGACGTCGAACGCCGTCTGAAGACCAATCATAATACTCCACGTCACCCCCTTGCTCGGTACTGTAGCTCAGTACTGCTCCGTACCATGGCCCGATACCACTAACATGATGCATTCTTGTTAGTCTCCGAACGTTGTTCAGCATCCGATCTCCGCACATAATAATTTTCTCTTAATTGTGAGACACATCGGTGGTTGACATGTACAAAATTCAAATTGGAGAGGCTTTGACACTATTTCCTAATGAGATTATCAAATTAATATGTTTTTTTAATTCATATAAACCAATATTACTATTTAAAAAAAATTAAAGTTTATAAAAAAAAAAAACTGCCATATAATAATTCCTTACGCTTAGTTGGCGAGGCTTGGTCTTACTCTCCAGATCCCCCGCCCAAATTCCCAAAACTCAATAACAGCCCCCAGATTCCAGGAACTCGCGAGACTATAAAGATGGCAGCAAACCGAGAGAGTACCAGAGGGGTGCGAAGGAGAAGAGGAGTTTGTAAGTAAGAGCTGAAGAACAAAGGAGTTGGGAGAGGGGTCGGCGGTATTCTTTTCTTCCTTTTCTTCTCTATCTCCTTAATTTATCTTCTCTTTATGATATGCCTAGAGCCTTTGGCCAGTCTAGGGTTTGCTTATCTTCATCGCCATCACTTCGTTGCTGCTTCGGCTTCGTAGAGATGAGCGTGAAATGGTGGATAAACGTACGGGATTTAATATTCTATAGGATTTGAAGTTGTTATTTTGGCTTTTTGGTAGTTTTAGGTTAAATCTACCATTACTAAAGCGTTGTTTTTTTTTTTTTGCAAAAAACTTGTTAACAGGGGCTCTAGTAGTCTGGTCTTCATAGTTTTTTGCGAGTCTGAACCTTTAAAACTTCTAATGTGGAAAACAAGAAGAAATAACAGATATTTAGAAATTTGAAAAGAGGTTGATGAGATACTACAATTTGAAAGTTATTTCATCCCAAAAACTGGGCAGAAATTCATTCTTAAATGGTAGGATTAATTGTGCAAGCCAATCACTTTATTATCCAAATAGGAACTATTCGATTTAGTTAATTGCCTGATCATCTATTAATTACATTCTAAATATGCAATTTTTTAAAATAAATTATTGCCAGATACAATTAATCATTAAGATACATCTTAATTGCCATCATTGAATATATTTCAAATCCTCTTTAAAGGACAAAATATTTTTCAAATCGAGAACATAAGATGCTCTATGGGGCACCTGCCCAGTCCATGCTAAATCTACATAAAGAGCAATTAGGCAAAAGCTTACAAGTAAATCCTCTATTGCTTCCATTTGCTTGCTTACTATGTCCTCTAGAAAATGCTAAGATCTTAGAAAGCAAGTTAATTAGTTATACTAATATAACTTTAATCCATCATTCCACAAGCTATATTATCTCACAAAAAAAGGTGAGAAAAAAAGAAAACCAGCTGAAGTTTTCCATTCTCTTTTGAAAAAAATTATCCTCATATAAAGCTGTATTTTCATTTCGGAGTATCCTAAAAAGTCAAACTGACCATGCGCTTATAGATAAGCCAACCATTGTATATGATATGAACTATTGCTATAATGTGATCAAAATTATAAAATGTTTTAGTGAAATGTGTACAAGACAAGCACATATATACTTTTTCCTCATGTTCAACCATTTGTTGCTCTCTCTCAATTTATTTATTTTTCTTATTGAAAGCAATGAATTCATAGTTATGAATATTTTCAATGCTTTGAGACTACTATACCTCACTTTTATTAGTTTTTTTTTTTTAAATTTTGTGTAAACTTGCAGGGCTTGTTGCATCTGTTGTTCAGTAATTCAACTCGTCGGACTTATCACGTAATGATGCCTATCATGTTTACATTTGTTATTTATATCAGCTAAGAAATATTTTTTTATTCTTGATTCTAATTCTTATTGATTAATTAACTGTCACAGCAAGTGATTAAGGGGTTGATTGCTAACATGAAGAAATATGTCTTTATTTTCTGTTAGTATAATTTTACTATCAGCTTTATATGATCTCTCAATTCGTTTGATATTTTATTATTTCAGCTCTAATAGCTGGCTATTACTTTTGTATTTGTAATGATTCATGTTTCGGTAGGTCTCTCTATGCCAACAAAATTTTTATCCATGCTGTAAATTATAAATCCTATCTATTGATAGTTTTGTGGTAATGTGATTCAGTTTTAAAATTTTGATTAAAGTATAAACTAAACAAAATTAAATAAGTTGGTATTAATTTCAATTCAAATGAAAATTGTCTGAACCTTAGTGTAGACTGTGGAGTAAATATTGTGGTTCGTCATTTAAAAAACATACTTTAGCTTGACTTGTGAAATCAAGGTCACTAAGAAGGATCGTGAGGAAGTCACGGTGAAAGTTAGGTGGAGAAGCTGTCGATGGCATCAAGTAAGCCGATACGGGAGCTCTTTGGAGAGGAATTTCATGACAATGAGAGGAAGTTCTGATGCAAGCTTTTTAGAGAAGTCACTTATGGGATCAATGCATGTGATGCTTGAAGAAGAAGAAAGGGGCAATTTATGAGTGGCATTCCTTGTGATGGCACATTGTTTTAAAGGCATGCATGCTTGAGCTTGACTTCCTGGTTCAAGGTCTCTGAGAAGTATCGTGAGGAAGTCGCATCAAGAGTAGTTTAGTGGAGAAGGTGCCGACAACCGTGAGTAAGTCGAGAGAGGAGCTGCCTGTTGAATCTTTTGACAATAGTGAGAGGAGGTTGTGACGAGAACTTGTTGGAGAACTCATTGACTGGACCAACACCAACAATAGCATTATTTGAAGAAGAAAGGGATGTCAGAATTGGACCCATGAAATTTAAGAAGAAGATTGCAACTCACAGCGGAATTTGAGGAACCATATTTATTTAGTCTATCCTGAATGTAGCGGTCATGATCTTGGGATTTAATATGAAACGTTAAAAAGTAGGACGCATCATGACAGTCTCAATCTCATGGAAAAAATGTGGGGAAAAAAATAGAGATTTTTCAATCAAATCAATTTGTGAGTGAATGAACCAGGCCTTATAAAGCTCAAGCTCAAATTCAATTAATATAGAAGATGTAATCTAATTAAGCTCGAGCTCATGACTTGATAAACTTGAGTCACATGCTCATTAGCACGCCAGATGGCCTCACTTACCCTGCTAAGTTAGATATTACTGAACTCCCAAGTGCCCAAAGTAATGAGAAAAAAGAACTATTATTTTATAATAATTTTTTTAGTTGCTGGCATCTCACTATTTATCTTCCTACTCTACATCACAACACAACTCCCCTTTGCCTATTGGTTGAGAGCTTAGGCTTCCAACTAAGAGGTCCAAGGTTCGAGTCCATGTTTATGCGTTGTGTGTGTGAGTTTGCCTTAAATGGCCTAAATGTCTCAAAAAAAAACTCTACATCACAGAATTAAAATATTCTATTTCTCTAAGAAACAAAAATGTGCGTTTACCATAATAGCTATCGTTAAAGATAACATTTTTTAACTTATTGCATTTGCTTCATTGAATTAACAATTGAAACACCTTCACTTTCTTGAGATAGTCATCAGCTTGGGGTTTCGGTTCATCTAAAGGCCTGAAGCATTAAGTTGTTTATATTACATATTTGTGCATAGTTCCCTTAGTTCCCAATCGATTAATTGATTGCAATGTTATTAAAAATAAATATAAATTTTAAACTTTGCATATATTTTTAAGATAGCTTTAAAAGTAATTATAATGATATTTATCGTTACCAATAAAAATGATAAAAATTAAATAATTATTTCAAAATGTTTTTTCTTTCTACTTACCATAGAATAAACATTCGGCAAAGTTTTTTGGCCAAATGACATAAACACAATGCATGAAAATGAATTTATATAGTTAATATTGCATCTTCTGCCAAACCATAAGCAAATAAATATAAATTTCCATAATAAGAATTCTTGTTCGTATCTTAAAAATCACTCAGAATGAAAATAACAAAACCTCATCCTAAATAGTCAATCATGCACCACCAACCATTGCGACGGTAGAGCTTTGTCAGGGATGAACTTTCCCATAACCAATACTTCGTCCATACGAAGATCTTCTTGATTTGTGCGTTTTTCATCTCCGGAGAGAACAACAAGATGAGCGTCGTCATTATGATAGCAAAATTAGCAAAAAAGTAAAAAAGTTTGAACTTTATGTGGCACAACATGTTGAGGAATAGCTGAGCGATTAGGAAAGTGAAGAACATGCTCACTGACACATTGATACTCGGCCCATCCGACCTGATCTCTAATGGGAAGATTTCTGATGACACAAGCCAACCTAGTAGTGACCATGCGAAGGCTGACACATAGATGCAAATAAATGCTACCATCAACCCGACATAGCTCTTTGACAACTCCGTGTGCGAGCCAGTGACTCCGAACTTGATGCCAATGAGCGCGCCCACAATGATCTGGCAAATGATCATTTGAACCCCGCCTTCTAAATAACATAGTGCATCAGCCCAACTTATCTATAGAGGCAATGGATACAAATGTAACCACCATGTTCACTATGTCAGTAATGACGACGTACATGAGTGAAGCTAGGTCGTCGAATCCCATGATTTTGAATAGAACAGTGGCGTAGAGCATGATAATATTTATGCCGATGAGTTGTTGGAAAATGGGGACGAGTATTGCCACGGTGAGTTGTGGTATGTTTCTACGTTGTATGATTTTTTTCCATGGGTGCTTCATGGCCTTAAACCTGCTGCTGGCGATTACCAGGTCTTAGTATTCCTCGTCGATGTGATCAGTTCCTCTCACCATGATGAATTACAAGATCTTTTGCTCTCTAGTAATGACGCCAAGGTCTTAAAGCACTCATGAAAAAATATCATAGAGCCAAGATATAGACCACATCTCACCATGGAAAATACACATCCAATTTTTTTTTTTTTCAACAAACATTGGCATAAATGAGGTAATGTTCTACGCCCTAATGCTCTTCAAAATTGTAGGCTTCAGCAATCTAGCTTAGCTCATGTATTATATTATCACCAGCTTGCTGAATGTGGTAGACACATCAGTGCTTATTGTATATGTAAACAAGTTGGGACGGCGTGTTCTATTTTTAGAAGGCGGGGCACAAATGATCATCTGCTAGATCTTTGCGAGCACACTCATCATCATTAAATTTGGAGTAATCGGTGCACACACGGATTTGTTAAAGAGAAACAACGGGTTTGTGGTGGTGTTCATTTGCATCTACGTGCTAGCCTTCGAGTGGTCTTGATGATCGCTCGGGTGGTTTGTGCCATTATAGATATTCCCAATTAAGGTTATGTTGGTGGGGCATAGCATCAACATCTTGGTGAAAATGTTCTTCACATTCATAATCGCTCAGCTTTCTTCAACATGCTTAGGCACATGAAGTTCAAACTCTTCTATGTCATAGTCATCTTTGTTATCACAATGGCAACATTTAGCTTTTTCTTTTTCCAGAGATGGAGAATGTGTCAATCGAAGAGATGGCATTTGTATGGAGAAAGCATTGGTTTTGGAGAAAGTTCATCCTTGATGAGGCTCTGCACGTCACAAAGGTTGTTGCTACGTAATTGAATATTCATGACGAGGCTATGTTATTGTGACCATGATTGAAGGATTTAATATGAATCGTTAAAAAATATGATGCATCAGGAAATTCTCAATCTTTTGGAAAAAATAGGGATTTTAAATCAAACCAAACAGTGAGTGAATGAACCGAGCCTCATAAAGCTCAAGCTCAAACTCAATTAATATAGGAGATGTAATCTAAGCTCGAGTTCATGACTTTATAAACTTGAATCACATGCTAATTAGCACGCCGGATGGCCTCACTTACACCACTAAGTTGGATATTACTAAACTCCCAAGTACCCAAACTAATGAGAAAAAAGAACTAATATTTTATATTAGTTTTTTAAGTTGCTTGCATCTCAAATTACCATTTATCTTCCTACTCTACATCACAAAATTGCAATATTCTATTTCTCTAAGAAGGAAAAAGTGCGTTTACCATAGTGACTATTGTTAAAGATAACATTTTTTAACTTATTGCCTTTGCTTCATTGAATTAACAATTTAAACCCCTCACTTTCTTGTGAAGGTCATCAGCTTGGGGTTTCGGTTCATATAAAGGCCTGAAGCATTAAGTTGTGTATATGACATATTTGTGCATGGTTCTCTTAGTTCCCAATCGATTAATTGATTGCCATGTTATTAAAAATAAAGGAAATTTACATACATATCACTTTATAACATTCGATTTACATATCTAACAACCCAAAACTTTAATATTTTATACATACCATACTATACTATTTTAATATCAGATGTGCCACTCATATTTCCTTTCTACCTCTCATATATTTCATTTCTACCACTAATATTTGATATAAAAATGAACTATGAGCGGTATGTATGTAATATTAAAATTTTAGGTGTTAAATATGTAAATAGAATAATATAGAGTAGTATGTATGTAAATCTCCCTAAAAATAAATATAAATTTTAAACTTTGTATATATTTTTAAAATAGCTTAAAAAGTAATTATAATGATTTTATCGTTACCGATAAAAATGATAAAAATTAAATGATTATTTTCAAAATGTATTTTCTTTCTACTTACCATAGAATAAACATTTGGCAAAGTTTTTTCTCCAAATGACATAAACACGATTCATGAAAATGAATTTATATAGTTAATAGATCTTCTGCAGAACCATGAGCAAATAAATATAAATATTCATAATTAGAATTCTCGTTCATATGTTAAAAATCATCGCTCATAATAACAATAACAAAATCTCACCATGAAAAGTTAATTATGCCGCACCAACCATTGCTACGTGTAGAGTCTCGTCAGGGATGAACTTTGCCATGACAAATGCTTCTTCCATACAAATATCATCTTCTTGATCGGTGCATTTTTCTTCTCCGGAGAGAACAAAAAGATGAGCGTCATCATTATGATAGCAAAATTGACAAAAAAGTAAAAGAGTTCGAACTTTGTGGCACAACATGTTGAGGAATAGCCAAGCGATTAAGAAAGTGAAGAACATGTTCACTCACACATTGCTAATCTGCTTAGTCGACCTGATCTCTAATGGGAAGATCTCTTATGTCACAAGACAACCTAGCAGTGACCACGTGAAGTCGACACATAAATGCAAATAAACGCCACCACCAACCTGACGTAGTTCTTTGACAACTCAGTGTTGAGCCAGTGACTCTGAACTTGATGCCAATAAGCATGACCATATTGATCTAACATATAGTCATTTGAACCCCTCCTAAAAATAGACCGCGTCACCCCAACTTATCCATATATGCAATAGATATGAATGTGGACAACGTGTTCACTATGCTAGTAATGACGACGGACATGAGTGAAGCCTGCTTATTGAATCCCACGATTTTGAATAGAACATAACCATAGAACATGATAATGTTTATGCCAATGAGTTGTTGGAAAATGGGGACGATTATTATCATGGTGAGTTGTGGTATGTATCTATGTCGTATGAATTTTTTCCATGGGTGCTTCACGGCCTTAAACCCGTTGTTGGCGATTACCAGGTCTTCGTATTCCTCGTTGATGTGATCAGTTTCTCGCACCTTGTAAAACATCGCATTGGCGGTGGACTCATGCCCTCACTTGATTAGTGAGTTGGGGTTTTTGGGTGTACAAAAATGCCGATGGTGATGATGGCGCTAAGCACGATTGCAAGGGAAAGGCTCAGGCGCCAACCCCAATGCTCTTTGATATGTGATGTACAGTAGTTAATGAGATTTGCGGTCAAGATGCTAATTGTGATCATCATCTGGAAGCCGATGTTGAGCATGCCGCAAAGTTTAGGTGGAGCCATATTCGAGAGGTAGACGAGCACTGATTGGTTGGTGAAGCTGATGCCTAGGAGGATGCGACCAAGGATTAGCATGAGAACACTCACCGAACCGTCATTGAGGGTGGCACCAACTGAGAAGGTAAGGCTGCCTCCGAACATGAGTCATTTGCGGTCGAACACCCGCCCTTGTAACAGACTAAAAGTTGAGGCAAAGGAGAAGATAAGGGCCGCTGGATACAAGGATAATGTGAAAAGTGTTAGGAGTTCGCTATTGATTTTACAATATTCATTAGTGGAGACATTCTCCATTACCTTGTGTTACACCGACGTGAAGAATTAGACAAGAAAGGAATCCATCGATGTGACTCCGCCAGAGATGCTGATGTCGTACCCGAAGATGAGACCTCCAGTGGCGTCGACTAGGCATGTTAGGAATACAAAATCCTTAACTTGCCGAGGGTATTTTTTCACGACCACTTTGCTCACCATTATTGTTATGGCTAAAGGAGCAGTGATGAATCCTAGATATGAAAACGAATACCCTAACAAGATGATGGTTTTGTATTCCTAACATTCCAAATCGCCACCACCCGCAGTCTCATATCTGGGTATAACATTGACATCTCTGTCGGAGTCACATTGATGAACTCTTTTCTTATTCAATTTTTTATGTTGGTGTACGACAAAGAAAAGGAGAATCTTTCCATCAATAAATATTGTAAATTCAACAACGAACTCCTCACATTCTTCACATCATCCTTATATCTGGAGGCCCTCATTGCACCATCTTCATCTCGACATTCACAAGGGCGTTTTGCTGCAAATTATTGATGTTCGATGAGGGTCTTACCTTCCTAGTTGATGCGACCCTCAATAGTTTGGCAGTGAACTTACTAATGCTGATCCTCGATCGCACCTCCTCGGCATCGGCGTCGGCTTCTCCATCCAATCCTTGCCACTCTACCTCTCAGAGATGGTTCTCGCTAGGCTCTGCAACATGCTTAACATGGACTTCCTGATGATCATCACAATCGACATCCTTGCTACAAATCTCATTAACTTCTTGACGACACCAATCAAAAGGGGTAGGGGTTGGCACATGAGCCTTTCCCTCACTGCTGTCTTGAGCACCATCTTCGTGGTTGACACATTAGCTCTCTATGAGACGCCCAACTCTCTACTTGAGCGTGTGCATGGGGAGGAAACCAAGGTTATTCTCTGCAAGGTGTGTGGCAATGATGAAATGCATAATGAATTACAGGATCTTGTGCTCTCTAATAATGATGACAAAGCCACAATGCACACATGTAAAAATATCATAGAGCCTAGATATAAACCACAACTCACCATAGAAAATACACATCCACTTTTTTTTTTCAACAAATCTTTGGCATAAATGAGGTAATGTTCTATGCCCTAATGCTCTTCAAAATTGAAGGCTTCAGCAACCTAGCTTAACTCATGCCTTATGTTATCACCAAATTGCTAAACGTGGTTGCCACATGTGTTTATTGTATTTGGGGATGGGGGGTTCTATTTTTAGGTGGGATTCAAATGATCATCTGCTAGATCATTGTGTGTGCACTCATCAGTATCAAATTTGGAGTAATCAGGTGAGCACACGGATTTGTTAAAGAGAAACACTGGGTTTGTGGTGGTGTTCATTTGCATCTACATGCTAGCCTTTGAGTGGTCTTGGGATTGCTCGGTGGTTTATGCCATTAGAGATATTTCCAATGAAGGTTATGTTGGTGGGTCATGGCATACGTCTTGGTGAAAATGTTCTTCACATTCATAATCGCTCAATTGTTCTTCAACATGCTTTGCCACATGAAGTTCAGACTCTTCTACATCATTGTCAGCTTTGTTATCACAATGACAACATTCAGCTTTTTCTATTTCTAAAGATAGAGAATGTGTCGATCGAAGAGATGTTATTTGTATGGAGAAAACATTGGTTTTGGAGAAAGTTCATCTTTGATGAGGCTCTGCGCGTCACAAAGGTTGTTGCTACATAATTGAATATTCATGATGAGGCTATGTTATTATGATAACGATCGATGGATTTAATATGAATCGTTAAAACATATGATGCATCATGACATTCTCAATCTTTTGGGAAAACAATAGGGATTTTTTAATCAAACCAATTAGTGAGTGAATGAACCGAGCCTCATAAAGCTCAAGCTCAAATTCAATTAATATAGGAGATGTAATCTAAACTCGAGCTCATGGCTTGATAAACTTGAGTCACATGATCATTAGCACGCCGGATGGCGTCAATTACACCGCTAAGTTGGATATTACTAAACTCCCAAGTACCCAAAGTAATTAGAAAAGAGAACTATTATTTTTCGTAGAATGAGTGCTAGAACTCGACCCACTACGATTATTCAACTTATTTTCAACCCATGTATTATGCATTCGAGTGCAATATATCACTTAATTGAAATATAAATTTAAACTATATTCCATAACTATCTATCATAACTTAAATGAAATATTAATTAATCATGTTAATTGAAATGTTCATTTGGACATAGTTTCATACAATATAAAAACATCTTTAGTGGTGCGTGCTTTAGGCTTTGTTTAGACAACTTTCTTATTATTTTCTAAAGCAACTTTTTAGTACAAAAATTCTTAATTCGATAATTTTTTGTGCTAGAAAACTGCTTTAAAAAATAGTAAAAAAGCTGTCTCAAATGAAAGCTTAGCTTATATATATAGTGCATATGAAATTACGTTTATATAATTTCTATGACAGAGAAATATTTGAGTTGCTATGATGATCAAATAAGGTTTTTTATTAGCATTAAATTAAAAATTATAAATAAAAAGATTAATATAGTCTTAGTTTTTAATTAAAAGCTTTTTCGTATTAAAGAAATGTTTCTATAAAAAAAACATTTATAATGATGAAACCAAATATTTCATTTGCGTTTGATGAAATTATTGTGAGGAGAATTAATAAGAAGAATTAGGTTGTGCATGCTTAAAACAATTATAAAATAAGATAAAAAAACACATTTTTGGATAAAAACAAAACAAGAAAAGTTAGATTTTTATGTTTAAAACAAGTAGCTTACCCTACATTTGCAAACATAAAAAAAATAATAATAATAATAATAAATTCAATGGAATATAGGTTTAATTAGGAAGCTAAGACTATCAAGGATGAACTTGCTCTAAAACCAATCCTCATCTCCATAGGCACATTCTGCGCCCACAGTAAGAATAGAGCGATGAATATTATGATTTCATAACACAACCAACAATGAAGGAAAACAGTTTGAATTTCATATAACAGAGCATGTTGAGGAACAAATGAGCAATGGTGAATGTAAAAAACATGTTCATATTATGATTTCATAACACAACCAACAATGAAGGAAAACAGTTTGAATTTCATGTAACAGAGCATGTTGAGGAACAAATGAGCAATGGTGAATGTAAAAAACATGTTCATGTTATGATTTCATAACACAACCAACAATGAAGGAAAACAGTTTGAATTTCATATAACAGAGCATGTTGAGGAACAAATGAGCAATGGTGAATGTAAAAAACATGTTCATTGACACGTTGATGCTTTAGCTCGTCGACCTACTAATCTTCAGTGGGAAGATCTCTGATGGCACAAGCCAACACGATAGTCCCCAAGACTACTTGAAGGCTAACATGTACATGCAAATGAATGTCACCACCAACCCGACAACTCCATATGCGACCAGTCACTCCAAACTTGATGCCGTCGAGCGCACCCGGCCACAAGGATTTGACAATTGATCATTTGTCCTTAAATGGCCGAAATGTCCAAAAATAAATAAAAAAATTCCTTGTGTACGTATTTCATAATTGCAACGCACCTTGTGAAGCATCACCTCGACTTCCTCCTCATTCACATGCTCAAGTAGAGAGTTGGGGATCATAGCGAGAGCCAATGTACCAATCACAAGTGGGGGTGTCAAAATCGGGTTTCGCGTCGAGTTCGGGTCGAATCTGAAACTGACCCGTGTTCAAATTGGTCTACCCTAAGCCGACTCGGGTACGTAAATGGGTTGAAAATTCGGACCCTGACCAACCCGTCGGTTTGCAAGGTTGAACCGACTTGACACGGTTGAGCTTCTGGCGGCGGCGGAATGGTAGGCTGCAAGCGGTGGGCGGCGGGCAAGCGGGACGGCTGGCAACGGGCTGTGGGCTGTGGGCTGCGGGCGGGCGCGGACACAAGCAAGTTGGTCCGGACTGGAGCGGGTAGGCTTGAGCAGGCGCGTGTGCACGCTGGCAGCCTTGGCGGGCTCGCAGGCAGCCTCGGTGGGTGCGCAGGCAGCTGCGGGCAGGCTCGGGCAGCATGATCAGCTCATTTCAAGTGGGTTTCCAGTTTGACCCGGCAACCCGTTGGGTCAACCCGAACCCGATCCATTTTTTAAATATGTCAAATCTGGGAATCCGAACCCGACTCATTTTGAAATCGGGTTGGATCTAACCCAAAATTTTAGGATCGGATTCAAGTCGGGTTTTCATATAGTGTCAAATATATTGACACCCCTAACCACAAGGATGGTGCACTGGACGGCAGTGAGCCCAAGGCTCATGTGTCAGCTCTAGCTAGTACTATCCTACTTTGATCTGTATCATCCAATAGTTAATGAGATTTGCAACGAGAATGCCGATTGTGTTCATCTTTCAGATGTTGATGTTGAGCACATCGCGGAGCCCAGCAGGAGCCATCTTGGAGAGGTAAAGTGGCAAGGATTGGTTGCCAAAGTCGACACCAATGTCAAAGAGGATGCGACCGAGGATTAGCATCAGTAAGTTCACCGCCAGGTTGTTGAGGGTCGCACTGACTAGGAAGGTGAGTCCCCTGCCGAATATGAATCATTTGGGGCTAAACACTCGTTAATAGTTGAGGCGAAGAAGGCGATAAGGACCGCCACATATAAGGATGACATGAAGAGCATGAGGATCTTGCTATTGAATTTACAGTACTCATTGGTGGAGACATTCTCCTTTTCCTTGCGGTGTACGGATGGGAAGAACCGAATAAGAAAAAGTCTATCATACCCAAAGATGAGTCAGCCGGTAGCGACGATAAGAATTGTTAGGAATAGGAAACCATCATCTTTGTTTTGTTAATTTTGGGTTGCTTTTGCAGCCTTAAGTTTTATCTGTTTAGAGAATTAAGAAATTATTATTAATTTACACATTAATTATATAAAAAAAACTGCTTTGAAGACTTATGGTTGATCTTCCTTCTTTTTTAGTTTATTTAACGCAAGTAAGATCTCCAATTATAGAAATAGATGTCATAGTTAGCAATAAGGATAACTGAGGATCCTTCGACAAGGCAAAAATTATTGATAAAGGCAAACCAAAATTAGTAATTAATGGATAAGATATGCTCGATGGGCTTATAAATATCTTGGACGAAGAAGAGAGATCAAGCAATCCAAAACTTTCCTCCACCATTGATCGATCTTTAGCTCCCGGAAATCAATTACGACTTTGTTATCTCCTCTCATTCCTCTACTATAATTCTTCAATTCTGTTTCGGTTAGCGATATATTGATTTCCTAAACAAAATTAAAGTCCCATCTGTCCATATCAATAATGGCCGACCCGAAGGATTACCCCGCCAAGTTGACAGTTTTTGTATTCCTGGCGTGTTTCGTCGCCGCCACCGGCGGCCTCATCTTTGGGTATGATCTTGGAATCTCCGGTGGAGTTACATCAATGGATTCTTTTCTTATCCGATTCTTCCCATCGGTATACCATATGGAAAAGGAGGATGTCTCGACTAATGAATACTGTAAATTCAATAGCGAGCTCCTGACGCTATTCACGTCGTCTTTGTATCTGGCGGCACTTATCGCCTCCTTCTTCGCCTCGACTGTTACAAGGGCGTTCGGTCGCAAATGGTCCATGTTTGGCGGCGGCATCACCTTCTTAGTGGGCGCGATCGTCAACGGCGCTGCGGTAAATGTTTTTATGCTAATCCTTGGTCGTTTTCTCCTAGGAATCGGCATCGGCTTCGCCAACCAATCGGTGCCCGTCTACCTCTCCGAGATGGCTCCCCCTAAACTCCGTGGCATGCTCAACATCGGCTTCCAGATGATGATCACAATCGGCATCTTGATCGCAAATCTCATCAACTATTGGACAGCACTGATCAAAGGGGGGTGGGGTTGGCGTGTGAGCCTTGGCCTCGCTGCTGTGCCTGGTGCCATCATCGCCGTTGGTGCTTTTGTACTCCCCGAAACCCCCAACTCACTACTTGAGCGCGGGCATGATGCCGCCGCCAAGGCGATGCTCCATAAGGTGCGAGGAACTCATCGCGTTGACGAGGAATACGAAGATCTAGTAATCGCTAGCAATGAATCTAAGGCCGTGAAGCACCCATGGAAAAATATCATCCAACGCCGATATAGACCACAACTCACCATGGCAATACTCATCCCCTTTTTCCAGCAATTTACTGGCATCAACATCATCACGTTCTACGCACCTGTTCTATTCAAAACTATTGGCTTCGGCGACCAGGCTTCTCTCATGTCCGCTGTCATTACTGGCACAGTGAACATGTTGGCCACCTTCGTATCAATTGCATCCGTAGATAAGCTGGGGCGACGCACTCTATTTTTAGAAGGCGGGATTCAAATGATCATATGCCAAATCATCGTGGGCACGCTCATCGGCGTTAAGTTCGGAGTGACCGGCGCACAAACAGAATTTTCAAAGAGCTACGCCGGGTTGGTGGTGGCATTCATTTGCATTTATGTGTCGGCATTCGCGTGGTCATGGGGGCCACTCGGGTGGCTTGTGCCATCAGAGATCTTCCCATTAGAGATCAGGTCGGCTGGGCAGAGCATCAATGTGTCGATGAACATGTTATGCACTTTCATACTTGCTCAGGTGTTCCTCAACATGCTCTGCCACTTGAAGTTCGGACTCTTTTACTTTTTTGGTGGTTTTGTTGTCATAATGACAATATTCATCTTCTTCTTCTTTCCGGAGACGAAGAATGTGCCGATCGAGGAGATGGTGATTGTTTGGAAGAAGCATTGGTTCTGGGGCAAGTTCATCCCTGACGAGGCTCCGCAGGCCGTAAGTGTTATTGCGGCATAATTTACTATTAATAATGAGGCTCTGTTATCGTGATTGTGAGCCATTGTTTTTAAGATGTTTGCAAGTATTTTAATTATGGAACATTATATTTATTTGTGCTGGCACAGCTTATCGATATGTAGAAGATGCATTAACTATATTATTAATTTGTTTTCATGCATGATATTTATGTCATTTGATGGGAAAACTTTGCTGAACGTTTATAAATGTTATTTTTTGAGGAGGTTGCACCTGTTAAGATTGTGGATCTTATTCGTACTAATTTTGGTAATAAGAAATAGGCTTTGCCTTTGCTTTTCGGAGGTGAATTTTGATGGCTTTCTCGACAATGATGTGGTTGCCCCCAGCTGCGCCTCGCTGTCTTGGCTGGTTGGAAACCGAGGTGATTTGGAATTTTTCTGGATTGATTGGTGGTAGGGCTGTCAATATTTGACACGACACGAAAACCCTATCCGGACTCGACCCAAAAAATCCGGGTTGGACTCGACCTGGTTTCAAAACCGGTCGGGTTTAGGTTCCAGAAATCGACTCGTTTGAAAAACGGGTCGGGTTCGGGTTGACCTGACGGGTTGTCGGGTCAACCCGCAAACCCGCTTTCTTGCGACCTTGCCCGCTGTCGCGACCCTGCCCGCTGTCGCGAGCCCGCGCGACCCCGCTGCCCACTGCTGCCTGCGACCCGGCCCTGCGCTGGCCGTTGCTGCCTGCGAACCCGCTTTCTTGCGACCCTACCCGTGGCGCTGGTCGTTGCTGCCCGCGACCACGTCGGCACGCCCCGCTGCTCGGGACTCGGCCTCACCGCGCGACCCCGCGTCGCCGCGCACTCGCCCCGAGCGACAGCTCCGCGCGACCCGCCCCGCGCAACCTCTCCGCACGCGACCCCGCTCCGCGCCTGACCACTCCGCGCGCGACCCCGCTCCACGCCTGACCGCTCCGCGCCGACCAGCTATCTCGGGTCGGGTCGGGTCAACTCGGAAACCCACCGGGTCGGGTCCGGGTTCGCATTTCCGATCAGTTCGGGTTAGGGTCGACCCGTTTGAATCCGGGTCAGTTCCGGGTCCGACCCGAACCCGACCCGTGATCTGAAATTTACACCCCAAATTGGTGGCTTGGTTATGGTAGTCTTTTCACCTTTGGATGGTCCGTGACTGATAGCGTGGTTGGTGCTGGGGGCTTCGTTACTGAGTCCGATTTTGGATCTTTTTACTCTCACTGTTTTGTATCGAGCTATTTGTTTTGTCACATTTACTATGTTGTTGTATGGCTGGGAGCCTTGGTCTGTAATTTTCTTGTTGGTTAAATAAACGTTTATCTTCTGTCAAAAAAAAAAAAAAAAAAAGGTTAGTAGAGAGAAAATACAATTTGAAAATCATGATTTTATTTTTATTCACTTCATTGGTAAAAATAAAAATCATTATCATTACTTTTAAGCTATTTTAAAACTATTTATAAAGTTTAAATTCTTATTTATTTTTAATTACATCACAATCTTTTAAAACATATTTTCTAACTTCTATTAATCAATTGAAAACTTAGGGTTTATTTTGAGACAACTTTTTTACCGCTTTCTAGAACAAGTTTCTAGAAAAAAACTTTCTAATTTTAAAAAAAATTATACTCAAAAACTATTTTAAAAAACAGTAAGAAAATTTTTCCGAAAAAGCCTAAGTGAACTATGCACAAACATGTTGTCTTATTGCATATCGATTACTAATTTATATGCATAACGGGAAGCTAAATATCAGTTCTCTACGGCATTATATTTTTTGTATTAATTGTTTCAAAAAGTTTTGATCAAGTTAATATATTCATTTAATATATATTTTGTTCATGATAGGGGTGTCAAAATAGGTTAATGGGTCGGATTCTTAATCGATTCAAAATTGACCTGATCTAAATTCGATCAGCCCGAATCCGACAACTTCAATTAAGATGTTAGAAAATATAAGAAAAATGAACAAAATTTTTTAAAACAATTCCTAATTAAGAAAAGTTCAAAAAAAAAAAAAAATTTTAGGCGTTTCTTGATGAAGTGATTATCAAGTGAAGCGCCTGCGCCAAAAATCGCTGGTGCCAGCATGGGTGGTTATTAGCCTAGTTACGATTTCGATTTTAGGCAAACACGTCTTGATATTTTTGTGGTTCCCTATCATAATTATTTTTTGATATTTTGAACTTAATTTTAGAAATTTTTTAAGCCTTATGGAGCCCATATGATCAAATTTGAGCAGCTTTGAAGAATTAGGAGCAAATTGTTTCAATAAGTTCTGCTCTAAATTAGAAACTTTTAGAACTAAATTTAGAACCATCTAAACTTTGAATTTAACAAACTTATAATCTAAATGAATGTCTCGACTAGACAAACCCATCAACACCTTAAATGATCCGATCTTAGTTCAAATGAACCTAAATCAAGCATTTAAACATATTTGAAAACTTTCGAATAAGAACTGAAAAATCAAACTATTTTCAAATATTGTGTGCTTATAGTCAAATCTAGTGACTTAAATAGACAAATCCAATGAGCCCAACATCAAAGATTATGACATCATTAAAGTGCTAAAATACTAAATAAATGATATATGATCAAGGTTCAAGGAATTAATACCGATCGTTCTGTAGTAGTGTCTTTTGAATTCTGACAAAATTTATTAAAATGCACTCAAGAAGCTAGAATGTGAAATGAATATATACGTGAAAAGGTTGGAGTAGCTCTAATAGCAGATGAGATTATAGCGAGTCGTCTTAGAAGGTTTAGACACATAAAATATAGGCCTTTTGTCAACTCCATTGGGAGAATAGATGTATTAGATATAGTCTATTTTAAGAAAAGTAAAGGAAGATGTAAATGAAAATTGTTAAAAAGATATTAAATTGTCCTTATTTTATTAGATTTAAATGAGCATTTGACTCTTAATAAGACACAATGAAGAAAAATGATTCATGTAGCCGACCATACGTACATAGCGGTATAAAAGCTTGTTGTTGTTTTTCTTCTCAAAAAGTTATGAATAAGATCTCATTTTTCTTACCTGAGAGGGGGGTTTGAGAGCTGTGAGAGCTAAAGAACTTTATTAAATTACTTGCAAACACGATCGAAAAGCACAAGCAACAATCATTAACACAATCTCCAAACTTTGATCATCTGTCTATGGTCACTTTATTCTTAACATCTAACCTCGTTGTTGGGTTTTAATTGTATTACTACCTATTCAAATAGTGTGTAGTTACATATGTTTTGACCCTGTCCAATAAACTCTATGTGATTGATAGAGTATTTTGTATTTTTATTCTACATGAATTTTAGGATGTCTTGCATGTATATGAATTTATGAATTATGTTCTAAAGTGGGTCCCGAGATTACGTTGGCATAAAAATAAAATACAAAAATTTTCTCTTAGGAGCACCACAGCTCGTGGGCTGGCGGCACCGCGACATTCAGCTCTCTTTTTTTAAAAGGAATTTGAGGTGATGCTGAGGCGCTCAGTGGGGTGCATTGCGCTCTCTGTTGAGGGCGCTACGACGCTATCTTTGAGGGTCGTGATGCATGATTATTTTCTTTTTTATAAAAATATCAAAATTCTTAGCCAAACATCAACCCCGCACCCAATTGATTTGTTGTTTAGAGAGAGAAATATAGGGGAGTTTTAGAGAGAGAAAATTACTTTTTTGTGGCTTTGGTTCTTATTCTACTGTCATCTTGTTCAAAAAATTATTCGAATTGAGGTAGTCATATTCCTCATATATCAGTTTTTAAAAATATAGAAATTTTGAGATATTTCTGATTTAAATTATAATTTTTTTTGTGTAAAAATGAGAAGAGCTTCTCAACTGTAAAGCTTTTATTGTGTAGTTTTTTGTAGGTATAGATAGGAGTATTATGAACATTTTAATATTTTTTTAAAAAAAATTCACCGGATAAATTGAAAAGTATTGTATTTTTAATAATTTAAAAATTATTCTAACCCGAGAAAATAATGTTATAATATATTTAAAGCTTTAAAATAATGTTTTGAACAATTCTTTATAATCTAGTGAAATGATGAAATTTACTCTACAGATAAAGCATTTGGTGAATCTCTGAATTTGGTTTTATAACTCCTTGAAATATGTGATTTTGTGGAGCTCAAAAATCGAAGGAAGTTTTGTTGTGCAAGAGAGCTATAAGGAATTGATTTTTTAAATATTTGATGTCCTAAATATTTTGGAGTCATAAGAGACTTGTTGTATCTTGGAATATTGGCGGCGGTACATAAATATATAGGTTAATGTCTTAACATTGTACGAAGATCAAGCACACAATCAGATAAGAGAGAGGGTGAAGCGTTCACAAGAGACACCAAAGTTTTTACGTGAAAACCCCTAAAAAGGGGGAAAAACCACGAGGCCTGGCCCAGTTTGAATGAATCCACTAGTATTTGTAATCGATAACAAATGAGGTCCTTCCTTGGGAGAAAACCTTGGCTTGATGATACAAATATACATCATATAGAGCGCATTACATGGTGGGAGTTACAATATTGACATGTTTGTTTGGTTGGCACGACCATAGTCGATAACATGGAGGCCGGAAAGACCGTTGTCTGGTGATGGAGGTCGGAAGGACCATATAGTAGGTGATGCAAGTAAAAAGGATCATAGTCGGCAGGAGACAGGGTTCCGAAAGATCGTAGTTCGCAGGAGACCGGGGTCAAAAGACCGTTTTTTGGCGATGTAGGTCGGAATGACCATAGTCGGCAGGAGACAGGGTCCGAAATATCGTAGTTTGCAGAAGATCGGGGTCAGAAAGACCATTTTCTAGCGATGTAGGTCGGAAGGACCATAGTAGGCGACGGAGGTCAGAAGGATCGTAGTCGGCAAGAGAACAGGGTCAGAAAGATCATTGTTGAAGGGCAGTATTCTAGGAGAACTCTAGGCATTAAGTGGTGGCATGGTGGAGTTCAGGGCCTCAAGTAGTGGTCCGGAGAGAGTTTGGGACTCATGTGGTGTTCTGGTGGAGCACAGGGCTTCAAGTGATGATCTAGCAGAAGTTCGGGCCTCAGGTGGTGTCATGGTAGAGCACAGGGCCCCAAGTGGCGGTTCGGCTGAAGTCTGAGCCTTAGGTGGTGATCCGGTGAAGGCGACGGCCTCAGGTGATGGTCCGGCGAAGGCGAGGGCCTCAGATGGTGGTCCAACGACAGCGAGGGCCTCAGGTGGTGGTCCGGCAAAGGTGAGTGCCACAGGTGTTGGTCCGGCGAAGGTGATGGACTCAAGTGGTGGTCTGGGAAGATGAGGGCCTCAGGTGGTGGTCCAACGACGGTGAGGGCCTCAGGTGGTGGTCCGAAGAAGGTGAGGGCGATAGGTGGTGGTCCGGCGAATGTGAGAGCCTCAGGTAGTGGTCCGACGAAGCTCTGACGGTGGTTCAGTGAAGCTCTGACGATGGTCCGGCGAAACTCCAGCGGTGGTCGAGAAGAAGCTTCTTCCTCCTCTTTCTTTCTTCTCTTCTTGCTTTTGTCCCCTTTCAAGAAGAATGAGAGGTCTATTTATAGATTTTATGGAGTGGCATTGTCCGTAAATAGATGAGAGATCATGGGCAAATATGGAGTGGTTCGGATGAACGGCCGATATTGAATCCTTCAATCTTGGACCGTTTATTAGATATTTGAAGGTCTTAATCACTTCAGAATTTGGCGATCTTGGGCTCGTTGGTTCTTTCTCGTCGAGCCACTCGATTCGACTATAAGCTCGTCAAGTTCGGAGACTATTTGGTAACACAAATTGTGGTACAAACTTTCCAATAGTCATTTGGGTCCTTGATTTGGACATATTTGGGCTCGGATTGAGTCGAATTTGATGTCGTTGGGTTCGTATTTCTGAGACGCTCAGTTTGACTATAAGTTTGTTGAAATCGGAGTTCAGGTGATCTCGGATTTAATTTTTGAACTTTCCGACTAGATTTTTGCCTCGAGATTCGTGCCCGATCAAAATTATTTTTTTATGATATATCAAGACTATTTGGTGATAGGCTAGTACATAAAGTCATAATGGTCTAAATTTTGATATTTTCCATTAAATTACATCAGTAGGTGATGCGGATAAGGGTGTTAGAGGATGAGAGATAAATAAGTGAGAATTTTTTTACTTTATGCTATGATATAAGAAGCACTTATTTATTTACCTTTTTGTAATATTTATTTAAATTCTATTATATACAATAATTATTCTGCTCATTATAATAAATAATTATTAATTATTTTTAAAATTTAGTTAAAATATAATATACTCATTATTAAAAATTTAGATCAATCAATGTGACATATAGAGATGTGTTAGCTAACACATACTCTATCACTACTGGAAAAATCAACATTTACAACATAATTTTCGAGGGAAATTTTTAATTTGATCATACATAAAAAAATCGAAAGAAAAAGGATCAGCAGCTTATCTGAGTCTGAGGAGAGTGAAGACACTGAAGATGATTAGATTAGCTGATTTATATTTATTGCAAAATGTTATCAACTTTATGTTTAATTTGATAGTGATATTTGGATAATTGAAATATAACTATTTTAATTTTAATGTTCAATAGATTTAAGTTTTCAACAATTTTTTCTTAATTATTATTAGCTTACAATGTTATTTTAGATTTATAAGAGTTTGATATAATATGCTTGCAAAAATCATTGTAAATTATTAATTTTACGTAGTTTCATTGCAATGACGATAGGTTGGGATTTTTTTTTATTTTTGTAAGTTGCTACAAGTTTTAGGCAAATTTTTAGCAGAATACACATTGATAATCTTCGATGCAGGGTAGCAATAGAGGTTCCAACGAAGAGCATATAGTTTTTGGGAAGATATTTCAAACAGATTTTTGGCAGTAGTTCCGTCGAAATTTTTTGGGGCAATTCCGACGGAATTTTCACCAAAAAACCTACAATCTTTTGCAAGAATTTTTTTTTTGGACAAAATTGTCGAAAATTCACCATCAAATTTTTCATCTGCAATACACCCAACGGAATATATTTTCCTGTGCTAGTTTTATCGACACAAAAAGTTTCATCAGAAAACACCCAATTTTCGGAGGAAAAATCCATCGAAAACCGACAATTTTTCTATAGTGTGCATTATGCTTCATGTTAGGGCAAATGTAAAGAGTCAGATGAGTAGTTGAGGTTTTCATAATTGTTTCCCCTCAAATCAATAAATATGACCTAATGATTATTGTAATTCCATATTATTTTTCAATTTAGTGAAATCATCACCCCGTAAGAATCGTGGACGTAAGTATTTTCGCCGAACCATATAAATCACCATATTTATTGTGTTTATAATGTGTGAATTTTATTTTCGCTGTGATTATTTGCACAATAGGAAGACCGCCGTATAATTTTATCTCCCATTGGAGCTACTCCAACCATTTCATGTATATGCTCATTTCATAAAAACAAAATACTGATAAAACAAAATGCATTGTGTTTTATGGAATTATTGTGAGAAGAGAATAAAAGAATTAGATTGTGTGATTGTTTAAATCAACCACAAAATAAATGAAAAAAAAAATAAAATACTTTTGGACAACCATAAAATAAAAGATTGGATGGCGTATATGCTTAATTAGGCGGCAACATGCAAAGCTTTATCAGGGATGAACTTGCCCCAAAACCAATGCTTCTTCCACACAAATTCCATCTCCTCAATCGGAACGTTCTTCGTCTCCGGCAAGAAAAACGCCACAAATACTGTCATTATCATAACCCAGCCAGCAAAGAAGAAAAAAAGTTCGAATTTCATCAGACAGAGCATCTTGAGGAACAACTGAGCGATGATGAATGTGAAAAACATGTTCATTGATACGTTGATGCTCTGGCCCGCCGACCTAATCTCCAACGGGAAGATCTCCGACGGCACAAGCCACCCGAGCGGCCCCCAAGACCAAGCAAAAGCTGCCACATAGATGCAAATGAAAGCTACCACCAACCCGGCGTAGCTCCTTGACAACTCCGTGTGTGCTCCGGTCACTCCGAACTTAATTCCGATGAGCATTCCCACAATTATCTGGCTGATAAACATTTGAACGCCGCCTTCTAGAAGCAGAGCACGTCGCCCCAACTTGTCTACTGATACAATCGACACAGATGTGGCAACCAAGTTCACCAGGCCAGTGATAACAGAAGATATGAGGGAAGCCTGGTCGCCGAAGCCTATGGTTTTGAAGAGCACAGGAGCATAGAACATGATCGCGTTTATGCCTGTGATTTGTTGAAAAAAAGGGATAAGTATTGCCATTGTTAGTTGTGGTCGATACCTACGCTCCATGATCTTTTTCCATGGATGCTTCACCGCCTTGGAGTCGTTACTGGCGATTACGAGATCATGGAATTCCTCATGTATTTGATCAGTGCCACGCACTTTGCGGAGCATGGCCTTGGCCGCCTCCTCATGCCCGCGTTCAATTAGAGAGTTTGGGGTCTCAGGGAGAGCCAATGCGCCAATCGCGATAATGGCGCCGGGCACGGAAGCAAGCGCAAGGCTCACGCGCCAGCTCCATCCCCCTTTGATCTGGGCCATCCAGAAGTTGATGAGATTTGCGGCGAGGATACCAATTGTGATCATCATCTGGAAGCCAATATTGAGCATGCCGCGGAGCCTAGCTGGAGCCATCTCCGAAAGGTAGACAGGCACTGATTGGTTGGCGAAACCGACGCCGATGCCGAGGAGGATGCGGCCGAGGATTAGCATCAGCAAGTTCACCGCCGCGCCGTTGAGGGTTGCGCCGATAAGGAAGATGAGGCCGCCGCCGAACATGGACCATTTGCGACCGAACGCTCTTGTCACAGTCGAGGCGAAGAAGGATGCGACGAGGGCGGCCAGATATAGGGACGACGTGAAAAGAGTAAGGAGATTGCTATTGAATTTGCAATACTCATTAGTAGATAATCTTTCCTTCTGTTGGCGGTACACCGATGGGAAGAATCGAATAAGGAAAGAGTCCATCGATGTGACTCCGCCGGAGATGCCGATGTCATAACCAAATATGAGACCACCGGTGGCGGCGACTAAACATGCTAGGAATACGAAAGCTGTCATCTTGCCGGGGTATTCCTTTCCGTTTGTAGGATTCCCTACTTCTCCGACTGCCATGATTGATCTCTATGTAGTAGTTTTAAAACAGATTAAAGAAATTATATTGAAGGGGTGAGAGGAAGGAGCTTAGAAATTAATTCTTTGAGAACTAATGATCAATGGAGGAAGAAAGCTTTGATATCCCTCCTTCCAATCCAAGCTATTTATAAGCTCATCTATTCTATACATTGATCGAAGAAAAAGCCTTGTCTTTATCCTTTTTCCTATTTTAAGGGAGGATCATCGGTTTTTTCGCCGTTTATGATGTCCTCTATCTCTTTTCTTCGTCAGCAATATTCATAAGCTATAATTAGAGAGCTCATTTTGTGGTTGAAATAAAAGCATTATCTGTTTTTTACCAACCGGGTTAACTTGCAGTTTTACTTAGGGCGACATCATAACTTATTTATTTATTTTAATGTTGGTTGTTTTATTTTATTTATATTTTGATATAAGTTGTTGTTTGGTTGGTTAAAAAAAAATAATGTGAAAAAGTAAAATATTATGAAAAGAATATTTTGGAGTTGTTTGAATGTGTATAAATTAAATTCACGTGAATGATTTTTTTTTTTTTTATAATTTTGTTTGAAGTAAAATGAATGCTGTGTAAAGTTTAAATATGATTATTGCGACCACTGAGGGTGGTGGCAACGCCGGCGTTGATGTCGGGGATCTGAGGAGTAAACAATACAATGGTGAAACAAGCAAGAAAGTAAAAGCAATGGAGATAAATGATAATACGATTTAATGTGGAAAAACTCAAAATGGAGAAAAAAAATCACAGTGCTACGCCACACCAAGAAATCCACTATGAAAAATGGAAGAAATGAGTACATATCACTCTTCTCTCTCGCTCTCTTCTTACATGCACCGTTATTAATGTCTACAAACATAAAATACAAGATAATGTCAAATGAAATAACCCCAAAGAAGCAACCCTTCACAAAAGAGAGAAAAAAGCTGTCTAGTCAATCTCGTAGCACTACGACGTTAGTTAGCGGTGCTGATGCGTCATATCTATACCGCAGTGTTCTGCTCTCTGTTGTTTAGTGCTAGGTCGATCAGAGATATTGCACCGGAGCGCTCAAGTACACGGCACTAGGGCATTGTACGGAAAAAAAAAAATTTTTTTTTGAGTGAAAAGCATCCAAACCAAACTGGGGATAAACCCCCACACCCCTAGCGAGCACGAGAAACTTGATGTCTGAGCAACTAGAACAATCTGATTGATCAACACAATCAAATTCCACACATAACAGATGGCTGGTAGTGGAGATGTAAAACGGCGACCAACAACGATGGTGGTCTGAGGGTTGTAGCGATGGCAGTTGAGGTGGGTGGCGACGACTGCCGATGGTGGTGGCCATAGGCGGGGTGGCAGTGGTGGTGGTTGGAAGCAAGTAGTTGCTGACAATGGTGGCTAAAGATGGTGGAGGTGGCCAACGATGGTAGTCTATGGCGGGTGGCAGGCAGCAGTGGCCAGAGGCGAGTGTAGGTGGCCGATGGTGGTGACCGAAGGTTGTCAAGCAAGAATATTTGTGGTGTAAATTAATCTCGTTCAAAATCAGACATATTTGATTTTCCTCCAAAATAAACTAGAATGAATATCATTACATTTACATTACTTTGCATTCCATTTTTATTTAACCAAACACCAAAATTTTCAAAACTAATTCATTTGAAATACTTTACACCCTAAGTGATAGCTGAGTCATTTTTATTTTGAAAAAAAAAATGAAACGTTTAAAATCACCTCAAATTTGTTTTCACTATTTCTGAAAACCATAATATATATTTTTTAAATAGAACTACTTAATAAATACAATAGAAATATATTTTTTAAAAACAAAAACAAAAAAACTCTAAAGAGCAGTGATTTGGGATAAGTTCTCCAAGCAATTGTTTTGCTAAAAAAAATTGTGTTAGGGTTTCTGTTGTTTGAACTCGGGACCTTCATAATTTATACTTATTTTCAAAACTGTCTTATTTATAGTCTTGAGGGCAACAAGTAAAGTTTTAAAGAGAAAAAATAATATATAAGTTACACACAGAATACATGTATAACACTACACTCAAATCTAACACGTGTTGCCCCTTGGTAGGCTAGAAGAGAATTAATTTAACTAGCAAACCCTTTGAGAGTAGCTTGATGGGGACAAGTAGGTTCTGAGTGAATTTGATGTAGTGGGTCGTCGGAAGAATCGACCTACAAGAAGGATTTGGTCCCAAACCAGGGAAGAAGAAGAAGAACACAAGTTTAAACAAAGCTTGAAGGAGAAATATATTTCATCAATCAATGTCCTTGCTACTACAATACTTGATATTTATAAAACTAAAAGAGCATTCTAGAAGCTAGTACTAACAAACTTAGATAACATATTCCTAAAGCTGCATTTAGTTAAGATGTTCCTACATCAGAATTTTTAAGTGAGCTCTACCGAATGGGCTGGTGTGGCTGATAACGTGTGCAGAAGATCTTTGGCTACCTTGAGGAAAATACAAATGAGATGTTGCGGGAACGAAAAGCTTTAGGCAAAATGGTTGTAGCAAAACAACGTCTCTGTTGAGTTTGCATTTTTTTGTTGTTGAGTTGGAAAATTTTGGATGTTTTGGAGTGCTAGCGAGCGAGGAATTAAGCAACAAGTAACATCATGACAATGGGGTCCTTGATTTGCCCCTTGCAAGGCGAGCCCGTAAATGGCCTAGTTGAGTTGAGCCTGTTAATCCCCTTGATCGAGTCCCTCCATAGGTTCCAAGACAAGTTTCCCAAAGGAAACATTCTTGAGGGTGATTATCATCATCAATACCTGATAGCTACCTTTGAAACACACCAGCAAAGAAATTTATGAGTACACACCAATAACTTAAAGAAGATTTTCAGGGCAAAGAGAAAAGATTACCTTCTCTAATCATAGCTTTGAGCTAAGCAATATAATGGTGCTTTTACCATCTGAAAGATGCATTTGAGATTTGCAAGCTAAGTGAAGAATATGTAAAGGCTGGTGCTTCTTCTCCATACCACATATAGTGTTGATGTCTTTGAGTAAACATTTGGGAGGGATAAGGATCTAACCCTAAATACAACTAAGCTCTAGAAAGAGTATTTTACAAGTTTAAATTCCAATCTAAGAAAGGAGTTTAAGGTTTGTTTAGCTTCCTATTTTAGGTGTCAGATCTAAATCCTAATCTCATTAAAACGCACCATTCAAAACAATATAACCGACTTAGAAGATTTCTCCCTAACAAGTTTTATTTCCTAAAATAAATAGTTAAGTAGTGTCAAATGTAAACAAGATTTAAAAGTTATCATTTCAAACCATTTTCAAAATCTAATCCTCTTCAAAATCTAATCCTCTCAAGATTTGCTAAGAGGTCGTCACGTCTGTTTGGATAAGAAAAAGATATAAAATAAAATAAAATGAAAACAGTGCATTTGAAATATTTAAAATTATTTGGATGTGTGTAAAAAATATATATGAAATTAATTTTTTTTTATTTCAATTGAAGTAAAATAGATTGTAGTGCAAAATTCAATGATATTGATGGGGGGTGGCCAATAAGCTATGATAGTAGCTGAGTTAGCCGGTGAGTGTCAGAGGCAGCGACTCGCAATAAGTGGTCGTGTTGGCAGTGGGGTAGCGGTTGGCGACTGACAGCCTCCGATAGCACCGATGGAGCTAGCAACGGCAGCTTGCGGTGATTATGACATCATTTACAATGTATTTGAAAATGATCAAAATTTTATTTTATCCTTTAGGATGATGAAGTCCTCCCTCTACAAGAATATTTTAAAATAAATTAAATCATTATGAGCAGAAAAATTATTAAAGTTATTTATAAATTTTTATTATAAAGTTTTAAAATAAATTCAAACGAGCATTCAAAATCGTCATAATGACAATATTCATCTTCTTCTTCTTTCCGGAGACGAAGAATGTGCCGATCGAGGAGATGGTGATTGTTTGGAAGAAGCATTGGTTCTGGGGCAAGTTCATCCCTGACGAGGCTCCGCAGGCCGTACGTGTTATTGCGGCATAATTTACTATTAATAATGAGGCTCTGTTATCGTGATTGTGAGCCATTGTTTTTAAGATGTTTGCAAGTATTTTAATTATGGAACATTATATTTATTTGTGCTGGCACAGCTTATCGATATGTAGAAGATGCATTAACTATATTAATTTGTTTTCATGCATGATGTTTATGTCATTTGATGGGAAAACTTTGCTGAACGTTTATAAATGTTATTTTTTGAGGAGGTTGCACCTGTTAAGATTGTGGACCTTATTCGTACTAATTTTGGTAATAAGAAATAGGCTTTGCCTTTGCTTTTCGGAGGTGAATTTTGATGGCTTTCTGGACAATGATGTGGTTGCCCCCAGTTGCCCCTCGCTGTCTTGGCCGGTTGGAAACCGAGGTGATTTGGAATTTTCCTGGATTGATTGGTGGTAGGGCTGTCAATATTTGACACGACACGAAAACCCTATCCGGACTTGACCCAAAAAATCCGGGTTGGACTCGACCCGGTTTCAAAACGGGTCGGGTTTGGGTTCCAGAAATTGACTCGTTTGAAAAACGGGTCGGGTTCGGGTTGACCTGACGGGTTGCCGGGTCAACCCGCAAACCCGCTTTCTTGCGACCTTGCCCGCTGTCACGACCATGCCCGCTGTCGCGAGCCCGCGCGACCCCGCTGCCCGCTGCTGCCCGCGACCCGGCCCTGCGCTGGCCGTTGCTGCCTGCGAACCCGCTTTCTTGCGACCCTACCCGTGGCGCTGGTCGTTGCTGCCCGCGACCACGTCGGCACGCCCCGCTGCTCGGGACTCGGCCTCACCGCGCGACCCCGCGTCGCCGCGCACTCGCCCCCAGCGACAGCTCCGCGCGACCCGCCCCGCGCAACCTCTCCGCACGCGACCCCGCTTCGCGCCTGACCACTCCGCGCGCGACCCCGCTCCGCGCCTGACTGCTCCGCGCTCGACCAGCTATCTCGGGTCGGGTCGGGTCGGGTCAACTCGGAAACCCACCGGGTCGGGTCCGGGTTCGCATTTCCGATCAGTTTATCAAACCGGGTTTGGTTAGGGTCGACCCGTTTGAACCCGGGTCAGTTCCGGGTCCGACCCGAACCCGACCCGTGATCCGAAATTGACACCCCTAATTGGTGGCTTGGTTATGGTAGTCTTTTCACCTTTGGATGGTCTGTGACTGGTAGCGTGGTTGGTGCTGGGGGCTTCGTTACTGAGTCTGATTTTGGATCTTTTTACTCTCACTGTTTTGTATTGATCTATTTGTTTTGTCACATTTACTATGTTGTTGTATGGCTGGGAGCCTTGGTCTGTAATTTTCTTGTTGGTTAAATAAAAGTTTATCTTCTGTCAAAAAAAAAAAAAAAAAGGTTAGTAGAGAGAAAATACAATTTGAAAATCATGATTTTATTTTTATTTACTTTATTGGTAATAATAAAAATCATTATCATTACTTTTTTAAGCTATTTTAAAACTATTTATAAAGTTTAAATTCTTATTTATTTTTAATTACATCACAATCTTTTAAAACATATTTTCTAACTTCTATTAATCAATTGGAAACTTAGGGTTTATTTTGAGACAACTTTTTACCGCTTTCTAGAACAAGTTTCTAGGAAAAAACTTTCTAATTTAAAAAAAAATTATGCTCAAAAACTATTTTAAAAAACAGTAAGAAAATTGTTCCGAAAAAAAACTAAGTGAACTATGCACAAACATGTTGTCTTATTGCAGATCGATTACTAATTTATATGCATAACGGGAAGCTAAATATCAGTTCTCTACGGCATTATATTTTTTGTATTAATTGTTTCAAAAAGTTTTGATCAAGTTAATATATTCATTTAATATATATTTTGTTCATGATAGGGGTGTCAAAATAGGTTAATGGGTCGGATTCTTAATCGATTCAAAATTGAACCGATCTAAATTCGATCAGCCAGAATCCAAAAACTTCAATTAAGATGTTAGAAATTATACGAAAAATGAACAAACATTTTCTAAAACAATTCCTAATTAAGAAAAGTTCAAAAAAAAAAAAAAAATTTAGGCGTTTCTTGATGAAGTGATTATCAAGGGAAGCGCCTGCGCCAAAAATCGCTGGTGCCAGCATGGGTGGTTATTAGCCTAGTTAAGATTTCGATTTTAGGCAAACACGTCTTGATATTTTTGTGGTTCCCTATCATAATTATTTTTTGATATTTTGAACTTAATTTTAGAAATTTTTGAAGCCTTATGGAGCCCATATGATCAAATTTGAGCAGCTTTGAAGAATTAGGAGCAAATTGTTTCAATAAGTTCTGCTCTTAATTAGAAACTTTTAGAACTAAATTTAGAACCATCTAAACTTTGAATTTAACAAACTTATAATCTAAATGAATGTCTCGACTAGACAAACCCATCAACACCTTAAATGATCCGATCTTAGTTCAAATGAACCTAAATCAAGCACTTCAAACATATTTGAAAACTTTCGAATAAGAATTGAAAAATCAAACTATTTCCAAATTTTGTGTGCTTATAGTCAAATCTAGTGACTTAAAGAGAAAAATCCAATGAGTCCAAGATCAATGATTATGGCATCATTAAAGTGCTCAAATACTAAATAAATGATATATGATCAAAGTTCAAGGAATTAATACCGACCGTTCTATAATGTCTTTTGAATTCTGACAAAATTTATTAAAATGCACTCAAGAAGCTAGAATGTGAAATGAATATATATGTGAAAAGGTTGGAGTAGCTCTAATAGCAGATAAGATTGGAGCAAGTCGCCTTAGAAGGTTTAGTCACATCTAGTGACTTAAAGAGACAAATCCAATGAGCCCAACATCAAAGATTATGACATCATTAAAGTGCTAAAATACTAAATAAATGATATATGATCAAGGTTCAAGGAATTAATACCGATCGTTCTGTAGTAGTGTCTTTTGAATTCTGACAAAATTTATTAAAATGCACTCAAGAAGCTAGAATGTGAAATGAATATATACGTGAAAAGGTTGGAGTAGCTCTAATAGCAGATAAGATTAGAGCGAGTCGTCTTAGAAGGATTAGACACATAAAATATAGGCCTTTTGTCAACTCCATTGGGAGAATAGATGTATTAGATATAGTCTATTTTAAGAAAAGTAAAGGAAGATGTAAATGAAAATTGTTAAAAAGATATTAAATTGTCCTTATTTTATTAGATTTAAATGAGCATTTGCCTCTTAATAAGACACGATGAAGAAAAATGATTCATGTAGCCGACCATACGTACATAGCGGTATAAAAGCTTGTTGTTGTTTTTCTTCTCAAAAAGTTATGAATGAGATCTCATTTTTCTTACCTGAGAGGGGGGTTTGAGAGCTGAGAGAGCTAAAGAACTTTATTAAATTACTTGCAAACACGATCGAAAAGCACAAACAACAATCATTAACACTATCTCCTAAACTTTGATCATCTGTCTATGATCACTTTATTCTTAACATCTAACCTCGTTGTTGGGTTTTAATTGTAATACCTATTCAAATAGTGTGTAGTTATTACATATGTTTTGACCCTGTCCAATAAACTCTATGAGATTGATAGAGTATTTTGTATTTTTATTCTACATGAATTTTAGGACGTCTTGCATGTATATGAATTTATGAATTATGTTCTAAAGTGGGTCCCGAGATTAGGTTGGCATAAAAATAAAATTTAAAAATTTTCTCTTAGGAGCACCACAGCTCGTGGGCTGGCGGCACCGCGACATTCAGCTCTCTTTTTTCAAAAGGTATTTGAGGTGATGCTGAGGCGCTCAGTGGGGTGCACTGCGCTCTCTGTTGAGAGTGCTACGACGCTATCTTTGAGGGTCGTGATGCAAGATTATTTTTTTTTAATAAAAATATCAAAATTCTTAGCCAAACATCAACCCCGCACCCAATTGATTTGTTGTTTAGAGAGAGAAATATAGGGGAGTTTTAGAGAGAGAAAACTAGTTCTTTGTGGCTTTGGTTCTTATTCTACTGTCAGTCCTGTTCAAAAAATTATTCGAATTGAGGTAGTCATATTCCTCATATATCAGTTTTTAAAAATATAGAAATTTTGAGATATTTCTGATTTAAATTATTAATTTTTTTGTGTAAAAATGAGAAGAGCTTCACAACTGTAAAGCTTTTATTGTGTAGTTTTTTGTAGGTATAGATAAATTGAAAATGATTGTATTTTTAATAATTTAAAAAATTATTCTAACCCGAGAAAATAATGTTATAATATATTTAAAGCTTTAAAATAATGTTTTGAACAATTCTTTATAATCTACTGAAATGATGAAATTTACTCTACAGATAAAGCATTTGGTATATATATATACCTTGAATTATGTGATTTTGTGGAGCTCAAAAATTGAAGGAAGTTTTGTTGTGCAAGAGAGCTATAAGGAATTGATTTTTTAAATATTTGATGTCCTAAATATTTTGGAGTCATAAGAGACTTGTTGCGTCTTGGAATATTGGCGGCGGTACATAAATATATAGTTTAATGTCTTAACATTGTACGAAGATCAAGCACACAATCAGATAAGAGAGAGGCTGGAGCGTTCATAAGAGACACCAAAGTTTTTACATGAAAACCCCTAAAAAGGGGGAAAAACCACGAGGCCTGGCCAAGTTTGAATGAATCCACTAGTATTTGTAGTCGATAACAAATGAGGCCTTCCTTGGGAGAAAACATTGGCTTGATGATACAAATATACATCATATAGAGCACATTACATGGTGGGAGTTACAATATAGACTTGTTTGTTTGGTCGGCACGACCATAGTCGATAACATGGAGGCCGGAAAGACCGTTGTCTGGTGATGGAGGTCGGAAGGACCATACTAGGTGATGCAAGTCAAAAGGATCATAGTTGATCGACAGGAGACAGGGTTCCGAAAGATCGTAGTTCGCAGGAGACCGGGGTCAAAAGACCGTTGTTTGGCGATGTAGGTCGGAAGGACCATAGTCGGCAGGAGACAGGGGTCCGAAATATCGTAGTTTGCAGGAGATCGGGGTCAGAAAGACCATTTTCTAGCGATGTAGGTCGGAAGGACCATAGTAAGCGACGGAGGTCAGAAGGACCGTAGTCGGCAAGAGAACAGGGTCAGAAAGATCGTTGTTGAAGGGCAGTATTCTAGGAAAACTCTAGGCATTAAGTGGTGGCATGGTGGAGTTCAGGGCCTCAAGTAGTGGTCCGGAGAGAGTTTGGGCCTCATGTGGTGTTCTGGTGGAGCACAGGGCTTCAAGTGATGATCTGGCAGAAGTTCGCGCCTCAGGTGGTGTCATGGTAGAGCACAGGGCCCCAAGTGGCGGTTCGGCTGAAGTCCGAGCCTTAGGTGGTGATCCGGTGAAGGAGAGGGCCTCAGTTGATGGTCCGGCGAAGGAGAGGGCCTCAGGTGGTGGTCCGGCAAAGGTGAGTGCCACAGATGTTGGTCCGGCGAAGGTGAGGGCCTCAAGTGGTGGTCTGGGAAGGTGAGGGCCTCAGGTGGTGGTCCGAAGAAGGTGAGGGCGATAGGTGGTGGTCCGACGAATGTGAGAGCCTCAGGTAGTGGTCCGGCGAAGCTCTGACGGTGGTCCGGCGAAGCTCTGACGGTGGTCCGGCAAAACTCCAGCGGTGGTCGAGAAGAAGCTTCTTCCTCCTCTTTCTTTCTTCTCTTCTTCTCTTCTTGCTTTGGTCCCCTTTCAAGAAGAATGAGAGGTCTATTTATAGATTTTCTGGAGTGGCATTGTCCGTAAATAGATGAGAGATCATGGGCAAATATGGAGTGGTTCGGATGAAAGCCGATATTGAATCCTTCAATCTTGGACCGTTTATTAGATATTTGAAGGTCTTAATCACTTCAGAATTTGGCGATCTTGGGCTCGTTGGATCTTTCTCGTCAAGCCACTCGATTCGACTATAAGCTCGTCAAGTTTGGAGACGGTTTGGTAACACAAATTGTGGTACAAACTTTCCAACAGTGATTTGGGTCCTCGATTTGGACATATTTGGGCTCGGATTGAGTCGAATTTGGTGTCGTTGGGTTCGTATTTCTGAGACGCTCAGTTTGACTATAAGTTTGTTGAAATCAGAGTTCAGGTGATCTCGGATTTAATTTTTGAACTTTCCGACTAGATTTTTGCCTCGAGATTCGTGCCCGATCAAGATTATTTTTTGATGATATATCAAGACTATTTGGTGATAGGCTAGTACATAAAGTCATAATGGTCTAAATTTTGATATTTTCCATTAAATTACATCAGTAGGTGATGCGGATAAGGGTGTTAGAGGATGAGAGATATAAATAAGTGAGAAATTTTTTACTTTATGCTATGATATAAGAAGCACTTATTTATTTACCTTTTTGTAATATTTATTTAAATTCTATTATATACAATAATTATTCTGCTCATTATAATAAATAATTATTAATTATTTTTAAAATTTAGTTAAGATATAATATACTCATTATTGAAAATTTAGATCAATCAATGTGATATATAGAGATGTGCTAGCTAACACATACTCTATCACTACTGGAAAAATCAACATTTACAACATAATTTTCAGGGGAAATTTTTAATTTGATCATACATAAAAAAATTGAAAGAAAAAGGATCAGCAGCTTATCTGAGTCTGAGGAGAGTGAAGACACTGAAGATGATTAGATTAGCTGATTTATATTTATTGCAAAATGTTATCAACTTTATGTTTAATTTGATAGTGATATTTGGATAATTGAAATATAACTATTTTAATTTTAATGTTCAATAGATTTAAGTTTTCAACAAATTTTTCTTAATTATTATTAGCTTACAATGTTATTTTAGATTTATAAGAGTTTGATATAATATGCTTGCATAAATCATTGTAAATTATTAATTTTACGTTGTTTCATTGCAATGACGAAGGGTTGGAATTTTTTTTTATTTTTGTAAGTTGCTACAAGTTTTAGGCAAATTTTCAGAAGAATACACATTGATAATCTTCGATGCAGGGTAGCAATAGAGGTTCCAACGAAGAACATATAGTTTTTGGGAAGATATTTCAAACAGATTTTTGGCAGAAGTTCGGTCGAAATTTTTTGGGGCAATTCCAATGGAATTTTCACCAAAAAGCCTACAGTCTTTTGCAAGATTTTTTTTTTGGACAAAATTGTCGAAAATTCACCATAAAATTTCCATCTGCAATACACCCAACGGAATATATTTTCCTATGCTAGTTTTATCGACACAAAAAGTTTCATCAGAAAACACCCAATTTTCGGAGGAAAAATCCATCGAAAACCGACAATTTTTCTATAGTGTGCATTATGCTTCATGTTAGGGCAAATGTAAAGAGTCAGATGAGTAGTTGAGGTTTTCATAATTGTTTCCCCTCAAATCTATAAATATGACCTAATGATTATTGTAATTCCATATTATTTTTCAATTTAGTGAAATCATCACCCCCTAAGAATCGTGGACGTAAGTATTTTCGCCGAACCATATAAATCACCATATTTATTGTGTTTATAATGTGTGAATTTTATTTTCGCTGTGATTATTTGCACAATAGGAAGACTGCCGTATAATTTTATCTCCCATTGGAGCTACTCCAACCATTTCATGTATATGCTCATTTATAAAAACAAAATACTGATAAAACAAAATGCATTGTGTTTTATGGAATTATTGTGAGAAGAGAATAAAAGAATTAGATTGTGTGATTGTTTAAATCAACCACAAAATAAATGAAAAAAAAAAAAAATTTTGGACAACCATAAAATAAAAGATTGGATGGCGTATATGCTTAATTAGGCGGCAACGTGCAAAGCTTTATCAGGGATGAACTTGCCCCAAAACCAATGCTTCTTCCACACAAATTCCATCTCCTCAATCGGAACGTTCTTCGTCTCCGGCAAGAAAAACGCCACAAATACTGTCATTATCATAACCCAGCCAGCAAAGAAGAAAAAAAGTTCGAATTTCATCAGACAGAGCATCTTGAGGAACAACTGAGCGATGATGAATGTGAAAAACATGTTCATTGATACGTTGATGCTCTGGCCCGCCGACCTAATCTCCAACGGGAAGATCTCCGACGGCACAAGCCACCCGAGCGGCCCCCAAGACCAAGCAAAAGCTGCCACATAGATGCAAATGAAAGCTACCACCAACCCGGCGTAGCTCCTTGACAACTCCGTGTGTGCTCCGGTCACTCCGAACTTAATTCCGATGAGCATTCCCACAATTATCTGGCTGATAAACATTTGAACGCCGCCTTCTAGAAGCAGAGCACGTCGCCCCAACTTGTCTACTGATACAATCGACACAGATGTGGCAACCAAGTTCACCAGGCCAGTGATAACAGAAGATATGAGGGAAGCCTGGTCGCCGAAGCCTATGGTTTTGAAGAGCACAGGAGCATAGAACATGATCGCGTTTATGCCTGTGATTTGTTGAAAAAAAGGGATAAGTATTGCCATTGTTAGTTGTGGTCGATACCTACGCTCCATGATCTTTTTCCATGGATGCTTCACCGCCTTGGAGTCGTTACTGGCGATTACGAGATCATGGAATTCCTCATGTATTTGATCAGTGCCACGCACTTTGCGGAGCATGGCCTTGGCCGCCTCCTCATGCCCGCGTTCAATGAGAGAGTTTGGGGTCTCAGGGAGAGCCAATGCGCCAATCGCGATAATGGCGCCGGGCACGGAAGCAAGCGCAAGGCTCACGCGCCAGCTCCATCCCCCTTTGATCTGGGCCATCCAGAAGTTGATGAGATTTGCGGCGAGGATACCAATTGTGATCATCATCTGGAAGCCAATATTGAGCATGCCGCGGAGCCTAGCTGGAGCCATCTCCGAAAGGTAGACAGGCACTGATTGGTTGGCGAAACCGACGCCGATGCCGAGGAGGATGCGGCCGAGGATTAGCATCAGCAAGTTCACTGCCGCGCCGTTGAGGGTTGCGCCGATAAGGAAGATGAGGCCGCCGCCGAACATGGACCATTTGCGACCAAACGCTCTTGTCACAGTCGAGGCGAAGAAGGATGCGACGAGGGCGGCCAGATATAGGGACGACGTGAAAAGAGTAAGGAGATTGCTATTGAATTTGCAATACTCATTAGTAGATAATCTTTCCTTCTGTTGGCGGTACACCGATGGGAAGAATCGAATAAGGAAAGAGTCCATCGATGTAACTCCGCCGGAGATGCCGATGTCATAACCAAATATGAGACCACCGGTGGCGGCGACTAAACATGCTAGGAATACGAAAGCTGTCATCTTGCCGGGGTATTCCTTTCCGTTTGTAGGATTCCCTACTTCTCCGACTGCCATGATTGATCTCTATGTAGTAGTTTTAAAACAGAATTAAGAAATTATATTGAAGGGGTGAGAGGAAGGAGCTTAGAAATTAATTCTTTGAGAACTAATGATCAATGGAGGAAGAAAGCTTTGATATCCCTCCTTCCAATCCAAGCTATTTATAAGCTCATCTATTCTATCCATTGATCGAAGAAAAAGCCTTGTCTTTATCCTTTTTCCTATTTTAAGGGAGGATCATCGGTTTTTTTGCCGTTTATGATGTCCTCTATCTCTTTTCTTCGTCAGCAATATTCATAAGCTATAATTAGAGAGCTCATTTTGTGGTTGAAATAAAAGCATTATCTGTTTTTTACCAACCGGGTTAACTTGCAGTTTTACTTAGGGCGACATCATAACTTATTTATTTATTTTAATGTTGGTTGTTTTATTTTATTTATATTTTGATATAAGTTGTTGTTTGGTTGGTTAAAAAAAAATAATGTGAAAAAGTAAAATATTATGAAAAGAATATTTTGGAGTTGTTTGAATGTGTATAAATTAAATTCACGTGAATGATTTTTTTTTTTTTTATAATTTTGTTTGAAGTAAAATGAATGCTGTGTAAAGTTTAAATATGATTATTGCGACCACTGAGGGTGGTGGCAACGCCGGCGTTGATGTCGGGGATCTGAGGAGTAAACAATACAATGGTGAAACAAGCAAGAAAGTAAAAGCAATGGAATAAATGATAATACGATTTAATGTGGAAAAACTCAAAATGGAGAAAAAAAACCACGGTGCTACGCCACACAAAGAAATCCACTATGAAAAATGGAATAAATGAGTACAGATCACTCTTCTCTCTTGCTCTTTTCATACTTCTCTTCTCACATGCACCGTTATTAATGTCTACAAACATAAAATACAAGATAATGTCAAATGAAATAACCCCAAAGAAGCAACCCTTCACAAAAGAGAGAAAAAAGCTGTCTAGTCAATCTCGTAGCACTACGGCGTTAGTTAGCGGTGCTGATGCGTCATATCTATACCGCAGTGTTCTGCTCTCTGTTGTTTAGTGCTAGGTCGATCAGAGATATTGCACCGGAGCGCTCAAGTCCACGGCACTAGGGCATTGTACGAAAAAAAAAAATTTTTTTTTTGAGTGAAAAGCATCCAAACCAAATAGGGGATAAACCCCCACACCCCCAGCGAGCACGAGAAACTTGATGTCTGAGCAACTAGAACAATCTGATTGATCAACACAATCAAATTCCACAAATAACAGATGGCTGGTAGTGGAGATGTAAAACGGCGACCAACGACGATGGTGGTCTGAGGGTTGTAGCGATGGCAGTTGAGGTGGGTGGCGACGACTGCCGGTGGTGGTGGCCGTAGGCGGGGTGGCAGTGGTGGTGGCTGGAAGCAAGTAGTTGTTGACAATGGTGGCTAAAGATGGTGGAGGTGGCCAACGATGGTCGTCTATGGCAGGTGGCAGGTAGCATTGGCCAGAGGCGAGTGTAGGTTGCCGATGGTGGTGACCGAAGGTTGTCAAGCAAGAATATTTATTCTCGTTCAAAATCAGGACATATTTGATTTTCCTCCAAAATAAACTAGAATGAATATCATTGCATTTACATTACTTTGCATTACATTTTTATTCAACCAAACACCAAAATTTTCAAAACTACTTCATTTGAAATACAAACACCCTAAGTGATAGCTGAGTCATTTTTATTTTGAAAAAAAAAAAGAAACATTCAAAATCACCTCAAATTTGTTTTCACTATTTCTGAAAAACATAATATTTTTTTTTTAAATAGTACTTAATAAATACAATAGAAATATATTTTTTAAAAACAAAAACAAAAAAACTCTAAAGAGCAGTGATTTGGGATAAGTTCACCAAGCAATTATTTTGCTAAAAAAAATTGTGTTAGGGTTTCTGTTGTTTGAACTCGGGACCTTCATAATTTATACTTATTTTCAAAACTGTCTTATTTATAGTCTTGAGGGCTACAAGTAAAGTTTTAAAGAGAAAAAATAATATATAAGTTACACACAGAATACATGTATAACACTACACTCAAATCTAACACGTGTTGCCTCTTGGTAGGCTAGAAGAGAATTAATTTAGCTAGCAAACCCTTTGAGAGTAGCTTGATGGGGACAAGTAGGTTCTGAGTGAATTTGATGTAGTGGGTCGTCGGAAGAATCGACCTACAAGAAGGATTTGGTCCCAAACCAGGGAAGAAGAAGAACACAAGTTTAAACAAAGCTTGAAGGAGAAATATATTTCATCAATCAATGTCCTTGCTACTACAATACTTGATATTTATAAAACTAAAAGAGCATTCTAGAAGCTAATACTAACAAACTTAGATAACATATTCCTAAAGCTGTATTTAGTTAAGATGTTCCTACATCAGAATTTCTAAGTGAGCTCTACCGAATGGGCTGGTGTGGCTGATAACGTGTGCAGAAGATCTTAGGCTACCTTGAGGAAAAGACAAATGAGATGTTGCGGGAACGAAAAGCTTTAGGCAAAATGGTTGTAGCAAAACAACGTCTCTGCTGAGTTTGCATTTTTTTGTTGTTGAGTTGGAAAAGTTTGGATGTTTTGGAGTGCTAGTGAGCGAGGAAGCAACAAGTGACATCATGATGAGGGGTCCTTGATTTGTCCCTTGCAAGGCGAGCCCGTAAATGGCCTAGTTGAGTTGAGCCTGTTAATCGCCTTGATCGAGTCCCTCCATAGGTTCCAAGACAAGTTTCCCAAAGGAAACATTCTTGAGGGTGATTATCATCATCAATACCTGATAGCTACCTTTGAAACACACCAGCAAAGAAATTTATGAGTACACACCAATAACTTAAAGAAGATTTTCAGGGCAAAGAGAAAAGATTACCTTCTCTAATCATAGCTTTGAGCTAAGCAATATAATGGTGCTTTTACCATCTGAAAGATGCATTTGAGATTTGCAAGCTAAGTGAAGAATATGTAAAGGCTGGTGCTTCTTCTCCATACCACATATAGTGTTGATGTCTTTGAGTAAACATTTGGGAGGGATAAGGATCTAACCCTAAATATAACTAAGCTCTAGAAAGAGTATTTTACAAGTTTAAATTCCAATCTAAGAAAGGAGTTTAAGGTTTGTTTAGCTTCCTATTTTAGGTGTCAGATCTAAATCCTAATCTCATTAAAACGCACCATTCAAAACAATATAACCGACTTAGAAGATTTCTCCCTAACAAGTTTTATTTCCTAAAATAAATAGTTAAGTAGTGTCAAATGTAAACAAGATTTAAAAGTTATCATTTCAAACCATTTTCAAAATCTAATCCTCTTCAAAATCTAATCCTCTCAAGATTTGCTAAGAGGTCGTCACGTCTGTTTGGATAAGAAAAAGATATAAAATAAAATAAAATGAAAACAGTGCATTTGAAATATTTAAAATTATTTGGATGTGTGTAAAAAATATATATGAAATTAATTTTTTTTTTTATTTCAATTGAAGTAAAATAGATTGTAGTGCAAAATTCAATGATATTGATGGGGGGTGGCCAATAAGCTATGATAGTAGCTGAGTTAGCCGGTGAGTGTCAGAGGCAGCGACTCGCAATAAGTGGTCGTGTTGGCAGTGGGGTAGCGGTTGGCGACTGACAGCCTCCGATAGCACCGATGGAGCTAGCAACGGCAGCTTGCGGTGATTATGACATCATTTACAATGTATTTGAAAATGATCAAAATTTTATTTTATCCTTTAGGATGATGAAGTCCTCCCTCTACAAGAATATTTTAAAATAAATTAAATCATTATGAGCAGAAAAATTATTAAAGTTATTTATAAATTTTTATTATAAAGTTTTAAAATAAATTCAAACGAGCATTCAAAATCGTCATAATGACAATATTCATCTTCTTCTTCTTTCCGGAGACGAAGAATGTGCCGATCGAGGAGATGGTGATTGTTTGGAAGAAGCATTGGTTCTGGGGCAAGTTCATCCCTGACGAGGCTCCGCAGGCCGTAAGTGTTATTGCGGCATAATTTACTATTAATAATGAGGCTCTGTTATCGTGATTGTGAGCCATTGTTTTTAAGATGTTTGCAAGTATTTTAATTATGGAACATTATATTTATTTGTGCTGGCACAGCTTATCGATATGTAGAAGATGCATTAACTATATTATTAATTTGTTTTCATGCATGATATTTATGTCATTTGATGGGAAAACTTTGCTGAACGTTTATAAATGTTATTTTTTGAGGAGGTTGCACCTGTTAAGATTGTGGACCTTATTCGTACTAATTTTGGTAATAAGAAATAGGCTTTGCCTTTGCTTTTCGGAGGTGAATTTTGATGGCTTTCTGAACAATGATGTGGTTGCCCCCAGTTGCCCCTCGCTGTCTTGGCCGGTTGGAAACCGAGGTGATTTGGAATTTTCCTGGATTGATTGGTGGTAGGGCTGTCAATATTTGACACGACACGAAAACCCTATCCGGACTTGACCCAAAAAATCCGGGTTGGACTCGACCCGGTTTCAAAACGGGTCGGGTTTGGGTTCCAGAAATTGACTCGTTTGAAAAACGGGTTGGGTTCGGGTTGACCTGACGGGTTGCCGGGTCAACCCGCAAACCCGCTTTCTTGCGACCTTGCCCGCTGTCACGACCATGCCCGCTGTCGCGAGCCCGCGCGACCCCGCTGCCCGCTGCTGCCCGCGACCCGGCCCTGCGCTGGCCATTGCTGCCTGCGAACCCGCTTTCTTACGACCCTACCCGTGGCGCTGGTCGTTGCTGCCCGCGACCACGTCGGCACGCCCCGCTGCTCGGGACTCGACCTCACCGCGGGACCCGTTTGAACCCGGGTCAGTTCCGGGTCCGACCCGTGATCCGAAATTTACACCCCTAATTGCTGGCTTGGTTATGGTAGTCTTTTCACCTTTGGATGGCCCGTGACTAGTAGCGTGGTTGGTGCTGGGGGCTTCGTTACTGAGTCCGATTTTGGATCTTTTTACTCTCACTGTTTTGTATCGAGCTATTTGTTTTGTCACCTTTACTATGTTGTTGTATGGTTGGGAGCCTTGATATGTAATTTTCTTGTTGGTTGAATAAATGTTTATCTTCTGTTAAAAAAAATGGTAAGTAGAGAGAAAATACAATTTGAAAATCATGATTTTATTTTTATTCACTTCATTGGTAAAAATAAAAATCATTATCAATAATTTTAAGCTATTTTAAAACTATTTATAAAGTTTAAATTCTTATTTATTTTTAATTACATCACAATCTTTTAAAACATATTTTCTAACTTCTATTAATCAATTGGAAACTTAGGGTTTATTTTGAGACAACTTTTTTACCGCTTTCTAGAACAAATTTCTAGAAAAAAACTATGCACAAACATGTTGTCTTATTGCAGATCGATTACTGATTTATATGCACAACGGGAAGCTAAATATCAGTTCTCTACGGCATTATATTTTTTGTATTAATTGTTTCAAAAAGTTTTGATCAAGTTAATATATTCATTTAATATATATTTTGTTCATGATAGTGGTGTCATAATAGGTTAATGAGTCGGATTCTTAATCGATTCAAAATTGAACCGATCTAAATTCGATCAGCCCGAATCCGAAAACATCAATTAAGATGTTAGAAATTATACGAAAAATGAACAAAAATTTTCTAAAACAATTCCTAATTAAGAAAAGTTCAAAAAAAAAAAAAAAAAGGCGTTTCTTGATGAAGTGATTATCAAGGGAAGCGCCTGCGCCAAAAATCGCTGGTGCCAGCATGGGTGGTTATTAGCCTAGTTACGATTTCAATTTTAGGCAAACACGTCTTGATATTTTGAACTTTTATTCTATCCAGTGAAAGTACGCAGAGGAATGTTCGGTTTTAGACAAAAAAGTGTCTGTACCGAGTTTTTCGCGCTTGTACCGAGTTTTTTCAGTACAGGCATTTTTTTGTCTAAAACTGAACCTCCCTCTGCGTACGTTCACTGGATAGAATAATGGTTCCCTATCATAATTATTTTTTGATATTTTGAACTCAATTTTAGAAATTTTTGAAGCCTTATGCAGCCCATGGGATAATTTTAATAATTTTGTGGCGGTTATAACCGCCGGGAAAAGTCAAAAAATGTGCTGCGAAAGGCTAATTTTTTAGTAGTGCCATATGATCAAATTTGAGCAGCCGACCATATTTTCAATGATTATGGCATCATTAAGGTGATCAAAAACTAAATAAATGATATATGATCAAGGAATTAATATCATCCGTTCTATAGCGTCTTTTGAATTATGACAAAATTTATTAAAATGCACTCAAGAAGCTAGAATGTGAAATGAATATATACGTGAAAAGGTTGGAGTAGCTCTAATAGCAGATAAGATTAGAGCGAGTCGTCTTAGAAGGTTTAGACACATAAAATATAGGCCTTTTGTCAACTCCATTGGGAGAATAGATGTATTAGATATAGTCTATTTTAAGAAAAGTAAAGGAAGATGTAAATGAAAATTGTTAAAAAGATATTAAATTGTCCTTATTTTATTAGATTTAAATGAGCATTTGACTCTTAATAAGACACAATGAAGAAAAATGATTCATGTAGCCGACCATACGTACATAGCGGTATAAAAGCTTGTTGTTGTTTTTCTTCTCAAAAAGTTATGAATAAGATCTCATTTTTTTTTTTTACCTGAGAGGGGGTTTGAGAGCCGAAAGAGCTAAAGAACTTTATTAAATTGCTTGCAAACACGATCGACAATCACAAACAACCATCATTAACACTATCTCCTAAACTTTGATCATCTGTCTATGGTCACTTTATTCTTAACATCTAACCAAGTTGTTGGGTTTTAATTGTAATACCTATTCAAATAGTGTGTAGTTACATATGTTTTGACCCTGTCCAATAAACTCTATGTGATTGATAGAGTCTTTTGTATTTTTATTCTACATGAATTTTAGGACGTCTTGCATGTATATGAATTTATGAATTATGTTCTATAGTGGGTCCCGAGATTACGTTGGCATAAAACTAAAATACAAAAATTTTCTCTTAGGAGCACCACAGCTCGTGGGCTGGCGGCACCGCGACATTCAGCTCTCTTTTTTTAAAAGGAATTTGAGGTGATGCTGAGGCGCTCAGTGGGGTGCACTGCGCTCTCTGTTGAGGGCGCTACGGCGCTATCTTTGAGGGTCGTGATGCAAGATTTTTTTTTTTTATAAAAATATCAAAATTCTTAGCCAAACATCAACCCCGCACCCAATTGATTTGTTGTTTAGAGAGAGAAATATAGGGGAGTTTTAGAGAGAGAAAACTAGTTTTTTTATGGCTTTGGTTCTTATTCTGTTGTCGGTCTAGTTCGAAAAATTATTCGAATCGAGGTTGGTAATATTCCTCCTATATTAGTTTTTAAAAATATAAATTTTTTGAGATTTTTCTGATTTAAATTATAATTTTTTGTGTAAAAATGAGAAGAGCTTCACAACTGTAAAGCTTTTATTGTGTAGTTTTTTTTGTAGTTATAGATAGGAGTATTATGAACATTTTAATATTTTTCTAAAAATATTTCACCAGTAAATTGATAAGTATTATATTTTTAATAATTTAAAAAATGATTCTTACCCTAAAAATAATATTGTAGTACATTTAAAAGTTTTAAAATAAAGTTTATATATATATATATATATATATTCAGAATTGGAGAAAATGATTTTGTGGAGCTCTCAAATTGGAGGAAGTTTTGTTGTGCAAGAGAGCTATAAGGAATTGAATTTTTAAATATTTGATGTCCTAAATATTTTGGAGTTATATTTGGTGATAGGCTAGTATAGAGTACTCATAATGATCTGAATTTTGATATTTATTTATGATGAGTGATAAATAAGTGAGAATTTTTTTTCTTTATGCCATGATATAAGAAGTACTTATTTATTTACCTTTATTGCAATATTTATTTAAATTTTATTATATACAGTCATTATTGTGTTCGGTATACTAAATAATTATTAATTATTTTTAGATCAGTCGTTTTGACATACAAAGATGTGTTCGCTACCACATACTCTATTACTATTGAAAAAATCAACATTTACAACTGTTGGGTCCAGGAGTATTCGCGGCGGTAGAGAAATATAAAATTAATGTCTTGGCATTGAACGAAAATCCAGCACGCAATCAGATAAGAGAGAGTGCGTAGCAATCACATGAGACACCAATGTTTTTACGTGGAAAACTCCTAAAAAGGGTGGGAAAAACCACGGGGCCTAGCCCAGTTTGAATGAATCCACTAGTATTATAGTCGATTAGAAATGAAGCCCTTCCTTTGAGGAAAGCATGGGTTTGATGTACATTATATGAAGTACATTACATGTTGGGAATACAAAGAGTCACTGTTGACGTATTCGCTTTATTGGAAGGACTGTAGTCGGCGGGCGACGTAAGTCAGGAGGATCGTAGTCAGCTGGCGACGGAGGTCGGAAGGAATGTAATCGGTGATGTAAGTCAGGAGAACCGTAGTCGGCTGACGACAGAGGTTGAAAGGACTGTGTTTGACGATGAAGGTCAGAAGGACAGCGTCAAGGAGAAGTCTAACAATGGGAAGAAACCCATCTTCGAATAAACGTCCAGGGAAAGTCTGATAACCGGTAGAAGTCATGTGTCGGGTAGAAACTTGACGAAGAGTGAAGGTCCGGCGTCGGGTTGAAGTCTGATGTCTGTTGGTGGACGAGGAGAACTCCGGCATCACTTGGGGGAGTTTCGGCGTCAGGAGGGAACTCTGTCGTTAATTGGGAAGAATTTCAGCATCACGTGAAAGTTGGGCAGAATTCCGGCATTCTCCCGAATATCCCACAGAGTTCCGACGTATTCAGGCGGCAGAAAGAACTTCGGCGGTGGTCGAGGAGAAGATGATTCTCCTTTCCCCTTCTCTTCCTCTTCTCTTCTTCTTCTCTCTCCTTCTTGCTTGAGTCCTCTTGTGAAGAATGAGGGCTCTATTTATAGTTTTTCTGAAGTGACATGGCTTGTAAATATGTGGGAGATCAGGGGCGAATAGGGAGTGGTCGAATGGACGGTTGATGTTGAATCCTTCGATCGTGCACCGTTCGTTGGACATTTGAAGGTCTTAGTGATGTAGGAATTTGGTAATCTTGGGCTCGTTGGATTCGTCTCGTCGAGCCGCTCGATTCGAGTATAAGCTCATTAAAATCAGATACCGTTTGGAAACTCAAATTGTGGTATGAATTTTCCAACAGCACTTCGGATGCTCGATTTAGACTCATTTGGGCTTGGAATGAGTTGAATTTGGTGTCGTTGGATTCATATTTCTGAGACGCTCAGTTTGACTGTAAGTTTGCTGAAATCGAAGTTCAGATGATCCTGGATTTAATTTTTGAAGTTTTTTTGTTGGCTTTTGCCTCGAGATTCGTGCCCGATCAAGATAATTTTATGATGACATATCAACAACAGAATTTTCGGCGGACAGTTCATTGAAACTTTCGGTGAAGCATTTCAGCATTTTCCATTGAAAATTCCCCAGTAATTAGTTAACCCGACAGGTTTTCATGAGGAAATTTTCGTCATAGAATTTACTTAATTTCCAACGGATTTTTTAACCGAAAAAATTGGCCGATAAGAGCCTTATTTTGGTATGGTGTCACCCTCCCCTCCCCTCCCCTCCCCTCCCACTTTTTTTCTCCCATACCAAAACATCTCGGCCTCTCTGTCGTTCCAGATGATTTATATATAGCTTATTTTCTTTCATTTCTTTGAGAGGTACAACTTCGATCTTATATTTGCTTATTTTTAATTTATTATGGTTTGAACCATTAGATTTAAGTTGAACCATTTCGTTAATATCTTGTTAGTAAGTAACCTGTTAGGTATTAGTCATAGATTTAGGGTTACTTTTGTATAGCTATTTGTATAGCTTTAAGTGTTTCTTTGTGTATGGCTTTTGTGCATATTAAATCCAGGATCACCTAAACTCCGATTTTAACAAATTTATAGTCGAACTGATCGTCTCAGAAATACGAACCCTACAACAACAAATTCAACTCGATCAGAGCCCAAAGGGGTCCAAATCGAAGACACGAAGCGTTGTTGAAATGTTTGAACCACAATTTGAGTTATCAAACGGTTTTGAAACATGACGTTCTTATATTCGAATCGAGCAACTCGACGAGAAGAATCCAACGAGCCCAAGATGGCTGAAATCCGACATCATTAAGACCTTCAAAATTCTGATGAACGATCCACAATCAAGGGATTCAATACCGGCCGTCCATCCAATCACTCCCCAGTTACCCCTGATTTCGATCTCACCTATTTATTGTCCATGCTACTCCAAAAATCTATAAAAAGACCCCTCATTTCTCTTTAGAAGGAGGGTCCAACCAAGAAGAAAAAGAGAAGGAGAAGGTAGGAGAAGAATGATAGGAGGGAAGAAACGCCTCCTCGACTACTGCCGGAATTCCGCCTGACCTCCAAGTGATGCCGGAATTTTGACCGACCTCCAAGTGATGCTGAAGTTTCACCCAAACTCCAAGTGACGTCGGAGTTCTGCCCGAATACCATATAATGTCGGAGTTCTTCTCAACCGCCAACTGACGTCGGACTTCTACCCAATGCCGGATCTCCGCTCGTCGTCAAGTTTCTACCCGACACTAGACTTATCGATTGTCGAACTTTCGCCGGACATCTATCCGATGCTGGATTTCTATCCATTGTTGAACTTCTACCTGACACAGTCCTTCTGACTTACGTCGTCCGTCGATTACGGTCCTTTCGACTTACGTCGCCCGTCAACTATGATCCTTCTGACTTACGTCACCCACCGACTACTGTTCTTCTGACCTTTGTCGTCAGACAATGGTCCTTCTGTCCTCCGTCGCTCGCTGACTACGATCCTTCCGACTTACGTCGCCCATCGACTACGGTCCTTCCGACCAAACAAACACGTCAACAATGAATATTTGTATTCCCATGTAATATACTCTATATGATGTACTTCAAGCCAAGGTCTTCTTCCCCTTAAGGAAGGACCTCATTTTTAATCGACTGCAAATAATAGTGGATTCATTCAAACTGGGCTAGGCCCTATGATTTTTCCCCTTTTCAGGGGTTTTCCACGTAAAATCTTGGTGTCTCATAAATGCAACACTCTCTCTCTTATCTGATTGCATGCCGGATTTTCGTACAAAGTTAAGTTAAGACGATAATTTTATATTCCTCTATCACCGGGAATACTCCAGGACGCTAGAATTGTAATGACGAAGGGTTGGAATTTTTATTTTATTTTATTAAGTTCTATAGGTTTCAGACAAATTTTAAGCAGAATACCTATTGATAATCTTCGATGCAGGATAGCAATAGAGGATCCAACGGAGAGCAGATGGTTTTTGGGACGGAAATTTCCACCAAATTTTTGGCAGAAGTTTAGCTGAAATTTTTTGGGGCAAATCCGACGGAATTTCCACAAAAAAACTTGCAGTCTTTTGCAACGATTTTTTTGGACAAATTTGTCGAAAATTCACCATAAAATTTTCCATTGAACAAATTTTCCATTGGCAATATACCAAACGAAATATATTTTCCTGTGCTATTTTTATCGGTGCAAAAAAGTTTCATAGGAAAACCATCAGAAATCTTCATTTATGTAAGGAAAACATCAATTTTCGGAAGAAAAATCCATAAAAATTAGCAATTTTTATGTAGTGTGCATTATGTTTTATGTTAGGGCAAATGTAAAGAGTCGGTTGAGTAGCTGATGTTTTCTTAATTGTTTCCCCTCCAATCAACAAATAGGACATAAGGATTATTGTATTTGTATACATGTGATAAAGAGAGAGTTCATTGTAATTCCCTATTATTTTTCAATTTAGAGAAATCATCATCCCCTCCCCGTAGACGTAAGTATCTTCGTTGAACCACATAAATCACCATATTTATTTTGTTTAGATTGTGTGAATTTTGTTTCAGCTGCGATTGTTTGCACAACAGGAAGACCGCCGTTTTATATGACCAAATCATCTAAGACAACCATGTCTAATTTTATCTCCCATTGGAGCCACTCCTACCATTTTATATATATGCTCATTCCATGAAAATAAAATATTTATACTGATAAAACAAAATGCATTTGTGTTTGATGGAATTATTGTGAGAAGAGAATAAAAGAATTAGATTGTGTGATTGTTTAAATCAACCACAAAATAAATGAAAAAAAAAAAAAAAAAAATTGGACAACCATAAAATAAAAGATTGGATGGCGTATATGCTTAATTAGGCGGCAACGTGCAAAGCTTTATCAGGGATGAACTTGCCCCAAAACCAATGCTTCTTCCACACGAATTCCATCTCCTCAATCGGAACGTTCTTCGTCTCCGGCAAGAAAAACGCCACAAATACTGTCATTATCATAACCCAGCCAGCAAAGAAGAAAAAAAGTTCGAATTTCATCAGACAGAGCATCTTGAGGAACAACTGAGCGATGATGAATGTGAAAAACATGTTCATTGATACGTTGATGCTCTGGCCTGCCGACCTAATCTCCAACGGGAAGATCTCCGACGGCACAAGCCACCCGAGCGGCCCCCAAGACCACGCAAAAGCTGCCACATAGATGCAAATGAAAGCTACCACCAACCCGGCGTAGCTCCTTGACAACTCCGTGTGTGCTCCGGTCACTCCGAACTTAATTCCGATGAGCATTCCAACAATTATCTGGCTGATAAACATTTGAACGCCGCCTTCTAAAAGCAGAGCACGTCGCCCCAACTTGTCTACTGATACAATCGACACAGATGTGGCAACCAAGTTCACCAGGCCAGTGATAACAGAAGATATGAGGGAAGCCTGGTCGCCGAAGCCAATGGTTTTGAAGAGCACAGGAGCATAGAACATGATCGCGTTTATGCCTGTGATCTGTTGAAAAAAAGGGATAAGTATTGCCATTGTTAGTTGTGGTCGATACCTACGCTCCATGATCTTTTTCCATGGATGCTTCACCGCCTTGGAGTCGTTACTGGCGATTACAAGATCATGGAATTCCTCATGTATTTGATCAGTGCCACGCACCTTGCGGAGCATGGCCTTGGCCGCCTCCTCATGCCCGCGTTCAATTAGAGAGTTTGGGGTCTCAGGGAGAGCCAATGCGCCAATCGCGATAATGGCGCCCGGCACGGAAGCAAGCGCAAGGCTCACGCGCCAGCTCCATCCCCCTTTGATCTGGGCCATCCAGAAGTTGATGAGATTTGCGGCGAGGATACCAATTGTGATCATCATCTGGAAGCCAATATTGAGCATGCCGCGGAGCCTAGCTGGAGCCATCTCCGAAAGGTAGACAGGCACTGATTGGTTGGCGAAACCGACGCCGATGCCGAGGAGGATGCGGCCGAGGATTAGCATCAGCAAGTTCACCGCCGCGCCGTTGAGGGTTGCGCCGATAAGGAAGATGAGGCCGCCGCCGAACATGGACCATTTGCGACCGAACGCTCTTGTCACAGTCGAGGCGAAGAAGGATGCGACGAGGGCGGCCAGATATAGGGACGACGTGAAAAGAGTAAGGAGATTGCTATTGAATTTGCAATACTCATTAGTAGATAATCTTTCCTTCTGTTGGCGGTACACCGATGGGAAGAATCGAATAAGGAAAGAGTCCATCGATGTGACTCCGCCGGAGATGCCGATGTCATAACCAAATATGAGACCACCGGTGGCGGCGACTAAACATGCTAGGAATACGAAAGCTGTCATCTTGCCGGGGTATTCCTTTCCGTTTGTAGGATTCCCTACTTCTCCGACTGCCATGATTGATCTCTATGTAGTAGTTTTAAAACAGAATTAAGAAATTATATTGAAGGGGTGAGAGGAAGGAGCTTAGAAATTAATTCTTTGAGAACTAATGATCAATGGAGGAAGAAAGCTTTGATATCCCTCCTTCCAATCCAAGCTATTTATAAGCTCATCTATTCTATCCATTGATCGAAGAAAAAGCCTTGTCTTTATCCTTTTTCCTATTTTAAGGGAGGATCATCGGTTTTTTTGCCGTTTATGATGTCCTCTATCTCTTTTCTTCGTCAGCAATATTCATAAGCTATAATTAGAGAGCTCATTTTGTGGTTGAAATAAAAGCATTATCTGTTTTTAACCAACCGGGTTAACTTGCAGTTTTACTTAGGGCGACATCATATTTTAATGTTGGTTGTTTTATTTTATTTATATTTTGATATAAGTTGTTGTTTGGTTGGTTAAAAAAATAATGTGAAAAAGTAAAATATTATGAAAAGAATATTTTGGAGTTGTTTGAATGAGTATAAATTAAATTCACGTGAATGATTTTTTTTTTTTATATAATTTTGTTTGAAGTAAAATGAATGTAATGTAAAGTCTAAATATGATTATTGCGATCACAGAGGGTGGTGGCAACGCCGGCGTTGTGTCGGGGATGTGAGGAGTAAACAATACAATGGTGAAACAAGCAAGAAAGTAAAAGCAATGGAAATAAATGATAATACGATTTAATGTGGAAAAACTCAAAATGGAGAAAAAAACCACGGTGCTACGCCACACCAAGAAATCCACTATGAAAATTGGGAGAAATGAGTACATATCACTCTTCTCCCTCGCTCTCTTCATACTTCTCTTCTCACATGCACCGTTATTAATTTCTACAAACATAAAATACAAGAGAATGTCAAATGAAATAACCCCAAAGAAGCAACCCTTCACAAAAGAGAGAAAAAAAGCTGTCAAGTCAATCTCGTAGCACTACGGCGTCAGTTAGCGGTGCTGATGCGTCATATCTATACTGCAGTGTTCTGCTCTCTGTTGTTTAGTGCTAGGTCAATCAGAGATATTGCACCGGAGCGCTCAAGTACACGGCACTAGGGCATTGTACGAAAAAAAAAAAAATTTGAGTGAAAAGCATCCAAACCAAACAGGGGATAAACCCCCACACCCCCAGCGAGCACGAGAAACTTGATGTCTGAGCAACTAGAACAATCTGATTGATCAACACAATCAAATTCCACACATAACAGATGGCTGGTAGTGGAGATGTAAAACAGCGACCAACGACGATGGTGATCTGAGGGTTGTAGAGATGGCAGTTGAGGTGGGTGGCGACGACTGCCGGTGCTGGTGGCCGTAGGCGGGGTAGCAGTGGTGGTGGCTGGAAGCAAGTAGTTGCTGACAATGGTGGCTAAAGATGGTGGAGGTGGTCAACGATGGTCGTCTATGGCGGGTGGCAGACAGCAGCGGCCAGAGGCGAATGTAGGTGGCCGATGGTGGTGACCGAAGGTTGTCAAGCAAGAATATTTGTGGTGTAAATTATTCTCGTTCAAAATCAGACATATTTGATTTTCCTCCAAAATAAACTAGAATGAATATCATTACATTTACATTACTTTGCATTCCATTTTTATTTAACCAAACACCAAAATTTTCAAAACTAATTCATTTGAAATACTTTACACCCTAATTGATAGCTGAGTCATTTTTATTTTGAAAAAAAAAATGAAACATTTAAAATCACCTCAAATTTGTTTTCACTATTTCTGAAAACCATAATATATATTTTTTAAATAGAACTACTTAATAAATACAATAGAAATATATTTTTTAAAAACAAAAACAAAAAAACTCTAAAGAGCAGTGATTTGGGATAAGTTCTCCAAGCAATTGTTTTGCTAAAAAAAATTGTGTTAGGGTTTCTGTTGTTTGAACTCGGGACCTTCATAATTTATACTTATTTTCAAAACTGTCTTATTTATAGTCTTGAGGGCTACAAGTAGAGTTTTAAAGAGAAAAAATAATATATAAGTTACACACAGAATACTCGTATAACACTACACTCAAATCTAACACGTGTTGCCCCTTGGTAGGCTAGAAGAGAATTAATTTAACTAGCAAACCCTTTGAGAGTAGCTTGATGGGGACAAGTAGGTTCTGAGTGAATTTGATGTAGTGGGTCGTCGGAAGAATCGACCTACAAGAAGAATTTGGTCCCAAACCAGGGAAGAAGAAGAACACAAGTTTAAACAAAGCTTGAAGGAGAAATATATTTCATCAATCAATGTCCTTGCTACTACAATACTTGATATTTATAAAACTAAAAGAGCATTCTAGAACCTAGTACTAACAAATTTAGATAACACATTCCTAAAGCTGCATTTAGATAAGCTAGTACTAACAACTGAATGGGCTGGTGTGGCTGATAACGTGTACAGAAGATCTTTGGCTACCTTGAGGAAAATACAAATGAGATGTTGTGGGAACGAAAAGCTTGAGGCAAAATGGTTGTAGCAAAACAACGTGTCTGCTGAGTTTGCATTTTTTTGTTGTTGAGTTGGAAAAGTTTAGATGTTTTGGAGTGCTAGTGAGCGAGGAAGCAACAAGTGACATCATGACGAGGGGTCCTTGATTTGCCCCTTGCAAGGCGAGCCCTTAAATGGCCTAGTTGAGTTGAGCCTGTTAATCGCCATGATCGAGTCCCTCTATAGGTTCCAAACAAGTTTCCCAATGGAAACATTCTTGAGGATGAATATCCTCATCAATACATGATAGCAACCTTTGAAACACACCAGCAAAGAAATTTATGAGTACACACCAATAACTTTAAGAAGATTTTTACCTTGAATCCAAAGGTCAAGGCAAAGAGAAAAGATTACCTTCTCTAATCATAGTTTTAAGCGAATATAGTTTTTTAAACAATATAATGGAGCTTTTACCATCTGAAAGATGCATTTGAAAATGGCCTACCAAGCCACCAGTTTCCCAAAGGGCCATAGTCGTGAATGAAGCTTCAAATCACTTGAGATTTGCAAGCTAAGTGAAGAATATGTAAAGGCTGGTGATTCTTCTCCATGCCACATATAGTGTTGATGTCTTTGAGTAAACAATTGGGAGGGATAAGGATCTAACCCTAAATATAACTTAGCTCTAGAATGAGTATTTTAGAAGATGAAAATCCAATCTAAGAAAGGAGTTTAGGTTTGTTTAGCTTCCTATTTTAGGTGTCAGATTTAAATCCTAATCTCATTAGAACGCACCATTCAAAACAATATAACCTACTTAGAAGATTTCTCCCTAACTAGGTATATTTCCTAAAATAAAAAGTTAAGTAGTGTCAAATGTTAACAAGATTTAAAAGTTATCATGTAAAACCGTTTTCAAAATCTAACCCTCTCAAGATTGAAAAATTATTAGGTGCGGAGTGCGCATCGTCCGCACAAGTATTGGATACCTAACGGTACCGAGTGCGGGTACCTAGCGCCCAACAATGCTTGTGCAGACGGTTCTTCCCGTCCGCACTCCGCACCTAATAATCTCTTCTCAAGATTTTCCAAGAGGTCGTCACGTCTGTTTGAATGAAAAAAATATAAAATAAAATAAAATGAATAGAATGCATTTGAAATATTTAAAATTATTTGGATGAGTGTAAAATAAATATATAAATTATTATTATTTTTTTACTTGAAGTAAAATAGAATGTAGTGCAAAATTCAATGATGGTGGAGGGTTGCCAATAAGCTATGGCAATGGCAGCGTTGGCCGGTGAGTGCCGCAGCGACTGGAAATAGGTGGTCGTGTTTGGCGACCGACAACCGTCGATAGTAACGATGGTGTTAGCAACGGCAGCTTGCGGTGATTAATTATGACATCATTTACATTGAATTTGAAAATTATCAAAATTTTATTTTATCCTTTAGGATGATGAAGTCCTCCCTCTACAAGAATATTTTAAAATAAATTAAATCATTATGAGCAGAAAAATTATTAAAGTTATTTATAAATTTTTATTATAAAGTTTTAAAATAAATTCAAACGAGCATTCAAAACCATCATAATAGAATTTGTATTATGATATAATTTTTTTTTATTGCAAATATGGTAGCAAATAACTCTTATTTTTAGTTTGAATTAATGGCTGCCTAATTATAATTTTTCTCTTTGCCCTAATGAATAAAAATGGATCAGCCGCCATAGCCAACACGATTGATCAACTAATGCACATCTTCTCTGGTAACAGATCCTTCTTGTCTAATTACCAACAAAATTATTAATCAAACAAGCTGACTTCTTTTTCCAGATAAAAAAAAATTAAATCTTAATTAGGGCACCAGCAGACGAGATTCATCACTTTCTCTGCCTTCTCAGCCTTTCGCCTCCGCATCATCTCCTCAGCAGCGGAAACTCCGCTGTCGATTTGCTCCACTGCGACCGCGGCGGCGGTGGCTGCGGCGGGGACCTGCCGGAACTGGCCAGAGGACCTCGCGATGGGATTCGTGGCGTGACAGCTGAGATTACTTATGATGTAGTTCCAGCGGCAGAGGCCGAGCTGATCCTTGAGCGCCTCCACTGCGCTCATGCTCGTCGCCACAACTAGAGACGCCTTTCTCGCCGATGCCATACTGTTGCTTCAGCTTTCAAATCTCTTTCTTGAAGGGGAGGGGGAAAGGCCAGTTCTTTTCTGGTTGATGAGAACATTTAAGTTTATTGTAATTGTGCGTATATAGGGAAGCTGAAATCAGTGAAAACCGGAAGCTGGGCTGATTGTTTTGGAGTTCTAGTTCCGAGGGGTTTCCGGTATCCTGATTTCCCAGATTACAGTGGGCTCATCTTTTTCTTTTAAGAAACTAATAAGCAAATTGTATTAAGAAAATAGTACTTTTTTTACTTTTTTTATAATTTTTAAAAAAGTAGAAATTTTGCTTAAAATTTATAAAAAAATTGTTATTGCACTGACAATATATATATTTTTTTAAGGAGGAATCACTATTTTTAGGTCAGTAAAAATCTCGATCGATCTAGCAAGCAACCCATACTAATTTACACATGCCAACACTTAAGGCTTTCACTGCTTGCCAAAAAATTCGAATCAGGGACCCTAGGCTTTGCCCAGCCGACTCTTCACCACCCGGACAAACAGCGATGGGTCACTAACAATAAATTTTATTGCTCAAAGAATGAATGTTAACTTTATTTATAACTTTATTAAAAATAGTCCGAACTGACATTGAAAGTTTTATTTTTAAGAAAACTTTATTAAGTTTTTTTAATTTCTCTTAGAATAATTTTTATTTAAATTTTATGCCAGTATGAATTCTATCATCATACAATCAAAACTACTTATGGAATTATATCTTTTTAAGAAAATTTCCTGAATTTTTTCTTCATTGTCATAGGCTTTGGCCCAGCAATCTTGCAGATCTTATTAGGCCATCTAGAGCATGCACAATGCATCACTGCTAGGGCTGCAAACAAATTGAGCTGAGCCAAGTAGGCGCTTAGCAAACAAACCACAAGATTGTGAAATTGTCCTACATGCACCTTATAATCAATCTCTATTACGGGTGTAAGTGATTCGATCCTATGCTAACTTGACTTGTTAACGAGTTTGTGAATTGATTTTATCGAGCTGAGAGCTTGAGTTTAGATTAGACTCATATCCAAATAAGCTCAATTTTGACCCTGACAAGACTTGACAATTAGCTTAAGAGTTAGCTTAACTAAGTCATAAATATTAAATATTGTTTCTAGTTACTCACTTTAGATTAAATCTTGAATGCCCACAAGTCTCATGAACTGCTATTTTTATCTAAACGTCATTGATCCCATTAATGCCTCCTCAATTGATCTCCTATCATTTTTCTTGTAATAAACATTGATGCCTTCTCGAACGAGCTCCACACGGGATTCCAAGAATTTGAAGAACACAAGCTCAATAGCCGAATTTGACCGAGCTCAACAAACAAGCTCAACTTGAGTGCTCAACTTGAGCTTGAGCCCATCGAGAGAAGAATCATTACATCTCAGGTTATAGAACTTCTACTTGGTCCGGCGAACATACGCAACTCTACATTTGGCCGCCAGTAGAATCACACCACGCGTTTTCATTATCTATCGCGCGCCCTGACAACCCGACCCGGAACAGATCCAAGATTGCTCGGTATTGCTAGGTATTGATCGATTTTGCTCGGCAATAACCAATACCGAGTAATACCGAGCAAATACCTAGCAATACCGAGCAAATACCGAATTTTTTCTAGCAATACCGAGCAAATACCTAGCAATATCGAGCAAATCCCGAGCAAATACGGAGTTGTACCGAGTTGTAAAAAAACTCGGTACAATTCGGTATTTGCATGGTATTGATCTTCATAGAGCGGTATTTCTCATTTTTGCAAAGCAATACATAGCAAATACCGAGCAAATACCGAGCGATACTGAGAAAATCGCGAACATGGCATTCCCGGGTTCCGCTCCGGGTCAAGTCATCGGGCCACGCGGTAAAGAGTAAGAGCACGTGGCGATATGTTATTGGCGGTAGAACGTAGCTCTATGTCAGGTCAGAAGACGTAATAATTGTTCCAGGTTATAAGGCTCATGCTGCTACAACTCATATATATCTCTATTCTCCTGAAATAATTATGGCTTTTTATTCGAAATCAGCTAGAATTGATTCAATAGAGGATCAGCCGGCATTGAACGCATGCGAATAAGAACTTAAGAACTTAATCAAAATCTTAATTTTCATTAAAAAAAATCGTGTTTTGATTCAACTCAACCAAGATCAAGTTCAAACTCTGATATATAAGACTGTAAATTTGTTTACTCCGATCACTCATAGCTAATAGATGAGCTAATCAATCGATCAGCAAGACGACAAAATATACCAGTTGGAAAGGAAGAAAGCTAGCTGCAAGCACAGTGAAAAGGAGAAACGAATAGATGATTAGATTCACTCAGCCCCTTCAAGCCTCAAGTACCAATACCTTATTTCTTTAAGCCAAATTTATCAATTCTGCAGTCCAAAAATGAAATGAAAGTAGATCTTCAATCAATAAACACAACGCTAATTAGAAGCCAATATATGCAACTCTTCTTTGATAACAACCTCCTTTTTGTCTAAATCTCTAATTACCAACAAAGATGTCTGCTTTTTCCAGATCAAAAATTGTACATCCTAATTAGGGCCCCAGCAGACGAGATTCCTCACTTTCTCTGCCTTCTCAGCTCTTCGCCTCCGCGTCATCTCCTCCGCAGCAGGAATTTTGCTATCGATTTGCTCCACTGCGACCGCGGCGGCGGAGGAGGAAACATGCCGGAGCTGGCTAGAGGGCCGCGCAATGGGATTAGTGGCGTGACGGCTGAGATTACTTATGGTGTAGTTCCAGCGGCAGAGGCCAAGCTGATCCTTGAGCGCCTCCACTGCGCTCATGCTCGTCGCCACAACCAGAGACGCCTTGCTCGCCGATGCCATGCTGTTGCTTTAGCTCTCAAGTGTATTGAAGGAGGGGAAAGGTTTGTTCTTTTCTGTTTGATGAGAACAATTCAGTGTATTATATAGTGAAGAGGGAATCAGTGAAACCGGAAGCCAGGCTAATGGTTTTGGAGTCCCGTTCCAAGGAATTTCCGGTGGTTCTGAGTCCTGACTGCAAGAAACAGGGGGCGCAACCTTGTTTTTTTGGGAAACGTGTTGTAGTGCAATTCATTAGAAAGCGATGGGGGAAGAAGAGGCGACAACTCCGGTTCAGATTTTCCAAAAAGAAAAAAAACCCGGTTCAGAAGCCAACGCGTTCACCCATTAGCGACAAAATTACAAATATACGTACTATATTTAATTTTTTTAAGTAAAAAAATTTATGTCAAAATATTTTAATTCGATTATTTAATATGATATGCATATTTAAACAAATTAGAATGTATATTTTTTTGGCACAAAATATTTGATTAAAATATCTCAAAATTACATGGGTGATTGAGGAGGAGCGATGAGGCAAGAGCGATCTCCGATCTCTCTCTGGCTCTCTTGTTTGGAGAATCTTCCTTCAAAAGGGAGGAGGGGGTCTATTTATAGATTTTCTAAAGTGACATAGCTCGTAAATATGTGGGATATCAAGGGTGTATAGGGAGTGGCTTGGATGGACAGCCGATGTTGAATCCTTTGATCATGGACCATTTTATTGACATCTGAATGTCTTAGTGATGCAGGAATATAGTGATCTTGGGTTTGTTGGATTTGTCTCGTCAAGCCACTTGATTTGACTATAAGCACGTCATGTTTGGAAATCATTTGGTAAACCAAATTGTGGTTTGAACCCTCCAATAGCACTTTGGACCCTTGATTTGGACCCGTATTGAGTCGAATTTGGTGTTGTTGGGTTCGTATTTCTGAGAAGTTCAGTTCAACTATAAGTTTGCTGAAGTTGGAGTTCGGATGGTCCCAATTCTAATTTTGGAAGTTTCCAACTTGATATTGCCTCGAAATTTGTGCCCGATTAAAATAATTTTTTAAGGATATATCAATAAATATTCAAGAAAATTCTAGGAATATATCCGGTTGTCTGTTAAAGAGGCCATTGGCGCAAACATGTTTTCTCTTATTGCGTTATGGTTCATTTCGTATAAACAGATGATTGAATTTAAGGTTGTATTTTTTTTTTAAATTATTTGATTGCTCTGATTTTTTATCAGTTAAATAATTTATTATTATTATTTTAAATATTTATAATTATTTCAAGATCAACGCAATATTGAGTAGCCAGCTCTCCAATGTCACAAACATGTATTTATTTAAAAAAGGAAACAAAAATGGAACCATTAGTCTCCCCGTCATGGCCCATTGGTGACTAAGGCTTCGTTTGGGACGACTTTCTTCCTGCTTCTTAAAGCAGATTTTTAGTACAAAAATTTTAATTTTTGTACTAGAAAACCACTTTGTGAAGCAATAGGAAAGCCATCTCAAACGTAGCTTAAGGTTTTATTTGAAACGGCTTTTTTACTGCTATACAAAGCTATTTATTAATACAAAATTTTATTGAAAGCATGGAAAAAAACTCTGATATAAATTTGTTTCAAACAAAACTCAAGCCAAATTTTAGTCTTTAAAATGTAATACTTTTGCTTAAGCTGTCATTATTAGCAACGGGTGGAATCACATTGCGTTGAATTGCCCACTTTCAAAATTTAGTTTAACTTATAAGGAAGGGCAATTTTGAAAATTTATGCCCCATAACAAATTTTTTTGCCCAATCTTGAAGATTTTTGCTCTCATTCAATTTTGATCCAATTCATGCAAACCGATCACTCATTGTTTTTCGTATGCACAATTTCTTGTAACTCGTTCATGCTTGTTGAACTACTGTTTGAACTATGAAAAGCCTTGAACATCTGCACTTCTTTGATTGTCTGCAATCAATTTTGTCAATCCTAAAAAGTAAAGTTAGTTCCGCCCATATTATTAGCAAAATGAGACACATGACCAATGTGGCTTACTAAAAGGGAACACTTTAGCCTTGTGGTTGAGGAGAAATTATTAGGTGCGGAGTGCAGAGTGCATCCAGAGATCAATAAAAATGTGTCACGTCACCTCATTGGTTGGTACTCGATCAGCTCGGTACCCGCACTTGATATCGCTGGGTACCGTTGGGTATCCAATACTTATGCGGACGGTTCTCCCTTCCGCACTCCGCACCTAATAATTGCTCGTGGTTGAGAGCTTTAATTTGATCTTATTTAAACAATATATGTAAGTGCATTTGTAATTCCATCTATAAAATGTCTCAAAAAATACCTGCCTCACTAAAAATGCAAGACTTCTCTTACGCTAGTATCATTTCTATTGCCATTAATTTTATTGATTTACATTTGAAAAAAAAAAATTAATGAATTTTTGAGCTCTTAATGTTTTCATGCTTGAGGAGTTTTTATTATGATTTTATTCTAAGGACTTGCTTCATTGCTAATAAGTAAATGGAGGTCAACCGATCATAGAACACCAGTCTCTTGCTCTTTTAGCCACCTTTCTATATCCCTCTACAGTTACCTCCCATCTCTAATGTTAAATTTCTCTTATCGATCTCTTTCCTTCCTTCAAGATCATGAAGTCATTTTAAATTCATTTGCAGCTACGCGCAAGGTATAAAAATTCTCAGGTGCCGATTTCTGTGCTGAGCTCATCTGTTGAGGTTTTATGGGCGGCCTTAGCGACCTCAGCTGGTGGGCTCTCATCTCTTCCCTTCTCATCCCTCTTACCCAAGCAGCCAGCTTTCTCGAGCTGGGCCAGTCTCTCACAGATGGCCACACTTTATCTTCCTCCGGCGGCACTTTCCACCTTGGCTTCTTCAGCCTAGACGGCTCCGGTAACCGCTTTGTCGGCATCTGGCAGGGCGACTTCTTCCCTGACAACGTCGTTTGGGTCGCCAACCGCAATTCCCCCATTCCCCACTCTACTGCCTCCCTCTCCGTCTCTGGTGACGGCAACCTCGTCATCCTGGATGGCCAAAACAGAGTCTTTTGGTCAACCAACGTCAGCCTACCGTCAAACGACTCCACGGCGGAGGTGATGGACTACGGCGACCTAATGCTCAACAGCTCCGGAGATACGGCATGGGAAAGCTTTTCCCATCCCACAAACACCTACCTGCCCGGCATGAAGGTTGGGTTCCGCCTCGGCCCCGACTCGAATCAGGTTCTCACATCGTGGAATACCGCCGGTGATCCGGCACCGGGAAACTTCTCTCTTGGCGTCGACCCGTCGTCCCAGCTCTTTATATGGGAAGCCGGCCTACCGCGGTGGCGCTCCGGACCGTGGAACGGCCAGGTTTTTGTTGGAATTCCCGTTATGATGTTTCCGGCCGCGTACGGGTTCACACTTAGCAATTTCATCCAGGGGAACACGGTGTATTACTACACCGGCTACAATAGCTCGCACCGTTGGGTTCTGACGCCGTACGGTACAGTAAAGCACTTAGTGTTTTCTGAAAGCAGCAAAACCTGGCTTAATTTATGGGAAGCTCCGGTCACTGAATGTGAAAAGTATAGCAGGTGTGGTAACTTTGGGAGCTGCACTGATGGCTCGACTCCGATCTGCAGCTGCCTCAAGGGATTTGTGCCTAGATCGAATACAGAATGGGAGAGGGGGAATTGGACGGGTGGGTGTGTTAGGAGAGTTCAGTTGAAGTGCGACAACAACGGATCAGCTGCCGGCACTAGCCAGACTGATAAGTTTTATCTGATAGAAGGAGTAAAGCTGCCGGATTTGGGGGATAAGGTTACTCAAAGAGAGGTTGTGAATTTGGTTTCGTGTGCAGAGGTTTGTTCTAGGAATTGCTCTTGCAGGGCTTACTTTTTCTTGGATTCAATTGGGTGCATGATTTGGGCTGTTGATCTTGTCGACATCAATGTTTTCTCTACTGGCGGCAATGATTTGTATCTGCGTGTTGCGGCGAGCGAATTCAATGAAGGTAGCTTCTGCCATTTTTGTTTTCTGCACATCAAGTGTTTGATCTTGAAGATGGATATGAAAAGACACCAGCTTTTGTGTTTTTATTTATAGGTGACAAGAAAAAGACATTGGCAGTATATATTATTGTGATCATAGTTTCAGCTGGGGTGTTTTTGCTTGGAGGAATCAGCTTCTTGTTCTGTAGTGTTACTTGTGAGTCTATTTTCTCCTTGTTCTGCAATTGGAAGGGGAAAAGAGAAGGTAGTGTTACTTGGGAGCCTATTTTCTCTGAAAGTACTTATCCATGACAGATGCGTAGGCTATGATATTATTTTTATTTTACTAGAGTTCCATTGGAGAGCAAGGAAGAAAGAAGAATCGAAAGAATTTTTAGATGCGATTGAGATGCAGGATCAAGCAAACGATAGAAAATCCCATGAATTGCCTCTATTTAGTTTCAGCACTATTGTGGAGGCAACAGAAAGTTTTTCTCAATCTAATTTTCTTGGAAAAGGAGGATTTGGTTCTGTCTTTAAGGTAAAAGCCAGTATCATTCAGCAAAATAGTGGCCTTACATCTTGAACCTAGGCTAGATGATTATATATAATTAGAAGATTAAATTAAAGTTCCTGTTAACTTATAATTGACTGTAAATTAACTAGCATCATACATCAAGAAGCTTGAAAATAATATTTGCTCATTGATATGAAAAACTCTATAGTGTGTATTAAAATTCCCCTATCTTGTAAGAATAGGATCAAATTTTATTTTCATGCATTGTTCTATATTGCTACAAAAGCTATTTGCATTTCAAAGCAATATATTTCATTTTAAGGATTGCTTAGAGGCTTTTTTTTTTTACATTGATGCTATTGAAAGCTTGTATTTACTTTTAAATATGCTTGTTGCGTCCAGGAGTATTCGCGGCGGTAGAGAAATATAAGATTTAACGTCTTAGCGTTGTACGAAAATCCGGCACGCAATCAGATAAGTGAGAGAGGGTCTAGCATTTATGAGACACCAAGATTTTTACGTGGAAAACCCCTGAAAAGGGGGAAAAACCACGGGGCCTAGCCCAGTTTGAACGAATCCACTAGTATTGCAGTCGATTACAAATGAGGTCCTTCCTTGGTGGAAGGCCTTAGCTTGATGTACATCTTATGGAGTACATTACATGATGTAAATACAAAGGATCACTATTGACATGTTCACTTTGTTAGAAGGACTGCAGTCGGCGGGCGACGTAGGTCAGGAGGACCGTAGTCAGCTGGCGACGGAGGACTGTAATCGGCGGGCGACATAAGTCAGGAGGACCGTAGTCAACGGGCGACGGATGTCGGAAAGACTGTAGTCGGCGGGCGACGTAAGTCAGGAGGACCGTAGTCGACGGGCGACGGATGTCGGAAAGACTGTAGTCGGCGGGCGACGTAAGTCAGGAGGACCGTAGTCGGCTGGCGACGGGGGTCGGAAGGACTGTAGTCTGACAACGAAGATCAGTAGGACAGCGTCAGGTAGAAGTCCAGCAATGAAAAGAAATGCATCTTCGCATAGATGTCCATTGAAGTCCGATAACCGGTAGAAGTCTGGCATCGGGTAGAGACTTGGCGAAGAGTGAAGGTCCGACGTCGGGTAGAAGTCCGACGTCGTTGGTGGCAGAGGAGAACTCCGTCTTCACTTGGGCGGAGTTTCGGCGTCAGGAGGGAACTCTCTTGTAAATTGAGAAGAATTTCAGCATCTCATGGAAGTTGTGCAGAATTCCTGCGTTTCCTGAAAATCCGGCAGAGTTCCGGCGTCTTTAGGCGGCAGGAAGAGCTCCGGCGGTGGTCGAGGAGGTGAGGAATCTCCTTTTCCCCTTTCTCCTCTTCTTCTTCTCTCTCTTCCCTTCTTTTTCTTTGGTGTAGAATGAGGGCTTTATTTATAGTTTTTCTGGAGTGGCATAGCCCGTAAATAGGCGTGAGATCAAGGGCGAACATGGAGTGGTTTGAATGGACGGCCGATATTGAATCCTTTGATCATGCACCGTTCGTTGGATATTTGAAGACCTTAATGATGTCGGAATTTGATGATCTTGGGCTCGTTGGATTCGTCTCGTCGAGCCGCTCGATTCGAGTATAAGCTCATCAAAATCGGAGTCCGTTTGGTAACTCAAATTGTGGTTTGAACCTTACAACAGCGCTTTGAACCCATGATTCGGACTCATTTGGGCTCGGATTGGGTTGATCTTGGTGTCGTTAGGTTCGTATTTCTGAGACGCTCAGTTCGACTGTAAGATCGCTGAAATCGGAGTTCATATGCTCCCGAAATTAATTTTTGAAGTTTGCGGATTGATTTTGCCTCGAGATTCGTGCTCAATCAAGATTATTTTGAGATGACGTATCAATGCTTTTTATATCAAAAACGGAAAATATAAGATAAATTGTATAGCCCAATATGCAGACCTAGAAGAGTCAAGGAGATTAAGTAAATTGTCAGGAATCGAATCACACATGCTAGGAGCCACTCGTCTCAGCCTGAGGGGGTCACTTGCCTCATCTCGAGGTGTTCACTTGCTCTTAGGGTCGCTCATCTTATCTTGAGATGGCCACCCACCCGGTCAACTAGAGAAACCATCTTATGCTTATCCAGAGCCGGCAACTTTGTCAACTCAGCCAACTATCTCTCCCAATCACTCACTCAGGGCAATCCTTGGAGCTTATATCTCTAGATTTCTATCTCAATGTCTCTTTTTCTCCTTTTTTTTCTTTCTATTGTTTTTCTCACTTTTTTCTACTTGAACTGAAACACTGTAATATAACACTGCATGTTGGAGTATTACAGTGCTTCAAGCTCGAGTTGGAGACGGAGAGTGGAACGCTGTGATGTTACAACCCAAGCATAGTAGCGCTGCGAGTCAGATTGAACAGTTTTTCTTCTCTCTTTTGTTTATTTCACTTGAAGGGTTACGTCCTTTGGATATTTTAAGTGTCTCTTATATGTTTTGAGTTGAGAACTATAAGTGAGAAGTGAAGAGAGATAAGAAGAGAGTACGAGAAAAGTGATATATACAATTTCTCTTATTTTCATAGTGAATTTCTTGGTGCGGTGTGGCTTCTTGGTCTTTTCCTGGTTTCGGTTTTTTCACGTTAAATCCCGGTGTTTTTTTTTTCCTATTTGTTTCTTTATGTGATTTTGCTTCCCTCCATTTGTCAAGTTAAATGTCAATGTGTCCTCATTAGAACTCTGACCACTTTGTTCACATGTTTGTAATAGTTATATCATCTAATTTGAAGTTTATTCTATATGAGGCTTAGATGTAGCTTCTTATGTAGTCCTTAAAATTCTTTAAATATAGAGTCAAAGTGTCATTTTGGAACATCCATACAATAATCTAGGTGTTGTGTGCTAAATTTAAAATCCTCAGAACTTTTCTCATATGTCTCTCTCTTCTTTTTTAGTTCTTTCATTTTTTTTAAAATATATATATTTTGTACCTGAATATTACGAATCTTGCAAGTAGGGTTCGGGTATTGCCCACGAACAAATCTAGATTCAACATAAATTAAAATTGATTCCACAATATACAATTTTGCATGATATAAGAATTAGTCCTCCTTTATTTATAATCACATGAATTCCACTATATTGCTCAAAGTTGTAATTACTAGAAATGATGCTCTTAGAAACATTTAGATTTTATATGTACGTTGATTCTTGATACATCATCTAAATTTGCCTTGTTAGGGCATTAATCTCTAGGTATATTTGAATTGGATACTTCCAAAATTAAATTCAAGGTTGTTCGAACTTCGATTTTAGCAAACTTGTAGTCAAATTGAACTTCTCGACGAGACGTTTACAACGACACTAAAAATGGTTCAATCTGAGCCGAATGAGCCTAAATCAAAGGTTATGAATCATAATTTTAAACTTCAGGACATTAATTGAATGACTAAATAATCTTCAAATTTACCTTGTTTATAGTCAAATTGAGTGACTCGATGAGATGAATACAACATGCCTAAGATTGCTTAATTCTAACATTATTAATACACTTAAATGTTGAATGAGTTCTTTTAATTAAGGGAATCAATATGAGTCATATGTTAGAATGTTTTATATTATTTTAGGGCATGCCATACTAAAAATTTTATAAATAATCTCATACTCTCTACATGATGGTGGGGATCTTGGAGCTAGAGTATGAACTTTGGCTTGAGAGTCGACAGAGTTTTGAGGCTTTAAGGATCTCAAAGCACCACCGTCTGGTCACCTCCTGGCCGTCACCATCATCCTTTATCACCCACCAACTACAACTACCATCACCCAACTACGACCTTTCGACCTTCGTTGCCCTACTATGGTCCTTGGACCATTGTTTCTTGACTACAACCCCCCTCCACCACTAGACTGCAATACCCTAACCCCTATCACTCACCAACTATGACCACTATCAATTTCAATCCTTTCATCATCGTTGCTAGACTACAATCCTTTGATCTTTAGCGTCCAAAATGGTCTTCTGATCGCCATCTCTCCACTACGGTTTTCTAACTAATGTCACCCCACTACTATCCTCTAACCACCGTCGCGCCACTATGGTTCTCTTACCTCCATTGCCCAACAATAGTTTGTTGACCATCATCGCCCCACTACGACCCTCCGATCACTATTGCCCCACTACATCCCTTTGATCACTGTCGTCCGCCGACTATGGTATGGTCTTCCTATTACCATCGTCTATCGACTACGATCCTTTGACCACTGTCACTTGTCGACTATGATCCTCTGACCTCTGTCACCTGTCAATGATCATTCAAACTTCGTCGCCCGACAACAATTCTCTAACCACCATCGCCCAACAATGATCTTTCAACCACCATTGTCCTACTATAGTGTTTAGATCACCATCACCCCACTACGATTCTCCAATCACCGTCACTAAACTATGTTCCTTCAACATCAATGTCCTCCGACTACAGTCCTCCAACCTCCTTCATTCTACAACAGTCATCTGGCCACCATCACCCCACTACAATTTTCTAATTGTTTTTGCTCGACTACGGTCTTTCTAACACTGTCATCTGTTGTATTAGTTCTGTGTGAAATATAATTGTGTTGATCAATCGGATTGTACTGTTGTCTCGGATCTCAAGTCATTTTCTCATGCTCGTTGGGGGGTTTACCCCCTCCTTGGGTTCGGGTGCTTTGTACTTGAAATTTTTTTATTTGTATGCTGCCCTGGCATTGTGTACTTGAGCGCTCCTAAGTGCCTCAGTGCAGACCGACTGAGAGTAAAGCTTCGCAGCGCTCTAGATTCGGCGCCATAGCGCTCTGTACTCCACAACGCTGATAGTTTGAGCATCGCAGTATCATATAACAGAGGCTTGAGCGCCGCAGGGCTCAAAGCTGGCGCAACGACGCTTTGAGGAGAGCTATACATTTTTCTTCCTCATTTTTTCTCAAGGATTGCTTCCCTTGGATTTATTAACTCGACTTTCTCTTGTATTGTAGTAGTTAAAACAGGAGAACTGTGAGAACGGCGTTAGAGAAAAGAGAAGAAATGAGAGAGTGAGAGAGAAGAGAGATCTGTACATATTTCTCTCCATTTTTATAATGGATTTCTTAGTGTGGTTTGGCTCTGTGGTTTTCTTCCCTATTTTGGGTTTTTCCATATTAAATCTTGGTGTCCTTTTACTTTATGATACTTTTTATTTTCTTGTTTGTTTCATTCCAGTAGTTTATTTCCATCACCAATATGCTGACTCTGGTCCTTCGACCACTGTCATGGTCTTTCAACCTTCGTCATGGTCCTTCGATCTCCATTGTCTAACTACGGTCCTCTAACCTCCATCACCCCGCTATCATCTGATGAAGCACTATCATTCCACTACGGTCCTTTAACTACTATCGTCCGTTGACTATGGTCCTTCAATAATCAATGTCCAACCACATTCATTGGTCCACCTTAGCCGACTATGACCACCTTTGCTTTACTACGATCCTCCAACCTCTAGCACTCCTCGACTATGGCCCTTTAACCTCTTTTGCCCGACTATAATCTTTCGATCTTTGTTGATCAACAACGATCTTTCGACCACTGTCACTTGACTGCGGTCCTTTGACCGTCGTCATTCACCGACTATAATCCTCTTACCACCATCATTCAAATACTATCCTCTGACCACCACTCCTCGCTGACTATGACTCTTTCAATTTACATCGCCTGTTGACTGCAGCTATTCCGACCTTTGTCACCTGCTCACTACGGTCGTTTGACACCCATCGCCCAATGACTATCCTTCGACCTATGTTTTCTAGCGACTACAGACCTCCGACTCCCACCATACAACAACAGTTCTTAGATCTTTGCTGCCAAATTTTGGTCCTCAGATCACTGTTGCTTGACTATTATCTTACAACCACTACCACCCGACAACAGTCCCTTCGACCTCCGTTGCTTACCGCCAACAATAATTTTTCATAGGGCTCTTCCAACTTCAACCAAATAATATGTTCTTTATAGTGCAACCATGCCCTTCCTTAAGGAAGGTTTTCATTTGCAATCGATTATAAATAATTATAAATAATAATTTAATCATTTTAAGGGGGTCAAGCCTTGTAGTTTTTCCTTTTCTCGAGTTTTCTGCATAAAAACCCTTGTGTGTCTTACAATTCCTGCACTAGTCCCTTATTTGTGTGCATTTTGAATCTTCTTACAAAGCTAGCAGCCTAGAACTTTAAACTTTATATTTCTTGAATGTTCCCGCATGCAACAATTCTATTAAATATGTGAAAGTTTTCATCTGCTTGTAACTTTGCTTGTTATGTTAAGAAAAAAAAAATCCTTAGGAGATCCCTTAAGACAATTTTTCACTATATTGCTCAAAGTTATATTTATTGGAAATGATATTTTACATATAAGTATAGGGTGTTTACTGAAAAATATAAATTATTTTAGTTATCTCGAATACATTATGCCATACTATTTCCTCTGACGTTTCCCTCTTCCTATACATCTCTGAAAAATCTTTGTAGCCGTATTTACACTCAGTTGAATTCATGGAAGCTGGGAAGGAATGACCAGAAGAAAAATAGTCTTCAATGGGGATCAAATTATGCTAACCTCAACCAGTTTTCCGATTGTAGCTTAGAATGTAATAATCATCACTGCATTTATGATCCAATTTTTTTACTACTATACCCTTAACACTATAGAAAAGTTCATACCAGTGCTCATCTTACATGTTCTTTCTTGATAGCTTATGCATTTCCTAATAGAACACTGGTAAGGGAATGCCTTTTGCTGGTTTTATAGGGCAAACTTCCAGAGGACCAAGAAATTGCTGTAAAAAGACTTTCTAGGGGTTCAGGGCAAGGATCAGAGGAATTCAAGAATGAGGTTACCCTCATTGCAAAATTACAACACAGAAATCTTGTCAGACTTCTAGGATTCTGTACTGACAAGGAAAATCAGTTGCTAGTCTATGAATACATGCCAAACAAAAGCTTGGATGCTTTTCTTTTTGGTAAGCATGTCTTACTAGCTACCATTCTTCCCAAACACCACCTTATCTTTGTATGCAAAATGATCTCACAAATAAATTTCCATAGGCCCTAACAAGAAAGGACTGCTAGATTGGAAGTCGCGATACCGGATCATCGAAGGAATTGCTCGAGGACTCTTATACCTTCACCGAGACTCGAGGTTACGAATCATTCACCGCGATTTGAAAGCTAGTAACATCTTGCTAGATGCAGAGATGAACCCAAAGATTTCGGACTTCGGTCTTGCGAGAATCTTTAGAAATGACAGCAATGAAACAACCACTAAAAGGGTGGTCGGGACATAGTAAGATTCTTGTTTTAAACAATACAAGACTAGAACTAATACATCGAAATCAAAGCTGAATCTTTTCCATGGAACTACAGTGGTTACATGGCACCAGAGTATGCAATGCAAGGACTATTCTCTGTGAAATCTGATGTCTATAGCTTTGGGGTGCTGCTCCTTGAGATTGTTAGTGGGAAAAGAAGTAACACATATCACTCTGAAGTGGACCTTTATCTCCTTGCTTTTGTAAGTAAAAGAATATTGACATATTATATGGTTTGCAGTTCTAATAATTATATCCAAACTTTGTGTTTGGCACAGACTTGGAGGCTATGGACTGAAGAAAATTTGATGGATTTAGTGGATCCAACAGTAAGGGATTCATGCTCACTTGATGAGGTCTCAAGATGCATCAATGTGGGACTATTGTGTGTGCAAGATAAAGCCAGTGATAGGCCAACAATGGCTTCAATTGTTATGATGTTGGAAAGTGGGATTATTGCTCAACCAATCCCTAAGAGACCAGAATTTTCATTTGAAACTAACTTTAGTGATACCAAATCACATTCATCTGATATAGGATCCACCTCAAACAACACTTCCATCACCATTTTGACAGGGAGATAAGAGCTAGTGGTAATCCTCCAAGTGTAAATTGGATTAATTATTCTATGCAGTCACTGGACACTATTCAGAGGCGAATCAGGATGCGTAACATCATTTTTTTGCTGTGTACTGGAGTTGTTTACCGGGTAATATGGCACATTCTGATTCGCCTCCAAACGATCCGGTGACTGCACATAATAATTTCTTTGTAAATTGGGACTCATTTTTTTGATTTTGTATATGTTTTTTTTTGGGTTTGGGAAGGATGGTTAATAGATTTTTTTTAAAATATGAAAGAGAACTATATGATTCTTTGTATTTATGATCACACCTATTTTTTTTACAGAAAAATGCTATGGTACTTTTAAAATATTTGATGTGTTCTCATTAAGAGAGAGAGTGGAAAAGAGGGGGAGAGAAAATATAATCCTGTATATGGCATTTATTCTCAATGATTTTTTTTAAGGCAATGAGTTGATAGCATGGTATTGTTTATTATTATCTTGTTTTGATTATAACTTGTAATTATATGCATGAAATGAGTTGATGGGATAGCATTATTCTTTATTATTTTGCTTTCATTAATTATATTTTAGGATTAAAATGATCGTGAAAAAATAGAAATTATATATTTTTGTTAGGAGTTAAGAGTATTTGAGCTTGTAGGGAGAGTTTAACATTTTTGATTTATATGGAGATTCAACATGTATATTCATAAGAAAAGAGTTATAAGAGGCATCGAAGTTTTTATGTAAAAAAAGTAGAAGGGAGAAAAATCAAAGGATTTGACCTAGTTGAAATGATTTTGTTAGTGTTTATCTTAAGTTATGAATGATGTTATTTCTTATTATTGTGCAATTTGTTCACAATGTAGCAGGCATAAGCTATATAGAATGAATTATGTGACGAATATTGGCAAAGCATCCTATGACATTGGAGTTATCTTCAAGGGATCGCTTGTTGTATATTTGATTGTACTCTTTTGAGGAGGAAACATCAAAGATTAAGAAATATAACACAAATATTGATGCTAATGTTGGGAGTCATATTGGATGTTGCAATCATGTATTAGCCTTATAACCAATATCAAGTTTTGATATTTGTTGCGGACTAGAAAATACGCGGCGATAGAGATTTAATTCTGCGTCTTAACGTTGTACGTATAACTAGCTCACACACAGAGAACACAAGATTTTTTACGTGGAAAACCCTTAAAAAGGTAAAAACCACGAGGCCTAGCCCAGTTGAAAATGATTCCACTAGACTTTGAGTTGGTTACAAAAGACTGAATCACCTCCAGGGGTGAACAGATTACAATCAATTACTTAAGTAAGATGTCGAGTCCTCAGCAGGACGTAGGGACTGAATGTCGAGCCCTGAGTGGGACGTCGGGTCTTCAGCAGGATGTAGGAACTTAGTGTCGGGTCTTGAACAAGTCGTCGGGTCTTTGGCAGGAAGTAAGGACTGAGTGTCGGGCCTTGAACAAGTCGTCGGGTCTTTGGCAGGAAGTAAGGACTGAGTGTCGGGCCTTGAACAGGTCGTCGGGTCTTCGGCAGAAGGTAGGGACTGGACGTCAGGCCTTAAGGTGGTGGTCTGGCGAGGTTCTGCGGTGGTCCGGCGAGGTTCCTGCGATGATCCGGCGGTGGTCCGGCGAGGTTTCTGCGGTGGTCCGGCGGTGGTCCGGCGAGGTTCTGTGGTGGTCCGGCGATGGTCCGACGAGATTCCTGCGGTGGTCCGGCGGTGGTCCGGCGAGGTTCTGCGGTGGTCCGGCGGTGGTCCGGCGAGGTTCTGTGGTGGTCCGGCGATGGTCCGACGAGATTCCTGCGGTGGTCCGGCGGTGGTCCGGCGAGGTTCTGCGGTGGTCCGGCGGCTGTCGAGGAGGAACCCCTTCCTTCTCTTCTTCCTTCTCTTCTCTTCTTCTCTCTCTTGCTTAGATCCTCTCTTGTGAAGAATGAGGGCTCTATTTATAGATTTTCTGGAGTGGCATGGCCCGTAAATAGGCGTGAGATCAGGGGCGAATAGGGAGTGGTTAAATGGACGGTCGATATTGAATCCTATGGCCGTACACCGTTCGTTGGCCATTTGGAGACCTTAATGATGTCGGAATTTAGCGATCTTAGGCTCGTTGGATTCGTCTCGTCTAGCCGTTCGATTCAAGTATAAGCTCGTCAAAATCAGAGACCGTTTGGTAACTCAAATTGCGGTTTGAACCTTCCAACAGCGCTTTGAACCCTTGATTCGGACTCATTCGGGCTCGGATTGAGTCGATCTTGGTGTTGTTGGGTTCGTATTTCCGAGACGCTCAGTTTGACTGTAAGCTCGTTGAAATCGGAGTTCGGATGCTCCCGGATTTAATTTTTGAAGTCTCCAACTAGTTTTTGCCTCGAGATCCGTGCCTGATCAAGCTAATTTTGTGATGACGTATCAGTTGCCCCCCTATTTTCGGACGCCGAAGCTCCAGGGGTCCGAAAATATAAGTGTCGACAATTTGCATAAGCCGAAATGCCAAAAAATGTGTTCCGAAGGTTAATGGCTTGCTCGAACTTGATCATAGAGGTCTCGTTGAGCTCCGAAAGTGCCGAAATTGAGTCTGGAACGTCGAAAAACATGTCCGGGGACCCCAAAAACGTCGAAATCGGAGTTTTCGGGACGAAAATCGGGCCCAAAATGGGCTAGGCGGCCGGACCGGCCGGACCAGCCGGCCGGCAGGCCGCCGCCGCCGCCGGAGGCTCTGCCGGCCCGCGCTGGAACGCGCGCGGCGGCCCGCCTGGGCCCGCGCTCGCGGGCCCGCGCTGCGGCTTGCGCGGCGGCCCGCCCGGCCGCCTGGGCCACGCCTTGCGGCCCGCGCTGCAGCCCGCGCGGCGGCCCGCCTGGGACGCCTAGGCCCGCCTGGGCCGCCTAGGCCCGCGTGGCAGCCCGCTGGCTGCTCCTCCACCGCCTTATTTGAATGAATGGGCGGGACTGTTCAGCCCACCGACCTAGTGGGCCCCACTAGTGTAGAAAATTGAATTTTTTAAGCTTTTTTAGGCCTTTTTTGGCCGTAAAAATGCATAAAAAATCCGAAAAAAATCCCAAAAAATTCTGAAAAAATTCAGAAAAATTTAGAAAAATTTGAGAAATTAAAAATTCTAGAAACTTCCACTCTTTCTCCCAAAAAGCTATAAATAGGGCCTTAGATCCTTAAGAAAGTTCATTCCTTTCTTCTTCTCCTCCTTTTTTCTTCTCTCCCTCTGTCCTTTCTATTGAGGTCTTCCCTCAGTTTTCTGAGGCCCCTCTCTTGGCAAGGAAGTTCGGAGATTCTCTTCTTTCCTCATCTCCCTCTGTCCTTTCTATTGAGGCCTTCCCTCAGTTTTCTGAGGCCCCTCTCTTGGCAAGGAAGTTCGGAGATTCTCTTCTTTCCTCATCTCCCTCTGTCCTTTCTATTGAGGCCTTCCCTCAGTTTTCTGAGGCCCCTCTCTTGGCAAGGAAGTTCGGAGATTCTCTTCTTTCCTCAACTCCCTCTGTCCTTTCTATTGAGGCCTTCCCTCAGTTTTCTGAGGCCCCTCTCTTGGCAAGGAAGTCCGGAGATTCTCTTCTTTCCTCATCTCCCTCTGTCCTTTCTATTGAGGCATTCCCTCAGTTTTCTGAGGCCCCTCTCTTGGCAAGGAAGTCCGGAGATTCTCTCCTTTCTTCTTTTTCTCCCTCTTTTCTTCGAGAGATCTTGTGGAGTTCTGATGTTTGGTGATTTGCGATGGAGGTCGGATAAACCGTTGTAAGGAGGGAGGTTGAAATGACGGGCATACTTCCAGCATCGGGGAGAAGTATGATGACAGGCAGGAATTCAACGTCGGGTAGTCATACAGTGTCGGGCAGAAGACCGACGAAAGTCTATTAACTGGTAGAAGTCCGATATCTGGTAGAAGTACGAAGTCGGGTAGAGGTGCAGTGCCAGGTACAAGACCGATGAAAAGTCCATCGACGGGTAAAAGTCTGACGACGGTTAGTAGTCTGACGGCAAGTAGAAGTTCGACGCAAGGAGAAGTCCGATATCGTGTAGAAGTACGGCCTCGGGCAGAAGACCGATGAAAGTTCGTCGACAGACATAAGTCCGACGACGAGTAGAAGTCCGCTGACGAGCAGAAGTTCGACGATAAGGAGAAGTTCGATGTCGTGTAGAAGTACGACCTCGGGTAGAAGACCGATGAAAGTTCGTCGACGGGCATAAGTCCGACGACGAGTAGAAGTCTGCTGACGAGCAGAAGTTCGACGATAAGGAGAAGTCCGACGTCGAGTATAAGTACGGTCTCGGGCAGAAGACCGTTGAAAGTTCGTCGAAGGGCATAAGTCCGACGACGAGTAGAAGTCCGCCGAAAGTCCTGCAAGACAAAAGTTCAGCGACAGGAGAAAATTCAAAATTGGGTAGAATTTTAATATTGTGGTGAAGTAAGATAGAAGTCCATTGACGACATTCTGGCGATGTTAACCAAGGATGTATAATCTATCCGAGGTTGTTTGTCAGAGCCTTTACTCGATGATGTTAACCGATATTGGATCCGGCAATGATGTAAGACCTGTCCGAGGTTGTATGTCGGAGACTTTGCTCGACGATGTTAACCTGTGTGGAAGAGGTCGGGAGAATCCACCAATGATGTGAGACCTTTCCAAGGTTGTATGCCGGAGCCCTGCTCGACGACGTTAACTTGTGTGGAAGAGGTCGGGAGAATCCACCAAGGATGTGAGACCTTTCCGAGGTTGTATGTCGGAGCCTTTGCTCGACGACGTTAACCTGTGTGGAAGAGGTCAGGAGTATCCACCAAGGATGTAGGACCTTTCCGAGGTTGTATGCCGGAGCCCTGCTCGACGACGTTAACCTGTGTGGAAGAGGTCGGGAGTATCCACCAAGGATGTAGGACCTTTCCGAGGTTGTATGCCGGAGCCCTGCTCGACGACGTTAACCTGTGTGGAAGAGGTCGGGAGAATCCACTAAGGATGTGAGACCTTTCCGAGATTGTATGCCGGAGCCCTGCTCGACGACGTTAACCTGTGTGGAAGAGGTCGGGAGAATCCACCAAGGATGCAGGACCTTTCCGAGGTTGTATGTCGGAGCCCTGCTCGACGACGTTAACCTGTATGAAAGAGGTCGGGAGAATCCACCAAGGATGTGAGACCTTTTCAAGGTTGTATGCCGGAGCCCTGCTCGACGACGTTAACCTGTGTGGAAGAGGTCGGGAGAATCCACCAAGGATTGATTATCTAGTGATTGAGCTACAATAACGATTATGTATTTGTTCGAGTCAATGATATTAAAGTTCACTACTTTTGCGAATTTATCAATATAATTTTACTCGAAGAAGATAAGGAGATAAAGTCTTACAAAAACATAGCTCCCTAAGACAGCTTAAGGAGGGAGAAGCTACAAACATCACAAACAACATTCAAAATTAAAGACAGACAGTACTGAAGTCACACAATACTAAAGACATACGATACTTAAAACAAGTAGCACTATTGTGCTCTACGCAATTGAAACTTGGTAAGGCGTTGATAGGCCCCCAGCAATGGTTCCAATTTCTCCCACTATTTGGCGATTGTTTACCGGCTGCCTTTGTTGTTGATTCTGCCCCCCAGTCGGACCAACTTCTTCTTGGGCTGGTGTATTCTTGATGAATTGTCGGAGATATCCTTGTCGGATCAGTCTCTCAACTTCTTCTTTGAGCTGCCAACATGCTTCAGTAGTGTGCCCACGGCTACGGTGGAAGTGGCAATATTGCTCTTGGTTTCCGACATTGGGTTTCAAAGGGTGTGGCCATTTTACGTTCTCCTGATCCCGGATGGCCATTAATACATTTGCTTGGGATGTATTGAGTGGTGTGTACTCCTTTTCTTGACGAGGTTCTTGTCGCGGCTGTGAGGGTCGAGGAGGAAAATTGTAGTTTCCTTGCTTATTCCTTTGTGATGGGGGATTCTCCGTCCCTAGGGGATTCTTACGCTTCCCGGTCGTCTGCTCAAATTGCTTTCTATGAGCATTGATGGCATCATCGGCGGAGATTTGAGCCTCTACTCAATGGATTAGATCCGCATATGAATGGACCGTATCTCGCATGAGTGCTGAGTAGAAGGGGCCTGGGCGGAGTCCTCCAAGAAATACACCTCTAAGCAATTCGGGATCTACCCCTGGAATTTGTCGGGCTTCCGTAGAAAACCTCTGGAAGTATTCTTTAAGGGATTCACCCTCGTTCTGACGTATCCCTGAAAGGTGGGAGGAATCTTTAATCGTCCTTCGGTTGGCGACAAACTGTTCGACGAACAATTTGGCCAATTTAACGAATATCGAGATAGATCGGGCAGGCAGTGAGTAGAACCATGTTCGGGCTTGCCCTTTAAGGGTGGCAGGAAAAACTTGACAGAGCAAAGCATCCGGGGCCTGCTGGATATGCATAATAGTGCGGTAGTGGTCGATATGCTCGTAGGGGTCTGAAGTTCCATCATACGAATCAATATTCGGGAGTTTGAATCTTGCCGGAACGGGGTATCGGAGGACAGCTTCGGTGAAAGGTGACGATTCGTGAACGTCCCGTTGGCGAAGGGAGTGTCTTGTACCTCCTGTGGGGAACTCTTCTCGGACTAGCCTCCGCAACTCATTCAGGAGAGTATTGCGGGGGAGTTCAGTAACGTGCTGTTGGTCTAAGTCTTCTGGGACTTCTGGAGGCATATGCTGCCGATGGCCCGTGTGTGAAGGATGGGTAGAGCTTGCTGTGTCAGCAAGCTCATTCTCTGGACGGATTGGAGGGCGCACTCTAGGGGGAGGAAGGGGGACTTCAACATGAAGAACGTCTTCGAAGACTGGCTGGTCTCGAGGGAAGAGAATATCTTCTTGAGGTACTAGTGCTGGTCCTCGAGTCTCCCTTAAGAGTCGAAGGATCTCATTCTGAGATTCCTCCATCTTCCTGATACGCTCTTCTAGGGATGGCCCTGAAGTTCCTTCCCCTGCAGGGTGTCGGCCACCAGGGTGAAAGGAGGCAGATGCCCGTCGTCCTTGATTCAGGGACTGGCTTCCTGATTGATGTGAATTGGAGCGAGAGGCTCCCATGATGCGATGGCTACGTCTGTTTGCCATTGAAGAAGTACTTAGTGCAGTGGGATTGATCTTTCCCACAGACGGCGCCAAACTGTTGCGGACTAGAAAATACGCGGCGATAGAGATTTAATTCTGCGTCTTAACGTTGTACGTATAACTAGCTCACACACAGAGAACACAAGATTTTTTACGTGGAAAACCCTTAAAAAGGTAAAAACCACGAGGCCTAGCCCAGTTGAAAATGATTCCACTAGACTTTGAGTTGGTTACAAAAGACTGAATCACCTCCAGGGGTGAACAGATTACAATCAATTACTTAAGTAAGATGTCGAGTCCTCAGCAGGACGTAGGGACTGAATGTCGAGCCCTGAGTGGGACGTCGGGTCTTCAGCAGGATGTAGGAACTTAGTGTCGGGTCTTGAACAAGTCGTCGGGTCTTTGGCAGGAAGTAAGGACTGAGTGTCGGGCCTTGAACAAGTCGTCGGGTCTTTGGCAGGAAGTAAGGACTGAGTGTCGGGCCTTGAACAGGTCGTCGGGTCTTCGGCAGAAGGTAGGGACTGGACGTCAGGCCTTAAGGTGGTGGTCTGGCGAGATTCTGCGGTGGTCCGGCGAGGTTCCTGCGATGATCCGGCGGTGGTCCGGCGAGGTTTCTGCGGTGGTCCGGCGGTGGTCCGGCGAGGTTCTGTGGTGGTCCGGCGATGGTCCGACGAGATTCCTGCGGTGGTCCGGCGGTGGTCCGGCGAGGTTCTGCGGTGGTCCGGCGGTGGTCCGGCGAGGTTCTGTGGTGGTCCGGCGATGGTCCGACGAGATTCCTGCGGTGGTCCGGCGGTGGTCCGGCGATGTTCTGCGGTGGTCCGGCGGCTGTCGAGGAGGAACCCCTTTCTTCTCTTCTTCCTTCTCTTCTCTTCTTCTCTCTCTTGCTTAGATCCTCTCTTGTGAAGAATGAGGGCTCTATTTATAGATTTTCTGGAGTGGCATGGCCCGTAAATAGGCGTGAGATCAGGGGCGAATAGGGAGTGGTTAAATGGACGGTCGATATTGAATCATATGGCCGTACACCGTTCGTTGGCCATTTGGAGACCTTAATGATGTTGGAATTTAGCGATCTTGGGCTCGTTGGATTCGTCTCGTCTAGCCGTTCGATTCAAGTATAAGCTCGTCAAAATCAGAGACCGTTTGGTAACTCAAATTGCGGTTTGAACCTTCCAACAGCGCTTTGAACCCTTGATTCGGACTCATTCGGGCTCGGATTGAGTCGATCTTGGTGTTGTTGGGTTCGTATTTCCGAGACGCTCAGTTTGACTGTAAGCTCGTTGAAATCGGAGTTCGGATGCTCCCGGATTTAATTTTTGAAGTCTCCAACTAGTTTTTGCCTCGAGATCCGTGCCTGATCAAGCTAATTTTGTGATGACGTATCAATATTAATTATGGTCCTTCGACTACTATCGCCCTAAATATAATGCCTGACCACCATAGCTCAACTACATTCTTCGACCAATGTTGGCCAACTATGATATTTTGACCATCATTGCCCAATTATGATACTCTGGTCATTGTCACCGGCCTGCAATCCCAAACAACCATCGTTTGGCTACAGTTTTCTAACCACCACCACTCAACTATAGTTTCCCAACCATCCCCATTTGTTTATGATACTCCAATTCTTATTGCATGATTATGATATTTTAACTACCTTCGTCTAACTTGGTCTTCTGACCACCATCAAACAACTACAGTCCTCTAAGAATTATTGTCAAAGTAGGTTCTTCAATCTTCAATGCCCAACTATATTTCTCTGAGCACCATCACCTAACTACAGATCTCCGATCATCATTGGCCTCCTTTGGTCTTTTGATCACTTTCACCTCACTTTTATCCTCTGACCACATCATCTAAAAACAGACCTCTAAGCACTATTAGCTGACTATGATTTTCTTGTCACTATCACCCAAGTATATTTCTCTAGCCACCGTAAGCTGGCTATAGTCCTTCGATCACCAACACTCAATTTTGGTCATCCAATCACCATCACTCGACTTTAGTCTTCCAATTAATCACCATGGCATGATTATACTCCTCAAATCATAATCACTTGATTGCCATCCATGACCACTATTTTGTAATTGTAGCCTTCCAACCATGGTCCCCAAACTATGATCATTGAATTGTCGCAACATTGCCCGACTATAGCCATCCAACACTCCATTACTCAACTAAAGACCTACGACCACTATGAATTGACTACAGTCTTTCAACCATTATCCCCTGACATTGATCCTCCAACCAATTCCCCTGACCATTATCATATGGCTACTCGGATGGCCATTAACTTTATCATATGTCATCTCCAATATTGTTAATGCATGTCATCATTAATGAGGTTGATGTCGTTGTCGTCACCAAATCTGATTATTGTTAGCATTATGATTTTATATTGGATTCTTTAGTTTATGGTCTCACTTTCTTGACGAAGTATGATCAAATATATAATAAATGATATCTTAAAGACAACTCCTATTTTACAAAGCTCTTCCAAATTTCACCATAGAATTTGATCAGTAAAGCTTATGCTTATTATATTATATCAACGCTTGTAATTAATGGCACACACTAGTGGAATCATATAAATACAAAGTTAAATTTACATTCATAAAATTAAATTTCATGTAAAACAGAGGATAAAATTATTGTTAAAATGTCTTAATAAAATTTATTATGGAGGAATTTCTAAATTTCTAATTTTATTTTAATATAAATATTATATATTAATAATTAATTAACTTTTATATTATACTGTTTTGAAATGAATTGAAATATTTTAAATTTAAGTTGACTAAAGATTTTTTTTTCCTAAATGGGATTTATTTAATCCGTAATTCACAATAAAAGAAATAAAGTTTTCTTTTTTTAATATTTAGGTCAATTAAGTCAAACCCACACACATCAAATACTCCGACTTTTTGCTTGCGGATTTTTTTTTTTTCAAGAAATTTGAGAGCCTCAGTGTAATCGAGTTGAGGCATTGAGCCGAGCTCAATTTACTCTTGTGCCAAATTTGAGCTTAGTTAATTAATCAAATTTGAGCTCGAATTTAGGCTTAATTTTAACAAATTAAAGTCACCTCATGAGTCAACTTATTTATCAAAAAAAGGGTAAAATTATTCTTATTCAAGTAATTATTGTAATAATAGGATAAAAGGAATAATAAATTAAATATGAAACAACAAAAAATCACTTAAAACAAGGAAGATAAATATAACTCTTACATATTTTTTACTAAATTTATATATATTTTATGTGCATTTAACATTTACATTCTCTTAAAAAAGCCAGCCCGCAAGCTAAAGAGCCGAGTGAAATCTTTCTCAAATTTGACTTGTTAACTCATACTACTCAGCTCATAACGTATTTATCGAATCGAATCCGAGCTAACTCATGAGTCACCTTGACTCACTCACATCCCTATCACACCGAACATTTGATAAGAAAATTTACGAGCGCAAGATTAAACTAACCAAGTAACCTAATAGACTGGCAATTATAAGAGAGAGAGAGAGAGAAACAGATATATATGATAGTCAACGTGTAATAAATATAATAAGGCGCCGTTCCAATTGCTTCATCTGAAACAAATTAAGTATTAAATTCCTCAAATCATAAAGAAGAAGGAAAATAAACTTTTAAGGCAATAATTAATAAGCTATTCTATATTTAAATAATTGCATAAAATGTGTGTTTCATAAGGATTCAGTTGGTCAAAGCTGGTGGAATTTACAAATATTACAAATAAAATATGGTCGTCATTTACACATTTTTTATTATTATCAACCCGGTGCCGTATAAGATCAAAATGATTCATTAATATAAATATTTATATATACATACGGGCGTATTGAGGGCGAGCAGTAGGATGGCAAATGAACCGACAAGTTACTTGTGGCTCGGCTCGATAAAATTAAAGTTCGTTTATGTTCATTTGATAAGGTAAATGAACAAGTTTGAACATTTTTTTTATAAATACTCGATAGCTAAATAAACGAGCTTGAACAACTTGGTGTTTAGTTCGTTTGTGTTTATGAATAGTATTGTTTAATGCTTGTTGCGTCTAGGAGTGTTCGCGGCGGTAGAGAAATATAAAGTTTATCGTCTTAGCGTTGTACGAAAATTCGGCACGCAAACAGATAAGAGAGAGGGTTTAGCATTTATGAGACACCAGATTTTTTACGTGGAAAACCCCTGAAAAGGGAAAACCCCTGAAAAGGGAAAAACCACGGGCCTAGCCCAGTTTGAATGAATCCACTAGTATTGCAGTCGATTACAAATGAGGCCCTTCTTTGGGAGAAGGTCTTAGCTTGATGTACATTTTATAGAGTACATTACATTATATGAATACAAAAAATCACTATTGATATGTTCGTTTGGTCGGGAGGATGGTAGTCGGCGGGCAACGGAGGTCGGAAGGCTTGTAGTCGGTGGGCGACATAAGTCAGGAGGACTGTAGTAGGCTGGCGACGGAGGTCGGAATGACTGTAGTCGGTGGGCGACGTAAGTTAGGAGGACCGTAGTCGGCGGGCGACAGAGGTCAGAAAGACTGTAGTTGGCGGGCGACAGAGGTCGGAAAGATTGAAGTCGGCGGGTGACATAAGTCAGGAGGACCGTAGTTAGCGGGCGACGTAAGTCAAAAGGACCGTAGTCGACGGGTGAAATAAGTCAGGAGGACCGTAGTCGGTTGTCGACGGAGGTCAGAAGGACAGTTGCCTTGCGAGGGAGGTTGGAAGGACTGTGTATGACGATGAAGGTCAGAAGGACGGCGTCAAGTAGAAGTCCAACAATGGAAAGAAATCCATATTCGGATATACGTCCAGCGAAAGTCCGATAACCGGTAGAAGTCCGACATCGGGTAGAAACTTGGCGAAGAGTGAAGGTTAGGTGTCGGGTAGAAGTCCGACGTCTGTTGGTGGATGAGGAGAACTCTGACATCACTTGGGCTGAGTTTCGGCGTCAAGAGGGAACTCTGTCGTTAATTGAGAAGAATTTTCGCATCCCATGGAAGTTGGGCAGAATTCTGGCGTTCTTCCGAATATCCGGCAGAGTTCCGACGGTGGTCGAGGAGGAGAGGATTCTCCTTTTCCCCTTTATCCTCTTCTTCTCTTCTTCTTCTCTCCCTTCACTTGAGTCCCTCTTGTGAAGAATGAGGGCTCTATTCATAGTTTTTTTGGAGTGGCATGGCTTGTAAATAGGTGTGAGATCAGGGGCGAATTGGGAGTGGTTTGAATGGACGGCCGATATTGAACCCTTCGATCGTGTACCGTTCGTTGGACATTTGGAGGCCTTAATAATGTCAGAATTCGGCGATCTTAGGCTTGTTAGATTCGTCTCGTCAAGCCGCTCGATTCGTGAATAAGCTCGTTAAAATCGGAGACCGTTTGGTAACTCAAATTGCGGTTTGAACCTTCCAACGACGTTTCGGGTCCTAGATTTGGACCCATTTGGACTCGAATCGGGTCGAATTTGGTGTCGTTGGGTTTGTATTTCCGAGACGCTCAGTTTGATTGTAAGCTCGCTGGAATCGGAGTTCATGTGCTCTCGGATTTTATTTTTGAAGTTTTCAACTAGCTTTTTGCCTCGAGATTCGTGTCCGATCAAGATAATTTTGTGATGGCGTATCAATGCTCCTAAACAAGCTAAAAAATAAGCTGGATTAGATCTCAAATAAGAAGCTTGATTAGAACTATATTAAAATTTTTAAATATATATATATATATATATATATATATATATATATATATATATATATATATATATATATATATATATATATATATATATATATATATATATATTTACTCGCCGCATCCGCCTAAAATCACAAACAATCCGCTCTATGAAAAAATATAAGATGAATCATAAATTGTTTGTGAATGAGCTCATTTGATATGTCAAAAATACTAATTAGACATGTTTATGATTGGGCTCATTCGATAGCTCAAGAGTAGTAATTAGATAAGTTCGTGAATGAGCTTGTTTGATAGTTTAAAAAACTTCGCTAGATATGTTCACGAACATGCTAGATGTAATTGTTTGCTAGAATGCTCGATATGACTTGTTTGTTAAGTTAATGTACATCCAAAAATAGAGATCATTTATAACTCGTTAAGGCTCATTTGTTTAAAGCTCGATACGCACAAAATGAATCAAATATAAACACACATTAATTTAAACGAACCATTCTTAAACACCAATAAAAAAGCTCAAATCAAACTTAAATCAAACTTGAACAAGCTGAATCACTGATGATAAGTGAACTCAAACATGAAAACACACATATTCGACTTGGCTCGGTTCGATTGTAGCTATAATTATTATTATTAAATTTAATTATTTAAGAATAAAATAATATAATTATTCAACTGTTTAAGAATATAAAGATTAGGAGTTATAAATTATAAGTTCCTTATAATTTTATATTTTATTATTTTAAAATAATAAATTCAAATAAAATTTTCTTAAAACTATAATTACTGATCTTAATCTGTAGATCACATCAGCACTCTATCTCAGTTAATTAGTCATAAATTTATTATGAATTTAAATATTCATTAAATTATTTTTGAAAATTTATTTGATGAGTAATTTAACAAAAAAATATAATTAAAAAATTAGAGACTAGTATATTTAGAACATACGACTCTCGATTGGAGAGGAAACGCTATATCAACCGTCAACATCTCAAAAATTAAAAAATAAATTATCTAACTATCTGAATTAATAGAAAAAAATAATTATGAGTGAGAAGAAGAGTATAATATTTATAGATTTATAAAAGAAAAATATTTCATTTTTTATAGCAAATAATCATAAATACACATCATCTTCTAGAAATAAAATAAAATTATATATATATATATATATATATATATATATATATATATATATTTATTTATTTAAAATTTTTAATATAGTAAGAAATCCATCTCAAACGAAGCCTAAGTCTCAATATTACAGTGACCAAAAGTGTTGCTAAAATTAGCACTTCGATCCAGTGAGCTAATTTGTGCAAATTTATCGATGAATGAATCTGCGTTTTCATATTTAGTTCTAATATTTATTTATTTATTTTCTAAAATTTAGTTTTTATTACGGATGTAAGAGCTGTTTCAAGATTGTAAGCTACGGCATATAGACATTTCGACAGGAAATTAATTAGTTTGCACCTGGAGTTACGGTACAAATATATATGTTTTAGAAAAGAAAATTAAATAAAGATATTATAATTTTAATCAAAATTTTTATTATGAGATATATTAAAAAATTTATATTTTTATTTTAATATAAATAAAATATAAATTATTTTATATTATATTTCTTTTAAAATAAATTTAAGAATAAAAAAATAATTATTATTTATTTATAAGAATATTTTTATGCAAGTTATTTTCTATGCATATTGGGAGGGCTCCCCTTCTCCTCCCTCCACGAAACAGTCAGCTTTTTACCATTCTCAGTTTGATGATGTGGTTTGGTTTATATTTATTTGGCACAAAGGTTATACATTACGTTATGCATGTTATGCTTGGATGGCAATGAAAGGGAAACTTAAGACTGCTAATAATCTTACTAGGAGGGGTACTCCTGCTTACCCCTATTGCTCTTTCTGTCTTGGGAATTTGGAAACTCACTCCCATATTTTTTTTTATTGTGATTATACTTTCTCAATCCTTACTACTGCTTTGCTTCCTTGGACGGTTAAATTCTATCTAAGGCCTAATCTTTTGCAAGTATATGATTTTCTGGGGAGCTATCAGGATTTTGGCAAGACTGAAAAACATTACTGTTTTCTTACTTTGGCTTGTATGATCTATTTTATCTTGAGGGAATGGTAGAAGATTTTCCAATGTTTGGAGAAGTCCAAATGATTTAAAAGGTGCTATCATTAATGCTATTCGAGCTAAATCTAAGCAATGGAAATTTTTTGAGCAACTTAAGGATAACTTGCGGAAATTTTGGCCTGATTTGCTTTTCCTGGTTGTTGGTTGGGCGCGCTTCGACTGTTTGTTGAAGGTTTATTACTGAGGCGCTGTGATGGCCCGTCTTCTTTGGCTTCGGGCAACCTATGTCTCTATGTCTGGATTCGTGGCTTACTATTATGTGTTGGGCAATGACGCCTTTATGATGTAGACCTTATTTTTCTGACTCCGTTCTTTTCTTGCATAATTTTCTTTTACTTTTGATTTGGATGGTATAGTTTCTATATTTGTAATTGTCAGTTTTGATTTTTGTAACTTGGGTGATTAATATAGGGGCTTTTTCCCCCTTTTTTCCCCCAAAAAAATAAAATAAAAAATAAATAAATAAAGGAATATGCAATTTCGTTGACAAATGAGTCCAACTGATGGTTGCAACTTGTAAAGACCTTTGATAATGACAGCACCGTCTTTCAAGTTAGGAACCCTTCTGGAAATTTAAAATAGTAAGGCAATGTTTTAATATGGGAGCTTAGAGACGGTGGATAACCATGGGACGTTAATTAAATATGATGGATTGATGATGAAGGCACCATTTGTTTTTAGTGTCAGCATTATTTTTTGTTTGATAAAGTCTGCAAAATTTTTAAAATACCTGTTGCGTCTAGGAGTATTCGTGGCGGTAGAGAAATATCATATTTAACGTCTTAGCATTGTACGAAAATCCGGCGCGCAATCAGATAAGGAGAGAGTGTCTAGCATTTATGAGACACCAAGATTTTTACGTGGAAAACCCCTGTAAAAGGGAGAAAAACCACGGGGCCTAGCCCAGTTTGAACGAATCCACTAGTATTTGCAGTCGTTTACAAATGAGGCCCTTCCTTGGGAGAAGGCCTTAGCTTGATGTACATCTTATGGAGTACATTACATGATGTAAATACAAAGAGCTACTATCGACGTATTCGCTTTGTTAGAAGGACTGCAGTAGGTGGGCGACGTAGGTCAGGAGGACCGTAGTCAACTGGCGACGGATGACTGTAGTCGGCGGGCGACGTAAGTCAGGAGGACCGTAGTTGGCGGGCGACGGAGGTAGGAAAGACTGTAGTCGGCGGGCGACATAAGTCAGGAAGACCGTATTCAACGGGCGACGGATGTCGGAAAGACTGTAGTCGGAGGGCGACGTAAGTCATGAGGAACGTAGTCAGCTGGCGACGGAGATCAGAAGGACTGTATTCTGACGACGAAGATCAGTAGGAAAGTGTCAGATAGAAGTCCAGCAATGGAAAAAAAATGCATCTTCGTATAGACGTCCAGCGAAGTCCGATAACCGGTAGAAGTCTGGCGTCGGGTAGAAACTTGGCGAAGAGTGAAGGTCCGACGTCGGGTAGAAGTCCAATGTCTTTGGTGGCAGAAGAGAACTCCGGCTTCACTTGGGCGGAGTTTCGGCATCAGGAGGGAACTCTCTTGTAAATTGGGAAGAATTTCAGCATCCCATGGAAGTTGTGTAGAATTTTGGCGTTCTCCCGAATATCCGGCAGAGTTCCGGCGTCTTCAGGCGGCAGGAAGAGCTCCGGCGGTGGTCGAGGAGGTGAGGAATCTCCTTTTCTCCTTTCTCCTCTTCTTCTTCTCTCTCTTCACTTGAGTCCCTTTGGTGTAGAATGAGGACTCTATTTATAGTTTTTCTGGAGTGGCATATCCTATAAATAGGCGTGAGATCAAGGGCGAATTGGAAGTGGTTTGAATGGACGGACGATAGCGAATCCTTTGATCATGCACCGTTCGTTGGTAATTTGAAGGCCTTAATGATGTCAGAATTTCATAATCTTGGGCTCGTTGGATTCGTCTCGTCGAGCTGTTTGATTCGAGTATAAGCTCGTCAAAATCGGAGACCGTTTGGTAACTAAAATTGCGGTTTGAACCTACCAACAGCGCTTTGAACCCTTTATTCGGACTCATTTGGGCTTGGATTTGTTTGATCTTGGTGTCGTTGGGTTTGTATTTCTGAGACGCTCAGTTTGATTATAAGTTCATTGAAATTGGAGTTCGGGTGCTTCCAAAATTAATTTTTGAAATTTCCAACTAGCTTTTGCCTCGAGATTCGTGCCCGATCAAGATAATTTTGCGATGTCGTATCAATACCCAATATAAAATTTTCAAAAAATACTTAAAATATTCATAATCTTAATATCTAAAATATATAAAAAGTTATGTGGTTCAAATTTACATGTGCAAAGTTATTCACATTCTACTTTTTAGTGTCCTAATTAATTATTTTATGTTTGATAAACATTTGCACAAATTCTAAAATATCCATTGTAGATTTTTAGAAAATACTCAAAATGTTTATAATCTTAATCTGTAAAATATATAAAAAGTTACGTGATGAAAGTCTTACCAAATATAAAATTATTTGTGTTTTTCACTAACAGAAATAAAAATTTAATAAGAAAATTTAGAAAAACTTTATATTTTTAAAAAATTAATAAGAAAATTTAGAAAAACTTTATATTAAATACACAAGATTATATGTCATTTGCTCCTTAAAGAGTGTCATGAAATTTCCGACTATACATCAAATGCTTAATTTTTGCCCATTTGAACTTGAATTAAGCCGTTTTGATGTTATCAGTTTAACTTATTAAAACATTCGCATTGAATGTAATTAAGTTCACTAAACTCACAGTTCGGATGGCTCGTAATTTAATCTGAATACTGAGCAAAGATTCATATTAGACAAGATGGCTTTTCTTGTACGTACGTAAATATAAAGAGTTATGTTTGAGATCATGAGAAATTCAATTTCAACAAATTTATAATCAAAATGAATATTATGGTAAAACATTTAATATAGATATATTTCCATGCATATATTTATTTTATAATATATTCCAAGAATATAAAAATTTTAAGGCCTTGAGTCAGACAAACATTACGAAAATTTAATTAAATCAAATTTTAAAAATAATTTTAACCATTTTAAATTCTTCTTTCATAAAGTAATTAGCCTTCAAACGCTCATTAAATTATTTTAAATAGATTTATTAAATAAAGTGGCGATATCTTCTAAGAGAAAAAAAAAGCAATAATGGCCACAAAATTAAAATGTTTTTATACATCATTTTTAAAAAAATTCCTATGTATATATCATATTACATAAATACAAAGCCAAAAAAAAAAACTGTAAGAAAATATATTTTATATGATAGATATATATAATTAATACATCATCAAAAAATTATCTTGATCCTGCACGAATCTTAAGGCAAAATCATGTTGGAAGTTTCAAAAATTAAAATTGAGACCATTTGAACTCTGATCTCTGCAAACTTACAGTTGAACTGAGCGTCTCGGAAATACAAACCCAACGACACCAAAATCGACCCAATCCGAGCTCAAATGAGTCCAAATCAAAGACTCGAAACACTTTTGGAATGATCAAACCACAATTTGGGTTACTAAATGGTCTCCAATCATGACATGTTTATAGTCGAATCGAGCGGCTCGACGAGACGAATCCAACAAGCCTAATATCATCAGATTCTGATATCACTAAGACAGTCAAAAGTCGATTGAACGGTGCATGATTGTATGAATCAAGATTGGCCATCCGAAACACTCCTAATTTACCCTTGATCTTCCACTTATTTACAAGTCATGTCACTCAAGAATTCTATAAATAAAACATCATTTCCTCTTGAACGAAGGAGGGAACCCAAGAGAGAAGAAGGAAGAGAAAGAAGAATGCTCCAGCCGCCTAGCTCCTATTCAATCACAGCCGGACCATCAAGGGACGCCGGAGTTCTGTCGAATAACCACCAGACCATCAAAGGACGTCAAAGTGCCACCCGAAGTCGGATTGCCCCCTGATGCTAAAGTGCTACTGTCGGACCACCGCCTGACACCGGAGTGCTATCGGACCACCACCTGACATTGGAGTGACACTGGATTTTTGCGAAACTTTCAGTTGATATTTGTAATATGGTCGTCTTCAAGGACGAGTCAAACCATTGTGCTTTGCTCAAATTCCAGTGGAATCATTTTCAACTCAGCTAGACTCGTGGTTTTTTCCTTTTCTCGGATTTTCCAAGTAAAAAATATTGTGTTTTTTGTGTATGAGTTGGATATCCGTGCAACGCTAAGACGCAAAATCATAACTCTATCACCACATATATTCTAGCTCGCAACAATAATAAAAAATAATAAATTTAATAATGTAAGAATTTTTTAATTTTAAATTAATACATTTTTTTTCTTTAAAATTCATAATTCCCATTATAAGCATAGGAATATTAAGAGAAAATTACATAAAGATATTATAATATGAGTTACATCAAAACTAGTATTAATATCATAAAGTTTTAATAAATTTTATCTTATCTTGATTTTTATTATAATTATATTTTTAGAAGAATATGTTCATCCAAATGTAAGTCATAAATTAGTAAGATTTTGATTATTTTGTCACCGATCTTTTTAAATATTTCTTAATTAAATGTTACTTTAGTAATTATTTTAATTATAGCATCTAAAAAAAAAAATTCGAAAGGAAGAATGGTCGTCGAAGCTTCTATACGTTTCTTGTGGCTTTTGAGTGCCCTGTAGACTGGGAAGTATAGAAGACCTTGAGAAGCGTGACTTAGGGCTTTCTAGAATCTCTAAAGAACCACGAAACTTCATGTTGCTATTAACCCTAATTTCCATGGAAAATAGTTTGGCGACACCCACCCCCATTGCGTAACATTCCGAGCCGAGCTTAGTATGTGCATGTTCATGTTTCAGTTCATTTATTATCAACTTGTTTAAGTTTGGTTTGACTTTGATTCAAGTTTTTTTATTTGTGTCCAACCTTGATTAGTTTAAATTAATGGGTGTTCATGTTTGATTCATATTCGATTTATTTTGTGCTTATCGAACTTTAAATAAACAAGCCTTATGGAGCTATAAACGAGCTCTACTTCTAGATGTGCATTAATTTAACAAACGAGATATCAACTATTCTAACAAACAATTAAATCTAGCATGTTTGTGAACATATGTAACGAAATTTTTTAAACTATGAAACAAGCTAATTCATGAACTTATCTAATGAATATTATTGAGCTATCAAATGGCCAGTTCATGAACATATCTAGTTAGTATTTTGAGCTATCAAATAAGATCATTCACGCACAAACGATCTATGATTCATCTTATATTTGTTCAGAGATTGGGTTGTTCATGATTTTAAGCGGATGCGGGAAGTAAAAAAAAAAATTAAAAATATATATTTTTAAAACTCTAATGAAGTTCTAATCGAGTTTCTTAGTCGAGATCTAATTGAGCTTCTTAATGAGTTTGCTCACAAGCATTAAACGATATTGTTCATGAAAATAAACGAACTTAATGCCAAGTTGTTCGAGCTTGTTTATTTAGAGTATTTTATCAATTAAAAGTGTTCAAGCTCGTTCGTTTACCTTATCAAAGGAATATGAATGAGCTTTTATCGAGCCGAGCCACGAGTAGCTCGTCGAACGCTCTGTTCATTTGCAGCCCTATCGTTTTTTACGAACTTTTAACTATTCGAGTTCGATATTGGTATAAAATTTCAACTAACAGGCCTAGGGTAATATTTTGAAGATTTCAAATTTGCCTCAAAAACATATAAAGAACTTAATTTTTATATTATCACTGCTGAAATTTTTTTTGACAATAATTACCCCTATACTGCAAGAGAATTGGAGCTTCAAAATAATGTGAATTTTTTTAATGGTGATTTTCTGAAATAGAGATAGCTAGCCTTCATTCAAAAGAAAGACTACAACTCCACTAAAGATACTGAAAATTTTGGTTATCACCTATAACTTTGTTGTGGGCTAGCTAAGATATTTGCGGTGGTAGAGTGAGTAAATTTCTTGTCTTAGTAATGCACAGATATCAAGCACACAAGCAGAAAGAGAGAAAGCAAGACACCCAATCTTTTTTACGTGGTTTTTTCCCGGCGGTAGAGTGAGTAAATTTCTTGTCTTAGTAATGCACATATATCAAGCACACAACAAACTTCATCCATGAAGAATAATTACTTACTTTTGAAAGAGCACAAGAGTATATAAGCGAGACTTCCATCGTCTATCAAAGGTAATATTTTATGAGAAACTACAAAAGGGGGATTATACATCGCCTAAATACAAGGCAATGGCATACCTCATTTAGGAGATAGAATCAAAATCTATAAAAAAGATTTGAGAGAAATGAATTTCTCTCGCAATTGCATTCATGAAGAATTATTCATTGCTCTTCAAGGAGCTGAGGAGCACTGGATATTAAAGAGGATATGCGCTAATGCAAATGACGAATTATGCATTATCTATACAAGCCAGTGGAAGGCTTCTTTCCAAAGAAATATTTGAATTCTCAACAAGAGGAATAAATTTTTTCTACTTGTAAGGGACATTTATTCTTGAAGAGGGGAGAAGAAAAGTATATATATATATATATATATATATATATATATATATATATATATATATATATATATATATATATATATATATATATATATATAAAAAAACTTGAGAGAGAGAATAAAAAAACTCCATTAAAAATATAAAAAAAAATAACATTTATTTAAAAAATAACATATATATTTCTATATTTATATTTTGAGGCAACATGCCAAAGCAAAACGGCATGTCGAGTCATTGTTGGTGGGCCAGTCGATTGAACTTTTGGCCCCGAACAATTCTTTATGTCATGTTTAAGGTTATTATGATCATATTTATGTTTTGAACCAAATTTTGACAATTTTAGAGTTCGGTCTCAATCTCTATATTTACTTATAAAAATAAATATATAGATTAAAAATTTAAGAGTTTCTGATTGATAGCCTCTCAATTAAAAAATGAAAATGAGCTGAGTTTATTAAATTTCGATAATAGCTTATGAAAATTGTAACTCGGTTTTTTTAATAATTATTTAGGATTTTGTCTCCATTAAATTTTTTTTCTTCAAAAACAACTTTTGAAAATTGGAAAATAAAATCTCTTAGCCGCGTGTTGTCATCCCCTTTCATCTCGCAAATGGAATTCAGATCAGAAATCTTTATTCACTTTTCGTATCCTCATTCAAAGCTTCAAACAATCAAACTTGTCGGCTGCGCCATCGGCCCACTAGTGCTCTGCCTCGAAAGGCGTCAACTTTTTTTAAGGAATTTGTAACGTATAAAATCCAATCGGATTCACATTCGTCTGAGGGGGAACCATGGGTGGCTTTTACCCATTCAGCGATTCAACTCTCGCCATTACCCTTTCCTCCGTCCTCTTCGCCTCCATCTTCTTCCTACCCACCACACAAGCAGGACCAAGCTCGCAGCTTTCCCCCGGCGAACCCCTCACTGATGGCGCCACCCTCGTTTCCCCCGGCGAGATATTCGAGCTCGGTTTTTTCAGCCCCGGCAACTCCACAAACCGCTACGTTGGCATCTGGTACCACAACTTCTCCACCTCCACTGTCCTTTGGGTCGCCAATCGCGAGTCCCCTGTTCTCGACACCTCAGGTTCCCTCTCCATCTCCGGGGACGGCAACCTCGTCGTCCTCGATGGCCGCAAGGCCGTTCTCTGGTCATCAAATGTTACATCCTTGTCGTCGAATGAATCCACGGCAGAGCTTTTGGACACTGGAAATCTTATGCTCAACAACTCCGGTTCCAATGTGTGGCAGAGCTTCGACCATCCCACCGACACTTACCTCCCCGGCATGAAGATCGGCCTCGACCTCATCACCAACGTGAACCAGGTCTTCACCTCCTGGCGCAGCGTGGATGACCCGGCAACGGGGAACTTCTCCATGGGCGTAGCGCCGGACCAGTCGACCCAGATCTTCATATGGGAAGGAAGCAAACCGAGGTGGCGCTCTGGTCGGTGGGACGGGCAGGTGTTCATAGGAATACCGAACATGGTGCCTACATACATCTACGGCTTCAAACTCAGCAACTTCGAGCAGGAGAAGAAGATGTATTTCTACTACTCGCAATTTAACAGCTCTCACCGCTACGTTCTCAATCCTGACGGCATCGAACGCCATCTTGTGTGGGCTAACGATACTGAAAAGTGGTATCAGTTCTGGGCGCAGCCGATCACTCAATGCGAGATTTATAACTTCTGCGGAAACAATGCGACCTGCACGAATAGCGCCGATGGCAAATCGCCGATGTGTAGTTGTTTGAAAGGTTTCGAGAGGGAAAGTGAAAACTTGTTCGGTGGGTGCGTGAGGAGGACGCCACTGCAGTGTGAAAGAAACAAAAGCAGCAGCGCCACCGCCGGTGGTCAGCCAGACGGGTTCTATTTGATGCAGGGGGTGAAACTGCCTGACCTGTCCTATTGGGATTCGGGCTCTGTGACTTATAGCCAGTGTGAGGTGGCTTGTTCGGCAAATTGCTCCTGTAAAGCTTACAGCTTTGTAACAGGGATCGGATGTTTAATGTGGGGAAGAGACTTGGTCGACATCCACTTATTCTCCAGTGGTGGGAATGATTTCTATCTTCGGCTCGCCGCATCAGAATTTGGTTAGTCACTGCTGTATATTATTATGATATGCTCTGTTGATAAATTCTTAATTTTTTATTATATTTCTCTGTTCTTGTAGATGATCATAAGAAGGGATTAGAAGGATATGTCATTGCGATCATTGTAGTATCGGCCGTGGTGCTCATAGTAGGAGGAATTTATTTGATGTGGAAGTGCAAGATCAGAATAAAAAGTGAGCTTGTTTTCTTCTACCTTGAACTTAATATATAAAACAAAATATTCTGACTTTGATCTCTCTGGTAATTTTCAAAGGGTTCTATCGAAGACTGATAAAACACCAGAGATCGGTGGAAATAACAAGAACAAATGGAGGTGAAGATTCATCGGGGGAATTTTCTGCAGTGATTGTTATACATGAACAAGAGAAAGGTGGGCACGATGTGTCTTTGTTCAGTTTTCAGACTATAGAAGAAGCAACAAAAAGCTTTTCTTCATCGAATTTGCTTGGTGAAGGTGGATTTGGTCCTGTTTACAAGGTAAAGATTTCCATCATCTTCTGGAAGAGTGCTGGAAATTTAAGTTGCACCAGCTTTTACATTTATGTCAAGTTATATACGTCATGGAGGACGTTAGTTCTATTTACTAAATGCCAAATAGAAAATTTTGGCCCCAATGCTAATCTATTGGATTTAAGGCTTAGCATAATTATGTGTTTTGACACTTCAATTTTTACTCATTTTGATCTGATAGTTAGGAGCTTTGACTATCAATAAGGAGATTTTGAATAATTATTATTAAGAGCGAACTACTTAGTTGAATATTGTTGTCAAATATATGACTTTTTTAGTGCTAGTAGGTTGATTATCTCTATCTGATATAGTAGTTCAAGTACCAATGGTTGAGTGCTGTCGAACAAGTATAAGTAGACAATTATGGCTGATTGGGTGCATGTAGGTGACTTGGTTGGTTGGTTTCCTGATAGGAAACACTTATAGATCTCAAGTATTTCCTATCAATCTTCGGAAAACAACGAGAATTCTCCACAAAAATCCACACAAACTCATAAAAATAGTAGATAATTTGTATTATATGATGAAAAGGAAACGAAAAGTAGCAAGATACAATTGATCTTCTATTCAAGAGCAGGATCGATCTCTCCCAAATCTCTAGACGCCACTAGAGCCCAATGAAAACCTAAGAGATCTCAAATTTCCGCCAAATTCAAGATGCCCTAACCCTAAGAAAATCACCTATTTAAAGCAAACAATAAATAGTAAATACCCAAAAAGCCCTCCCCAAATTCCCTCCTATTTCCTTGATTATTTCCCTCTCAAATCAACTCTCAAATCAGCCCTTAAGTCAGCCCTATTCAATTAGAAAATATTTTCTAATTAATCCCCTTCCAAATCTGCCCCCAAATCAGCCCTATTCAATTAGGAAATATTTCCTAATTAATCCCCTCCAAATCAGCCCCCAATTCTTCAATTAGAAAATATTTCCTAATTAATTCTCTTTGATTAAGAACCTCCCTAAATATCTCTCTCTTGATTGGAAAACTTCTTAATTCCCTCACAATCAAATCAGCTGGTCCATCATTTCCCTTTTTAGGTTGTTGGATGCTTCTTGAGCAACTTGTAGTAGAAGGTTCCATGTAGGAAACTCCTCACAAATGAATTATTCCAATGAGCTAATTAGCTTATATAGCTTAGCCTAAGCTAATAAACACAAATCAATTGTAGCTTGGGTTATCTCATAGAATTGACTTGATCAACTCAATTTGGGTAGATATGGGTATAGATTTGTCCTCCAATTTCTTAGTATTGGATAACCAACGACAAAACAAAATAACGAAAAGACTTGATACCTTAACATTATTCTATACATCGAGGCAACAATGAAGCAGGAATGAAAAAAAAATTTCCTACTATTGGAGACTACCTTGATTGACCTTGCAAACTCAAATCTCATCAAATGGTCGATAAGATCCAACTAGCCTTTATACCAATCGAAGTTTGAAATCTTGAATCTTAGTCTCACACTTCAGGATCTATATTGGAAGAATTGCATTTGTATTTCATTTTAATCATTTAACTGGAACTTACTAATAAACATTAGAAAGAAACATGATTACAATTTGTCTAGAATTGTAGGTAGAAAATTATGCATGGTATTCGAGTCTCATATCATAGGGTCCTTTCCTTTTCCAATATATATATATATATATATATATATATATATATATATATATATATATATATATATATATATATATATATATAATATATATATATATATATATATTGCTCATGGCCTAGTGTCGTAGCACTCACCAAATCAACACCAAAGTGCTATTCCTCAGAATTTTTATGTTTTTCAAATAAATTTATTTCACTGATTTGAGTTATACACTCGGTAGCAGAGGTTCCTTGACATTACACACATAGAATGCCATAGCTAGATTGATAATGCATGGGTGCTTCCATTAAAGCAGTCTCTAGGGTACTCTGAAAATCTTTTCATAGACATCCCTCATTGAATTTACAAACGACTTATTCCAATGAATTGGTTGGCTTAGTTAGACTAGCCAAGGAGGCTAGGCCTAAACTATTAATGTCTTTGCCCATCTCACTAAATTGATATGATTATAAAATGCATGAAACATTTGATCCTAGCTAAACAATCAGCATTGATGTCACTTGTGTGGACCAAAGGTGGATCAAAATAGAGCTTGATCCATAAGTGTTCAAGTTCATTTTAAATTCAAAAGTTTGAGCTTGTCGATGAGGGCCGACCACTTGGATTTCAATGCTTCCATGTTTTTTGTAGGGCATACTACCTGGTGGGCAAGAGATAGCTGTAAAAAGACTTTCAAGGAGTTCTGGCCAAGGCATGGAAGAATTTAAAAACGAGGTCATACTAATTGCAAAACTACAGCACAGGAATCTAGTCAGGCTCTTAGGTTATTGCATCAGAAGGGAGGACAAGATGCTAGTTTATGAATACATGCATAACAAAAGCTTGGATGTTTTCCTGTTTGGTAATTTATAAAATCTTTCTCCTATCTTAAAGTACCTTTCATTATGAATCATTTTCCTTATTTTTCTGTAACTAACAGATGATTTTATAAAACATTTTAGCAGACACAAGCAGGAAACTTCTGTTGGATTGGAAGACAAGATCCAGCATAATTGAAGGCATTGCTCGGGGTCTCCTATACCTCCATCGTGACTCGAGATTGCGAATCATACATCGTGATCTTAAAGCAAGCAACATCTTGCTTGATGAGCATATGAATCCAAAAATATCAGACTTTGGAATGGCGAGGATCTTTGGCAGTGACGGCAATGAAACAACCACAAAGCGAGTGGTTGGAACATAGTAAGCTCTTCACATGAACGACTCTTCTCTTTATGCAAATCAAAACTTACTAAAGAAACATCTCTTACGTGAATTCAGTGGTTACATGTCACCCGAATATGCAATGCAAGGCTTGTTCTCAGTGAAGTCTGATGTCTATAGCTTTGGAGTTCTACTAATAGAGATTGTCAGCGGGAAGAGGAACAGCATATACTATAATTCTGAACTGTCACTGAACCTCTTAGGATATGTAAGTGAAGCATAGTTTTGCTTATAAACACTCTCTGCGGTTGAATAAAAACTTACAAAATGTTTGTTTTTGTAGGCTTGGAAGCTATGGAATGAAGATAGTGTGATGGAGTTTGTGGATTCATCTATAGTAAGTTCTTGCTCAGTAAAGGAGGTCTCAAGATGCATCAATGTGGGGCTGTTATGTGTTCAGGATCGAGCAATCGATAGACCGACAATGTCGTCTGTGATTCTTATGTTGGAGGGTGAGAACTCTATGTGTCCTATGCCGAGGCAGCCTACATTTGCAGCAGAGATGAGCCAAAGTGACACAGACTCGTCGACATTTGATAAAAGGATTGTCTCTGCAAATGCTTCCATTACAATGTTAACTGGGAGGTAGCAGATTTATCGTTGAACCAGTAATGAGTTGAGTAGTATTCACTAGTTAGAGATTTTTTAAGCTTAAATTAGTACCCAAGATGAGAAGTTCTCATTCATAGCAGAAGTAGAGATCAGATAAATTGTTGTATAGTATTAGCCATGAAAAAGTCTTCCCTTGTTTACAACTTTCCTCTTTTTTTCTGTACATAACATATATCTTTTTTTTTTATGTTAGAAAGAAATTATTATCATCTGTTCTTAGTTCTTCTTAGTTCTTCCTTATTAAGTGTGCTTTTGAGATGATTTTTGTTGCAAGAAAGAGCTTTTCATGATCAAATCTGCTACAGTTAATAGCAATAAGATTTTTTATTTTTTATTTTTTGAGAAAAAAAAAACTAGAACGATACTTTTCTTATAATAATTTCATAAAAAATTTACCAATTGCTGCATCCATCCCAAATGAACATATTTTTTTCCTTAGAAATTAGGTCTTCTCTCCAACCAAAATCATTATTTTTTTTTTAAGTTGAAGGGACAGCTTCTCTAAGCTTAAACATATCACATTTAAGGGTGGAACTAGCCTTAATTCTCAGTGGAAGCAAACTTATAAAGAACTAAAAATATAGATCATACAAAATTCAAAGTAAATTCTGATATTGCATTATAAATATTAAGTAAAAAAATTTAGGTTGATCTGTAGAACAACAAATCAAAAGAAAGAATTCAATAATTAGATCAGCTAAACTATCGATTTCCTTTATTTTTTATCCAATATTAAGGATATTAGAGATAATGGCAAAATGGTTAGAATGTTTAGAAAAGATAAGAAGCTTTTCCCAGGATTGATATGAATCCTAGAAAATTTAGCAAAAACATGTAACATTTTCTTAAGAGAAATGACATTCTTAGAAATGGCCTTCTCAAAAACTAAAAGATCCTCTTCATACAACACGTAACTAATTGATTTATCAGCATAATTAAAACCATCAAAAGCATGACTAGTCATACAGTCATATAAAATGTTAGAAAGAGCACGCATCACAATACAAAATAAATTAAGGGGATAAGGGGCAGCCCTGCTTAAGGCAAGAAAAAGAGCCAAAAAAATCTTCCAAGCCACCATTAATACAAACAAAGAAATAAACATTATAAATGTACCCCATGATGCAAGAAAGAAAAACCAGAGGGAAACCTTTTTTGGCTCAATCGAGCCATAAAAGAAATATCTGGAAAATGTATCAAAAGCTTTAAAAATGTAACATTTATCATAGAGCCAATTCAAATGAGTAGCGTTGAATTCATTCAAGAGCTCAGCAGCCAACAAAATATAATTAATAAAAACTCTGAAGCTAGCCTGATTATCATCAATAATGTGAGGCATAATAAGTTTCATCCTCGAAGCCATGATTGTTGACCTTGAATTCATCAAATCCTTTGGTCAAGGGGTTGACTTGGTCAAATTGACCAAGCCAGGCATCAAGACCACCTCTCTTATGTTCAATGGGTCAAACTAAGTCCACTAAGTCTAGACCCAGGCCCTGGGTCAACCTGATTTACCCAAATTGAACCAATCCCTCTCCTTTTGATTTCAAATCAAATCCATACCTCGGCTCAATTTCACACCTTACTTGGATTCAAATGTAATTATTATTTTGAATCTTTTTTTAAATATCTGAAACTCTAATATTTGGTCTAACCTAATTTAATTTTTTTAAAACCCTCTTTAAATACTTTAAACTTTGATAATTCGTAACTATTTCATTTTAAATCAGAAATTTGCGTATAATATCTCAAATTTTTTAGAAAATTATGTATTTTCATTTAAAATTATTTTCAGATATTAAAACTTATTTTTCTAAATTTATTTGTTTATTATTTAATTTCTTAATTACTTAACTATTATTTAATTAATAATATGTTAATTATTTTGAAATTAAAATTTATTTTTTCAAACTATTTTAAATCTTCTCTCGGGTGACCAGTGAATCCATCATGTATATATGAATTGAAATATTTTTAATTGTATTATTTTTAAACTTGTATACTTTTGTATTTAATAGGTGGATTAGTGGATGATTGAGCTCCAATCATTCACTAATCACATCGTTAAGCACGCTTAGTTATTTTTTTGTCATCTTTTGCATGTGTAGGACGTACGAGCACTTAGCTTAGGCCATCCTAAAACTTAGGATTTGATGTGTTTATATTTTTATGTATTCCTTTATGTTACCTCAAGGGTTAGTCTTTCAACTTGATTTAAAACGTACTTAACATAGTGACGCTTAGGACAACAATTAAGGACCCATTTAACAAATTTAAAAAAAAATTATGAGCTAAGATAGATCTCCGATTGATATGAAACTTGGAAAATTTAAACTTAGTGACATTCTAAACCTCCTAGAATTTTCCAAAAAAATTTAAGAATCTTTAAGCCCCTTAAATAATAAACTCTAATTTAACCCTTAATTAAACCCCAATAACTAAAAAAATTCTAATAATTTCACTTTAACTCAAAAAATTACTCATAATATCTCAAACTCTTTAGAATGTAACCCTTAATCTTAAAAAAAAATTTAAAAGCCCATTAATTGGACTTGAATGTAATCCTTAATTTAATTTTAACTAAAAATCACTCTTTTAAATAAATTAAATAATTAAAAATTATTAAAAACGCCAAATTTTCACCAAATACTTGAAAACATCTCTTTAGGTCACTTCTGATCTTTGAGGATGATTCTAAGTAGTTTGGAGCTGATTTGGATCAAAACCCAAAAATGCCCATTTATTAAATAATTTTAATAATCCATTAATTGCCCCAACTTTGAAAATTCATAACTAATTCCAAAAAAATTTAAATTAGGAAAACTAAAAGGTATTTAACTCTAATTAAAATTTAGTATTTATTAAAAATATTAGATTTTTAGAAACCAACCTAAATCAAAGAGTCAACTCTCTAGTCAACTTTAGTTCTTTAACTAGGGTCCGAAACTTCTAAAATTCATAACTTTGCCTAAAAAACATCAAATCTAGAAAACTCAAAGCCTAACTATTTTTCTTAAAATATAATATTTAATTAAAATACTAGAACCCCCAAGTCTAGCCTATTTTTAATAGTGATCTATTGGACTCCCTTAACTTAGCGGGTAGGATGACCCCGGACCTTCTAAAATAGGTTAATTCAATTTAAACTTCAAAGATAATTACCATAAGCATTAAAATTGATCAAAAAAATAAATTAATTAAAAAAGATCCTAATTCATTAATATTTGAACATTAATTAAATTTCCCTTTTAAGCCTTCAACAAACCTGAACACGAAACAACTTGAATTAACTATCATACATAGGACCTATCCAAAGCTACACAAGCCTACTACACACATATAGATTTTCTAGGGCACCAATTCTAGCCCTAGGATTAGGGGCGGTGATTTTCCTTTACTTCTTTATGTGTTGTGATGAGCTTTTGCATGTGACACATGTGTTATTTGCCTTGATTGCTTTGATTTGATTTAATGTGATGATTGTTATGATGTTTATTTTATTGTTATGCTTTCTATACTCTGCTTATGATGTGATTTGTGCGATAGATCACCCATGGATTAGGGGCGCCTTTGATACTAACACTTTCTGCAGATGGTCATGTTTATGCAGCGCTAATAAAGGGAGCAAAAAAAAAATAATTAAGCTTTAAAATTAACTATGTCTTCTGTAGGTGCTTTAGAATACTAAGCCCCTTTTACATTATAAGAGCATGGCCAAGTGTGATTGATATGTGCATTTTATTTTCATATATAAACTGCTTGGGATGTTTCTTTATTTAACCACTTAGGATAATCATGCATGAGAGTTTAGATTTTTTCTTTTTAATAATATAACTTGTAATATTGAGTTGTGAAAGTATTCAAAAGTAGGGTATTTTAAATACTCGGTACCCAAAGAGAAAAAAAACCCCTATATAGGAAATTTCTTATTCATTTGAGTACCCTTCTAGGGGAGGGGACGAACGTTACGGAGCCCGAAGGGAGACGATCCGAATGAAGATGATCTAGAGAAAGACGATCCATATGAAGATAAAAACTTGAAGAAAAAATGTCTTGCTTTTTAGACTTGCGTCATTCAATAGGATTAGAATTCAGATTGTTGTTAGTGGGGTCTGGCTGTCATTACTTTTCTACATACCCTAGGTTGTACTTATATGACATTTGTCATGAATTTTCTCTTTATTTTATTGGGTTGATTTATATTGATGTGTTTATTTTGATTGTGTAGTAAAAATTGCATATATGAGGCTTGATTTCGCCAGGCTCTCTAGGATAAAAAAAAATTTTACTCATAACTAAACTTTAATATTCTAGGGATTAAATAACATAGAAGCCTAACAAATTAGGGAATAGCCAGAATCGTTCGGGGTCGCATGCATATTATTATAATTTTCTCTCTCCTTCTATAAGACACTTTTACGTCTATAGGTAGAGTCTGGATAATCTGGTTTATGAGGTTGAGGTGCCGAACATGGGGAAGCCTAGTCATTTTAAAAAAATTATTTTCTTTAAACCTTTTTTAAAGTTCATGCATACTCTATTTCGGACAACTTTTAGGCTGCTTTACTTTTTTTTACTACAATCACAAATTCATTTGAGTAGGGAAAATTTTTAAAAGGATCAAGTTTCATGATAAATTTAAGAGATGGTGCATAAAATAATTTTAATTTAAAAAGAAGCAAAAACGAATTGCAAAATCACGTTTTGTTAGAAAATGCAAAAAAAAAAAAAATTGCATTTTAACAGAAAACGCGAACAGTAATTGCTTTTTCTGTTAAAACTTAATTTTATTATGTTTTAAATCCGGCTGAAATCTTTAAGTTTTTTTTGTTTCAGATTATTAGAGGATGAAAAGAGGAACAATTATTACGTCCTCCGACCGGACGTAGAGGAACGTCCGGTCGGAGGCAAATTCCCGCCAAAAAATGAGTTGTACTGAGCAAATACCGAGCAATACCAAATAATAACGATGAATACCATCATTTGAAGACCCAATACCGAATTATACCGGGCTTTACCGAGCAAATACCGAGTTATACAAAAGTTGTACCGAGTTTTTCCCTGAAAAACTCTGTACAACTCGGTATTTCTCGGTACAGCTCGGTATAACTCGGTATTGGTCTTCAGAGAACAGTATTCCTCATTATTATCAAATAATACCTAGTTGTACCGAGCAAATACCTAGTTTTTTGGTGGGAAATTGCCTCCCACCGGACGTTCCTCTACGTCCTTGCACCGGACGTAATAAAAGTTCTGAAAAGAGGGAGTGTGAAAAGGTAGAGAGAGAAATGGATGGAGAAGGGGAGAGAGAGACCCACAAATGGAGAGAGAGAGAAACATAAAGAGGAAAGTTATTTAAATTTAAATTTTAAAATGTTATTAACATTTTAAATATAATTTAACTAACTTTAATTTTTTTATAAACTTTTTTATTATATTTTAAAGATTTAGTATATTTTAATTATCTTTATTTTTTTAGTAATTTTTTTATTATATTTTAAATATTTAATAATGAGAAATATTAAAACTATTAAAAGTTTGTAAGATATTCAAAAAATTTATAAACTTTTAAATATTATTAAAATTGATATAATCTAATAATATTTAATTTAATAATAAAATTGACATAATCTAATAATATTTAATTTTTTTAGTTTTAATCGTTAAAAAATTTTAATATATTTAAATAAAATTATATTTAATATTTAAATTAAATTATTTTATTTTTGATTTAAAAATAAGTTAAATAAGAAGTTTAAAATAATTTTATTAAAAATGAAAAAATAAGTATTATTCCTTGCTGCTTTTTCATTGTACTTCTGAAAATATTATAGTGAAAATTTATTTTCTACAATCGTAATAGTGAAACTGATATTTCTATAATAATTTCATAATCAATTTTATAAACATTACAGTAATCCCAAATAAATCCTTTAAAACTCTTTTAGGAGACTTGATTAGAAAAGCTCCTACTTGCATTTTCTCCTTCCTTTTCAAAACTGACCACTAAATCCACTGCACACCTTTTTAATAATTGCGCGTTCAGAGCTTCAAACTCGTCGGCTGCGACGTCAATGCGCACGTTGAGTGAATGGGAGATGAATGGAGAGTCTAATAATGATTAATGAGTCTTCCGCTTCACAAATTGCTCTATTCGATAAACATGGGTGGCTTGTACTATTCCGGCGTCTTCTCAGCTTTTATCCTCATCTCCGTCTTTTCTCTCCCAGCAGCAAAAGCGGCATCAAGCTTCCAGCTTTTACCCGGCAAACCCCTACCTGACGGCGCCACTCTCGTCTCCTCCGGCGGCATCTTTGAGCTCGGGTTCTTTTGTCCCGGCAACTCCGCCAATCGCTACGTCGGTATTTGGTACCACAATTTCTCCACCTCCACTGTACTCTGGGTTGCCAATCGCAAGTCCCCTGTCCTTGACAGGTCGGGTTCGCTCGCCATCGCTGATGATGGCAACCTGGTCGTGCTGGACGGCCAAAAAGCTGTCCTTTGGTCATCAAAAGTTACCTCCTTGCAGTCGAATAGATCCACGGCGGAGCTGTTCGACAGTGGCAACCTTATGCTCAACAACTCCGGCGTCATGGCGTGGCAGAGCTTTGATCACCCTTGCGATACCTACCTCCCCGGCATGAAGGTCGGACTCGACCTCATCACCAATGTGAACCAGGTGTTCACCTCATGGCGCAGCGAGGACGACCCGGCGCCGGGGAACTTCTCCATCGGCATTGCCCCTGACCGGTCTACTCAGTTCTTTATATGGGAAGGCAACAAGCCTTGGTGGCGCTCCGGGAGGTGGAACGGACAGGTGTTCATAGGAATACAGAACATGGTGCCGAACTACATCTACGGGTTCAGGCTCAACAATTTTCAACAAGAGAACAAGATGTATTTCTACTACTCGCAATTCAACAGCTCTCACCGCTACGTTCTCACGCCGGACGGCGTCGAGCGTCATCTCGTGTGGGCTAACGACAGCAAGAACTGGTATCAGTACTGGGCGCAGCCATTCAGTACCCAATGCGAGATTTACAACCGGTGCGGAAACAACGCGACTTGTACAGATAGCCTCGATGGAAACTCGCCGAATTGTAGCTGTCTGAAAGGTTTCGAGTTTGTTGGTGGCAACTTGTCGGGTGGGTGCGTGAGGAGGACGCCGCTGCAGTGTGAGCGGAACAATGGCAAAGCCAGCGGTGGCGGTGGGGTTGGCGAGCCTGACGGGTTTTATTTGATGCAAGGGGTAAAGCTTCCGGATTTGTCGGATTGGGATACGGGGCCTTCGAATGATAGCCAATGTAAGGAGGCTTGTTCGACGAATTGCTCCTGTAAAGCTTACAGCTATGTTACAGGGATAGGATGCCTGACATGGGGAAGTGATAATATGATCGACATCCACCTGTTCTCCAGTGGCGGGAATGATTTTTATCTGCGGCTCGCCGGATCGGAATTTGGTAAGAGTCGTCATCTTCTTCTTCTTCTGTTTATTTATTTAATTTATACGAGTTCATTAAAGATCGATCATGTCCGACACGCAACAACACTATAATTTGTTTTCCCTGTTTCTAACTTAAAGCCAAAATAAGTAAAATGTTTGTATGACCATTATAGCATGATTTGTTGATGCCTTTTGTTTATATTCCTTTGTTGTTGCAGATGATCATAAGAAGGGATTAAAAGGATATTTCATTGTGATCATTGTGTTGTCGTCAGTTGTGCTGCTAATGGGAGGCTTCTCTTTGCTGTGGAAATACAAAAGAAGAATGGAAGGTGAGCTTCCTCGCTTTCCCTGTGCTCATTATGTCCTCTGTAAAGCGAGCTGTACGTAACAAATATTGAATGTGGCAGTTTGCAATAGGATACAGATGAGACGCCAGGGAAGTCTTGTGGATCAGAGTGGATCAGTTGGAGGTCATTCTATAGGGTTTTCTTCAGTGATTGATTTGCAAGAACAGGGAAAAGGTGAGCACAATGTGCGTCTGTTTGGTTTTCAGACGATAGAAGAAGCAACCATGAACTTTTCTACATCGAATTTGCTTGGAGAAGGAGGATTTGGCCCTGTGTACAAGGTGAAAATTTACTTCCTCATCTAGTTTGTGATATTATCGAATAATAGGCAATAAAATATGAAGCAAGAAATGCCTAGATTAATGGGAAAAATCCAAGACGTGTAAAGACGATATTGGCTCAATCCCTTCACCACCATCATAGATTTGTTTGTGTAGAATCTGATTTTGTCCATCAATCAGATTGTACTGTTGTCTCGGATCTCAAATCTATTTTTCATGCTCTTTGGAGTGGAGGGACGGATCCTCCCTCTTCAAAAACAGAGAAAGAACTGATCAAATTAGCCCTTCAGACCATAGTTTCAAGAACCATTCTCATGAAAATAACTATTTTCTTATAACTTTGTAGGGCATACTGTCTAATGGGGAAGAGATAGCAGTAAAAAGACTTTCTAGGAGTTCTGGTCAAGGCATGGAGGAATTCAAGAATGAGGTCATACTAATCGCAAAATTGCAGCACAGGAATCTAGTCAGGCTCTTAGGTTATTGCATCAAAAAGGAGGACAAGATGTTGGTCTATGAATACATGCCTAACAAAAGCTTGGATGCATTACTTTTTGGTAGTTTCCACTCCCTTCCTATCTAAAGTATGTAAAATCATGTTTGTTTTTCCTCTCTACCTAACAAATTATCATATAAAACATTTCAGCAAACACAAGTAGGAAACTTCAGTTGGACTGGAAGACAAGATACAACATAATTGAAGGCATTGCTCGTGGTATGGTCTACCTCCATCGTGACTCAAGACTACGAATAATTCATCGTGATCTAAAAGCAAGCAACATTTTGCTTGATGAGAATATGAATCCAAAAATATCAGACTTTGGAATGGCGAGGATCTTTGGCAGCGACGACAATGAAACCAGTACGAAGCGAGTAGTTGGAACATAGTAAGCTGTTGACATTAGCAAATGCTGCTTCCTTTTATGCACATCAAATTTACTAATGAAATATCTTCTATGTGAATTCAGCGGTTATATGTCACCAGAATATGCAATGAATGGCTTGTTCTCAATAAAGTCTGATGTGTATAGCTTTGGAGTACTGCTTATAGAGATTGTCAGTGGGATAAGGAACTCCACATACTACAACTCTGAAGTGTCACTCAACCTGCTAGGATATGTAAGTAAAGCTACAGAGTTTTGATATTAAACAGTTTCTTCGTTTGAATTAACAAAAGAAACATAATTGCATTGTTGTATAGGCTTGGAAGCTATGGAACGAGGACAATGTGATGGAGCTGGTGGATTCATCTATAAGGAGTTCAAGCTCGATAATGGAGGTATCAAAATGCGTCAATGTTGGGCTATTGTGCATTCAGGATCGTGCGAATGACAGACCGACAATGTCATCAGTGATTCTGATGCTAGAGAGTCAGAGCTCTGCTCATCCAATGCCGAGGCAGCCTAAATTTGCAGCAGAGATGAACAAAACTGAGACCAATTCGCACTCTGGAAATGCTTCTATTACAATGTTAATTGGGAGGTAGTCACTTCATTTTTTGAACAAAAGGTGAGTTGTTTGCTCTGTGTTTGATGTGTGCACTCAGCATCAAAAAGTTCGTCCTTGTATGTATCTTGTATGCATTTCTTTGGTTGTTAAAACTCGCAACTTTGGGAGAGATTATTACGTGCTGTGCAGAGTCTGGATATGTTCGGAGGTCAATTAGGACGCGCCACGTCATTCAATGCACAATATATTTGATAATCATTTAATCATCAAATTAATATAGAAAGGACTAATACCATTCCAATCTTCACTAAATCACATTTCATTGAAGAGGGATCATTTAATCATATAAACATGTTAAATTTGATGATCATTTAATCATCAAATCAATATCGTGTGATTTTCAATTATGCTTCAGGCCCATGATTTGGGCTCATTCTAACTTAGATTGAACTATGTTTGGTGTTGTTGCGTCATCTCATCAAAATGTTCAGTTTGATATTTGAATTCAAATGAGTCAAAGTTTAATTTTGAAATTTTTGAATTGAAATAAGCATCAAGATTTGTGCTTGGTCAATATCATTTTTGGTGGCATTCCAATTTTCAAGTTTACCCCTTGTATAATTTGGGACAAATTTTAGAAGTAGCTATAATAAAAAATTTAATTATAAAAAAAAATATTAAAATAAAGAATTAAATCTATATTCCGACTAACAAGCAAGTTGCCCGTAATAGGCAACTTACATTGACATGACATTTTTTTCACTTTTTACTACATTTTTAGGATAAAACTTAAATAAAGTTATATAAAACAGTTATTCATACATAACAACTGACAAAATTAAATTTTATTTATGTCTTTTCTTTAGGATTTAAATTTTATTATATTAAATAAAATTTAATATCCAAGGAAAAAATTTAAATAAAATTTAATTTCTATATTTATTATTTATTTTCAATGGGCCATTGACTATATATATATTATTTTTTATTTTTTTCCGGCCTTTTTTTATACTCCAAAGAAAAATCCTCAAATAAAATATAATTTTTATTTTTGTTATGTATTAATAATCGCTTTATTTGAATTTTATACAACTTTATTTATTATTTTTAAAGGATTTCAACTTTATTTATTTAAATTTTAAAGACGATATATAATGATAACAGGCAAAAAAAATGAATAAAGCTGTTACCAAGTAGAATTTTATTTATGTTCTTTCTTTAAGATTATCCAAAAAAAAAAAAGGCCACTAAAGTTGCAGGTTTTAACAACGAAATAATTGTATACAAAATATATGCAAGGACAAACTTTTTGCTCCTGAGTGCACATAACACACACAGAGAGAGCAAACAACTCACCATTTGTTCCAAAAATGAAACCTCTACCTCCCAGTTAACATTGTAATAGAAGCATTTCCAGATTGTCCAATCCTCGGATCGAACGACTGCGAATTGGTCTCTGTTTGTTTCATCTCTGCTGCAAATTTAGGCTGCCTCGGCATTGGATGAACAGAGCTCTGACTCTCCAGCATCAGAATCACAGATGACATCGTCGGCCTGTCATTCGCACGATCCTGAATGCACAATAGCCCAACGTTGACGCATTTTGATACCTCCATTATCGAGCTTGAACTCCTTATAGATGAATCCACCAGCTCCATCACATTGTCCTCGTTCCATAGCTTCCAAGCCTAATTTTGTTGTTGTAGTTGTTAATTCAAACAAAGAAACTGTTTAATATCAAAACTCTGTAGCTTTACTTACATATCCTAGCAGGTTGAGCGACACTTCAGAGTTATAGTATGTGGAGTTCCTTATCCCACTGACAATCTCTATGAGCAGTATTCCAAAGCTATACACATCAGACTTTACTGAGAACAAGCCATTCATTGCATATTCTGGTGACATGTAACCGCTGAATTCACGTAGAAGATCTTTCATTAGTAAGTTTAATGAGCAAAAAAGAAAGCTGCATTTGCTAATGTCAACAACTTACTATGTTCCAACCACTCGCTTCGTGCTGGTTTCATTACCGTCGCTACCAAAGATCCTCGCCATTCCAAAGTCTGATATTTTTGGATTCATATTCTCGTCAAGTAAGATGTTGCTTGCTTTTAGATCACGATGTATGATTCGCAATCTCGAGTCGCGATGGAGGTAGACCAGACCACGAGCAATGCCTTCAATTATGGTGTATCTTGTCTTCCAGTCCAACTGAAGTTTCCTACTTGTGTTTGCTGAAATGTTTTATATGATAATTTGTTAGGTAGAGAGGAAAAACAAACATGATTTTACATACTTTAGATAGGAAGGGAGTGTAAACTACCAAAAAGTAATGCATCCAAGCTTTTGTTAGGCATGTATTCATAGACCAACATCTTGTCCTCCTTTTTGATGCAATAACCTAAGAGCCTGACTAGATTCCTGTGCTGCAATTTTGCGATTAGTATGACCTCATTCTTGAATTCCTCCATGCCTTGACCAGAACTCCTAGAAAGTCTTTTTACTGCTATCTCTTCCCCATTAGACAGTATGCCCTACAAAGTTATAAGAAAATAGTTATTTTCATGAGAATGGTTCTTGAAACTATACTGGAAGGGCTAATTTGATCAGTTCGCTCTTTGTTTTTGAAGATGAAGGACCCCGCACCCTTTTAGGGAGCACGAGAAATAGACTTGAGGTCCAAAATAACAGTACAATCGTAGATTCCACACAAACTAACAAATCTATGATGGTGGTGAAGGGATTGAGCCAATAAGATTTCAAGGTCATGTAAGTGTGAGCTGCCGCTCTCCGTTTGTATCAGTTTTTTACAGTAGTAAATTCTTCTCCTTTGTCGGTTGTTTTTTACACGTCTAGGATTTTCCCCATTAATCTAGTCATTTCATGCTTCATATTTTGTTGTCTATTATTCGATAAAAATTTTACAAACAAGATGAGGAAGTAAACTTTCACCTTGTACACAGGGCCAAATCCTCCTTCTCCAAGCAAATTCGATGAAGAAAAGTTCATGGTTGCTTCTTCTATAGTCTGAAAACCAAACAGACGCACATTGTGCTCACCTTTTCCCTGTTCATCTAAATCAATCACTGAAGAAAACCTTGTAGACTGACCTCCAACTGATCCACTCTGGTCCACAAGACTTCTCTGGCGTCTCATCTGTCTTCTATTGCAAACTGCCACATTCAATATTTGTTATCTACAGCTTGCTTGACAGAGGATATAATGAGCACAGGGAAAGCGAGGAAGCTCACCTTCCATTCTGCTCTTGTATTTCCACAGCAAAGCGAAGCCTCCCACTAGCAGCAAAACTGCCGATAACACAATGATCACAATGAAATATCCTTTTAATCCCTTCTTATGATCATCTGCAACAACAAAGGAATATAAACGTAAGGCATCAACAAAGCATGCTATAATGGTCATAAACATTTTAATTAGTTTGGCTTTAAGTTAGAAACAGGGAAAACAAATTATAGTATTGTTGCGTGCCGAAAATGATCTTTAATAAACTCTTATAAATTAAATAAATAAACAGAAGAAGAAGAAGAAGATGATGATGATGATGATGATGACTCTTACCAAATTCCGATCCGGCGAGCCGCAGATAAAAATCATTCCCGCCACTGGAGAACAGGTGGATGTCGATCATATCCCTTCCCCATGTCAGGCATCCTATCCCTGTAACATAGCTGTAAGCTTTACAGGAGCAATTCGTCGAACAAGCCTCCTTACATTGGCTATCATTCGAAGGCCCCGAATCCCAATCCGAAAAATCCGGCAGCTTCACCCCTTGCATTAAATAAAACCCGTCAGGCTTGCCAGCGCCACCGCCACTGCCGGCTTTGCCATTATTCCTCTCACACTGCAGCGGCGCCCTCCTCACGCACCGACCCGTCAAGTTGCCACCACCAAACTCGAAACCTTTCAGACAGCTACAATACGGCGAGTTTCCATCGAGGCTGTCTGTACAAGTCGCGTTGTTTCCGCACCGGTTGTAAATCTCGCATTCGGTGATCGGCTGTGCCCAAAACTGATACCAATTCTTGCTGTCGTCAGCCCACACGAGGTGGCGCTCGACGCCGTCCGGCATAAGAACGTAGCGGTGAGAGCTGTTGAACTGCGTGTAGTAAAAATACATCTTGTTCTCTTGTTGAAAGTTGCTCAATTTGAACCCGTAGATGTAGGTCGGCACCATGTTCTGTATTCCTATGAACACCTGTCCGTTCCACCGCCCGGAACGCCACCTAGGCTTGTTACCTTCCCATATAAAGAACTGAGTCGACCGATCAGGGGAAATGCCGACGGTGAAGTTCCCCGGCGCCGGATCGTCGTCGCTGCGCCATGAGGTGAACACCTGATTAACGTTGGTGATGAGGTCGAGCCCGACCTTCATGCCGGGGAGGTAGGTGTCGCAAGGGTGATCAAAGCTCTGCCACGCGATGACGCCGGAGTTGTTGAGCATAAGGTTGCCGCTGTCGAACAGCTCCGCCTTGGATCTATTCGACTGCAAGGAGGTAACTTTTGATGACCAAAGGACAACCTTTTGGCCGTCCAGCACGACCAGGTTGCCATCATCCGCGATGGCGAGCGAACCCGACCTGTCAAGAACAGGGGACTCGCGATTGGCAACCCAGAGTACAGTGGAGGTGGAGAAGTTGTGGTACCAAATACCGACGTAGCGATTGGTGGAGTTACCGGGACAAAAGAAACCGAGCTCAAAGATGCCGCCGGAGGAGACGAGAGTGGCGCCGTCGGGTAGGGGTTGGCCGGGTAAAAGCTGGGAGCTTGATGCCGCTTTTGTTGCTGGGAAGAAGAAGACGGAGATGAGGAAGAAAGCTGAGAAGACGCCGGAGAAGTACATGATAAATTTTCTCAACCTTAAAAATGGAGCTTATTCCAACTTGCATGTATCTTCATAGCAAGCATCTATCAAGCTTTGCTATTTTTGAAATCTTAATTTCTAAGATTTATTGAATTCCATCTGAATTAAATCGTACTTAGTCAAACAGCCCCTAAAATTTGTCGACTCATTCAAAGCATAGGTAGATGAAAGGTAAGGTTGTGCACTTGTGCGCAAAACTAATTATAAATGCATTATTCGATGAGTAACAGCTGAAAACAAGAAGAGAAATCTTACTGATAATACCATAGAAAGAGATCAACAAAGACTCAGAATTGTTAGACTTTCCATTCTCTGAATATTCACTCAACGTGCGCGTTGGCATCGCAGCCGACGAGTTTGAATCTCTGAACGCGCAATTACTAAAAAGGTGTACAAAGGATTTAGTGGTCAGTTTTGAAATGGAAGGAGAGTACGCGATTAGGTGCTTTGAGCTAATGAAGTCTCCTAAAAGTGTTTAAAATGGTCTATTTAGGACGGCGGTAGCTAGTGGTGTAAGAGAGCCGAGTTGACTAATGAGCAAGCCCGAGATTGACTCATTTATAGGCTCTCAAGACAAGCATATCGAGCTCATAAGTCGAATTCAAGCATATAATCGAGCTAGTATATTATACAAGTTCGAGTTCGGGAACAGTTAGACTCGATTCACGAGCTTGTTGAGCCGACTCAATTAAAAAAAAAACTAATATATTAAGAGGACCCCATGACCAAGCAGGAAGACTAAAGAGGGTAGCGAACCTCGAGACCAAGCGTGAAGAGGGCGGCGGACTGCAGGAAATGAACGGGAGTTGTGTACTCGCGTGAGTTGTCTTGTACTCACGTGAGTTATGGGAAGAGGGCCTTCAAGCCTTGTGCGCTCGACCTGTGCGTGTGCGGACCAAGGTGGCCTGCGTGCGCTCGACCAAAGGAGCGGACCTCAGGACCGAGCAGATGGCTTCTGAGCTCAACTGAATAGAGCTAACTTCGTGCCACATGTGCTTGACGGGACGTAGCGAGAATTTGAAACTCACTAGAAGGAAAATCAATCAAGTCGAGCTCGAGCCGCTCAACAAGCCGACCTGCACTGTGATAAGTCAAGCTTGAGCTTCTCTTCCGAGCTCCACTCGAGTTCGAGCCGAAGTTCTGACTAACGAGCCGAGCTCGATAACCCGAAATTTTATGGTCAGGTTCGAGTTGTGTCAAATATTGACACCCTTAACATGCAGTGCAACGAGTTGAGCTCTAGCTCGTCGCCTGTGCTCGACTCGAGTTCAAGCCGAAGTTTTGACTAACGAGCCAAACTCAATAAGGCCACAACTCGACTCTATTCAACTCAACTCTAGCTATAGCGTCTGTAAAATTGATTGTGACGTGGCTATAGAAAAAATCAGCTTCTCTATTATGATTGTATAAAACAATTTTTCACAATAAAATTTGCTAAAGAATAATGAAAAAGCAGCAAGAAAATAGTTCTTAAATGAATTTGTGGTTGTAGTCTAAAGAATTAATTCAGTCTGATAGTTGTCCGAAATTGATCCTAAATTTCTAATGACTTGAACTAATTAAGATTTAAGGAATAGTTTTGGAGAAACATTAGTTCATTATTTTTTTTCAATAAAAATTAATATAAAACATTTTTTTTATTTATTAGTTTGATTAAATCAACTCAAAATATATTTAAATGATGTGCCAGGGAGAGTCAAAATTAAAAATACTTTTGAATTATTTTAAATTTATTATGAATTCAAAAGTTTAATAAGAGCTTATTCAAAAATAAATATATTTATTGAAATATATATTAAAACTAGGGGTGTCAATATTTGACACGACACAAAAACCCGACCCGGAAAATCCGGGTTGAAATATATTAAAACGGGTCGGGTTCGGGTTCCAGAATTTGACCTGTTTAAAAAATGGGTCGGGTTCAGTTTGACCCGACGGGTTTCGGGTCAACCCGCGAACCCGTTTAATTCAAAAAATTTCAAATCCCGCCTCTGCCCGCTGCCCGCCCGCACTGCCCACGGCGCTGCCAGCCCGCGCCAGCACCCACGCTCGCGCCCGCGGCAGCGCTCGCGTGCGCCCCGCTCGCGCTCGAGTCCGCCCCGCTCACGGCTGCGCTCGCGTCCGCCCTGCTCGCCTCCGCCCCACTAGCCTCCGCCCCAGCCGTCCGCCTGCCGTCGTTCCGGCGCCGACAGAACCGAAAACTGAGTCGGGTCAACCCGGCAACCCGCCGGGTCGGGTCCGAGTTCGGATTTCCGACCCGTTTGTCTACCCGGGTCGGGTTAGGGTCGACCCGTTTGAACCCGGGTCAGTTCCGGGTTCGACCCGAACCCGACTCATGACCCGAAATTGACACCCCTAATTAAAACATATTGATATAAAATTTATATGATATGCATGAAAATTATTGAAATTGTTTTGAAATTTATGTTGTATATAAAAAAAAGATTATATTAATCTAAAAATAAACTATAACAGTTCATTTAATATGTTATATATCAAAACATTCTGATATAATATTTTTTTTTTTTGGGAAATTATTTAATTTATAATATAAGATTATCCATTATAGTAGTAACTGATGAATTAGGACTAAGCTCACAGTTGTATGAGTTGGCCCCACCCACATGGCGGCATCAGGAAATGGAAATTTTCGTGATGGTTCTTCAGATTCTTTGTCTGTAATTTTTATCAAAGTCAATGGTTGTTAGATTTGAACTGTTTTCAAATATAGTATAAATTCTAAGCTATTATTGTCGCCTGTCGTCGTTCACTATCATCCACCTCAAAGCCCTCTGTCCGCCAACATAGCTCACCGGCTGCCACAGTCCCAGCAACAGGCCGCCGCTCCCTACCAGCTCGCCACTAGCCACCATCATTTTTCAGCTTTATTTATAATCATTTAATTTTAAGCAAAAATAAAGAAAAAATTATATGTTTTTATTTTACACTCAGCCAAACGTTATATACATTTCAAATATATATATTTTTTACACTAAATATAAGTATTTCTTTAAAAAATATTTGATGATGAAATCAACTGATGGAGATCATGTCTACGCGGCGGAATTTTTATTGCGTCCTCCCACCTGACGTAGAGATACGTCCTCCCACCACTAAAAAACTCCGTTTTTGCTCGGTATTGCTAGCTATTATTTGGTATTAACGAATAATATCATCATGTGAAGACCAATACCAAGTTATACCGAGCTATACCGAGCAATACCGAGCTATACCGAGCAATACCGAGTTTTTTGAAGGAAAAACTAGGTATTTTTTTGTATTGCTCGGTATAGCTCGGTATTGCTCGGTATAGCTCGGTATAACTCGGTATTGGTCTTCACATGATGATATTCTTCTTTAATACCAAATAATAGTTAGCAATACCGAGCAAAAACCGAGTTTTTTAAGGGTGGGAGGACGTATCTCTACGTCAGGTGGGAGGACGCAATAAAAATTCCTACGGTAGAGTGGTCATAAGAAGAAATTCCTGTCATCTCATTCGTGCTCGAATCTCCTAACCGTCCAAAAAAAAAAAACCAACTGATATAGAAATTAAATAAAAATATTATATAAACTATTCCACAAAATAAAAACAATTTAGAAATGAATAAAATCACTTATTTAATATAAAATTGAACAAATAAAGTGAATAAGTTTATAGATCATAGATTGTCATAAACTTGAACTTTTTAAAAAATATAATGGTTATAAATTATAATGACTATTTAATTATAAAAACTATTTTAAAAATAATAATTATTATTAAATATTAGCAATTTTAGATTGCCCAAATAATAATATAATTCTATAATTTGTAACATAATAATTCATATGTCATTAAGAATTGGCATGATGCAACATGCATCTCAATACATATTTGAATTAAAAATTTGTGAAATTAAATTCAGAAATATCTTAGCTCTAATTTCAACAAATTCATAGTTGAAATGAATCTCTCAGTGAGATGAATCTAACGTCAATTAGAGTAGTCCAATCCGAGTTCAAATGAATCCAAATCGAGAGCGGAAAGCGCATTAGAAAAACTCAAGACATTAAATGGAAAACCAAATAATCTCCAAATCTCAAGTGTTTATAATCAAATCGAGCATCTCAATGAGATAAATTTAAATCACTTAATTCCAATATCATTAAGGCACTTAAATGATAAAAAAAAAATCTATGATCGGCTGAATCAATACATACAATCATAGAGAGTGCACCATATTTTAGCTATATATCACACTCATAATATAATTTGAAAAGAACTGTATTTTTATCCTTTAACAGTAACAATCAAAGCTATTTAGATTCCTTCAATAATAAAATGCTATAAGAAATAAATCTATTGCTCAAAACTTAAATATACATCAGTGTTGTTTTACTCAAAATTCAATAGAGTTTAGAGGCTTTTAGAATTCTAGATCTCCACACGAGCCGCTGTCGGGTCAAACCATTATTTGACACTCTTGATCGGACCAACATTTGACAATCGATGTTGGACCACAATTTGACGGTTGGTGGATGGGGGCGGCGGTAAGTGACATTTCTTTTAATATTCATTCCCCTAAGTAAAATGTCATAAGAGTACTATTGAATGTAACATCTTTTTATTTCTGCTCCAATCTCCGCGCCTGAAGCACAAAAGACAATAATTAAGCCTCCCAAGTACTAAAAATTTCGATCAATCATCTAAAAAAAACTATTCTCATGCAGGGATTAAGAAGTAAATGCAATAGCAAAACCAAATCATATCTGTAAAACGACTAAGGCTAAGCCTAATTAAGATCTAAAAAATTCATTAAATAATGAGTGAAATATCTTTAAATTATCTTCTTAATTATTAAGAACATAAACAAAGATGAATAATTGTATTGTTTCCTTGCATGCTTATCTATATCTAATTCAATTCAACAACACCATATTCTTAACCCCATAGGCTGCTTGTTGAAGCAGCTAAAATTCCTTGCTGAAGAAGTAATAGTTATTAATACAAATTAATGTTAGGTTGAAAAGATTTGATATCAAACAAGGGATTAAACACACGTAATAAGTAATAACTTTCTGGAAGGAAGGTGAAAGATGATGGCACCATCATAAAGCATTAAATGAAACGTCAGAAGAGTACAATGCATGTAGCAACCTTTCTTTGCTGCTATTTTTGTTGCAAACAATAGGCATAATAACTAAATATTCCATTCATCATCAAACTTTAAACAAATCAAGGAAAATTTGTTCTATATAGGCAGGATAAATGTTTATGTTTCATTTGGGACGGCTTTCTTATTGCTTCTTAAAGCAATTTTTTAGTATAAATTTTTAATTTTTGTATTGAAAAACTGCTTTAAGAAACAGTAATAAAAATCGTCCCAAACGAAGCCAAAGAAGTCAATGAATTGGTTAATCCAAATCATTTTTACATAATGATACTATAGTATCCAAAGAAACATAATAGAATATTGAGCAAAACATCTTTAAATTAAACCATATCGTTATAAATAGCATCAACAAAGAGAAGTAACAGCATTATTTCACTGAAATAACAGCTTATCTATCCTAACACCTAATTCTTACTACTATAAGAAACGAAGACATGCAATACTCCTGGGCATTCCACATGCACAATCAATAGGAAAAACATGCCCAGCAAAGGATGCCATTGTTCATTCAGGTCCTACAAACTCCAGTAGGAAACCTCAAGTTGTGATGCTTATCTGAAACGCAATGCACACAAAAGCCTAATGCTCCAGTCTTCTAACCACAAAATAAACATCTTCTCTCATAAGCCCCACTATGACATAAGCCTGAGCCTCAAATACCATAATCTAGTTAAATCAAAAAGAATCTGATGTTATCACCTTTCATTTTGTTACCTTGAAGAAAGTAAAGATTGTCAATCTTCTTTGTCCTCATCAAAATAATAATACAGATTAAACTCCACCTTCAACATTGGATCTACACTATTGGAGTAGGAACAACATAAACTTGTGAGATTGCTCTTAATAATTCACACATATGAATGAACTCTCCTGAAGTCCTCACAACTCCATATGTTTTGATCTAAATCATCCATACCTCAATATTTTCATAGTTTATATCCATTACCCATAAGAATATTTACACCATCGACAAATCTATAAAAAAACAAATCTCTATGATGGTGATAGGAAGTGGATGAAATTTCAGCAAAACAAGATAACGACACAAGAAATTTAGAAAGCACAACACTGACACTTTTTTATTGGAAGAACTAAGAAGAAAAGCACAAGATACAGTTGGATGTTCAATAAAATCTCTACCCGTCGGCTATAACCCACTCAAATTAAAACAAAACTAATTACAACAAAGTCAAACATAATCTGAAATCACCTCACAATTAGCCTTAAATAGACTCCCCTAATTCTCTCCCAAATCAACCTCATTTCCCTAAATAATTCCCTCATATTTTAATGCAAATTAGATCTCTATTCCTAATTAATTCCCTCCCCATTCTAATTAAAACTTTCCTAAATAATTTCCCCATGATTCCTCGCATAACGAATATTAACTCCCCTAGATTTTCCCTAAATAACTCTCTATCATATTTGAATTCAAATTAAATTTCTTTCTGATGTAGGCAAAGCTGGTTGTTTGGTGTTCTATGTTTTATTCGAATTGTTTGGTGGTTATTGGATTTCCTGCTGAGTTTCTAGGAAAATTTTGGTTTCCCAAATGATTGGAATTTGATTTTTTATGATTTCTTGTGCTGGCCGTTCCCCTTCCCTATGCTATTTAGGACTGCTTTTTGCTGGTTTCCTGTGCTGGCCGTTCCCCTTCCCTATGATATTTCCTAAGTTTTGTGTTGACTCCTATTGGATGTTTGGGGTGGCTCATTAATGTGAGTGGTTGGTTGTTTTTTCCCTATAAATGGGGTTGTGTTTTGTTGTAGTTTTAGGAATAGAATTGAATAATTTTTTGTTTACAAACCTACAGGTTTTTCTAGCTTGCAAGCTAGCCTCCTTTCCCCTTTCCCTCTACTACTTCGTCTCAGTCTTCTACCTCTTCATCTCTCTCCACGATTCCCACCCCACCTGTACTTTCTTCTCTTAAATTATTGTAAGTCTTAAGTTGTGTCATGTTTTGTTGCAATATAATTTGTAAGTGATTTCTATTAGAAGTTAAAAGCTTTGTTGTGTTCTGTTTAGTGCTTGTATTTGTCATATTGGAAGGAAAGTCTTTTTTTATAGCAATTTTAGTTTGTTTTTGTGTTTTGCATACCTAGTGTTCTCTTACTTGGCTTAGGATTCCTAGGTTGCACCACTTTACCTAATTATTTCCCTACCAATTATAATTAAAACTTTCCTAAACAATTCCCCCTCTCTCTACTTGCCCGCCGCCCACCCTAGTGGGGCCCACCGGCTCAACCACTGGTTCACCAGATGGATAGTGGGATATAAACATCCATAATCAAGCATCCAATCTTCAGTTGAAGAAACAAAATGATATGCAGCTGTCAGTACCAAATTAAATCCATCCATTTTCTCCTCTGCAACTGATTTTGCTTCAAAGCTAGACGTCTTTATAAATCACTTTTCTCCTACAACAGTGCGTTGTCCTTGCTTTTTAGACTTGGACATTGATCTTACTCTTTACTCTTGCTTTCTCCAAGCTCGTAATTGTCCTAAAAAATAGGCCCCAATTGGGCATTCTACTTGCACCTTCTTCCTCAACTATTTTGATAGAAGGGTATACACAACCTCTATCATGAATATTGTATTATTTCCATACAGCTAAGTGGTGAGAATGTGCTCATAAAGGGATGGTAGAGAGCATAGCAAAATCAAAGCTTTACTTTCTCTTCAATTGCCACATTCAAATTGGCCAGATCCAACAGTAGCTAGTTATAGGCATCCAAATATTGTTGAAGTCAAATACCATCTTTCATGCAAAAACAAACAACTATTGTTTCAAATGCGTAAAAATAACTTAGTAACGTACAGAGATTCCAATTTTTCCTACAACTCAAGTATTATGCTCTGATTTTCTATATTTCAAAGAAATTTGTCTCCCAAACTAAGGATGGTTAAATTAGGAGCTCTATCCCCTCCAAAATCGTCATTGGACAAAAGATGATCTCATCTTCATCTTCAAAATATTAAATTCATTGCTCCCATTGAGTTTCTCAAAATTGGCCAGATCCAACAGTAGCTAGTTATAGGCATCCAAATATTGTTGAAGTCAAATACCATCTTTCATGCAAAAACAAACAACTATTGTTTCAAATGCGTAAAAATAACTTAGTAACGTACAGAGATTCCAATTTTTCCTACAACTCAAGTATTATGCTCTGATTTTCTATATTTCAAAGAAATTTGTCTCCCAAACTAAGGATGGTTAAATTAGGAGCTCTATCCCCTCCAAAATCGTCATTGGACAAAAGATGATCTCATTTTCATCTTCAAAATATTAAATTCATTGCTCCCATTGAGTTTCTCAAACTCATATTTGGTACTGTGATGCAGGACTACATGCATGATTTAGGAATTTGCACAAAATATTTAAAGATCAATTTCAGATTTTGTTACTAGTGATTAAAACCACAAAATAAAACTAATAAACGGTCACTTTCGTTTAGGCCAAACTACACCGAATGCTAAACGGAATCAAAACACGTAGGAAAGTTAAAGTAATGCAAGTATGATAATATTCAACATAATCCTAGTTTAACAACGAGATCCAAAAGCCAAGAAGTAGCAAATCCTACGCGTACTAGTGGATGGCAACAAAGGGACACAATCTCTCGCTTTGAACAAATTCTCAAGAAGAATTCGGAATTCGAAAGTAAAAGAATCAAGAAGGAGAAAGAATCACCTTCACGGAGAGACGTTGTAGAAATCCCACGTACCTTCCGAAATTGTCCGTCCAAGGTTAGTTGAATCCTTCTCGAAGAAACGATGTGAATTACTACGAACCTTCCGTTAGTATCTCTTCCTTAGTCTTGATCACAAGGAGTAGCAATTGGTAAGTGGTCTTCTCTTTGGATCAACAATGGTTGAAGTAAATTCGAGGAAAGGCCAATGAGGAGATCCATGCAATCTTAGCCTTCGTACACCAAAACCGGATTCAAACTCCGGATTGATCTCCCATCTCAAATCAATGTAGGACATACCTTGAGAGGGAGTGAAAAGAGAGAGAGAGGGTGGACGGGTGAGAGAGAGGAAGAGGCTAGGGTTATGAGAGAACTAATTGGGAAGAAGAAAATATATGCTATAATCTTCATACCAAAATTATTCTCAGATTTTAAGTAAAAGTGGAGGGAAATTTTTCTGAAATTTGAATTTCAAATACATGTAATCAAGAGCATTAATGTAGCATTAAGGAGGTGGGGACCATGGGTGAGGCCGGCGGCATGGTGAGAGGGAGAGGAGTTGGTTATGTGGAGAATAGTAAAGCTCTTTCCAAATTGATCCCTTTAATTTAGGAGAAGAAAATTTCCACCTAAATCAAATTTGAATTTTGTCATGAAAGACGTTTAAAACTTTCCTAAAATGGAAGAGTTAATTTAGGAAACAATTTGAATTCAAATTCTGGTGAATTTGAATTTCAAATTACCCCAATTAATCTCACTCTTAAATTAGGAAATACCATAAAGAGGCATAAAGGGGTGGGAGGCCGGCGGCTAATGCAAGGGGGCCGGCGGCATGGTCATGGCTAGCGGCTATGGGCGGTGGCCGGTGGCAAAGGGCTTCGGGCAAGGTGAGTTTGTGGTGTTTTGGGGGAAAGGGAATTGGTAGAGGCTATGGCCGGTGGTGGGAAGTAGAAAGGGAAGATGTCGTGGAGAAGGTGATGGTGAAATAAAGAAAAGAAAATAAAAAAAATAACCACGAACCCGGCCGTCTCCAAGGTTGGTGGGTGATGCGATAATCTCCCTCTCCAAGGGATCTCTCCAAAGCTCTCCAAGAACTCCCAAAGGCTCTCACAACACAAGTGAAGAAAGAAATTTTAATAATTGTTCATTAACCATCAAAATACAAGAAGGAGGCTATAAATAGCTCATTACAATGTCATAAAAATAAAAGACTAAAATACCCTCGAGGGGCTACAAGACTCAATCCCTCAAGCAAGGGTAAAAAGGGAAAAAATACAGAAATAAAATTACATCAACTAAAATGATCATGCTGAAATCAAAAATACATCGGGTACATCGTGGCCGTAGATCTACGGCCACGTCGACGGTAGACTTTCCAACTGATGTCCCCATCATTCTCCCGGGATGGGAGAAAACTCGACTCCGTCGAGTAAGCGTCTCTCTCGTAAAGCTCCAAAGCATCCGGGTCTATCCGCTGCAGCTCCTCGCGGTCTATCCACGTGTCCTCCGATTCAGGTTTTCCTCTCCACCTGATCAAATACCTTCTCCTTCCTCCTTCTTTTGTAGAGATAATGTCATCACTCAAAACTGTGTCCACTTTATCAGCCATGGGTGGTTTGGGAATGGTAGGAAGGGGGGGTAAATTTTGGTTTTCCAATGGTGGGGTTATATCAGGCTGTTGCGAGAATGGGTTGGGTGGATTGAAATCAGGGCCTTCATAAGCTACTAGATCCTCAATGTTAAAGGTCGGGTTGATGTTGAAATCCTCGGGGAGGTCTACCACATATGCATTGTCATTAATTTTCCTTAGCATTTTGAAGGGCCCAGCACTCTTGGCGTGTAGTTTCTTAACGGTTCCTTGTGGGAACCGTTCCGGACGAATCCGCACCATCACGAAGTCACCTACTTTAAAAGTTTTAAGTCGTCGTTTTAAATCAGCATATAACTTGTAATCTTTGTTGTTCTTTTCAATATTTTGTGCAATTTCCTTATGCAGTTCATGCAGATGTGATGCAAATGCAGATGCAGACTCAGAAATTATATACCTAGAACTCATAGGAATCAAATCTAAAGGTTGTCTAGGCTTAAACCCGTATACAATCTTAGAAGGACTTAGACCCGTGATTCGGTTGACAGAATTATTGTACGCGAACTCAGCAGCGGGTAGGATAGTGTCTCAGTCTCTAATATGATCCCCAACCAAAGAACACAGTAGGTTTCCCAAACTTCTGTTAACTACTTCTGTCTGACCATCCGTCTGTGGGTGAAAGGCAGTGGAAAATTGTAGCTTAGTACCCATCTTCATCCACAGGGTTTTCCAGAAGTAACTTGTGAACTTAACATCTCGATCCGATACAATGGTTTTGGGTAAACCATGCAAGCGGACAACCTCATTAAAATAGAGCTTGGCAATGTGAGAGGCATCAGATGTTTTGGAACAGGGGAGGAAATGAGCCATTTTGGAAAATCGATCTACGACTACGCATATGGCATCATTCCTACGCAGTGTCTTTGGCAGGCCTAAGATAAAATCCATACTAACGTCCTGCCAAGGACAACTAGGCACCGGTAACGGAGTGTAAAGCCCAGTGTTCTGTTTTCGTTGCTTGGCTAATTGACACGTGTGACACCTAGCAACCATTCTACCTACATCTCTCTTAAGGCTTGGCCAAAAGAAACGGTAATCAACGGCCTCAATCGTCTTATCTCTCCCAAAATGTCCAGCGAGGCCCCCAGCATGAAGTTCCCACACAAGAAATTCCCTAAGGGAAGTGCGAGGTATACAAAGCTTTTGGGCTTTGAAAAGGTAACCATTGTCCAAGAGGAAATCGTCCACGAGGCGGGTGCTGCCCGTGGACAGGGAAGAATAAATTTCTTTGAAGTCTGGGCACTCAAGATAATCCATCTTTATCTGATCAAAACCCACGACTTCCGCTCTCAATTCAAGAGTAGTCATCATCCGTCGGCTGAGAGCATCAGCAGCCTTATTCTCGACCCCCGCCTTATGCCTAAGAGTGTAAGAGTACTCCTGAAGAAATTCTACCCATCGGCCATGTCGGGCATTAAGTTTCTTTTGAGAATTGATGTATCTCAAAGCCTCGTGATCCGAAAAGATGACGAACTCTTGCGGGAGCAAGTAGTGCCGCCAGTAGCGAAGGGATTGGATCACGGCGTAGAATTCCTTATCGTAAGTGGAGTAACGTTGCCTAATATCATTCAACTTCTCGCTGAAATAGGCTACCGGGTGACCCTCCTGGGAGAGGACTCCTCCAATTCCGACCCTCGAAGCATCGCAGGTCACTTCGAAGACTTTAGAGAAGTCGGGGAGTCTCATCACTGGGGCTTCCACCATTCGTTTCTTAATCTCATCGAATGCTCTGGTGGCAGCCGGGGTCCAATGAAAATCACCCTTCTTAAGACAATCAGTAATAGGAGATACTATGGTACTGAAATTTCGGATGAATCTCCTATAGAAGGTAGCTAAACCGTGGAAGCTGCGAACTTCCCGGATGTTCTGAGGAACGGGCCAGTCAACTATGGCTCTCACCTTCTCGGGGTCGGCAGAAACACCTTGTGCAGAAACAATAAAGCCTAGAAAGATGACTTGGTCTACAAGGAAAGTACATTTCTTAGGGTTGGCATAAAGCTGTTCTTTCCTTAAGACATCACAAACTTGCCTAAGGTGGTCAAGGTGTTGATCAACGGAGTGGCTATAGATAAGAATGTCATCAAAATAGACGACAACAAACTTACCCATAAAGGGGCGCAACACCTGAGTCATCACCCTCATAAAAGTGCTAGGGGCATTACTCAGTCCAAAGGGCATGACTAACCACTCATAAAGACCATCTTTCGTTTTGAACGCGGTTTTCCACTCATCACCGGGTCGGATCCGGATCTGGTGGTATCCACTCTTAAGATCAATTTTGGAGAATAAAGTCGCACCCGTCATCATATCAAGCATGTCATCGAGCCTCGGAATAGGGAATCGATATTTGACGGTGATCTTGTTGATAGCGCGGCTATCAACACACATTCTCCAAGTTCCGTCCTTCTTCGGTGTAAGAAGGGCCGGCACCGCGCAGGGACTAAGACTCTCCTTAATGAAACCTCGCTGCAGTAATTCGTCAACCTGCTTTTTAAGCTCAGCATGTTCCGTGGGGTTCATGCGATAGTGTGGCAGGTTTGGAAGGGAGGCTCCAGGGACGAAGTCTATAGCATGCTGGATGTCTCTAAGTGGTGGTAACTAATCGGGGAGATCATCGGGAAAGACATCAGCATACTGTCCTAGAATAGGCTGTACCTCCTCAGGAATGGGCTCGTCAGATTCAGTGGAAATCTCACGGCCAACTAAGGCAAACAAAGGGGCGCCTTGGGCAAACTCAGTAATCAGAACCTTGGCGGTGACAAGGTTCACACCCTTTTTAGATTTGGCTGGGTTGGATTTCGTGGCATCCGTAACCCGGGGTTGTGATGGTAAAAGCTTAATCTTTTTGCCAGCATGTTCAAACACGCAGGTGTTTGAACGCCCATAAATGTGGACATCGTTATCGTAGATCCAGGGGCGACCTAGCAAAATTTGTCCAACATTCATAGCCAACACATCGCACCAGACATTCTCCTTATAAGTGGCAAAGGAGATGGGTACGTGACTTCGTTCCTTCACTTCCAAAGCATTAGAGTTGCCCACGATACCTTATACGGGTTGGGGTGAGGAACGGCAGACAGACCTAACTGGGATACCATGTTGGAGGAAACAGCATTAATGCAACTACCACTATCCACTATGACTTTACAGTTCTTGTCTTTGATTTTGGTGTAGGTATGAAAAATCGTAGTCCTACACCAGTCATCAGTGGGTGTTGGGTGTGATAGTGCACATCTCACCACGCAGATGTGAGAGGTATCCGGCTTTTGAAGGCAATTGAGGACCGTAGTGTCGTCCTCCTCCTCGAAGTATTCGCCTTCTTCCTCGACTTGATGGATCTGATCAACCTCGGGCTCGAGATCTTCCTCAGTCATCTCCTCAACGATCGAAACCTTATAAGGACTGGAGCACTGAGAAGCGATATGCCCATACCCCTGACATCGAAAGCACTTGGTTCCGGGACTGGACCGAGGGGCATCCGTGGTGGGAGGCTTACTTCTAGAATCAGATCTAAGTGCAGGGGGACCCGTGGGTGGTCGGGTTGTGCTCCCCGGAGTAGGTCGTGAAGCAGGAGGGTGCGAGGTGGAACTACCGGCTGGTCTATATGAAGGTCTAGAGTCATGAGATCGACTCGGATGCTGAGGACGGGATTCCTCCAAATCAAGCACTAGGCTGTAGGCGTTCTCCAGAGTAGTGATATTCCGGGCAAAAAGTTCGTTGCGCAAATCTTCCCGCAGTCCGGTACGAAACATCAACAAAATTTGCGCGGGGGTGGTTGAGGTCTCCCCTTTGCAACGAATCAGGTAATCATCGAAGGATGCAATGTAATCCTTAACGGGTTTGCTTCCTTGGGTAAGTCGGTTCCACCTGTCAAGGAGTCTAGGGAAGTACGAAGGAGGTAGGTACTTCTGTTTAAGTTCACGTTTCATGGACGCCCAATCAGTAATGGGGTACTCGTTGCGGGACTCCCTAAGACTTTCTAAGTTCGACCAAAATTGGCTAGCCCTACCAATAAGCTTCATCTCCGCGAACCTAACCTTTCTGGCTTCCGAAATGTTATACCACTTGAAGAAGCTATCCATGCCTTTCATCCAATCAAGGAAGAGTTGTGGATCTAAGGTGCCATCGAAAGTGGGTGCTTCTACCTTGATATTCTTCATCAAGTGAATGTCAGGGTCATGGTTGGTGTCGTGGATGTAATGAGGATTTCGATAAGGGGCACGTGGGGGCCCATCATCTTGAAAAGTATCATCCCCATACATGGAAGGTGGCCTAGAAGGCGTGTAGAGGGGTGCTTGGTTCCTACCTCGTTCTAGGTTATCGAACCGATCAGTTGTTTGTCGCCGAAGCTCCGCTAAGTCGGATTGGTTCTCCTTAAGTTGTTGACTAATCGCGCCCATTTGACCTACCAACAGGTCTAAGGTCCTGCTAAGTTGCTCCGGGTCCATTCCTAAAACACTATGGGAGACTTAGGAGGGGTTCTAAAGAGAAAACAGCAAACCTACAGCAGGGAAAACACTCTATCGGGACTCTAAATGGTGCTGGAAATTCACGGACAGCAAGCTATATGTATGGATTAATGTTCCCTATGCAATTAATGAAGTGGGTGCGCTATGGACAGCACTTAGGGACCTAAAAGATGAACCTACAGCTCACTAAAGGTTGCAGGAAATTCTGGACAGCAAGCATAAAATGGATTTTAACATAAACCTAACAATGTTATGCATGCAGAAAACTTGAACAAAAGTTAGGTAACACCCTAGGAAGTATTCTAGAAAGAAAATTCTAGCCTAACCATGCTCTGATACCAGATGATGCAGGACTACATGCATGATTTAGGAATTTGCACAAAATATTTAAAGATCAATTTCAGATTTTGTTACTAGTGATTAAAACCACAAAATAAAACTAATAAACGGTCACTTTCGTTTAGGCCAAACTACACCGAATGCTAAACGGAATCAAAACACGTAGGAAAGTTAAAGTAATGCAAGTATGATAATATTCAACATAATCCTAGTTTAACAACGAGATCCAAAAGCCAAGAAGTAGCAAATCCTACGCGTACTAGTGGATGACAACAAAGGGACACAATCTCTCGCTTTGAACAAATTCTCAAGAAGAATTCGGAATTCGAAAGTAAAAGAATCAAGAAGGAGAAAGAATCACCTTCACGGAGAGACGTTGTAGAAATCCCACGTACCTTCCGAAATTGTCCGTCCAAGGTTAGTTGAATCCTTCTCGAAGAAACGATGTGAATTACTACGAACCTTCCGTTAGTATCTCTTCCTTAGTCTTGATCACAAGGAGTAGCAATTGGTAAGTGGTCTTCTCTTTGGATCAACAATGGTTGAAGTAAATTCGAGGAAAGGCCAATGAGGAGATCCATGCAATCTTAGCCTTCGTACACCAAAACCGGATTCAAACTCCGGATTGATCTCCCATCTCAAATCAATGTAGGAGATACCTTGAGAGGGAGTGAAAAGAGAGAGAGAGGGTGGACGGGTGAGAGGGAGGAAGAGGCTAGGGTTATGAGAGAACTAATTGGGATGAAGAAAATATGCTATAATCTTCATACCAAAATTATTCTCAGATTTTAAGTAAAAGTGGAGGGAAATTTTTCTGAAATTTGAATTTCAAATACATGTAATCAAGAGCATTAATGTAGCATTAAGGAGGTGGGGACCATGGGTGAGGCCGGCGGCATGGTGAGAGGGAGAGGAGTTGGTTATGTGGAGAATAGTAAAGCTCTTTCCAAATTGATCCCTTTAATTTAGGAGAAGAAAATTTCCACCTAAATCAAATTTGAATTTTGTCATGAAAGACGTTTAAAACTTTCCTAAAATGGAAGAGTTAATTTAGGAAACAATTTGAATTCAAATTCTGGTGAATTTGAATTTCAAATTACCCCAATTAATCTCACTCTTAAATTAGGAAATACCATAAAGAGGCATAAAGGGGTGGGAGGCCGGCGGCTAATGCAAGGGGGCCGGCGGCATGGTCATGGCTAGCGGCTATGGGCGGTGGCCGGTGGCAAAGGGCTTCGGGCAAGGTGAGTTTGTGGTGTTTTGGGGGAAAGGGAATTGGTAGAGGCTATGGCCGGTGGTGGGAAGTAGAAAGGGAAGATGTCGTGGAGAAGGTGATGGTGAAATAAAGAAAAGAAAATAAAAAAAATAACCACGAACCCGGCCGTCTCCAAGGTTGGTGGGTGATGCGATAATCTCCCTCTCCAAGGGATCTCTCCAAAGCTCTCCAAGAACTCCCAAAGGCTCTCACAACACAAGTGAAGAAAGAAATTTTAATAATTGTTCATTAACCATCAAAATACAAGAAGGAGGCTATAAATAGCCCATTACAATGTCATAAAAATAAAAGACTAAAATACCCTCGAGGGGCTACAAGACTCAATCCCTCAAGCAAGGGTAAAAAGGGAAAAAAATGCAGAAATAAAATTACATCAATTAAAATGATCATGCTGAAATCAAAAATACATCGGGTACATCGTGGCCGTAGATCTACGGCCACGTCGACGGTAGACTTTCCAACTGATGTCCCCATCATACTGCTAACAAAGGCTTTGACAACACCATCTCCTAAATTTAACCTAAACAAGTTTGCACTAATACCAATTTGCTACATTGGAGGTGTCCAAAGCTTTCCTTTATGAAAGCCCCAAAGTGAGCAAGCTAATTTAAACTAGCATAAACAAAAACAGCACCACATCCATAATATGTTACAGAAACAATAGAAGTAAATATAAAGACAAAAATACTAATATTTATGTGGTTTGCACATGATTGACCCACATCTACATGGCAAGAAAGAAAAGGTAACTCCATTATCAAAATATGAAGTGCAATTTGATGAGAGTTCAAAATGTGATCAAATTCTCGTAAAAAACTAATGAGGAGATGTAGAAGATTTAACAAAATTAGAGCAACTAATTTCAAAAGAAACCCAAAGAAGAAAAGAAGAAAACTTTTCTCACAAAATCACCAAGATTTAAAAAAAAAAAAAAATCAATCTTCCCTTAAAATCTCCAAACGTAGAAATTCTAAAAAAGTTGGCAAAAACTCCTCTCAATTGCAATCTCCTTCAGGAGTCGCTTTCAACAATTTTTAGAGGACAAGGAAAGCAGGAAAAACATGGTTTGAAGAAAAGCAAAAGAAAAGGGAACATTTATGTTGGGAATAAACACTGCAAAACCAAAACAAACAAGAAAGCAAAAATACAGCGAAAAAGTAAAAAAAAAAATCAAGATTTAACATGGAGAAACTTGAAAACTGGAAAAAACCACAAAACCACATCACACCAAGAAATCCAATATGAAAATTAGGTAAAATTTTACAAATCTCTGTCTCTCGATCTCTCCTTGTTTCTCTTCAAACTTCACACGTGTTTTACACAGAACTGACAAACAGACTCTTATAAATCACCCCAATGGACCCAACCCTTCAAGTCCAACATGAAAAAAGAGAAAGAAAATGGCAACCCAACTTGCAGCACCACAATGCTCCACTCTCTGTCTCCAGCCTGATTGGCATTGCTGGGTTTGGAGCGTCACAATGCTCTGCTCTATCTCCAACCAGCATGAGTGTCTAGGGCCGCTACGCGGTACAGTTGTACGGGGAAAAAATTTCGAGTTCCAGGGAAAAAAATTCGGGTTCGAGGGAGGCCCCCCTGCAACCTCTCAGTGAGCTCGACTGACAAAATTGAGATTTGAGTCCACAATACAACCCGATTGATCGACACAATCAGATTCCACACAAAACTAACAATTTAAACATCCATTCAACTTGATATGCATGGAATAAAAAGTTTGCAGATACTTCAAGCCTAACGGGACATACTTCTTTGCTATGAAATCTCTCCAGGCGATCATTGGATTGAACACAATTAAGCCCCTTCAAAATTACTTTAAGAGATTAGAAATCAGTGGAAGAAGGAGTGAAGACTGGTTGACTAAAAAGGGAAAGCTTTATGAGACATTCCATTGCACAAGTATGTTAGCCTTGCCGAACATAACAAGTTTAAGAACAAGATGCATATAGGCTAGTTATGAAATTACTGCTCTGATCTTCGAATTGATACAGAAATAATATAGAAGTTGAGACACAATATCTATCCCACTCCCACTGAACAATCAAAAATTTAACACGCACTTTTAAAGCTCCAAAAGTTAAGCCTTTTCAAAACAAAGTGTCTGTTACGGAAAAAAAACATTAGTCAATCAAGTCATACATAACTCAAATAGTGAAAACAATAAATATGAAGAAATAGCTATCAGGGCTTACCTTTCATGGTTAAATTTGCCGATTTTTTAGAGTAAGGCAAAATGATTCAAGTGCAACCAATTACCATACTGTTCTTCCTTAACAAGGAATGAACCGACCATGCTCTTTAAAGAGGGGTCAAAGGAGAAGCAACAACGCATGAAAATGTGAAATGACTTTATTTATACAGCCTATTAGAAAAGCATTAGGACTAGTATACTTGGGATTATAACGGATGTCCAGTAGAATTGAATTTGCAAATAAAAAAGAGAAATCAATCAGTAAAACAATGAGGCATTCATCAACCCGATTACAATAACATAAATATGAAGCTGAGGTCCCTCATAAAGAAACAATAAGAATTGACAAAAAGGAAGGATTACACCAATGAAAAAAAAAATTTCCAAGTGCATGGAATAGTCTTTTATGGATATCTGAAACTAAATATGGCATATATGTGAGATGCACAAAATTATTACAACTGCATTACTCGTGGCAACAAATACTCCACAAAAGTGCTTAAAAACATACAAGTCAGTTGCATGTTTATTTACACAAGAATGCAAGTCATTTGCTTCCTGATTAAGGCTTTTTGGGACGGCTTTCTTACTGCTTCTAAAAGCAGCTTTTTAGTGCAAAACTTTTAATTTTTTACTAAAAAGCTGCTTTAAGAAGCAGTAAGAAAGCCGTCCTCAAACAGAGCCTAAGTTGGCAAATGATAATTTACATCCACCCAAACACATCATTAAGATTCAGATTGAAAGTACAACGGACAATGACTTAACAATCTTCAGTAAGCCAAATAGATTTATAAACTAAATAGCAATGCTATGGCTTTAATGTAGTTTTCAAAACATAAAAGAAATGAACACATATTCAAAGGGGTTTTACACCATCCAACTTTCTAATAAGCTATGAAGACACGAAGCCCCATTTCAGTGCAAAAGAAAACCATCCAAGACTTCCCCTAATCTGTAATTATGCTAAGGCCGTATGAGGCCACAACAATATAGAATCGATAGGGCAATCAAAACCACCAATATCACATACCCCTATTCTTTCAAGTGGCAAGAAGAGGAAAAAAAACGGTTCAAATCAAAGAATAACGTTACTGGTTCACTAAATAAATTTCATCCAAATATAAACCAAGTTGTGTCCTTCAAGAGAAAAAAATTGATTTCCCATAACAAGAACAAGAAGAAATGTAGAACCAGCATAAAGCATTCTATTCATAATCATTCTGTTTCACCGAGTTTCCATACAATTTCCTAAAGGAATGTCAAAGATATCATCAAAACTAAAACGCCATCAGTTATAAAAATGTCATAACAATACCACCAATCGACCACATTCACAAAAAGCCCATCCGATCCAATCTAAACCTGTCAGATTCGAAAAGAAAGCCACAAACTAAAACAAATCTTAAGGAGATCTAACTCTTTGCTGGAGCGCCTCATCCACCAATCGCCAAGACTCCTCCATGAGCTCCGGGCTAAGCCGCACCATGAGCGCACAAAACTCCATCTCGCTGAGCGCACCGTCTCCGTCAAGGTCTCCTTCCATCAGCATCCCCCTAAGCTCATCATCACGCATTCCGTTAAGCCCTAGAAAAGCTGCATTCCTCTTAAGGCTGTCGAAGGTGATAAGCCCCCTCGCAGGATCCATCAGAAGACGAAAACCGTTGCAAAGCTCCGCAATCAAACCATCCTCACCTAACTTCTCCGCGATGATGGGGAGGAAATCCTCGAACTCGAAACCTTGTCCGGCCATTTGAATGGAGTTAAAAGATTGAAACTTTCGTAGATGGAATTGAAGAGCAGAGAAGGGGGCTGATGGATGGTTATATAGAAGGCGAGCAGGAAATTCGAGGAAGGAGTGGCCATCGGTGCCAAGTGAGAGGGTCTAGGATTCTTCCAAAGGAAACAACGAAGGTTTGAGGGTTGATAGATTGAAAAAAAGAAGGCGACTTTCTTTGAAGCTGCAGGGTAGGGAGATAATTTAGGGAAGACCGGGTCAGATCCAACTTTACATTGTATTCTCCCCGCGTTTCTTCCATAAATGACCTCAAAATTCTACCTTGCCATTGGGGATGATGAGGGCTTCAACTGTAAAGTACAAATCCAATGAACAAGAAATCGACAGTGGTCCCAGCTGGCGATTTACATCGGAAACTTCACTGGAACAGCTCGGGCCGGCAAAGGCTGCACCTTGCCAGCAGTATTTCGCCGGTTCCATTCAACGTAACTTCAGCAATTGGCACCCTTTAAGAAAAAAGAAACCTAAATTAATTAAAATGAATTCGAATTTCATTATTTTAATTTAAAATGATGATAATATATAAATAAATAAGCAAAATTTATATTGTTATCATTTTAAAATAAAGTTAATAATTTTAAGGCATATTTTAATAAAATTTGAGTAAAAATATTCTTATTATTATTTTTTAGTTAAAGGATATTTGAGGTAAATTTGACTGGTTAGTTCGCTTTTACAATTTGAGTTTAATTTTATTTTAAGGAGATTTACAAATATACCAATTTAATTTCATATTATTTACATCTCGAACTTTCAAATTTTTAATATTTCATAACCACCACTCATATATAACTTCAATATCAAATATATCACACATACATTTCATTTCTATCATCTATGTCATTCTATAAACTTTAATATTCATTCCATGCGCTCGTATTTATTTTATATATGGTAGGTATATAATATTAAAATTTTAGGTATTAAATATGTAAATACCATGAAATAAAATGATATATATGTAACATTTATTTTATGTAGGAGTTGACAACCAACTTTAAACATAAATGTTAGTGGGTATGGATCAATCATAAGAGTAGAGTTTTATTCCCCTAATAAGTCTTTTGATTATGTATTTAATATTGATGTGAATGTATAATCTTCTTTTTCTTGAATCATATGAATTATGTGCACAAGATGGAAACATTAAAAATATGAATCTATTGTGAAATTATAGATATTGGATTCAAATTTGTTTGTAAATGACATCTAACTTTATTAGCAAGAGAACTCTAAAGAAGGCGACCTATGAACCTAGTGAGAATTGAGGGAATAATTCACTGGAGAAAATTAACAGTATAAATGCTCAAGTGCCTTTGAATCTCAATGTTAGTTCTATGTGAAATATGATTGTATCGATCAATCGGTTATACTATTGACTCAAACTTCAATTTATTATTTAAGCTCATAGGGGGTTCCCCCTCCTTTGGGTTTAACGGCCTTGAGCCTAAAAATATTTTTTTGTACAACATTACAGTGTTGCGACACTGTACATTAGTGCGTTGCAGTGTTTGTACACTTGTGCATTGTAATATTGTTAGGATGTACTGTGATAACATTGTAGTCTAGACTTGGAGACAAATAGCATGACACTTTAGTATTCCAAAGAGACATGAGAGTATGCGAGTATTTCTTTGTTAGTTATGAATTGAACAGTGTGAAGAAGTGAAATGAGACATGGAGAGTGTGCAAGAGAAAAAGATTTAAAAAATTTCTCCCAATTTTTATAAATAAATTATTCATGTGGTGTGGTTTCTTGTTTTTTCCCCGATTTTGAGTTTTTCCATGTGAATACTAGTGTTTATTTTTTGTTTTTTTTTTCTTATTTGTTTGATTGCATGCTTTACTTCACAACACTAAATGAGTCGAAATATCCAAAATATTTCTTTTCATCATTTATTTTCAAGGATTCGATGGCTATATCTTACAAAAAAAAAAAATGATTTAATGACTCTCATTGAATCTTGTTCTAGAAATATGTCTCCTTTTAGTTGGCTAAAAGGACAATGGCACTATACAACCTTAATGATCTATCTCTGGGCAAGTTCAATAGTGCTTAGTATGTTTAGGCGAGTAGCATGGGCCTGCAAAAAGTAAGCATATTGGGTTAACCAACAACCTATTTTAGAGCCTAAGGTCGCCTCAATAAAGGAAGGCGAGTGAGTTGTTGTTGTGGAATGAAGAGCTTAATTTTATGATCGTGTGGTGGCAATTTGGTGGGCTGATAGCTTCATGGGTTGGCGAACATAAAATAAGGCACTAGCCCTAGGAGAAAGAGAGTAATTTTGAAGACCGACCTCTTCATATGTGACAAGTGACGAGTTGCTTGCTCCGTGATGACTCTTGATTGCCCCTATGACGGGTGATTCTCCTTCTGTAGACCCAGACAAGTAGGGCTTGATGGTTATAGATGAGTTCATTTGTGGGACCCATTAGGCAGTGGGGGAGCCATAATTTTTTATCTGTGGATACATAAATTTATTATTTTTAAAATATCCTTAAGCATTTCATTAGAACTTGAAATTGACATTGGAGTTTTACTTTTTTATAATAGTTATTATAAGAAGATAAATTTTACAATAATGAAAAAAATTATTGTCTTGCTTATATAAATTAATTTCAACACAAATTTATTTAGACTATGTATTGTCATACTCATCTATTTCAACTATTCTTTTATAGTACATTTTCATATATATATATATATAGCGATGACAAATGATTATTTGTACTTGAATACATAATACATTTTAAAAATATTATCAACATCTTATATAATGACAATTATTCTTAAACAAAAATTAGGTAACACATCTACAAAATGTGTTGGGGGTCCAAGGGAGTAGCGCCCCTTGACGGGATTCGACCTCAAGGGGCAGTGCACCCTAGAACAAATTTTGGTTGTAAGGACATTTTTGAATTATATTTACTATTTCTCTTTGTATTTAGTTCATTGTTCATTAATAATAACATATCTACACAATGTACGTATTTAATTATGATGCGGGCAATTACTTAAAGACCATAGTATTTTAAAACTTTTAAGGGAGCAATTGCCTAAAATTACTTGTAATAACCCCTCTACACAATGTATATAAGTTTGCTAAGGGCAATCGTCTGAAGATCATAGTATTTTAATTTTTTTCAGGGTTGGGGGGGGGGGGGTGTATAAAGAGTTAAAAAAAAGCTTGAGGAGGACAAATTACCTAAAAACCCATGTAATAAACTTTTTTTAAAATTTTTTGGGCGGGGTGGGGCAATTTGGAACTTAATAGTTCCGCCCCTATCAGAGACCTACTAGAATGTGACACGTCACTTTTTGATGTACCTGTATTGTGTACCGGATGATGTGGCATGTTCTTATTGGCCTCTGAACAGTCTCTCATAGAATAATTTATCCATCAATAGAGAGAGAAATGTACCACAATAAATTAAAGTTTAAGAGAGAGAGAGAGAGAGAGGGTGGGACCGTGGAAGCCAAAAATAGCTGCCAAACAAAAAACAACAAAAAAAATGGCAGTTGCGGGCATGAAGAGGGAAAATTGAGAGAAATAAGTGAGAAAAAGGGGGGGTTGCAAATTGAATAAAACAATACATTGGAGCACCAATTTAAATAAAATAAATCAAATTAGTGCAAAAACAATGCAACCCACATCTTCCCTTTCCTTCTTCCTTCACATTTGGGTGTGGATGTCACATTGAAATAGGTCCCAATGACAGTAAAATACGCCGCCTTTCTTTTCCTCCAAGCTGGTGACTAATTTGGTCAACTTCTCTGATTCTCTCTCCTCCCTGCAAGCAACGTAAGTGCTGATCACATGAGCGTAGGTGACTCATTTGTAATTAGTTAATGATCTTATGATAATATACAAAATATCACTTAATAATTTACTAAGTATTGCCATATTTTAATACCAAAGATGATGAACAATAGTGAGGCTAATTTAGATTTTAGCTAAAATTATTTTAAATCTACTCTTAACGTACACAAAAATATAAAATATATTTTGTATGATTGTTTTTTTTTTATTTGTAATTATTTATCATCAAATAATTATCTTGATCAGACATGAATCTCAAGGCAAATTCTAATTGGAATTTTCCAAAATTAGATATGGAGCCATTCGAACTCAGATTTCAGCAAACTTATAGTCGAATTAATCGACTCAAAGAAACGAACCCAACGACACCAAAATTAATTCAATTCGAACCCAAATGAGTCCAAATTGAGCGCTTGAAGCATGTTTGGAAGCTTTAAATCATAAATTGGATGATCAAATGATATTTAAATATTACATAGTTTTACTCGAATCAAGCGGCTCAATGAGACAAATTCAACGAGCTCGTGATCATCGAATTCTGACATCATTAAGGCAATCAAATGCTCGATAAAAATTTTATGATCAAGGGAATCCATAATGGCCCTTCATCAAAAACACTCCCAATATGTCCTTGATTTTCTCTCTATTTACTATAAATAGCCCTCTCATTTATCACAATTTTTTTTTTTGAGGAATTTTACCCTGTCGCGCCACTGACGGTCGATCAACCTCTGCCCGGCCACAGACCATCCTCAGACTTCTATCTACCCACCAACCGTCGTTGGACTTTTACCCGTCCACCAGCCTTCTTCGAACTTCTACTCGACCACGAGTCGTCACTAGACTTTTGCCCAACCACTAACCGTCGTCGGATTTTTGCCCCGCCACCAACCATCGCTGAACTTATGCTTGGACACTAGCCATCATCGGACTTCTACCCGACCACCAGCTGCCACGAGACTTCTGCCCGGCCACCAACTATCATTGGACCTCTACCCAGTCATCAGCCATCGCTATACTTATGTTCGACAGTTGACCATTGTCGGAATTTCACCCAACCACTGACCATTGTCAGACTTCTATATGATCATTCATTGTCATTGGACTTTTACCCAAATCCCTAAACTATTGTAAAGGGCGGGTCAAGTTTTGCAACACACTCAAATTTACTGGAATCATTTTGATTGGGAGTGGCCTAGGGTTTTTTTTCCCCTTTTTCAGAGTTTTTCACGTAAAAATTATGGTGTTTTATCTTCTCTATTTGTGTGTCGAATACCCGTGTAATACTATGACGAGAAATTCCCTCACTCTATATTAATTGCAGCTTGTATTCTAACTTGCAACAAGTTTATTATCAATTAAAATAATTATATCTAAACTATATTATTAATTATAAAATTAGTGAAGAAGCACATAAGTTATTCCTATTAATGATCTTGACCACTTTGTGTTTTAGCAATTCATATGACTTTTTTATTCCTTACTTAATTCATTAATAGTTTACTTTTGTAGGATAATTATGGTAATTATATCATTATTTACTTAAGCAAGAAAATAAAAGTTAAAGAAAATTTGATTAAAATTCTTTATTTGTGTCTTACATATAATAACTATGGCTTAATTGACTTCATATTTTTTAATTATTTGATTCAATTTGTTTAATTATATTTTTAATTTTTTTATTAGATGATTATATTGCACTTAATTAATCTGAGCTTAATTCTTATTTGATTAGATTTATTGAGATATTTACATATATTTTAATATAAAATTTCATGCTCTTATGATTTAAATTGATTAAATTATCAATTATAAAAAATTTAATTTTTTTAACAAGTCTACCGATTTATTTTACAATTTTGAAGAATTTTAAATTATTTTCTTATGAAATATTCATCATCATTATTTTCCTTATAAAAGAGAATAAATAAAAGGAGAATCATGCAATATTCTTGATCTCATATAGTCATATTGTTATATTATTTTGAGATTTTTTTTTGAAGAAAATCGAAGTGTTTATCAAAACAAAAATCCATTATTTCCTCCATTTGCTTATATCTTTATAAAGCAACTTTTTGTATAAAATTGTTTCATAAAGTAATAAGAAAGCTATCATAAATAAAGCCTTAGTCATATTAACAGCAAAAATATCATTTAAATCTAATAAAAAAAGATATTTTTAATACTTTTTAATCAAGTCTCTTTGGGTCTACTTCTTACTTTATTTGTATCAAATCCTTGAATACTTGAAGAGACCTTGGGTGTAAATATTGAATTAGGTTTTGTGTGGGACAGTTTTCTTACTGCTTTCCAATGTTATTTTCTAGTACAAAAAATTTTAGAACTACAATTTTTTATACTAGAAACCAGCTTTAGAATGCAGTAAGAAAGCGGTCGCAATGGGACAGCTTTTTTGCTACTTCATAAAACTGCTTTAGTATAATAATTTGTAACTCAAAATTTTTTTGTATTAATAAGCCGTTTTAGAAAGCAACAAAGAAATTGTCCCAAACGAAGCCTAAGTTTGATGCTCTTGTGGTATCAAGAAGTAGGTTCTCATCTCTTCTTCAAGCCAATGATGTGATAGTTTCTTTAAAAATGATGATAATTTTAGAAAAATCATGAAGCTAGAACAGCTTAAAATTGCTTGCTACATCACTTCTATTTATATTCAAGTCATTTAACAATCAAAAAAAGTTTCTTAGTTGCGGTCAAAAGATGATTTTTATGAATTGTAGGTAAATTTGAATAATTAACTTTGACTGTAAAATTCATTAATTTAAATTGACTTATTCATCACAGAAGCAACTCACTGCAACTCCTTTAATCACTTATCTAAATATATTTCTGCAACAACTAAGGTTTCGTTTGGGATGATTTTCTTACTGCTTCTTAAAGCAGCTTTCTAGTACAAAATTATTATTTTTTTCTACTAAAGAGTTGCTTTAAGAAGCAGTAAGAAAGCCGTCTCAAACGAAGCTTAAATCTTTTCAAGCAATCAGAATACAAAAGATTTCATGGAACTGAAAGAGAAGGAACTACAAATCTACAAATAAATTTTCTAAGAATTTGCTTTATGAAAGAAGAAGCAAATATGTTAAAGTTCGCTGTAGATAATGAAGCATTACGACAGTAAAGACCAAGTAATTATATTCTTACAAAATCTTCAACTTAAGCCAAGTTGAGAAAATTCCAGGAAGTTCAGCCATATGTTTGAATTTGAAAGAGGTGTTTGAATAATTTAAAGCTTTAATTCTCCATATTACTAAGGATAAGTTGTTAGAAAGTTTGGGTTTATTTGGGACAGTTCTTTCATTGCGTTGTTTTTTAGATGACAATTACAATTTTATTTGGCTACTATTTAATTGCTGAATTTTCATTGCTTTTCAAAAACTTTTGCGATGAAAAGCTGTTTTTTATAACTAGAACAACTAAATTATTTTTGATAAGCCACTCCACCTATCACAATATGCAAGCAGCCTGCTCACTATTTTCTCAGATAATTCCTTAATCTTATACAGGGCTATGCCCTACCATTCCCCTAAAACAAATTATTACAAGCTCAGCTCTCACGCTGTAGAGCAGAATTGTTTACTTCCTTCTTCTCTCTACTTATACCAGGTACTGTAATTAATACACATGAGAAGTCAATGCAAAGGATACATTCCATGGTCGTTTTTATCTTCTCTATACTTCACTAGTTAACTTAGTCTATTAAGGTATCATAGCAGTAAGAGCCCAACGGTTACCCTGCTATACCAACCAACTCAACCTAACCCGCTTTATCATTCGTGACAACAATCTCAACCTCCATTCTCCGACACATACTCAATCTTATAACCAACAACGCCATTTGGACAACATTAGAGAAGATATTACATCCAACCAATATATATCGTCTGATTCAGCTCAAGAATGAGCTACACAACATCACTATGAAGGATCTCACCATGACCCAATACCTATACAACATCAAAAACCTCATCAACAACATCACTGTTGGAGGTTCTCACATCAACCCATAAGACGTTATGCTATACATCCTCAATGGTCTACCCAACACCTATTAGGCCTTCAGAACCGCTATATGAACCAAGCTCATGCCCACCAGTTTCGACGACCTATACTCATTACTCTGTAGTGAAAAAATTAATCACATGACCGAACAAATGAAACTCGCTCCTGTGGCAACAAATGCTAACCCCAAAAATCTACTACCAAATTTATGTCAAACCTAGTTACTCTGCTTTGCAATGTTGGCATAGGTGCAATCTGTAGTACGAAGTTCCTTCATCCACCAATACACGCCAATAGGACTCTACACTAGCACACAACCATCTCCGGACCGGTACCTAGACTCCGGATCCTCTGCTCACCTCACAGCCGATATCTCTAACCTTCAATAACCATCACCGTATCACAGACCAAAATCTGTCACTATCGGTGAAGGTTCCACCCTTTCTATTTCAAATGTTGGCAATTGCTACTTCCCATACCCTTCCCCAACCGTAAGCTTCTCTTACAAAATATCTTAAATACACATTCCATCAATCTCACATAACCTTCTATTAATTCACAAACTTACAACTGACAGCAATTGCTATGTCTCCTTCGATCCCCATGGCTTTCTCATCAAGGATCTACTGAATCAGCAGGTTCTTCTTCACGGTCGCGGTTCTAATGGCTTTTTTCCAATCAACTGCTCCAACTACTCTAACATCCCAAAGCTACACCCTCAAGCTCTGGCATTCACGCCATGATTATCCATACAATTTTGTTACCTCAAAAATAGCCAAACACCTCAATCTATCATGTAGTTATTCTTCTATCTTTTGCACTTCATGTAATATGGCCAAAAGTTACAAATGACCCTTAAAAAACATCACACCGAATGCAAATGCCCAACTACATTTAATACATAGTAATGTTTGGGGACCATCCCCCATTTTATCTACACATGGCTTCAAATACTATGTTATATTCATTAATAATTATTCAAAAAAAATTTAGTTACATCTCATGTGCTCAAAGGTTGAAACATTCCACAAATTTGTCTACTTTCTAACCATGGTCAAAAAGAAAATAACAAATAATTTGACATTTTCTTTAGAAAAGCAAAAAAGTTTGACTCTTAATTTAAAAAATATATGCAAATATTAGTTACATAAATAATTTATAGAATTTTGAATACAAGCATGTATGCATTGGAGTGGTGATCACTTGATAGCACAAATTGGGACCCGGGTTCACATCACTGCAAAACAAATTCTGAAGCATTTTTATGACATAATGAGTAAACATAATAAGATTATAAAAATATATAATTAACTTACTTCAAATTTTACTTTGTAGGGATTGGAAATTGAGTCCCATTTGGGCTGTTGGATTCTCACCACTTCCCCTACATACATGCTTTCATTAAAGTTTCTCGTGAATGTGTGATGTCATGAACCATTAAGATCATGCAACTTTACTGAAATCTAAAATTTAAATTATTTATATTTTTATTTGTGTATTATTCTATTTATTCATTTATTTTAAAATATTTTAATTACTTTCAAGTTGAACTTAAAGTCTTGAATCTTACTATATTTTAAGTATACATTACATTAGCATATGTTAGCTTTACGCGGAAACTGATTGTGTTAATCAATAGAGTTGTATTGTTGACTCAAATCTCAATTATGTTGGTCAAGCTCGAAGAGGAGCTCATTTGGGGTTGCGTGACAGCATCATATCTTCGGTTGAGGGGTTCGCTCCTACTCCCCGAAAAAAAAAATTCCTATTAATACAGACTTTTGTTCAAGCTCATGCTAGAGAAAAGAGAGTTAAGCATTATGGCGCTCCAACCCAACGCCGTGGTGCTGCTAGTCAGACTGAGCAATTTTTCCCTCTTATTATTATTTCACTTAAAGGGTTGTTTTCTTTGGTGTATTGTAAAATGTATCTTTGTCTGTTTTAAGAGTAAAAAAAAGAGATAAATGGATAGAGATGAGGAACGAGTGAGAGAAGAGACATGGTTAATTACTCCCATTTTCATAGTGAATTTGTTGATGTGGTGTGACTATGATTTTTTTTTTTCTTCTAATTTTTTATAAATCCTAACGCTCTTTCATTTTCTTGTTTGTTTCATTGTATGGTTTGCTTCCCAACAAAATATTTTAAAGGAACCGAAACGGACGAGTCAAATTAAGATTGGCTCAAACTTTGTTCATTAACTCATCAATTTCTGGTTTCTCCCCGGATTTTAGCTGCTGTCAACTTGGATTACGACCTTTGTTAAACCTTCTAACTGAACAGGCCCTCTAAACAAAATGAACAGGTCTAACAAAGCAAGACATTGAATCAGGCCGAACCAAATCAAGCCTTATAGGCAAGAACCCGTGGGCTTCAAACATTCAATCCATTAGCATTTTGATATTTCTTTCGAGGAAAGATTTATTATGAACATCTGGATCAATGAAATCTTTAGGAGAATTATTTTTCAAAGAATATGTAACAGCCTGATATATTTTCATTTTATTTTCCACCAAACAACATAATAGTATTGATATTTGATTTACTTATAGACAAATACTTTGTTAGCATATAACTACACTGTTATTCGTTCTTTAAGACATGATCAAACATTATCGAAACTCATTCATTATGTAATTACCAGAAAAAAGAGGGCAAAACAATTACTTCTTCGAAATTGCTACTACTGGGAACCATTTACATTTTTGAATATGATAGATAGGACTGTATTAAAAAAAAAAAGTTTTGAAGTGATAATGTTGGATTTTGGTCCAGATTTTGGTTGGTTTCTCTTTTGTACATTCTTTAGTTTTCTTGTATGACTTGTACTGACATTAGTATAGTCATTGTTGTCTATAAATAAGAACAATAGGCTGTAATAGAAGCATGGTTAAGCAAGAGAATTCTGATTTCTATTCTCTCCCTTTCCCCTTCTCTCTCTCTCCCCCTCTCTCCCAAGAAGCTTAAAAGGAAGAGCTTCTTCCTCATTTAAGATCCTAACAGATAATGCAAGCACTGCTTTGAAATCTATGAAGTTATGCTTCTAATGCATCTGATGGTTGTAAGAATTATGGCTTCATTTGGGATAGTTTTCTTACTATTTTATAAAACAATTTTTTAGTACAATTTTTTTTTCAAAAAATTCTTATACTAAAAAGCTGTTTTATAAAGCAATATGAAAGTTGTCCCAAACAAAACTTAATAAATGTCCAATATTGAACAATTAAAAGAAAAAATACATGGTCTTTGAATCTTGAGAGAGTGAATATTGTTCCTAGTCATGAGATCGAGGATTCCTTCAATTACATATCTAATTATTACTATCATCTTAAGATGAGAATGATCCAGGCTAAGTTTATTATCAGCGTTGAGTAACCCTCTCCTATGGTGAAATAATTTTACTTCAATTTAAACTCAAAAGTCAAAGGCTGTGAATCCGAAATCATAGAAAATCTTTAAAGCGCACAGTGAAGAAGAGAAAAATGTCAAAATAGACTCCGGATTATTATTAAGAGGCTATTTTAATCAGTTTCTTTCAGAAAGATATATCTCCCTTTCAAAATATGATGCAAGTATTAATTCCAAACTATTTTTATCGATCTATTTAAAGAAGTTCTTGACTCAGAACTTTCGGTAGAAATCAGAGAAAGACAATGACATGATACAGAATAAAGTAATTTCTTATTATCTGAAAGTATGTACACAGGTGGCTATTTATAAAAGCTAAGTTACAAGAGAAAGACCGATCTTTAAGTTGATCGTACAATTCTTTTAACGGCTCTTCTTGCTGACGTGGACATAGGCTTTAACATGCCCCCTCAAACTAATCAGTCCGGTGGACGGATGGTTAGTTTGGCTCGTAAGATGGAGAACCGAGAGATAGAGAGAGGCTTGGTTAGAATGTCAGCTATCTGATCCGTGGTGCTGAGATGATGAACTTGAATAGCGCCTTGTTTGATGTGTCCGCTAATGAAGTTGTTGCGGGCTAGAAATTACGCGGCGATAGAGATCTGATTCTACGTCTTAGCGTTGTACGTATAACTAGCACACACAGAGAACACAAGATTTTTTACGTGGAAAACCCTTACAAGGGAAAAAACCACGAGGCCTAGCCCAGTTGAAAATGATTCCACTAGATTTTGAATTGGTTACAAAGGACTGGATCACCTCCAGGGGTGAACAGATTACAATGGCTTAAGTAAGATGTTGAGTCTTCGGCAGGACGTAGGGACTGAACGTCGGGTCCTGAGTGGGGCGTCGGGTCTTTGGCAGGAAGTAGAGACTGAGTATAGGGCCTGGAACAAGACGTCGGGTCTTTGGCAGGACGTAGGGACTGAACGTCGGGCCTTGGACAAGACGTCGGGTCTTTGGTAGGACGTAGGGACTGAACGTCGGGCCTTAAGGTGGTGGTCCGGCGAGGTCCTGTGGTGGTCCGGCGAGGTTCCTGCGGTGGTCCGGCGGTGGTCCGACGAGATTCCTGCGGTGGTCCGGCGGTGGTCCGGCGAGGTTCTGCGGTGGTCAGGTGGTGGTCCGGCGGCTGTCGAGGAGGAACTCCTTCCTTCTCTCTCTCTCTCCTTCTCTTCTCTTCTTCTCTCTCTTGCTTAGATTCTCTCTTGTGAAGAATGAGGGCTCTATTTATAGATTTTCTGGAGTGGCATGGTCCGTAAATAGGTGTGAGATCAAGGGCGAATAGGGAGTGATCAAATGGACGGCCAATATTGAATCCTATGATTGTGCACCGTTCGTTGGACATTTGGAGGCCTTAATGATGTCGGAATTTAGTGATCTTGGGCTCGTTGGATTCGTCTCGTCGAGTCGTTCGATTCGAGTATAAGCTCGTCAAAATCGGAGACCGTTTGATAACTCAAATTGCAGTTTGAACCTTCCAACAGCGCTTTGAGCTCTTGATTCGGACTCATTTGGGCTCCGATTGGGTTGATCTTGGTGTCGTTAGGTTCGTATTTCCGAGACGCTCAGTTCGACAGTAAGCTTGCTGAAATCGGAGTTCATATGCTTCCGGATTTAATTTTTGAAGTTTCCAACTAGCTTTTGCTTCGAGATTCGTGCCCAATCAAGCTAATTTTGTAATGACGTATCAGTTGCCCCCCTATTTTCGGACGTCGAAGCCCTAAGAGTCCGAAAATATAAGGGTCAACATTTTGCGTTGGACGAATAGCAAAAATCGTTTCCCATAAGTTGAAATTTTGCAAAAAAACAAGTCAAGGAGGCCTCGATGAGCTCTGAAAGTGCCAAAATTGAGTCCGGAACGTCGAAAAATGTGTCCGGGGACCCCAAAAATGTCGAAAACGGAGTTTCCGGGACGAAAATCGGGCCCAAAATGGACTAGGCGGCCGGACCGGCCGAACCGGCCGGCCGGCCGCCGCCGCCGGCGGCGGCATCGCCGGCCTGCGCTGGAACGCGCGGCGGCCCGCCTGGGCCGCCCGACCCGCCTGGGCCCGCGCTCGCGGGCCCGCGCTGCGCGCTGCGCGGCGGCCCGCCCGGCCGCCTGGCCTGCCCGGCCGCCTGGCCTGCCCGGCCGCCTGGGCCTCCGGCCCGCGTGGCGGCCCGCCTGGGCCGCGCATGCGGCCCGCGCTGCAGCCCGCGCGGCGGCCCGCCTGGGCCGCCTGGGCCGCCTGGGCCGCGCCTGCGGCCCGCGCTGCAGCCCGCGCGGCGGGCTGCTGGGCCGCCTCCTGGCCCGCGCGGCGGCCCGCCTGGGCCGCCTAGGCCCGCCTGGGCCCGCGCGGTCAGCCCGCCTGGAAGCTTCCCACCGCCTCATTTGAACGAACGGGCGGGTCTGTTCAGCCCACCGACCTAGTGGGCCCCACCTGTGCAGAAAAAGAGGTTTTTTAGGCATTTTTAAGCCTTTTTAGGCCGAAAAAATGCCTAAAAAATCCTAAAAAATCCCAAAAAATTCCGAAAAAATTCAGAAAAATTTAGAAAATTTTGGGAAATTGAAAATTCTAGAAACTTCTCTCCTTTCTCCCAAAAACCTATAAATAGGGCCTTAAACCCGTTAGAAAATCACTCCACTCCTCTTCCTCTTCTCTTTTCTTCTCTTCTTCTCCTCCTTTCTTCTCTTCTCCCTCTGTCCTTTCTATTGAGGCCTTCCCTCAGTTTTCTGAGGCCCCTCTCTTGGCAAGGAAGTTCGGAGATCTTCTCCCTCTGTCCTTTCTATTGAGGCCTTCCCTCAGTTTTCTGAGGCCCCTCTCTTGGCAAGGAAGTTCGGAGATCTTCTCCCTCTGTCCTTTCTATTGAGGCCTTCCCTCAGTCTTCTGAGGCCCCTCTCTTGGCAAGGAAGTTCGGAGATCTTCTTCTTTCCCCCTCTCCCCCTAGAAATGTCAGGTGATCACCCCCCACCGAGAGATCCTGTGATCCGGGGAGACCCCGTCGCACCGCATGATGGCGAGCGGAGGCCAAATAGGGAGTTGGATGAGACAACGTCGACTGTTACAAATGACTTCCTATTCCTTTTTCGCAAGAATTATTACTTCCCGAATGATGTGAAGACGATGGTCCCGAGGATGTCTGATCGGGCGAATCTTCCTCCTCCTGGGTACGTGACCGTTTCTGAGGCCCACTTGCGGGCTGGTTTACGCTTTCCACCTCCTACTGAGCTGATCGAAGTCTTACAAAGGTGCGGTGTGAACCTATTCCAACTTTCATTTAGAGCGATATCAGTGGCTATGGGATTGATTGCTCTCTTTCGGGATCGGGGAGCCACTATGACCCCGGAGCATCTTTCACGGATGAGCAAGCTTACCAGTGATACGTCTGGGCGTGTGACTTTCAGATCCAAATGGTTGGATGTACGTACCCGCGATCCTTCAAAGAATTGGGTCAATGCTTTCTTTTTTGTGAAGAATGATTGGGGCTTGATAGAGAAGTGGGGAAAGATGAGGGATTTACCATCCCCTCTACATGTCAGCGAGGAAGACATAATGAGGATCTTGAAAGTTCCCGATCTTGAACATCTTCTATTTGAGGTTCGTCATATGAGCAAATACACTGAAGAAGAGTTCTTATTCAAGGTTGGAATTTCATTTCATACTGGGAGGTCTGATGCAAGAAAGTTGAAGCCGACATCCAGGATTCCTGAGCCTCCTGCCCCTGCTTCAAAAGCGGCTCCCAAACGACCGGCTAGAGGCGACGACCCCCAGGTTTCGAAGAGGAAGAGGTTGGAAGAGATAACCACTGACAAGACCCAAATTGACTCTTCCCCAGCCAAGCTGCATATCCCTGAGAATGTCATGAATCATCAATGCCTCGGACATAACAAGACCAGTAATTTGGTGAGTAACATATCTCGATATTTTTTATCTCATTTGCTTCTGAGGTGACTTATAATAAATTTTTCTTTTTATTTCAGCTGTCGCGCATTGGGATCGAGATTAATGACTGGAATAATGAGTTTGTTAAGATCAAGTATCTTCAGGGGGAGTTCAAGCGGAAGTATGAGCAGAAGGTTAAGGAGGTGAAGGTGCTTGAAGATGAGTTGAGCGATTGCAGGACTGAGCTTGCCAACACAATGCGCTCTGTAACTCTCCGGAATCAGCAGGCAGATCGGCATCAGATAGATCTTGAGGAGGCTCACGCGACGATCACCAGACTTTTGAGGGAGCAGAAAGTTTCGGAGAAGAAGATTGCGTCGCTGGAGATGAAGGATAAGGAGTCTCAGGCCATTATAGCTGAGAAGGAGGCTGCCTTGTCTAGTTCAGAACCTTCAAGAGTTATTGAAGACTTCAAGAAGTCCATAGCATTCAAGACTATCGTCCAGGATCGTGTTGAGGAGGCCCGAGATCACATCTATGCTATAGAGGTGAAGGGTTTGGAGCAGCAGTGCACTGAGGATGGATTTATTAGAGGCTTCTTTAAGGGGGTTCGCCTGATGCAGCGAAAGACCGGAGTTCCAGCCGAAGAGGTGACCCCTAGCCAGGCTTCAGCTGACTTTCCTTCAGGCTCTGATGGTGATGAGGTAGAGAGTGATCTTCGGAAGGTCCTCGATCTTGATGCAGATGATGAGATAGTAGATGTTGAGTAGGCTTTCTAGTTCCTGTTGTTTGTATTAGTTTGTCTTTTTAGTTATTGTGATGTACCTGATGTTTTGTACTGTTGTGTGATATCTACTTTGACTTAGTAGTGGATTATTGTTCTGTTGCTATATGACTTAGATATTCCAGTGTATCTATTTATTCTGAGTGAATTTCTTTTATATTTGTTTAAGGTATTTATCTTCCAACCTGTGCTTGAAAGTTTAAAAGGATCCTCTAAGGATGTACTGTTTACTTTAAGTTGTACGCCAGAGCCTTGCTTGATGACGCCAACCTGTATGAAAGAGGTTAAAAGAATCTATAAGAGATGTAAGACCTATCCGAGGTTGTGAGTCAGAGCCCTGCTCGATGACGTTAACCTGTGTGGAAGAGGTCGGGAGAATCCATCAAGTATATAAGACCTATCCGAGGTTGTGAGTCAGAGCCCTGCTCGATGACGTTAACCTGTGTGGAAGAGGTCGGGAGAATCCACCAAGGATATAAGACCTATCCGAGGTTGTGAGTCAGAGCCTTGCTCGATGACGTTAACCTGTGTGGAAGAGGTCGGATCGAATCCCCCTGGGATTGATCAACTAGCGACTGAACAATAATCATCTACTGCTCAAAATTAAAGTTCAAAACTTAACAAAGTCTTTTACTGCTATTAAACGAAGAACATTGTTCCCGAAAACAGTTTAGGGGAGAAGGAAACTAGAAACACCATAAACAAAGTCCGAAATTAAAGACATCTACAGTAAGCAAAAGACATACAACATTCTAAAACAAACGACACGATTACGCTCTACTGATAGTATTTGCGGAGGTTCTCGATATTCCAAGTTCGAGGAAGCATCTTCCCTTCAGCATCCTTTAATTTGAAAGTCCCTGGCTTCACCATAGCTGCTACTAGGTACGGGCCTTCCCAGAGGGGGGAGAGTTTGTTTCGTTGAGGACCTTTGCCTGCCGCCTCAATGCTGCGTAGGACCAGATCTCCTACCGATATATGTCGAGGCTTCATCCTTCTGTTATAGTGACGGGCAACTCTCTGGTGGTAGGCAGCAACCTTAAGTATTGTCCCGTTTCTTACTTCTGGAAGGAGGTCTAGGTTGTGCCTGAGTTTTTCGTCGTTGGTATTGGAGTCGAAAGTTTGTACTCTATGACTGGGGACTCCAATGTCGACTGGAATGACAGCCTCTGTACCAAAGCAGAGGTTATACGGTGTCTCTCCTGTTGGAGTCCTTGCTGTTGTACGATAGGCCCAAAGGACGTTTGGGAGCTCGTCAGCCCATTGCCCCCCAGCCTTCTCCAGCCGTGTTTTCTGTCCTCTCAGAATGGTCCGATTAGTGACTTCTGTCTGTCCATTAGTCTGAGGATGAGCCACAGCTGTGTGTACTAGATGAATGTGGAGATCTTTACAAAATGTGGTAAAGACCCTTCCGGTGAACTGTGTCCCGTTATCAGTAATAACTTTTGCAGGAATGCCAAAGCGACATATTATGCTCTTCCACAAAAACTGTTTGGCATTTGCTTCAGTGATCTTCGCTAGTGGTTCTGCTTCTACCCACTTCGTGAAATAGTCGACAGCTAATATGATGAATTTTCGCTGTCCCGTGGCCATAGGAAATGGTCCCATTATGTCGATCCCCCATTGGGCAAAAGGCCAGGGACTCTGTAATGTCGATATCTCTACGGCGGGTAGATGAGTGAGGTTGGCATGTAACTGGCAACTGTTACATTTTCGTACAAGTTCTAATGCGTCCTGTTTTATCGTCGGCCAGTAGAATCCTTGTCTCAGGACCTTTTGGGCTAGCGCCCTTCCACCCAAATGTTCCCCACAAATGCCCGAATGTACTTCGCGAAGTGCATAATTTGCCTCCGAAGGAGGAAGGCATTTGAGGTATGGCCCCGTGAAAGATCGTTTGTATAACTCTCCGTTAATAATGGTGAAGTTGGCTGCTTGCCTCCGAAGTCGTACTGCCATAACTGGGTCTTCAGGGAGAGAGCCTTCTTGTAGGAGAGCAAGAATGGGGTCGATCCAAGAAACTTCTTTTGATTCCTCTATTGATTGAAGTACCCATGAGCCTTGAATGCTAGGGAAGTGGATCTCCTCAATGAATTTTCTTTTAAAAACATCTCCCGTTGTAGAGGTAGCTAACTTGGAGAGTGAGTCTGCCCTTGTGTTTTTCTCTCGAAGGATATGGATGACCTGATGCTTTGCTATTTGAGCCAACAAGGTTTTAACTATCTGGCAGTATTGAGCCAAAAGTGGGTTGTGAGTATCGAATTCCCCTTCTACTTGAGAAGCAACCAGTTGGGAATCAGTGTGAACCACTAAGTCTTGGACTTCGCAATCAATTGCCAATCTTAATCCAGCGATTAGAGCTTCATATTCAGCAACATTGTTTGTTGCCGGAAACTTCAGTCTAAGCCCGTATTCAAGTGTGGCTTTCTGCGGGGAGATTAATAGGATTCCATCACCAGCACCAGAACTCCCAGAAGCTCCGTCTACATATAATGTCCAGCAGGAGGAAGAAGGGGATACATCAGGCAATTCCTCGGAGGTGTAGCTAGTACATTCGACTACAAAATCGGCAAGCACCTGTGACTTGATGTCGGGTCTAGGTAAGAACTGTATATCGAACTCTCCAAGTTCTACTGACCATTTGATCAATCTTCCGGAGGCTTCGGGTTTTTGAAGAATATTTTTCAGCGGCAGGTTTGTATAAACCCTGATCGCATGTGCCTGAAAATAAGGTCGTAACTTCCTGGCTGAGAAGACCAATGCTAAGGCTGTTTTGTCTGCCAATGGATAACGCATTTCAACATCTGAAAGTACCTTGCTGATGTAATAGACTGGGCGTTGAGTCGAATCATCCATCCGAATCAAGACCGAACTTATAGCTTGAGAAGAGACGGCCATGTACATATACAAAATTTCCCCTGGAATTGGCTTTGAGAGAAGCGGTGGTGAGGCTAGATAAGTTCGGAGTTGTTCAAAAGCTTCTTGGCATTTATCAGTCCATTGGAATCCTGAGCTACGAGCCCCCCTGAGGATCTTGAAGAAAGGCAAATATTTATCTCCCGAACGAGCTAGAAATCGAGAGAGTGCTGCGATCCTTCCATTCAGTCTCTGAACTTCTTTGATGTTTCTGGGGGGTAGTATGTCCCTTAGGGCCTTGATCTTTTCCGGGTTGGCCTCAATCCCTCGGTGGGTAACCATGAATCCCAAAAACTTTCCTGAGGTGACTCCAAATGCACATTTGGAGGGGTTGAGGCGCATGTTGTAAGATCGGAGAAGGTTAAAACATTCTTCCAAATCTGAGATATGCTGAGATTTCTCGAGGCTCTTCACCAGCATATCGTCTACATAGACTTCCATGGTACGCCCAATAAGGTTCTTAAAAACCTTATTCATAAGTCGTTGGTAAGTTGCCCCTGCATTTTTGAGCCCGAATGGCATTACCAGGTAACAATATAACCCTTTGTCCGTTTGAAAAGATGTTGCCTCCTCATCGGCGGGATCCATTTGTATTTGGTTGTATCCGGAGTAGGCATCCATAAAGCTTAACATCTGATGTCCGGATGTGGCGTCGACTAGCTGATCTATTCGGGGGAGCGGGAAGCTATCCTTGGGGCAAGCTTTATTGAGATCCGTATAGTCCACGCACATTCTCCAAGCCCCATTTGTTTTCCGAACCATCACGACGTTGGCTAACCAAGATGGGTAGTGTACTTCCCTTATGAATCTTGCTTTTAAAAGCTTATCAACCTCCTGTTCGATTGCCAGCTGACGTTCTAGGGCGAAATTTTGTTTCTTTTGAATCACTGGCTTACATGCTGGGTTGATCTTCAGGGAGTGCATAATTATTTCAGGATTAATACCGGGCATATCTGCTGAACTCCATGCGAATACGTCTTGGTTTGTACGTAGAAAGTCTACATATTCTTTTTTCTCTGTATCTGAGAGGAGTGATCCGATCTGTACTGTTCTCGAGGGATGTTCTTCTGATAGGGAGACACAGGTAAGATCTTCTACAGGGGAGGCCCTTTGAGGGGTATCTTCATTCCGAAGATCGAAGTCTTCGATGCTTAGAGTAACTGATGAGTGTGGTTGAGCCTGCCTAAGATAGCATGACTGTGCTACTTGTTGATCTCCTCGTACTGTTCCGATCCCTGATGGGGTAGGAAACTTGAGCTTTAAGTGGGGAATTGAAGCAACAGCCCCGAAAATTGTTTGAAGTGGTCTTCCAAAGATCGCATTGTAGGCTGATTCGGACTTCACTACAATGAATAGAATGGGGTGCTCAACTTGACGGGGGAATTCTCCAAGTACAACCGGAAGAGTAATGGTTCCTTCAACTCTTACAGGCCGGTTGTCAAATCCATACAGTGGACCGGCAGCAGGCTGGAGTTTCTCTCTAGATAGGCCCATGCTAAGAAAAGTGGAGTAGAATAAAACATCTACTGAGCTTCCATTGTCTACCAAGATCCTTTTAACAATGTAACATGGGTCGCCGATTCCTGCGCTAATCACCAGCGGGTCTTGATGAGGAGTCTTTACACCTTCTAGATCAGACTCCTTGAAGGTGATGGAGTGATCGACATGAAGCTTTTTTGTTGGTGGCTCCTTGTTCTCTGCGATTAGAATTTGGCAAGGCGTTGAAGGGCCTCCAGCAATAGTTTCAATCTCACCGACCATCTGGCGGTTGTTTGTCGACTGTTTTTGTTGATCTTGCCCCCCAGTCGGAACGGTTTCTTCTCGAGCTGTTGGATTCTTGATGAACTGTCGGAGATATCCTTGTCGGATCAGTCTCTCAATTTCCTCCTTGAGCTGCCTGCATGCTTCAGTGGTGTGTCCACGACTGCGGTGGAAATGACAATACTGTTCTTGGTTTCCGGTATTAGGCTTTAAAGGGTACGGCCACTTTACACTCTCTTGGTCTCGGATAGCCATTAATACATTTGCTCGGGAGGTATTAAGTGGCGTGTACTCTTTTTCTTGTCGGGGCTCCCGTCGTGGCTGTGAGGGTCGAGGAGGAAGATTGTAGTTTCCTTGCTTCTTCCTTTGTGAGGGGGGATTCTCCGTCCCTGGGGGATTTTTTCGCTTTCCGGTTGTTTGCTCGAATTGCTTCCTATGAGCATTGATGGCTTCGTCGGCAGTAATTTGGGCCTCTACTCGGTGGATTAAATCCGCATAGGAATGGACCGTTTCTCGCATAAGTGCCGAGTAGAAAGGGCCTGGACGAAGCCCTCCAAGAAATACACCTCGTAGCAATTCGGGATCTACCCCTGGAATTTGTCGGGCTTCTGCAGAAAACCTTTGAAAATATTCTTTGAGAGATTCACCCTCGTTCTGTCGTATCCCCGAAAGGTGGGAGGAGTCTTTAATCATCCTTCGGTTGGCGACAAATTGTTCGACAAACAATTTGGCCAGTTTAACGAATAGGGGAATGGACCGAGGGGGTAGGGAGTAGAACCATGTACGGGCCTGCCCTTTAAGGGTAGCCGGAAAAACTTGACAGAGCAGAGCGTCTGGGGCCTGCTGGATATGCATAATAGTGCGGTAGTGATCGATATGTTCATAGGGGTCTGAAGTCCCATCATAAGAATCAATATTTGGGAGTTTGAATCTTGCCGGAACGGGATATCGAAGGACAGCTTCGGTGAAAGGTGATGACTCCTGAATGTCCCGTTGGTGAAGGGACTGCCTGATACCCCCTGTGGGGAACTCTTCTCGGACTAATCTTCGTAACTCATGCCGTAGAGTATTACGGGGGAGTTCAGTAACGCGCTGTTGGTCTAAGTCCTCGGGGACGTCTGGCGGCATATGCTGTCGGTGACCCGTGCGCGAAGGATGGGTAGAGCTTGCTGTATCGGCAAGCTCATTCTCCGGACGTGTAGGAGGGCGCATCCTTGGCGGAGGAAGGGGGACTTCGACATGAAGAATGTCTTCGAATCCTGGCTGGTCTCGAGGGAGAAGAGTATCTTCTTGGGGTACTGGCGCTGGTCCTCGAGCTCCCCTTAAGAGCTGAAGGATCTCATTTTGAGATTCCTCCATTTTTCTGATACGCTCTTCTAGGGATGGCCCTGAAGTTCCTTCTCCGGCAGGGTGTCGGTTACCGGGGTGAAAGGAGGCAGATGCCTGTCGTCCTTGATTCAGGGACTGATTCCTGGATTGGTGTGAATTAGAGCGGGAGGTTCCCATGATGCGATGGCTACGCCTGTTGACCATTGGAAGATTCTTTAGTGTAGTGGGATTGACTTTCCCACAGACGGCGCCAATCTGTTGCGGGCTAGAAATTACGCGGCGATAGAGATCTGATTCTACGTCTTAGCGTTGTACGTATAACTAGCACACACAGAGAACACAAGATTTTTTACGTGAAAAACCCTTACAAGGGAAAAAACCACGAGGCCTAGCCCAGTTGAAAATGATTCCACTAGATTTTGAATTGGTTACAAAGGACTGGATCACCTCCAGGGGTGAACAGATTACAATGGCTTAAGTAAGATGTTGAGTCTTCGGCAGGACGTAGGGACTGAACATCGGGTCCTGAGTGGGGCGTCGGGTCTTTGGCAGGAAGTAGAGACTGAGTATAGGGCCTGGAACAAGACGTCGGGTCTTTGGCAGGACGTAGGGACTGAACGTCGGGCCTTGGACAAGACGTCAGGTCTTTGGTAGGACGTAGGGACTGAACGTCGGGCCTTAAGGTGGTGGTCCGGCGAGGTCCTGTGGTGGTCCGGCGAGGTTCCTGCGGTGGTCCGGCGGTGGTCCGACGAGATTCCTGCGGTGGTCCAGCGGTGGTCCGGCGAGGTTCTGCGGTGGTCAGGTGGTGGTCCGGCGGCTGTCGAGGAGGAACTCCTTCCTTCTCTCTCTCTCTCCTTCTCTTCTCTTCTTCTCTCTCTTGCTTAGATTCTCTCTTGTGAAGAATGAGGGCTCTATTTATAGATTTTCTGGAGTGGCATGGTCCGTAAATAGGTGTGAGATCAAGGGCGAATAGGGAGTGATCAAATGGACGGCCAATATTGAATCCTATGATCGTGCACCGTTCGTTGGACATTTGGAGGCCTTAATGATGTCGGAATTTAGTGATCTTGGGCTCGTTGGATTCGTCTCGTCGAGTCGTTCGATTCGAGTATAAGCTCGTCAAAATCGGAGACCGTTTGATAACTCAAATTGCAGTTTGAACCTTCCAACAGCGCTTTGAGCTCTTGATTCGGACTCATTTGGGCTCCGATTGGGTTGATCTTGGTGTCGTTAGGTTCGTATTTCCGAGACGCTCAGTTCGACAGTAAGCTTGCTGAAATCGGAGTTCATATGCTTCCGGATTTAATTTTTGAAGTTTCCAACTAGCTTTTGCTTCGAGATTCGTGCCCAATCAAGCTAATTTTGTAATGACGTATCAGAAGTGATAGTCAATCTCGATGTGTTTCGTTCTGGCATGAAACACTGGATTGTTTGCGAGAGCAATGGCGGAAGTGTTGTCGCAGAAGATTGTGGTCGGTTGATGTTGCGGTATGAGGAGTTCATTGGCAAGGCGACGTAGCCACAGTACCTCGGACGTTGCCGAAGATAGAGATCGGTACTCAGCTTCTATGGAAGACTTAGCGACAGTGGTCTGTTTCTTAACAGACCATGAGATGAGATTGTTACCTTAGTATGTACAAAACCCGGAGATGGATTTGCGATCCGTAGCGTCAGACCCCCAGTCGGCATCAGTGTAGGTGCACAGCCGAAGGTTGCCGAGAGTGAGCGGAAGCCCGTATGTGATTGTTCCCTTAATATACCTGAGCAAGCGTTTAAGATCGCGGTAGTCGGAATTCCTGGGCTGATGCATTCTTTGACAGATCATGTTTGTGGCGAATGAGATGTCGGGCCGCGTGAGAGACAAGTATTGCAAAGAACCAGCTAATTTCCGGAAAAAATGAGGGTCTGAAAAGAGCTGGTCATCGGTGCTGTGCTTGACAGTTTTTACGCCGAGTGGAGTGGGATAGGGCTTGCAAGTTGAGAAGCCGGAAGAATGAAGTATTTCTTGAGCGTAGTGAGACTGACTAAGAAAATAACCTGCAGTTGATTTGATGATTTTTATGTCGAGGAAGAGAGACACTTCTCCCAATTGTTTGAGGTGGAACTTTGTGTGTAGGTGCCGCAGGAAATATTGAATTTGGGTGTTGTCATTTCCAGTGATTAGTATGTCATCTACGTAAACAAGAATAAAGATATGAGTATGATTATTATTAAAAATAAGGAGCGATGGATCAGCTTTGCTGAATTTAAAACCGAGAGATTGAAGAACAGTCGTGAGCTGGTGAAACCATTGACGAGGCGATTGTTTGAGTCCATAGATGGATCTTTGCAGTCGGCATACGTGACGTGGTTTTTGTTCGTCAAGAAAACTAGCTGTTGTCGCATGTATACTTCTTCGTGGAGATCGCCATGCAAGAATGCATTGGAGACGTCCAGTTGAGTGATGTTCCAGTTATTGTGCAAAGCTACTACGAGTAACATGCGAATGGTGACCATTTTGGCCACGGGGCTAAAAGTTTCAGTGTAGTTAATATCGTATTCTTGAGAACAGCCGAGTGCAACTAAGCGAGCCTTGTATCGGGCTACTCGGCCATCAGGTTGAAGTTTCTTCTTAAACGTCCATTTGCAGCCGATTATCGGTTGATTAGGCGGCGGCGGTACTAGTGTCCAAGTTTGTTGTTGTTGCAATGCTTGAAATTCGGAGAGCATAGCAACACGCCAGTGAGCTTGTTTGTTGGCTTGAGCATATGAAGTTGGCGTGGGATCGGAAGAAGAGACGGCCGAGAGATCAAAGATTTTCTTGGGTTGGGTAATACCATCTTTGAAGCGAGTCTGCATAGGATGTCTTGGAGGTTGTATAGATGATGTGTCGTTGATGGAGGGTGTGATAACAGAGCAGTCCGAAGTGAGTGATTCTTGATTTGAGCAGGTTGGACCGGATTCAGGAATAATGAGTGTAGATGACGGTTTAGGGAAAGTGTGAGCAGATTCCGTAGTTGGAGGAGGGATAGAGGAGGTGGGAACAAGAAGTAAGGGTGCAGGATTGGTTTGCGAGCTGTCCAGAGAAATGGGAGTGTGTTTGGTTCGGAACGGAAACTGATGCTCAACGAAGACTACATGGCGTGAAATGTGAACTCGATTGGTGATTAAGTCTAGACATCTATAACCTTTGTGTTGAGATGAATAGCCGAGAAATAGGCATTCTTGGGATCTAGGAGATAGTTTGTTCTGTGCTTGAGGCTTGAGCCAAGGAAAACACGAGCAGCCGAAGGTACGGAGATGCGTGTAAGTGACAGGTTTGTTGTGCAGCTTAGAGAAGGGGATTTGATTAGAGATGGCAGCGGAGGGAAGTCTATTTATTAAATAATTTGCAGTGGATATAGCTTCCGCCCAAAAAGATTGAGGAAGATGTGCGGCGTGGAGAAACGTTCGAGTGAGATCCATAAGATGGCGGTGCTTGCGTTCCGCAAGCCCGTTTTGCTCGGGAGTATACGGACAACTTACCTGATGCGTGATGCCATGATTGGAACAATATAGTTGAAAATCACGATTCATGAACTCTCCGCCTCCGTCTGAACGAAACATCTTGATGTTACTGTTAAAATTATTTTTGATTAAATTGTGAAGGTTTTGAAATTTATAAAACGTCTCGTTCTTATTTCGTATCAAATAAAGCCAGGAAAATCTAGTAAAGTCATCGATGAAAATGACATAGTACTTAAATCCATTGAGAGATGTCTGCGGAGAAGGTCCCCAGACGTCTGAATGGATTAACTGAAAAGGCTTATTGCTATGAGAGGTACTAGGCAAGAAAGGCAGTTTATGGTTTTTTGCCACATTACAAGAAGTGCATGTAAGTAAAGAATCAGAAGAATTTCTAAGTTCTGGAATTTGTTTGGCAAGAACATGGAGCGTCCGGCTGTTTGGATGTCCGAGCCTTACATGCCACAAGGAAGCAGAGTTGTTGGCGGCTTTGAAGGCGTGAGCGGAGCTCGTCGTTTTAGGTGTAGTTTTGATGAGGTAGAGACCATTGTGCGCTTGACCTTGGAGAAGAAGTTGATTGTCCTTGCGATCCTTAATAGAGAAACCATGAGCGTCAAAATAGATAGTAATATTGTTATCATTGGTTAGTCTAGAAATGGATAATAAATTATGAGATATAGAGGGCACATGTAAAATTTTTTGAAGGTGTAGCTTACGCGTCGAGTCCGGTAAAGGCAGTATGCCTTGTCCCGAATTCTGAATGGGAAGATTGTTACCGTTTGCAATGGAAACAGAATCGTATCCATTGTAGGGAGTAGCATGGGCAAGATTTGTAAGATCGGCGGTGAGGTGTGACGAAGCCCCTGAGTCCAAGACCCAATCAGTGGACGGTACATGTTGTTGTTGAACGGTGAGTGCCTTCGAGTTGGTTGGGGCGTAATTCATATTACACCGGTGCCAACAGTTCAGTGCCGAATGTCCGATTTTTCCACATATTTGGCAAGTTTGTCTCTGTCCTTGGTTAGAGTTCTGCGAATTTGAAGCAGGTTGTTGAGTCTGTCGTAAGTTTGTGCTTCTGTTGCGATTCTTGTTGAATCTTGCTTTGCCATAGTTGTTGCGGTTGGTCATGAGAGCCACCGAGTCAGTTTGGTGCAGAGTTTCCTTCATCTGTTCTTGATGGAGATTGATCTCCTCACTGCATAAAAGAGAGTAAAGAACATATAAACTAATTGGATTTAAAGATGTTCGAATGGATGTCTTGAATTGGACGGGAGTCCGTTCAGGATGTATAGGACAACATCCTCGGTGTCGATTGTGGAGCCGGCGGCGGCTATGCTGTCTACGAGGATCTTGATCTGTGCTAGGTACTGTTGCATAGATCTATCTTTCATTTATATTTGATGTAGCTCGTTCTTGAGCTGAATCACGCAGGAACGATTCGTTGGTTGAAGTCGTTTCTCAAGAGTGATCCAGACTTCATGTGATGATTTCAGGTTGATGACGTATGGCAAAATAGAAGCAGAGATGGTGGAGAAAAGTGCCGATGAAAGATTTTGATCGATGATCTTCCACTGTTTGTATTCGGCGATAGAACTTTCTGGTGGACATACTTCGTGTCCGGAAAGATAATCTGCGAAGCCATTTGCAGAGAAGTTTTGATGGATCTGTAGTCTCCATATCGCATAGTTCTCACTGGTGAGAGAAATGGGAACTAGGCTTTTGAGATTTGAGATGAGAAATTTCAATTGTGGCAGAATGGAGAAGACGGTGGGAGGGACGACGGAAGATGCGTTGGAAGGGGTCGAAGTGTAATATCTCGTTCCCTTATTGTTCCTCTCTGAATTGGATTTTCCTCCCAGAATCGGCCAGGACGAAGTTGAGATCGTCCAGGCCGATCAGTGCATTGAAAACAGCTGATTTCTGGTGTGTTTTCTGGAAGGATTTCTGTACAGATCGTCCAGGCCGATGTTGAGATCGTTCAGGCCGATCTGTACTGTAGAAATGATCGGCCAGACAATAGCCCTGGGAACTGTCCAGGACGATCAGGATTTGGTCTGATCGTCCCGGGATGATTTGTCGATCGGCCAGGCCGATATGAGTATGATATAAGGAAATAAGCTCGTTTTGAGGAGAGAGAAAATCAGATTTTTAATTTCAGATATTTTGAGGAGAGAGAAAGAGAAAGGGAAAAAGAGAAAAGCTTGGTTTTGGAGGCCGCGGAGCGCTTTTCGTCCGACGCTGCTGTTGGAGAAAGTGTAGATCTCGTGGTAAGGACTCCGAACCCTGTTTCTGTTTTCAAAGATGTTGTGTTTTGACCGAGTTGGGATCTGTTTTGTGTTTTCGTAGTCGACTTTTCGACATGATTTTGATTTGACACAACTTTCACAGCACAACTTCTAGTATGTTATAGATATGATTATTGTACACGATTTGACTGTATTCTACGAAGATTTTACCGGTCGGAATTGATTCTACGTGATTTTAATCGAATAGAAAATAATCGGGACGTGATTTGATTTGGTTTCTATAGAATAATAGTCTTGTATTGATGTTATAGATATTCTAGTGTAATTTGGAAGAATTTGGATATTGTATCTTTTTGCAGGATTTTTGTGTAAATTTGACCGACTACCGTTACTCTGCCCGATTTTCGTATGATTTCTGAATTGTCTAGAATTGATAGATTGATTAGATATGGATGTGACCATTGATATGATTGCTTTAATATTGACTATTGAATTGCTTATTGATTGAATTGACTATTGATACTGATCGCAAGTGGAACCTGGTTGAACATTGGTTGGAGATTGATATTGATACCTGTACAGGATGGTGGGCCGACGGGCTTTCCTTTAAACATTGATTATTGATATATTGATGGGAGTCATAAGGAGTTTATTGATATGCCGACGGGCGAAAAGAGTGACGACTCTTATTGATTGAACCAATGTAAATGATATCTACAACAGCAATATGGATTCTACAACAGCAACATAGCCAGTAGATTGTACTTGTTCAGTATATAGTATTGAATTGCATGTTTACTGTATTGATTTACGGATCTATTTCTTTATCGATTTCTGCTTTATTGATTTGATCAGATTTACTGTATCGTACGGATTCTATTGATTTCATCGATTGATTACTGAGCATTGAGCATTGATATGGACATGTATAGATATAGATATTGCATTGATAGCATGAACATGGACATTGTATAGATTTATTGTACTTCTGCCTATAGATTTTATAGATCCGCTATCGCTACTGTTTCTACATTGTATTGACTGCTTTATAGATTCATTATTCCGTATCGCTTTTCTCGACTGATTTCATTGATTAGACCGTATCGATTTGATTGACGAGTATTGATTGATTGAGTTGGATATTCGTTTTGCCTGCCGCTGCATTGATTGGTTTTATTGACTATTAATTTCCGGATTGACTATTGATTTCCGCTGCATAGACTCATTGACCATTGACTGATTCTGATTGATAGATTGACATGCATATTGATAGCATCGCCGTGCTTTGATTTCAGTTATAGGTATTAGGTGACCTGCTGGGCTTTGTAAAGCTCATTATATGTGGTTGATATTTTCAGGTCAGGGCTTGGGAGCAGGAGATAGGAATTGATCCAGATCTTCATGTTTTAGTTCTTTTGGTCGATTGATGATTCTTTTGTACTCAGGACAAGATAGTTTCCTTTCTTGTATTGTTAGTGTAGTTCCTGAGTATTGTACATGATGTTTTGAGATATGAATCGACTGATATATTGATGTTTTAAATTTTATAGATGTTTGATAAATTGTTTACTGAAGGTTTTAGATAACTCTGGTAAATTGTTTGGCTATTGATCGACATTCTTTTCAAGTTAGATCTCGGGGCGTTACAAGTTGGTATGAGAGCAGTGTTATTGGAAGAATGGATTGTTACCAGAGTTGTAGGATTGAATTGAGAGATTGAGTAGATTGGGTAGCTTTAAGAGCTTCATTGGCATACATCGTTGCATGTGTGTATTATTGTTTTGAATTGTGCATGTGAAAAGATATGGATCCTCCAGCAGAATCCAGTGTACCAAATGAGCAACACAGCGCAGCTCCAGTACCTTCAGAAAGTATGATGCAGTTGGCTACTGCGATTGCACATGTTATGGGGGATGCCCAGAGCAAGATGAGTGGGAGCAAGGAAGAAGAGGTAGACAGACACTTGCAGATGTTCCACAAGCTGAAGCCTCCATTGTTCAAAGGGGCTGTAGGACCACAGGCTGCTGAGGATTGGATCATGAGGGTAGAAAAGATTTTTGACAGCATGCAGTGTCCGGGAAATAGAAAGGTACCTTTAGCTGTGTTCCTATTTGAAGGAGAAGCGGAAAGATGGTGGATTGGACAGCAGAGAGAGAAATTTCAGGGGAAGACCAATGCTGAGATCACCTGGGATGAGTTCACTGCAGTATTCAGGATGTGGTTTGTACCACCGTCAGCTCAGCGACAGATGCAGGAAGCTTTCATGAGATTGGAGCAAGGCCGCAAGTCAGTGATGCAGTACGAGTCCGAGTTTACTGCACTTGCGAGGTACGCTGCTCACTTGATTCCTGCTCCTGAAGACAAGTGTTATAGATTTTTGCACGGATTGAACAGAGAGCTGAGGCATCCACTAGTACCTTTTCGGATCCATGAGTTTTCTGAGCTAGTGGAGCGAGCTGGATTGATAGAGATTGATTTGGCGACACCGGTATCAAGGTACGAGGATACCAGGAGGAGGAGAGATGAGGTACGACGAGATGATTCTGGTAGAGACAGAGATAGAGAGAAGAGAAGCAGGTATGAGGGTTCGAAGGGATCTGCATCGGGATCTGCATCACGGTCAGCATCGATAGTATCATCTGGTGGTTCTGGCACGTGCATTCACTGTGGTAGACGACATGCAGGTCAGTGCTACCTATTGACGGGTCAGTGTTTTCACTGTGGACAGCAAGGACACAGAGCAGCAGATTGTCCTCAGAAAGGACTGGGTGGAAGGACTGATTCTGGCACGGGTACAGGACAGCAGAGGACTATTGGCTCGAGGGCCTACAGTGAGAGATCAGGGAACAGGATGGATGATAGGACTGTCAGAGATCAGAGGGAGACAGTTGCGCCACGACCTCCAGTGGTGCCACGCATCTACAGTCTACAGAGTTTACAGCATCGTGAGGATCAGCAACGACCGGAAAGTTCTACTGGTAAGATTGATTTGACTAACCGATTGATATTGACACATATGAACATTGCATATTGACATTTGATTGATTGCATTGTGTGTTTTGTATGGATTTCGACAAGTTTTGATTTGGATTTGGATTTCGATCGAATCGTTTTGCATTGTTTGTTTTGCTTTGTACCTGTAGGGAAATGTCGGGACGACATTTTTCTAAGGTGGGGAGATTGTAATATCTCGTTCCCTTACTGTTCCTCTCTGAATTGGATTTTCCTCCCAGAATCGGCCAGGACGAAGTTGAGATCGTCCAGGCCGATCAGTGCATTGAAAACAGCTGATTTCTGGTGTGTTTTCTGGAAGGATTTCTGTACAGATCGTCCAGGCCGATGTTGAGATCGTCCAAGCCGATCTGTACTGTAGAAATGATCGGCCAGACAATAGCCCTGGGAACTGTCCAGGACGATCAGGATTTGGTCTGATCGTCCCGGGACGATTTGTCGATCGGCCAGGCCGATATGAGTATGATATAAGGAAATGAGCTCGTTTTGAGGAGAGAGAAAATTAGATTTTTAATTTAAGATATTTTGAGGAGAGAGAAAGAGAAAGGGAAAAAGAGAAAAGCTTGGTTTTGGAGGCCGCGGAGCGCTTTTCGTCCGACGCTGCTGTTGGAGAAAGTGTAGATCTCGTGGTAAGGACTCCGAACCCTGTTTCTGTTTTCAAAGATGTTGTGTTTTGACCGAGTTGGGATCTGTTTTGTGTTTTCGTAGTCGACTTTTCGACATGATTTTGATTTGACACAACTTTCACCGCACAACTTCTAGTATGTTATAGATATGATTATTGTACACGATTTGATTGTATTCTACGAAGATTTTACCGGTCGGAATTGATTCTACGTGATTTTAATCGAATAGAAAATAATCGGGACGTGATTTGATTTGGTTTCTATAGAATAATAGTCTTGTATTGATGTTATAGATATTCTACTGTAATTTGGAAGAATTTGGATATTGTATCTTTTTGCAGGATTTTTGTGTAAATTTGACCGACTACCGTTACTCTGCCCGATTTTCGTATGATTTCTGAATTGTCTGGAATTGATAGATTGATTAGATATGGATGTGACCATTGATATGATTGCTTTAATATTGACTATTGAATTGCTTATTGATTGAATTGACTATTGATACTGATCGCAAGTGGAACCTGGTTGAACATTGGTTGGAGATTGATATTGATACCTGTACAGGATGGTGGGCCGACGGGCTTTCCTTTAAACATTGATTATTGATATATTGATGGGAGTCATAAGGAGTTTATTGATATGCCGACGGGCGAAAAGAGTGACGACTCTTATTGATTGAACCAATGTAAATGATATCTACAACAGCAATATGGATTCTACAACAGCAACATAGCCAGTAGATTGTACTTGTTCAGTATATAGTATTGAATTGCATGTTTACTGTATTGATTTACGGATCTATTTCTTTATCGATTTCTGCTTTATTGATTTGATCAGATTTACTGTATCGTACGGATTCTATTGATTTCATCGATTGATTACTGAGCATTGAGCATTGATATGGACATGGATAGATATAGATATTGCATTGATAGCATGAACATGGACATTGTATAGATTTATTGTACTTCTGCCTATAGATTTTATAGATCCGATATCGCTACTGTTTCTGCATTGTATTGACTGCTTTATAGATTCATTGTTCCGTATCGCTTTTCTCGACTGATTTCATTGATTAGACCGTATCGATTTGATTAACGAGTATTGATTGATTGAGTTGGATATTCGTTTTGTCTGCCGCTGCATTGACTGGTTTTATTGACTATTGATTTCCGGATTGACTATTGATTTCCGCTGCATAGACTCATTGACCATTGATTGATTCGGATTGATAGATTGACATGCATATTGATAGCATCGCCGTGCTTTGATTTCAGTTATAGGTATTAGGTGACCTGCTGGGCTTTGTAAAGCTCATTATATGTGGTTGATATTTTCAGGTCAGTGCTTGGGAGCAGGAGATAGGAATTGATTTAGATCTTCAGGTTTTAGTTCTTTTGGTCGATTGATGATTCTTTTGTACTCAGGACAGGATAGTTTCCTTTCTTGTATTGTTAGTGTAGTTCCTGAGTATTGTACATGATGTTTTGAGATATGAATCGACTGATATATTGATGTTTTAAATTTTATAGATGTTTGATAGATTGTTTACTGAAGGTTTTAGATAACTCTGGTAAATTGTTTGGCTATTGATCGACATTCTTTCCAAGTTAGATCTCGGGGCGTTACACGAAGACTCTGATCTTTGATCTGCCATGAGGAATCGTTGCTGTGGAGATTTTCTTGCTCTGATACCATAAAGAAGTTCTTGACTCAGAACTTTCGGTAGAAACCAGAGAAAGACAATGACATGATACAGAATAAAGTAATTTCTTATTATCTGAAAGTATGTACACAGGTGGCTATTTATAAAAGCTAAGTTACAAGAGAAAGACCGATCTTTAAGTTGATCGTACAATTCTTTTAACGGCTCTTCTTGCTGACGTGGACATAGGCTTTAACACTATTTTCCCATAACTAAATGCCCAATGGCCAATACACATCCAGTGTTGATTTATATTGGTGAGTCCACCAATTCCAATATTTTCCCATAACTAAATGCCCAAATATACTTTAGAGACACCACCTGCACAGTTGCTATATGATATGAGACAGACTTTAAAAAAAAAATGTAAATGCAGTGGAAAGTAAAGGACACCAGGATTTAATGTAGAATAATTTGAAATTGGGAAAAAATCATGGAGCCACACAACATCAAAAATCCATTATGAAAATTTATAGAAATAAGTACATATCTCTCTTCTTTCTTGCTCTCTCCTTGCTTCTCTACACTATTGCACCATTCTACACATAGAACAAACAAAGAGGTACAATATATATCACCAAAGGACGCCACCATTGAGAAAAATGATAAAGAAAAACTGTCTAGTCTGCCTCGCAGCGATATGACGACGACAGTTTGGAGAGCTGCGGTGCTCAACCTCTATCATTTGATCTGCTTGGGCGCACAGCATCGGAGCATGAAGGCACACATCGTCGGAGCATTGTACCAAAAAAAAAAAAAAGAGTGCAAAGCACCCGGACCCAAGCAGGAGGAGGACCCCTCCAAAGCGAACACAAAAAATTAAGTTGAGGTCCATAATATTATTGCAACCCGATTGATCAATACAATCAGATTTCACACAGAACTAACATTGTAAGTTTTCTGATCATAACTTTAGTATAGCTAAAACCACAATGTCCTCTCAGTTGGCTTTTAATGCTGGCAGAAGAGTTCAAGATAACTACAAGAGTGTCAGGGATAAAAAACAGTGAATGCAGCTGTATGTGTTTCGAATTGGATTCTATAGCTCAGCTTAAGAGAATTCCAAGATTCTAACTGTTTCAATTATCGTTCCTTTTTAATTCTGTTAGCTAAGCCTGTAAATTTCCTAGCAGTTGTTGTAAATATGCTGACAATAACTTTGTTCTTTTCTACGGAACTTCTAAAAAAAGTCAACTAAAAAAGGATAACACTCAGAGTTCAGTTTATTTTGATGCAGAAATAAGTTCTTGTAGAAGAACTTACTGTTTCCATTATGAAGAGAGAATTGAATCAAAATAAAGTTTGTAAGATCTTTTTGCAAGCAGGCTATTATTGCGTGGAAGCAAAGTTATAGTGTCTGAAATTTGGAGTTAGCAATCAGAAACTGCTTCATCTTTTGCTATTTATTAGTCTTTACTTATGATGGCTTATGCTTCATATGAGCTGAGTCAGAGCAAATTACTTTCTATAACTTAGGCTTCATTTGAAACGATTTTTTTACTGCTTCTTAAAGCAGCTTTCTCGTAAAAAATTTTAAAAATTGTACTAAAAAGCTGCTTTAAGAAATAGTAATAAAACCGTCCCAAACAAAACCTTAATAAAATACTGTGGTGGGATAAGATCATGATAATACAACTGAATGCATGATCTTTGCATGGTGGAATTACTATAATTTTTCAGGTTTTATGTGTGATTGTCTATCACTAATCTTATTTTTAACTGTATTACAAATACTAAACTACACATTTATTTTGGTATTTGCATGACATTTAAATTTTCTCTATTTACACAAAAAAGTGATATTTCTAATGCAATATATATAACCTTTTTTTTTTTTTTGGAAAGGTTATGGAGCAGATAACACACTCAATTTTGCAAAGGCCTATAATTGTTTGTTAGAAAGACTATGGATACATTTATAAATATTACAATTTCTTGTTAGACAATGCAAATATTGAATTATTGATACTGCTGATGAAGTCTTCTTAATAAATACATTTTCTCTGAGGAAAATGTGGAGATGATACCGTGTAATTCACGCTGCATGCATCTGTTTGGATTTTATTCACATAATTGTTTTTGGAGTTAAAGGTTTAATACATACATTTATGTTTTTTAATGTAAAGTTGTATTGCGCTTTAATTTAAAATGAAATTATGAATTTGTAATAACATTCTTAGGATTATATTATGTTGGAATTTGCCCTCACATTGACTCAGTTTTGAGTTTGTTGGGAATAAAACCACACAACAAAAAACAAATGAGAAAAGAGGGAAAACAGTGGAAATGAACACTTGGATTTAACGTGAAAAAACTTGAAATAGAGAAAAAATCATGAAGCCATACTACATCAAAAAATTCACTATAAAAATGAGAGAAATTGTGCAGATCTATCTTCCTATACTGTTCTCCTTGTCTCTCTTTGCTTCTCATACCATTCTACCCTCTGAACAAATAAATAGACGCATTACAATACACCAAATGACACAACCCTCCAATTGAAATGAGAAAAAAGCTCAGCTTGACTCACAGTGTTGTACCTGCTGTGCCTTGATGCTAACTTCTCTATCTCATAGCATCGTGCGATGTGAACTACTGTGATGCGATGCTAAGTTCACAGGAATGCAATGCTAAAGTTATGGCATTGCGACGTTGTGCTCTGTCTCAGAGAGGCTCCACCCATGAACAAGTGGTGCATTGCTCGCCAACAAGCTCTTCATCAAGCTCAACTCATAGAATTGAGGTCTAAGTTATACAACACGATTGATCAGCACAATTAAATTCCACACAAAATTGTCGGGTTCTCTTGAATTAAAAGATCTAATTGATTCATAATCAAATCATTTTCATTCGATTTTAACTTTTATTTGAGTTTTAACTTTCATTCGAGTTTTAATAGAGCATAGATTGATTCAATTTTAATAAGAATGAATTTATAACTTTTTAATTTATTTTGAAATTAATGCAAAGAATAAATAAATAATTATTTACATAACATTTATTTTAAAATATTTTAATATATATTGTTGTGTGCTACAACATTTGCTGCAATAGAATCAGAGAATTTGTTGTCTTAGCATTTGTACAAAAATCTAACATACACACCCATAAAAGATGAATGCAAGAATTGTAAGATATACCAAAATTTTTACTTGAAAAATCCTAGAAAGAGCAAAAACCATAGAGAATAACCTGATTAAAATGATTCTATTAGTGTTTGTTTTCGATTACAAATGATGACATTCAACGGGGTAAAACCTTGATTCCATGTAGTAGACATATACTGTCTATAACATACTTCGTGTTTGAAGTTGAAAGAGTTCTATGACATGGGGCCTATATGGAATGCGCATTATTAGTAATGGTAGATGATGAGGTCAGCGGGTGTTGGTATGGTAAGACTATAACAATCAAAATAGTATAAAGTACAGGGCCATAGTCTTTTGATGCTAGTTGGAGGACTGTAATTAAGCAATGGCCGGTAGGTGTATAATCATAGTTTGGCGTTGGATATTATAGGTTCGTAGTTGGATTATGGTAGTTGAAAGTCTATAGTCGGGCGATAGTAGTTGAAGGACCATAGTCGGGCAATGATGGTTGAAAGATTATAGTCATACGATATCGTAGTCATGAAATGATAGTTGGAGGATCTTAGTTAGACGATAGTAGGTAGAGGGCAATAGATGAGAATTGTTGTTGGATGACTATAATTAAGCGACGATGAATCAAAGAATTATAGTTTAACGACATCATTTGGAGGATCGTAGTCAAGCAACGATGATGAAGGCACCATAATCAGGTGGTCATGACGGTGATCATATAACAATAGTTTGGTCGAAGGTGACTAGAGGATTGTAGTCAAATGATGTTGGTGGTAGGAGTATCATAGTTGGATGACGATGCTCAGAGGATTGTAGTTGGGGGATAGTGTTTGGAGGATCGTAGTCAAGGATGGTGGCTAGAGGATAGTAGTCGAGCGACTGTGGTAAGAGGATCTTAGTTAGATGATGGGGGAGGCGGGAGGCGACAGTAGAATAATGACATTTGACTGATGATGACCGGACAATGATGGTCAAGAAACAATATTGTTTAGCTCGTTGGATTTGTCTCATCGAGCCGCTCGATTCGACTATGAACATGGTATATTTTGATATCATTTGGTCATCCAATTTATGTTTTGAACTTTTTAAATGTGCTTTGAGTTCTTGATTTGTACCCATTTGGGTTCGGATTGGACCGACATTGGTGTCGTTGGGTTCGTCTCTTCGAGACGTTCAGTTTGACTATAAGTTTCCTGAAAATAGAGTTCATATGGTCCCAAATTTAATTTTGAAAATTTTTGGATCATTTACTTCTAGATTCCTGCCTGAGCAAAATAAATTTTTGATGAAATATCAATAATTAACCTTCAAATAAATTAAAAAAATTTATTATACCATGCCATATTATACTATTAATATATATATCAGTATAGAATATAATCATTTTCACTTAAGATATATTTGAGATAGCTAAAATTTTTTGTAAAGATAATTGTAAAAATATTATGTTCAAAAATAAAATAAAATTATTATCTAAAAAATAATTATCAAATAAAAAATATAATTAAGATCTGAAAAATAAATAATAAAAAAATTATCATAAGGAAGAGAGATTATCTTGTGCGGTATTCGAACCTAACTTTTTTTAAGGAATCACGTGTTCAAATTTTTTTTTTCTCTTATACATATTCTGTATATAAAAGTCAAAAAAATTCACCCATTTTCACATCATTAGAGTCCTGACTACGTTCGGATTCTGCAGTACTAACTTTTTCCGAACGAGAACTTTTATTTGGTTCGATCACAGGACGTAGCTCTACGTTCGGCCGCAAGTAGAATCGCGCCATGCGTTTTCACTATTTATTGTGCGTCCAGACAACCCGATCCGGAACGGACCCAGGATGACTCAGTATTTCTTGATTTTGCTAGGTATTGCTCGGTATTGCTAGGTATTGGTCGATTTTGCTCGGCAATAACCAATACCGAACAATACCGAGCAATACAGAGTTGTACCGAATTTTTCTAGAAAAACTCGGTACAACTCGGTATTGCACGGTATTGGTCTTCACATAGCGGTATTTCTCGTTATTGCCAAACAATACCGAGCAAATACCGAGTAATACCTCGCAATACACGAACATAATATTCTTGGGTTCCGGTCCGGGTCAAGTCGTCGGGCCACACGGTAAAGAATAAGAACATGTGACGATATATTATTGACGGCCGAACGTAGCTCTACATCGGTCATAAGACCTAATAATTATTCCCCCAACGAAGCCATAGTTTTGCCAATCTTCCACGTCGGCGAGTCGCTGTCGCCGCGGTAAGCCGGATGGTGCAAAGCCGCGTCCGTTTACGACTTTTGGAGAAAGATACCACACAAAAGTCGTATGGGAACAAACGCGTCCGTTTTAAGGAATGACAATTTTGACCTTCTGTTTTTCTTTTCAGACAGATGTACCTATCGAAGGATCCGTGTCGCGCCCTCAGCCGCATATATATTATAAATTATGTTTCTTTGGCGGTGAGCGTAAGCGTGTGATGCTCCCAACCACACAATAACGCTTTCTATCCAGAGAGGGAAAATGCTCCGTGAAAATATATTTTAAATGCTAATTTATTTTCGAATAAAATGAGAATTTATTTAATAATTATAAATTAAAGTTGAATAGATTTCTATATATTTCAATTTTAAAAAATGGTTTTGAAATATTTAGAATCGTTTACATAATGCTTTCTACTTTGGCAATCACCTTTTTTTAATGTTTGGTTAGAAATAGAGTAAATGTAGATGTTTAGAAAAGTTTGATATTTGTTGGGGCGAAAAATAAATGCAGTTTATTTCATTATAATTCAATTTTGAGGTAAATCTTTTTCATTTAGTTTTGAGTGAAAATTGTTTACACCAATTCAAAGCTTGCTTCATCAGCATCGACGACCACGATCTCAACCGCCACCCTGCTGTCGATCACCCGCTACAACCTAAAGAGGGGCACTTATATTAATCATATGTCAAGTAGGGGTGTCAATATTTGACACGACATGAAAACTCGACACGGACCCGACCCGAAAAATCCGGGTTGGACCCGACCCGATTTCAAAACTGGTCGGGTTTGGGTTCCCGAATTTGACCCGTTTGAAAAACAGGTCGGGCTCGGGTTGACCCAGCGACCCGCCGGGTCAACCCGCGAACTCGTTTAACTTGAACTGCCCGCGTTGCCCCGCTTGCCTGTAAAGCTTCCCCGCCTGCCCGTGCATCACCCGCGGTTGCCCGGACCCTGCCCGCTCAACTGCCCGCGCGATAAAGCCTGCAAGCTCAGCAACCCGTCGGGATGGGTCCGGGTTCGGATTTCTGACCCCTTTATCTACCCGGGTCAGATTATGGTCGACCTGTTTGAACCCGGGTCAGTTCCGGGTTCGACCCTAACCTGACCCATGACTCGAATTTGACACCCTTAATGTCAAGGATCTAATAATATTGGCTAATTACGGAGCTTTAGTTTCGATCAGAATTTTGAGGATCTTCAATAATATTCAAGTTTTTTCGAAGCTTAAAGATAGAATACCTTTGGCAAAGATAACAGATTGTCCAATTAAATAACTTTTAAAATGAATATGAAGCTAGGAATGCTCCTATGTAGGAAATGAGAGGAGAATAGTTAGAGATTTGGTGAGGCAAATTTCCATAGAAAAGGTTAGGGAAGAGGTCCATCCACTTGTCATTGGACCACGCTTCATCTAATTATCATCTAGATAAGTGCTATCAGATGATTGTATCATAAGTAAGATAACCTAACCAATGCACACATTAAAATCCACATTCATACTTTACTAAGTAATTTTTTCCACTAAATATGTTATTACAAATCTAGTACAATTAAAGTATGCTATCACTAATAACTAAAAAATATATATATATATATATATATATATATATATATATATATATATATATATATATATATATATATATATATATATATATATATATATATATATATATATATATATATATATATATATATATACACACACACAAGAATTTCAATATATTTTATATTAGATAAATAATTTTAGTATTCTTAATAACCAAATGAATTCATTGGAAAATATAAATAATTGATAAATGTCTTTCTAAACTTGTTTAAAAAAGAGAAGAATTTATTTTATTTTTTTGCAATTATAACTTCATTTTGCATATCATTTATTCATAATAAAATAATAATAAGTCAAACTCCTATAAAAAAAATCACTCAATTTATTTTTTATATATATTTTTCAATTTTTGCAACCAAAATCAAGCCTATGCTTTCCTCATTTGCCTTGTTTGATTTTTACAATATCTCTTGTTGGTCCAATTTGAAGACCAAACAAGGTTTCAATAGTCAAACCTAACATTATGGTGACATGTGAACTACCTTAATAAGTCCCCATCTCATTTGACTAAGTGTCTTGATATATTCATTAGTTAGTCTAGGAAAAATATATCTTCATTTTTAAATATACAGATTTATCATTCAATGCTACTTATTAAACTTCTCAAGAATATAGGCATCGTTTGGGACTACTTTCATGATGCTTCTTAAAACAACTTTTTAGTATACAATTTTAATTTTTTAACTAAAAAACTGCTTTAAGAAACAACAAAAAATTGTCCCAAACGAAGTCATAATTAAGAGAATTTTTAATTAACACCAAATAATTGTCTTAGGTATCCTAGCCAATCTTGATGGTTTACTAAAGTTATTTAAGGCGTATATAATGATCCAAAAATTATAATAAATTTTGCATTCAATAAGATAATCTTTTGAAGATATAGACAATAATGTTGTGACTAGCTAATTGTGTGTTTCCTTTACTATTCATTAGGGGTGTCAATTTCGGGTCACGGGTCGGGTTCAGGTCGAACCCGGAACTGACTCGACACTATTCGAGTCAACCCGAATCGCTTCGGGTTCGGGTCAACCCGATACGATCCGCTAAATCGATTTTGATGGGAAGAATCGGAGGGGAACATCTCATGATGACGACAACTGCGGACAAAACAGACTCGATAGATGGAATGGACGACGGAACATTGGAACGGGACGGAAAGAGCAAGCGACACTGCAGACACGACGTTGAGGTCGAGCTAGCGGTAGAGTACACCTGGACTCTCTCGAACAGCAGACGGCGAAGAGAAAGTGGCCACCGCCGGCGGGACCACGGGATGACGCGGTAACGCAGACGCCTAGCTTTCTGGTTGATGCGACGTAACGAGACACAAACGGCGGTTCGCTGAACTGACGCGATGCCTGACGCGACGCGAGATGACGCGGAGTCTCGTACTGCGGACGGTTGAGCTGACTCAGTTTCCCATTTCTGGGTCAGTACGGGTCAATATCGGGTTTCCGGGTCAACCTGGAACCCACATGTTTTTTCAAACGGGTTAAAATCTTTAACCCGAACTCGACCCATTTCGGGTTTGGGTTGACCCGAACCCGAAATTTTTGTGTCGGATTTTCGAACCGTGTCAAATATTGACACTCCTACTATTCATCTTGTAACTACAAAAAAGTGTGTCAATATTGACAAATAGTGCAAAGATGTTCCCATATTCATAAATGGAAAATTTATGAATAAATTGACTAAGTAACTAATCCTTTGGGTTGATAGAGCTATATCTATATTTTAAGGATATTTTAGTTGTTTAGTTTTTTTTGACAACAATGATTTTTTTCGGTATTTTTAGCAGCTTATAGTGTCAGAGAAATTTTGAATTAGAATATTTTACTAAAATTTAATTATAATGTATGAATAATAAATTATATGTATTATATTCATATCAAAATAAATTTAGGGCTTGTTTTATTTGCCAAAAAGAAATGTAGAGTAACATAGAAGGAAGTGTAAAAAAATATAATGTATTTGAAATATTTGTAATTGCTTGAATGAGTATAAAATAAATACATGTGATTATTTTTTTTTTTTTTTGAAGTGAAATGAATGCAATATTGTAAAATCCTTAATTCTAATATATTTTAAATATATTTCATATTAATATTTTATGAATGAGCTGGCTCGTGTGCAGACTAATCGTGCCGATGTTGGCTCAAGCTTGGCTTATTAGCTCATCTAGCTCGGCTTACGAGTAATTTATCTAGTCAAGAGCGAGCCAACTGACGAGTTGGCTTGACTCACTTATAAATAATTATGAGTCAAGCAATTATTATAATAAAATTATAAAAGAAAAAAATTAAGAGATAAATAATCAAGAATCACTTGATATAAAAAATGAGATATACTTTTTAAATGTTTTTAATAATACTTTATACTTGAACTTTTGAATTTTAATATGTTTTAAGTATATTTTATGTTAATATTTTTAAATGAGCTAGCTTGCAAGCTAATGCGTCGAGTCATTGCTAGTTCAAGCCTGGCTTATTAGCTTATCCAGCCCTACTCATGAGTAATTTATCTAGTCAAGCTCAAGTTGGTTGATGAGCTAGCTTGACTCACTTAGATCCCTAGCTGCCAATAAAGGTGGTGTTGGTTGCCTGTAAATATACGATATATTTGAAAATCAATCAAATTGAATTAGATCGTGCATTATTAATACTTCAAAAATTTACTCTGAATTTCTTTATTTCAGACCAAACGCTAATATTTTCAAAATCCCTATTTTTAAAATATTTTACACTCTTTTTATTTAAAACCAAATAACCTCTTAACGAATGTAAAATTCTTTTTTTTTTTTTTTTTTGCAGTTAGGGGATTTGAACGCGGATCCACACGGAGGAACATATTCCGTTCGACCAATGAGCCATAGCTCGATCCGCAAATTCATCTTCACTCAAATGTATTCTGATATTAATGTTTAGATAGGCATATGAAAGGTCGGGCAAAATGATTAGAAGCTTATTGTTTACTGTTAAAGTGCAAAGTTGGCTAATGAGCTAGCTCGACGAGAAGAATCCAACGAGCCCAAGATCATCAAAATCTGGCATCACCAAGACATTCAAATGTCCATCAAACGGTCCATGATCAAGGATTCAACATCGGCCGTCCATCCGACCACTCCCTCTTTACCCTTGATCTCTAACTTATTTACGGACAATGCCACTCCAGAAATCTATAAATAGATCTCTCATTTCTCTCGAGAAAGGATCCAAGCAAGAAGAGAAGAACAGGAGAAGAGAAGAGAAGAGAAGGAAGAAGCTCCTCCTCGACCGTCGTCTGAAGTTTCGCCGGACCATCACTGGAGTTTCGCCGAACCACCACTTGAGACCATCGCCTTCGCCGGGCCAACACTTGAGGCCATGAACTCTACCAGACCATCAACTTACGTCAAAATTCTGCCAAATCACTGTCAGACTACTAACTAACGCCCCAACTTCCAAGTGACGCCAGATTTAACACTAGACTTCAACCACACAGTTGACATTTGTAATTTGATCGCCCTCTGCGACGAGTCATCCCATTGTACTCAACTCAAATTTTAGTGAAATTTTTTCAGCTAGGCTAGACCCCGTGGTTTTTCCCCTTTCTAGGGTTTTCCACGTAAAAAATCTTGTGTTCTCTGTGTGTGAGCTGGATATTCGTTCAACGCTAAGTCGTAAAATTACAACTCTATCGCCGCGTATGTTCTAGCCTGCAACAATGATCAATTAGTCTTATCACCTTAATTCTTAAGATTACACATGTCTATTCTATTGGTGATTATAATACACTTCATTATGTAGCTTTTTTTATTTGTTTATTATAAAATTGTAGTCAAAATTCTTACAAATAGAATCAAGGAGATCTTATCACTAGTCATGCATTTGATGCAAACAATATTCAGAAAAAAAAAAAAGACATTGCTAACAAGATAGATATGGTAGATTTGGTCTATAAAGTTAACTTAGAACTTCAAATCTCTGAATTCTGGATTTGTTTTTTTTTTGTTGAATGCTTGATCTAATTAGGGCATTTGGTAAGTTAAATTACTTTTTTTTTTTTTTTTTTCTATTTTTCATTAGAAGTAAGAAGTTGTGAGAAGGGATTGCGGTGGCACAAGGGTAAGAAGTTGTGGGAGAGCCGCAAGCTGCACTCAAAGGTCACATGTAACAAAGTTGGGCATTGGGGGTTAGGGACTCATCAAAGATTGGGGTTAGAGGTGTGAACGAGTAGAGTAATGACATTTTTGAGCTTGACTTGTAAGTCATAGAAGTCAGCTCAAATTCGAGCTCGAGCTCAAAAGGCGAGCTCGAACTTGGGCTTATCCCACTGTTAACAAGCTCGACCCGGCTCCCCTCACGCCCAACGCAGTCCGCACATGAGTCCGAGCACCTCTAGCCTAGTGCGGTTCACCTTGCATAGGTTGTCTGCCTCGAGCCATGTGTTATGCGAATTCGAGTGGGATTTGATTCAAATTTGGGCTTGCGCAATATTAAAAAAATGTTTATTAATAATTTTTAATAATATTCACATATAATAAAAAATTATTAAAAAATATTAATTGTGTTTCGAGCCGGCTCACGAGTTGAGCCTCATCAAGCTTGATCGACTTGTGAGCCCATAAATGAGTTGAGCTCGAGTTAGCTTGCGAGCCAACTTGGCTCACTTACACCCCTAGTTGGGAACCTCCGGAGTTTGTGGATGGTCAAGATGGGCATAGGGTTTGCAAACTATGAGAGGTAGCATACACGGGCCAAGAATGTGATCACAATAGAGATTTATTTCGTTATTACGAGGCTAGCTAGAGTTCGCGCCTATGAGATGGCTTTAGATGCCATGACAGTGTCGCCATAGAGGTTTATGTTGTGGGTGAGAGATGAATTTTGAATTCACTCATTCGGGGCGCGATTTCAAATTCATGAAGGGCTCTTTAGTTTCAAGTATTAGTAGTATATATTAATTCAAATGTTGGTGATTTAAAAATTGAAGTGTTATGCATTTCATCTTAGTCTATTAGTTGAGAGTTTTGATTATCAAACGATGCATATATAATGTGTGTGTGAGTTTGACTTAATTGACCTAAATATCCAAAAAAATCAAGAGTTTGACTTAATTGACCTAAATGTTCCAAAAAAAAATCAAGTGTTTGATTGGAATAAAAGCAAATTTAATGTGATTTTTTGAGGTAATTTGAATTTTCTGCCTAATTTATTTTTAGGAAATATTTGATAGAATGAAAAAAATTGCAAAAATGCAAAGTAAAATAAATTGTAATATATAAATAATGTAATGTATTTAAAGTGTTAGAATTTATTTAGATGAGTTTAAAATAAATGAATGTGATTATTTTTTTTATTTGGCTTGAAAAAAAAATGAATGCACTGCAAAGCTCATTGATGGTGAGGTATGGTGGCTGGAGGTAGGGGTGTCAATATTTGATACGACCCAAAAATTCGATTCGAAAATTTCTTAGTTAGGGTCAACCCAAACCTGAAACGGGTCTAGTTCGTGTTCAACAACGTTTCCAAAATCGGTTCGGACCCTTTAACTCGAAACTGACTCGTTTTGACGCAACAACATGAAATTGACCTGTTTTGGACCCGAAAAGCGGAGTTTGACCCTTTTTGGACTGAAAACTAACAGTTTTTTGTTGACACTGGGTGTCGGGTTGACCTGGACCCAAAGTGGGTGGGTTCAGGTTCGGAAAACCGACCCATTTTCAAAAACGGGTCGGGTTCTGAATAGTACCGGGTTCAATTTCAGGTTCGACTCGAACCCGATCCGTGACCCAAAATTGACACCCCTTGATGGAGGTGACATGCAATTATAAAATTGATTTGAAGTATTTGTTTTGTCTAAATAGAGTAAATTTCAAATACATTAAATGTCTATTTGATTTGAAGTAAAGTTGCTATAAAATATTTGAAATAAAGAAGTTTTAAAAAATATTAAAAAATAAATAAAATTCATGCATTTCATATAAAATCAAACCTTTAAATCAACATTTCCTATATCTACATATATAAGAAAAATAATTTGTATTTTAAATATTAAATATAATCTTTATTTCATGTTAAATATAAATGGGAAATTAAAAAAAAAAGTCGCAAAAAATTTATCCTCAACTTATCCGTATTTATGTCATCTAGAATACGAGTGACCGCCCTCTCTTCTCCTATCGAATAAATCACCGCTCTCTGCAAATTCTTCGCAGGAATTAAAACAAATATCCTGCTTTCTTTTTTTATTTTTCCTTTCGAAAATAAGTTCGGTGAACAGTAATTAAGTTCACCTGGGGTGATGCCAGTCTGCTGTCGCAGATAAATTACCGGTCCGTAGCACGCCAGTTATAGGAACACGGCAAAATTCCTAAGGTCATATCGGGAGCAAGTTCTCTCTCCACTGAAAAAAACAAAATATAGTACCATTTGCCCCCACCGTCGCCGCCGCTTTCCTTCTCACTACCTTCCCTTTTCCGGCGACGGCGGCTGTACTCGGCGAAGAGGCAGAGAGCCACTTATGAGTGAAGCTATAGATAAGGTGGGAACCATGGAGTTGAAATACCCCGATGACTTCCGTTGCCCTATCTCCCTCGAAGTGATGTCGGACCCCGTAATTGTAGCCTCCGGGCACACCTTCGATCGCTCATCAATCCAGCGCTGGATCGACTCCGGTCACCATACTTGCCCCATCTCTAAGCTTCCTCTTCCTCGCCAATCCGTTCTAATCCCGAATCACACCCTTCGTTCTCTCATACACAACTACACTCCTGTCGCCGGCAGGAAGTGCAATAAACCTCAAATCGCACCGTCGACTGACCCAAGGTTCCTTCTTTCATCCCTCTCCTACCCCGCCTCCAACGCCGCACTTTCTTCGTTGCTCCGCCTCGCCAAAGACGAACCCGCCTTTCGCCGCCTTCTTTCCGACTCGTCAGCTCCCTCCATTCTCCTTCGCCACGCCGCCTCTCAGGACTCCCCTGACCTGCAGGACCTCGCTCTCCGTACCCTCATCTACCTCTCCCTCGACGGCGATGACGCACGCGTCGGACTCGTCGCGGACGGTGCCATTGACTCACTTGTTCAAGCCCTAGCCTCCGGTGGACCCAACGCTTCCCTCGCAGCCACTACTCTAACCTAGCCTCGCCGTAGTTGAGGTCAATAAGTGCACCATCGGCGCTCATCCTTTCGCAATACCAGCCCTTTCGGTCCTCCTTCGTAACGGCAAGGCTCGAGATCGCCGGGAAGCTGCTACTACGCTGTACGAGCTCTGCAAGTTTCCGGAGAATCGCCGCCGTGCGGTGCGTGCTGGGGCGGTGCCTGCCTTGGTTTACTTTGCGGGAGATGGCTCAGAAAGGGCTGTTCTGGTTCTGAGTTTGATTGCGAAGTGTAGAGAAGGAAGGGATGCCATGGCTAATGTCGATGGGTTCGTTAGGGTTTTGGCTGGAGTTTTGGTGAAAGGCACCGGGAGAGGGATCGAGCATGCACTTTTGGTGCTGAACTTTGTATCCTCTGATATTGAGAAGGTAAGATGGGAAGCAAAAGAAGAAGGGGTCCTGGAGATTTGTTTGGTGCTTGTTGAAAAGGATGATGGGAAGATTGGGAGGAATGCTTTGGCTTTGGCTAGAACTATTGAGAAGGGAGAATTTGTTGGTTTAATATGAATCGCTGGTTTCCATGTTATGGAGATCTTGCGTTCGTGTTATTGATGGGGGAAGCAGAGCAGCTGGGCTTGTATTCAACCTGTAATTGTTAAATGAGTTCTTCCTGATGTCCTGCTTTGAAAACTACTGTATAAAAGGTGATGTTTTCCTTTTGTTTTGGGCTCTACTTCCTCAAGGTCTGTAAAATTGGGATAAATAGTTCTGTTAATATTGAAAAAGTCAAAACTTGTTTTCCTAACAATTTAAACTCTTTTCATGGAAGCAACCAAATTTACTGTTCATATTCCTTAAATGCTGCAATTGAGTGGCTACTACACCTTCCGGTTTACATCTTGATATAATTGAGGGACTTGTTTTTTGGTTGGAGTTTCTAGGTTATTCTGGTCCAATTAGCGATTGATCAACGAGATAATCATGGAGTCTAAATTTTATTGCTAAATATTATTGCTTTGGTTACGTGCCCTCGATGTTATGGGCACTCATCCCCACCAAATTATTGATTTTTTGTGGAGTGGATGCACTATTGACTATAATCAACTTAGACCGTCATGTGTTTTTCTTTGTACGTTATTGGCATGCCAAAAGCGTAAAAAAGGTTGGTGGTTTTATCTCATTTTAGTGTATAACTTAATTACTATCTCATATTTTAGTGTAAAAGTTGGTATAGCTTAATTACTATCTCATATTTTAGTGTATAAGTTGTCTATTGGATAATGCAATTTTGATGGAAGTAAGTGCGTCTGTCAATAGGAAAAGCTTTTTGGAGTTTTGCAGAAAAGCATAACATATGCGAACAATTATGGTTATAGATGTCCTTGTGCTAGAGGTTTATTGAAAATAGATTATTCTTTACAAAAAAAAAAAAAAAGTGAGTTCGCCTCTGCAACAAGGTGCAACTCGATTTAACAAGTGTTAGGTGGCCGTCAGAAGGCTTTTTTTTGATTCAAAATATCCTTCTCAAATGAGTTGGCAACCAAAGATGAATTTTTCTTGTGTGGTGGGTGTAGGTGCAAAGGATTTTTCCGTTTCTGATCTTATAATATACCCCTTTAAAGGTCAACGTTATGCTTTCTGTTGTGATGGTAAAATACTAAATGGCAAGCAAAGTATTTGATATGGTGCTTGAGACTCAAATTTGGGTTGTCTAAATTGTACAATCTAGTATTCATGTCCGGAGGTGTCTTTACCCATTAAAACTTTATAAACTTTTCTTTTAAATTTGAGTTGTGCACAACTTCTACTGGTTCTCATTCTCAAGTATTTGGTTTGATGCTTTAAGTTTCGAACTTGTGCTATTGAAATGATTATTTTTTTGGGTTTTTTGGACCTTATTGATTAAAAAATGCAATGCACTTTGTATAATGCATGCTAGCTAGCTTGTGTGTGATAACTGTGATTTGCAGGTCTACTGATGATTTTAATTGACTTACTTTCATATAGAATCTTAATACAAATAAAACATCAAAAGGTGCAAGTTGCGAAGTATATTTGACAAATGCATTTATGACAGGACTTGGTTATTTAATTGTGGCCTAATAAAAATATTTGGCATGTGTTAATTTTTTAGTTGATACTACATGCATGAGGATACTTTTCAATTGGGGTCACATTCTGCATCAGTTGCTCTGCATGCCCCTCCATGAGGAAAATTATTAAGTGCGGAGTCCGGATTCATTCGGAGACGAATCCTGGTGCGCCACGTCACCCGGGGCCCAATCCATCCGGGTGACGTGGCGCGTCCGGATTCGCCTCCGGACGGTCCGGACACCGCACGTAATAATCTCTCCCTCCACGAAGACTATGTTGATAGAGCTTGTTGTTATTAGTAAGTAGCATAATGAAGTGTTCTTTATTTTTCCTTATGGAGAGTTGTTGATAGACTTGGTTAGAAAATATTAGGAATGACCTTTCTTTATTAGATTAGAACGAGAATTTGCCTTTAATAGGACACAATGGAGAAAAAGGTTTCATGTAGCCGACCCCACGTAGTGCGATAAAGGCTTGATGTTGTTGTTGTTGTTGTAGGGTAGTTTGTAACTGCCACTTGGGCTAAGTGGACAGATCATTTCTCCTATCTTTTGTTCGTTTTTATTTCTCCTAGGTTTTGAGTAAAGGACCCACCTAATTTGTTTGCTTCCTTAAATACTTTTTCCTATATGGCCCCATTTCTATATGTTCTTATGCTAATTAGCCACAACAAACATCATTAAATTCATATTGAATATACTATCAATTGTTTGATTGAAATGCATGCTTCAAATTTAACTCAAATACCGCAATAAAATTGTTCCCAGTATATGGCATCTAAAGCTAATTAGAATTAACTACCATTCTTGCAGTGTGCTTCAATGTGATGAATTTTTTAAATGAAATGCATGATTCAGCTTTAACTAAAATAATCCTTCATGTTATATCCACGTTTGTAGTACAAATACTGACAATGATATCAAACAGATGCCAAATGTTTAAACAACTTGGATAAAAAGCCGATATGAATCTGAAGACCAATTTTTTATCATGAATTTTGTCATGCATATTCTTCTTCTTCTTCTTTTTTTAATTTGTCATGCATACTCTTCTTAGGGATACTAATAATGCTTACAATATATGATTGGATAAAGAAATCTTTAAAAACACTTATATCTTGGGGTTTTGAACAGTCAAATGGAAAGTATGCTTCTAATTGTCTAGGTGGATGCGATGGCTACTTTGTAACTCTTTTTACTTATCATTTTGTGATACTTCGGCCATTTTCAATTGTTTTTTCTTAGGAAAAAAATATAAGAGCATAGACTGGTAAGAGATTTTTGTTGCTTTACATTTCATAAACAGGGATTTCTGCGTCTCATGGGAGCTTGCCACCTCAACCATGACTTGGACATTTGATTTGCTTGTTGTTGGAGTTAATTTGTCCTTTTTCTACAGGAGCATTTGACTTTTTGGGTAGAGACCATTTGATTTTTTTGAGTTGCATTAGATTTTGCTTCTATTGATTGATGGGTCTCTATGTGTGACCAACCATCATTATTGAAATCTCTACATGCCAATATTTTCTTATGGTGACCATCAAAATTTGCTTTGAAAAAATTATTATTATTTTGTCATCCTTGTTGCTAGTTCCTAACTTAGAGAAGAAAGATTGATGGATATTTATATGCCATGGCTAGTCGCAAGACACATCAAAACTAATTTAATTAATCTAAATTTGAATTTATTGGTGCCAGAACATTTTTTGGAAGTGCCATGTCATGAGCTAACCCATTTTTTTATGAGAAATATGCAATGATGGGCTAAGACATCACCCTTAAGTGGCATACCACAATTTGCCACAATTTAACTTGAGTTTGGTGAAAAATAAGTAAAAGTGTGATAGGACGACACACTTAAATGTAGGATTTACTTCAATCATGCTCGCCAATAATTGGTAAGAAATGTTTAGCATTCATTATAATACTTTTGTAGTATTCATATAATCCTAGGAGAGTTTTTTTTTTCAATTTGAAAACGTATAAAATCAAGGAATACTAGTCACAGAATAATTATAATAATCTATGGATTGATGATGTGACAGAATAATAATCATAGAATAATTTTATTAGTTTATGGATTAATGAAATGATATGAATAATAACTTGGATCATTAAAGTTGCATGAATTGAGTAAGAATGTGGAGGATTGCTAGGCTCGGTGGAACATTGATGGAGGAAGAATTCATGTTAGTGGAATTGGTGGAGTTTTGATATTTCTACATATACAAATGAGCATATTTGTACTTCTAGGATTTGATTTAGGATTCATGATGGCTATGGAGTTTGAGATTGAAATAGAATGAGAGAAGTTATACTTGATTTTGTAGCAGCCTATGATTTTGCAATAGCTAACTTATGCTTTAAAAAAATGAGAATACTTGGTTGGTTACAAAAGTGGAATCACCAAATCACAAATATATTTCTTCTTGCTTAAAAAGCAATGCATAATCTACTTGCAAAAATTATAGTATGACTCTAAGAGATAGTTGGCCACATAATATAGGATATTAGCTATGTATATATTTTTGAAATATAATGTTATGCCGGTCCACCTTGGACCGGCTCAACCTGGACCGGCCCAGCCGGTCCAGTTTTACCGAAGGCGGACACAAGGCCGGGCGGAAGAGAGAGGGGGCCAAGGAGTGGGGTCCACTTGCAATTCAAACTTGGGTTAAGTGCTTTTGGAGGGAGAAGGAAGGGTAGAGTAGTCCTTTTGATTTTAATTTGAATTAGATTGTATTAATAGGGAGTTATGAGGGGATGAGTTTTTCATCTTGCATTTTGAAATAGTTTTGGGTTCTAGGTCTTCTTGCTTGGACTCTCGGCGTTGCCGGAGATTGTGGGAGAGTTGTTCTTCTTCTCGAATTGAAGAACATTGTATCGGGCTTTGGTTTTGATTGCCTACTAGTGGAATACAATCGTTGCTAGTGTTTTCCTACAAGTTTCTTCCCTATTTCCGCTGTTTTTTGCGCTATTTGTGTGCCGATTTGGGTTAGGTTTGCTTGCGAACTCAAGTATTACCTTAGGGTTACTTGCGAACTCACGTAGTTCCTATCAAATTGGTATCAGAGCGAGATCCGGGCGGTGGAGGGTGGTTTTTCTCCATTATTCACTGCAGATTTTGCTGATTTTGGGGAGGATCCGGAGGCATCTCGTCATTTCCCATGGCATCTAAGCGAGTAGAAGTCTTGGAGACCGAGATGGGGCAACTTAAAGCGGATCTGGATGAGAAGATGGCCACATTGAGCCAGAATGTGGAAGGAAAATTCGTGGCGTTGGAGGAGATGATGAAGAAGTTGTTGGAAGGGCAAGCAAGGGCTGTGCCGGGGGAGGAAAGAGGAGAAGGGAGTGGGAGCAGGGGGAAGGAGAAGGTGAATCCAGACGAGGAAGAGGAGGTGGAACTGTTTAACAGCAGTGGGAGGATGCCATCTTGGGAATCCATCAGGCGAGAAGAGCATGAAAGAAGGAGAGACTTCAGGGAAGAAAGAGAGGATGATTGGCGTCGCCGGAGACCCGATCCAGTGGACCGGCCATGGGGGATCCAGAATCACCATGGCGGAGCGCGAGGGGAAGATGGCTATCGGCGGCCGAGGAGGGATGATGAGCCCCGATATGGAGAGAGGGGAACTTGGGAAGACCCCATTGCATGGGATAGAGGAGGCCATGGGGGGAATAGGGCATACGGGGTGGACACGATGGCCAGAAAGTTGAAAATGCCCGTGTTCGAAGAGGGAAATGTGGATGAATGGATCCACAAGGTGGAGAGGTATTTTGCAGTGAATGGCCTGATGGAGGAGGAGAGATTGATGGCGGCTAGCATGTGCTTGGAAGGGGCGGCGTTTGCATGGTTCAAATACATGGATAAGTGGGATCCGGTGAGGACTTGGAGGGACTTCAAGGAGGCTATCAGGGAGAGATTCGGGGGGGCAGCCCATGGGAGATATCAGAACAGTTCTACGCCCTCACTCAAGAGGGAACAGTGGAAGAGTACCGGAAGAAATTTGAGTCTGGTGGGTGACATGGAGGGATTATCGAACAGCACTCTGGGGGGAAACTTTATGAAGGGCCTTAAGCCAGAAATTAGAGATGCGGTGAAGGTAATGAGACCGATGGACCTGAGGGAGGCCATGGAGTTGGCTCAACTGGTGGAGAACCAGAAGACCAACGCCCGAAGTTGGCGGAACAACCACTCAGGGGGTCCTACCAGGACAACTACCACTTACTTGGCTCCAAAAGGGCCAACCCCTAGTGTCCTTAAAGAAAGTGGGAAGGAGAAGAGCGGGGTGACCAGATCAGCTGGGAGTTTCAAGAGATTGACCGAGGAGGAGATGCAGGAGAAGAGGGCCAAGGGCCTTTGTTTCAGATATGAGGAGAAGTTTGTTCCAGGGCACAGGTGCAAGGATCGCGCTCTTCGGGCTCTCACCGTCTATATAGACAAGGCGCCTGAGGAGGGTGATGCTTCAGATGAGGAGCAGATTGATCCCCAGTTGGAGGTAGCCGAGGTATCCCTAAATTCTGTGATGGGATTCACTCCTAGCCATACGATGAAGGTGAAAGGGAAAATCCTTGGGAGGGAGGTAGTAGTGTTGATCGACAGTGGAGCCACCCATAATTTCATATCCGCTCAGGTGGCGGAGGAGCTGGGAATGGAGCCTACTTAGACAGGCAATTATGGGGTGATGATGGGGACAGGGAAGATTGAGTCCAGCACTGGGATCTGCAAGGGGGTGGAGATGAGACTACAGGAGATCAGGGTGGTGGAGGACATCCTACCCCTGAGGTTGGGTAGCACAGACGTCATTCTGGGCATGAAGTGGCTACAGACCTTGGGTGAAACCAAGGTAAACTGGGGGACCATGGTGATGGAACTGATGGTAGAGGGAAAGAGGGTGAAGCTGAAAGGGGAACCAGGATTGTCCAGAGCTGGAGTGTCTCTCAGGTCTATGGTGAAGATGATCCATGAGGAAGGAGGAGGTTTCCTTGTGGAGTTGCAGAGCTTGGAAGATCATCAGGAGGTGGAAGACAAACACATTCCTGTGTTAGTTCAGCCCTTTCTGAAGGAATTTGAGGACGTGTTCCAAACTCCGGTGGGACTACCACCTGACAGAGAACGGGAGCACCAGATTGTCCTGAAAGAGGGAGTATCCCCTATCAGTGTGAGACCTTACAGATACCCTCAGATGCAGAAAGATGAGATTGAGAAGTTGGTGGGAGAAATGCTAGAAGGAGGGATCATTCAGCCCAGTGTGAGTCCTTTCTCTAGCCCAGTTCTGCTGGTAAAAAAGAAGGATGGGAGTTGGAGGTTCTGTGTTGATTACAGAGCCCTCAACAAGGAGACAGTGCCTGACAAGTTTCCCATCCCTGTGATTGACGAGTTGATGGATGAGCTACATGGAGCCGTTTTATTCACCAAGATTGATCTAAAGTCAGGCTATCACCAGATCAGGATGAGGAAGGAAGATGTGCAGAAGACAGCCTTCAGGACTCATGAGGGCCACTACGAGTTCCTGGTGATGCCTTTTGGCCTCACCAACGCACCAGCCACATTCCAGGCATTGATGAACCGGATCTTCAAGCCACACCTTCGCAGGTTTGTGTTGGTGTTTTTTGATGACATTCTCATCTATAGCAGGACTGAGAAGGAACACCTAGAGCACCTGAGAGTGGTGTTGGGGGTGCTGAGGGAGCATCAGTTGAAGGCCAATTTCAAGAAGTGTGACTTCGCTCAGGCACAAGTGGAGTACTTGGGGCACGTGATATCGCAGGAGAGAGTGGCTGCGGATCAGTCCAAAATAGAGGCAATGTTGGCCTGGCCTCAACCCAAAACCTTGAAGGGGCTCAGAGGATTTTTGGGACGGACCGGCTACTACAGGAGGTTCGTGAGAGGATACAGCACCATAGCAGGACCGCTGACAGAGCTGCTGAAGAAGGATAACTTTTTATGGGGGGAAGCAGCTTCTGAGGCTTTTGAGAAGCTGAAGAAGGCCATGACGACGGTGCCCGTACTTGCTTTGCCAGACTTCAATCAGGTGTTTGTGTTGGAGACAGATGCTTCAGGCTATGGATTGGGAGCAGTGTTGATGCAGAACCATAGAGCCATAGCTTACTTCAGTCAGATACTGTCGTCCCGAGCTAGGTTGAAGTCGGTCTATGAGAGAGAGCTGATGGCGATTGTACTGGCCATCCAAAAGTGGAGACCTTATTTATTGTGCAGACATTTTATTGTCAGGACTGATCAGAGGAGCCTGAAATACTTGCTAGAGCAGAGGATGGTCACAGAGGAGCATCAGAGGTGGTTGTCTAAGCTGCTCGGATATGACTTTGAGATCCACTATCGGCCAGGATTAGAGAATAAGGCAGCGGATGTCTTATCACGCTGTATGGGGGAGCTCCAGGGGATTGCTGTATCAGTACCGGTTCTGATTGATTGGGGAGCCATCAAAGAGGAGAGCATCCAGAATGAGGAGCTAAGGAGAATCAAAGAAGAGGTGCTATCAGATGCAAACAGCCACCCAGGCTACTCAGTAGTGGGAGAAAGACTGTACTATCAGGGAAGGAGTGTGATCCCTAGGTCTTCCATTCATATTCCCCAACTGCTACAGGAATTTCATGGGAGTGCCATAGGAGGGCATTCAGGAGTGCAGAAAACCTATAGTCGAATTGCTGTTGAATTGTACTGGAAGGGGATGAGGAAAGACATAGAAGAGATGGTGGCTAAGTGTGATACCTGCCAGCGGAACAAGTACATGACGATGGCACCAGGGGGATTACTACAGCCCCTGGCCTTACCAGAGAAGGTTTGGGAGGAGATCACTATGGATTTCATTGATGGGCTTCCAAAATCAGAGGGATATACGGTTATATTTGTAGTGGTCGACAGGCTGAGCAAATATGCTCATTTCATTCCCTTAAGACACCCGTACACAGCGGTGTCGGTAGCAGCAGCCTTTGTGAGGGAGATAGTCCGCCTGCATGGGGTACCGGAGTCTATTGTGTCGGATAGGGACAAGGTGTTCCTGAGCCAATTTTGGAGGGAATTATTTAGAATGCAGGGCACAGTATTGAAGAGGAGCACAGCATATCACCCACAGACTGATGGGCAAACGGAGGTGGTGAATAGAAGCTTGGAGACCTACTTGAGATGCTTTGTGTCTGAGACACCGAAGCAGTGGGTCAAATGGCTGGCCTGGGCAGAATACTGGTACAACACCTCCTCTCACTCGGCTACCAAGATGACACCTTTTAAGGTGTTATATGGAAGAGACCCTCCACACCTGGTACACTACAGCCATAGGAGTACTCCAGTATCTGCAGTGGATCAGCATCTGAAGGAAAGAGATCAAGTGTTGGATGAGCTCAAGAGGCATCTTCTCAGAGCCCAACAGATTATGAAGAAACAGGCGGACAATAAAAGGAGGGATATACAATTTGGAGTTGGAGACAAGGTCTACTTGAAGCTCCGACCGTACAGGCAGAGGACTATATCCCAGAGGAGAAATGAGAAGCTAGCAGCAAGATATTTTGGCCCTTTCGAAGTGGAGGAGAAAATCGGGGAAGTGGCATACAGATTGAGGCTTCCTTCAACAGCCAGAATACACCCCGTTTTTCATGTATCACAGTTGAGGAAAGTAGTGGGGGAACATGCAGTAAGCCCAGAGCTGCCCAACACATTGAGGGAAGACATGGAAGTGACACTGGAGCCTCTAGCGGTAGAAGGAGTACGCATCAATGAAAAGGGGGAAAAGGAAGTGAAAATTAGGTGGAGCGGCCTCCCAGATTATGAGGCAACATGGGAGCCATTGGAGAGGATTGCAGTGCAGTTCCCTGCCTTCCACCTTGAGGACAAGGTGGTACTTTGGGAGGGGGGTAATGTTATGCCGGTCCACCTTGGACCGGCTCAACCTGGACCGGCCCAGCCGGTCCAGTTTTACCGAAGGCGGACACAAGGCCGGGCGGAAGAGAGAGGGGGCCAAGGAGTGGGGTCCACTTGCAATTCAAACTTGGGTTAAGTGCTTTTGGAGGGAGACGGAAGGGTAGAGTAGTCCTTTTGCTTTTAATTTGAATTAGATTGTATTAATAGGGAGTTATGAGGGGATGAGTTTTTCATCTTGCATTTTGAAATAGTTTTGGGTTCTAGGTCTTCTTGCTTGGGCTCTCGGCGTTGCCGGAGATTGTGAGAGAGTTGTTCTTCCTCTCGAATTGAAGAACATTGTATCGGGCTTTGGTTTTGATTGCCTACTAGTGGAATACAATCGTTGCTAGTGTTTTCCTACAAGTTTCTTCCCTATTTCCGCTGTTTTTTGCGCTATTTGTGTGCCGATTTGGGTTAGGTTTGCTTGCGAAATCAAGTATTACCTTAGGGTTACTTGCGAACTCAAGTAGTTCCTATCATATAACTAGAAAGCAATAAAATTTTTTGGCTCTAGTAAGGCGAGAATTTAGTAATCTCTTAAAATAGATTGTTGAGAGATGGAGTTTGAGATAGAAATAGAATGAGAGAAATTATACGTGATTTTGTAGCAAACTATGATTTTGCAATAGTTAACTTATACTTAAAAAAAATGAGAAGAATACTTGGTTAGTTACAGAAGTGGAATCACTAAATCATAAATATATTTATTCTTACTTAAAAGCAATGCATAATCTACTTGCAAAAGTTATAGTATGGCTCTAGGAAATAGTTTGACCACATTATATAGGATAGTAGTTATGGATATATTTCTTAAATATAGCAAGGAAGAGATGAAAATTGGAAATCTTTAGTTAAGCAAACCTAACATGGGATAAGATGGCTACTTTCATTAAGAGGATTGTTGTAATAGATTTACAAGTTTAAAAATCGATTATGAACTATTGCACTGATGAGAAGAATTCATGGTGGAGTGAAGGGATGTTGAAGGTTATCAAGGAAAATAAATTTACTTTTTGATGGTGGAAAAAATTGAATTAGATTGTGGCTTATTAGGATTATACCAAAAATAGAAGTCCTACAAATAGGAGTTTAAGCAGCTACAACTTTTGAGAAATTAAGGAAAATAAATTCACTTTTTGATGCTGAAAAAATTGAATTACATTGAGGCTTATCAGGATTATACTTAAAATAGAAGTCCTGCAAATAAGAGTTTAAGTAGCTACAACTTTTAAAATAGTGTTGGAAATTGAGAGCCCCTACATGTGGTTGGTTTGAAACTTGTTTCTAGCATTATTACATAAAAGTGAACCAGCCCAAATCTACAGGAAGGATTTATCTGCTCTTCATGCATGATTATTTTATCTTTCATTTTTGCATTGCTTTTATGCTATGAATTTTGTTCCGATTCTGAAAGAGCAAAGCAGATAGTTTTCTAGATTTTGTGCCAGTGCCACGCGTGGTCTTGCAATTTGGTGGATAATCTGTGAAACTGAGAGCCATTATTCACATATGCCAAAGCCTTGGTATGTTAACTTCCATTTAATTGAACCTATATTTTTGTAGCTCTAAACTTTTTATTTTGGATTTTGAGTGACTTTTATTATGAACTCACATATATCTTTATACACAATCTTGGGCTGGTAACCTCTTTGGTGGAAGCTGATGCGAAACTCTCAAATACAAGGCTGATGTGGGCATCGTTGACTACTCTATTTTGCAACTTATTTTTGCAGAAACATTTAAATTGGCCATTAATGATGGCGCAGTGAATGTTATTATTTTGTTTTTACTGAAATTGTTGGAGTATTTTTTGTTTGAGACTTTGTATTTTGGAAAATTTTTATAGAAAGTCAATGTTGGCCTTATGATGAGGACATCGATCAGAGGTTCAAGCATGTGTATCGTTGGAGACAGCGCAGATCGACGGCCACGATTCAGAGTTTATATTTCGAGATGTTTATGCATTTTATTTCTTGGAGTCTTCCTATTGTACCCCTAGTTTGAGTTGAGTCATGTTGTAGCACTGAGGGCAATTTAGTCTTTGTATTTTCTTTCATGTTGGGACCTATATATAGGTTATTTCTATTGTAATGAGGTTAATGAATATTTGAATGAAAATTATGTTTTGTTTCTACTTCTTCTTGCATGAGAGCTAGAGAAGGGAGAGAGCTCAAAGGGAGCATTCGCAAGGCCCATCAGTCGTTGGAAGAGTCTGTGGCTCGTGGTTAAGTTGTTCTATCTTCGTTGTGTTTTCCTCTCATCTTCAACTACTCAAATCCACATCCCGTTAGCCCAAGCCGAGCCCCCCATTTCTTCCCGTCTAGCACCAAAGGGAGCCAACCGCCGGCCTCCCCTTCGGCCGCCGGCCACCCTTCCTCCACCACCTCTTCCACCACCAAACCGCCGGCCCCTCTCCCCCATTTCCCCTCTTGTTCGAATTTTGGGAATTCAAAATTTCTTGAGTTCAAAATTTTCCAAATTTGTCAAAGCCAAATATGGAAAGTTTTCAAAATTCAAAATTCAAATGAGGCCTATTTGGAGGAGTCATTAATTTCCCTCCAACTTTTCATTCCTATTTGGAAAGAGCTTGGTTCCTCCCCTTAATCCCTCCCTCTTCCCCTCTACATGTCGCCGGCCTCCCTATGAGGCTTCTCCTCATTAATTGCTAAGTAACTCTTCCTCCCATTTTGAAATCAAAATTGATTTCAATTAATTCTCCCTCCCAAAATTTCAAACCCTGAAATTTATTTCAGGATTTGTTTAAAAAGTCCTTCCCCTCCTCTCTTGAAACCGCCGGCCTCCCCCTCCTTAGCTCCCCCATTAATTCCCCAATCAATGCCTTAATTCCCTTTGATTTGAAATTCAAAATTCAAGTCAATTCTCTCCCAATCTAATCAAAACTGAAATTAAATTTCAGATTTTGATTAATCTCCTCCACAATCTTCTAAGCCTATTTTCTCAAAATCCTAGCCTATTCCCCTTGCACCCGCCGGCCTCACCCCTTCCCCTTGGAAATCCCGCCGCCCCTCTCTTCCTCCCCTCCCTTCTTCGCAATCTACAAGTGCTCTCTCTCACCACCACATATATCCTCTCTTCTCGTTGGAGTTTTCTCCAACGTCAAGCATGCATGGCGGATCCCGAATTTGAGTGGGGACTTATGTTCGACGCCGACGGAAATCTCAACATCCTACGATCTCCGTTCTTCGACGTGGGATTTGAAGACGACGCCACCGTTGGAGATTATTTGGATCGAGTTGTACCTACTCTTGCGAGCGTCATCGACCGCCAACTTCCAAACTACGATTGGAGCATCGATAGTCAACCATTCCCGCCATCCTCGCCACCGTCAACCTTTCCGTGGCTCACGGCCGTTGGGGTTGATACCGTCCTCGTGGCATCGTTGGGTATGCTAAAGACCTTCTTCCGCTAAGCCCTACTTGAGTGTGAGTGAGCAAGATAACTCATTGTGAATTTTCTAAACATTAGCCGTGGGATTATATTTTACTTACTCCGCATTTGTCTTATTGTGAGAATTTCAAGATCTATCGTCAATTGTGCCCAAACATCAAGTTTGTAATTGCTTATCATAATAATTTTGACAATTGAAAACTCTTGAATCTCACCTCACGATACCTTAATCTTAAATTAGCACACTTTGTGGTTCTTTATAAATTTCACGTGCAATTCTTGATTGTATCACATCACCTTAGCTACTAGCAACCACATTTGTACCAATTAAATTGAAACCTATTCCCTGTGGTTGGTGGGAACAATACTATGATCAGAAGCAATGTCTTCATTATGTAATTAAGTTTATACTGATGATACTTCAGGTTTGTTTGATACTGTCTTTCTTTTATTTATTTATTTTTTAAATAATATCGTTTCATTTATGATAAATATGATTAGAATATTACCTTCATTTTTTGCATGCGCAGTTTTATTATATTTTTATGAACATATGAATTGATTTTTATTGTAGCTATGATTATAATGCGAGTGGAATTTTTATTTGGTGGCAGCGATTGGGGACATTTTTAGACCTATGGTTCTCACTGTGCCATTGTCGTACTTTTGGTTGGCTTGGCTATGCTTGCTGTTGCACCAGGTATGTTCTATGCGCTTCATATTGGTTGGTTGAAGTTGGAAAATATGTTTTTGAAAAATGACATGTATTAGATTTCATCATTTGGTTGGGATGTAATTTGAAATTAATGCGAGCTTTTAATACTGCAAGCACCTTCAAAATATCTAGAAACTACAAATTCAAAGCTTGCTAGGAATTCACTAAGATTTGGTTAGTGATATATGACCATTCGATTTGATCTTCTATATCATATGGTTCATCATAATGTATGAAATATTCTTCTTACAAGCATTATAAATACTCCCCCAGGGGATTAGATGATGGGATATATCCTCAACTTATTTTCTTTCATAAAAGTTTTGTTAGGTAACATTCAAGCTAATAAATTGACTTGGACGTCAAATGTCCTTTGGGGGATAAACTTTTTGCATAGGCTCAACGTTTCTTAGCTATGCGTGTGCTGCAAATGTAACCTTGCTAATGATAGCTTCTCTTGAGAAACATGCTCAACTCAGCAATGTCTCCAACACAATAATATGTCGCTATCTTGGAAAAGATTATGATAGGAAATAGATGCAATATCTACCATATCAGCAAACCACAAGAAGAATGTGGGAAGAAGAAAACACCATGAAATTTTGTATTGTAAGAAATACAAAAGAAAATGGCAAAATACAATGGATCATCAATTGGAGAGGAGGACACAGCTCTCCCAACCTCTAGAGGATGGCTAGATCCCAAACAAAATCCAAGAACTCTCGAAAATTTAGCAAATACATGGTACCCTTGTCACAAGAAATTTTCTTCTTTAAAGCATACCATCCAAAAGGAAATCTCTAAACAGAACCATCGATTAAAAAGGCGTTCGAGGCGGAAGCCTCGAGGCGCGCCTCGAATCGAGGCGGAGGTCGGGCGAACTGAGGCTTAAGCCTCGAACGTTCGGGCGAGGGTTACGCTTTTTTCAATGGAGGCGTACGCCTCACAGCGTGAGGCGTCGAGGCGCATCGAGGCAGCGCCTCGAAAGCGAGAAAGTTACCTTCACAGTCAGCGAGCTCCCGTTGTTTCTCCCGATCAAAATGTTGTAGCTTACGATCCGACAGGAAAGGGAAAGTCGTCGAAGGAGCAAAGTCGAACAGCCACGAAGGAGCCAAAGAAGCGATGCGTCCAATCTCTACACCTCCTGTGAAGCAACGAAGCCGAACAGCAAAGACGAAAAGAGAAGATGAAAGGCAAACCGTAGACGCAGCTAAGTTGTTATTGATTAACTTAGTTAATATAATTTAAAATATTAATAATTAAACAAATTAATTAAATAATTAATAATATAATTAGTGCATGAATTAATTATCTATTTTAACTTAATTTAATACTTAGTATTATTAATAAATTTTTAATATAATTAGCCTAATTAATATAAATTACATGTAAATTACGTGGTATGCTCGGTACTGAGCGGTACATGCTCGGTACTGAGCGGTACAGGCTCGGTACTGAGCGGTACATGCTCGGTACTGAGCGGTACATGCTCGGTACTGAGCGGTATTGGCTCGGTACTGAGCGGTACTGGCTCGGTACTGAGCGGTACATGCTCGGTACTGAGCGGTACAGGCTCGGTACTGAGCGGTACATGCTCGGTACTGAGCGGTACATGCTCGGTACTGAGCGGTACTGGCTCGGTACTGAGCGGTACTGGCTCGGTACTGAGTGGTACATGCTCAGTACGCTCGGTATTGAGCATATATAACAAGCAGAATTTAAAAATTACTCTTATAATATAATTAAACCTCCGCAGGGGCGCTGCCCCTTGACCCCGCGACCTGACCGGGCAGGTCGAACCCCGCCAGGGGGCAGCGCCCCCTTGGACCCCTGGCAGACTGGTTTATTTTTGTATTCATGTTATTTTATCATTGGTAGTACACATAATTGTTATTTTTTGTCATTATTTAAAATTTTAAATTAATTTGTTTTAATCGTTTTGAGGTGTACGCCTCGATCCGCCTCGAGGCTTACGCCTCGCCTCGCTTAGAAAAAATGCCTCGATTCCCGATTTCGCCTTTTAAAACCTTGAACAGAACTACTATTGAAACCATTGGAATAAAGGGCCCTGTTGGTTCTTAGTTCTATTGTGAAATAGACATTTTGTAGCATCAATTCTGCGAATCCTTATTTGGTCTCCTGTTGACATGAAAAATATAAATATATAACTATTTAATCATATCCAATTTTGAACCTTAATTAGCTCCTGCAAGTTTGTGCCTTTACTAGAGGCAAGAGGTAGTAGACTACCTAGTATCATCCCCTTTGGTGCCGAAAAAGTGGTAGTTATCCTATACGAACTTCCTGAGTTGTTGCCTATGGTGCCCCTCTCCAGGTGCTTATGGTCCTCCATTAATTGTGCTAGCTCCATTGCCTCCCCAAGTCACGAGGCCTCATCACTCTAACTGCTGCCCGAATCTCTGTTTTGAGTCCTTTCATGAAGTTCATCTCTAGCACAGTCTCAACAAACTACAAGAAAATTTTGGGAAGAAGAACACACCATTGTTCCACCTCTTATAGAATTGTTCTAGTCTAGGTTGGACCGGTCCAGTGGCTGATCCAACAGATTCCAATACTTTTTGATTGAGGTGTTCCTTACGGGTACAATCATCTCTCAAGAAAGATGGAAAGTAGGGCTGCAAACGAACTGAGCCGAGCCGAGTATATGAGTGTTCATGTTTGTGTTCATTTAATATCAGGTTATTCAAGTTTGGTTCATGTTTGTTCGAGCTTTATTGTTTGTGTTCATGTTTGGTTCATTTAAATTAATGATTGTTCATGTTCGGTTCATGTTCAGTTCATGTTCGTTCATTTAGTGCTTATCGAGCTTTAAACAAACAAACATGAACGAGCTATAAACGAGCTCTACTTTTAGATGTTCATGAACTTAACAAATGAGTTTTATCGAGCTTCCTAACAAATGATTACATCGAGCATGTTCGCGAACATATCTAACGAAATTTTTTATGGTAGATGCTCTTGCTCTTTCTCATTCCTTCCCCAATGCAACCTTCTCCCATCTCTTCTAATGTTATTATGACAAATAGTAAATTTGAGGCTCTTTGCTCAGTGGAGACCCAACCTTCATCTTATAAAATCCCTAATAAAAATACGTATCGAGCTTAAATTTGAGGCTTTTTTTGACATTGCTATCATTCACTTAAATTTAATAAAAATACTTAATTAACATATAATATAATATTTTTTATTTTAAATTTTTTATTTAATAGTAATTCTATAATCAAATATTAATTATTTTTATCGAGCTTATTCACGAGTTCAAAATCGAACACGAATCGAGCTTCTTATCGAGCTTAATTTCAAGCTTGTTCGCGAACTTCAAATGATGTTGTTCACGAACATAAATGAGCCGAACGCATTAGTGTTCAAGTTTGTTTATTTAAGAATTGAGTATCTAATATATTGTTCAAGTTTGTTTGTTTAGTTAATTAAACGATCACAAACGAGCTTTAATCGAACCGAACAACGAGTAGCTCGTTGAACGTTTGGTTCGCTTGCAGCCCTAATGGCAAGCAGGCACAATAGTAGGAAAACCCCTTGTAGAGGCTACCTAAGTAGGCCTCATCACACTTCATAGCCCTAATGTTAAACATCTAGATCTCTCACCTTAAAATTGAGGAAAGAAGCCACCCTCGAGCAATACCTTTGATGATTCTCTCAAAGATTGAGCTCAACATATAGCGTAAAAACATAATGTAATGATTGGTTTTCTTTATGAGCTCCATTGATGAGTGGCATTACCCCCATCGGTGCATCACCTGCAAATTGAGGTTTCAGGTCGTTTGCTCCAAGAGACAATCGATGGAAAACTTCCAGCTAAGTTGATTAGCTCCTCAAATTTTCATAGGCTATAGGAACCCCCTAATTTTATTACCTTTGGTCCACATTAAGAGTGTCATTGATACTGTAAGTTCATCTCATTCTCATCATTATAAACCCAATAATTTCAAACAGCCAGTTTAAGGAGGGAAATCATATCCTTCCTCTTGCCCCTACTATTCCAACTCATTTACCCCCACACAAATATATTCGTTATGAACTTCGTCATTTTTTATGAATAAAGGATGTGACATCAATCTCCTTCACTAACATAATCGAGATGAAAGCATTGCCATTGTTGATCAAATTCTATACCTATTTCAGTTGCATTTAAAATGCGTATTATTGATCTGTAGGAATGGGCCATTGATCCCTACGAATACATTGACCATATGCAAATTCACTGAGCCATTTATAATCCTTAAAATTTTCCTCCAAGTATCAGAGGAAATCCTAGTTGTACACAGGGTATTATCGAATACTTATTTAAATCTTAAATTCTAGGTATTTTAACTTATAATTAAATATCTTTAGAAAATTTTTGGAATAAATATTGAGGGTCATAAATCCTGTTCGTGTAACCTCAAACTTCACCTTTAGATGTAAATTTATGTTATATTATTTGGTTTTGTAATTTTTATAATTTTTATTTTTAATAATATAATACTATGTTATTATGTCTAATATTTGTTTGTGATTTATATTTCCAATAATCGTTATCTCTCATATCATTATTCCACTATTTGTATAAGTACATTATTAGACTCTTTTTAGTGATTATTTTGCACTTATGTTAGGATTATGCATCTCTGCCTTAGCTAGGGTTTTGTGACAGCATTCCCCTCTCCCTTGCCATTCTCCACAGTTTCTATGCTTCTTAAGTTCATTGACTCCGGCTACGTTGGAGTTGAGCATTCTACCCCGTGGATAGTTAAAAGTTTCCCCCTCCTCATCTTCTTCTATCATGGGCTTGTGACCAATGCTTCGACCTACTACTCTCAACATGTGATCCCAGCTTACCTACCGTCTCCTTAAACTACATGCTCGTCCCTGATGACTAGGTTTATTTCTCAAATGAAGAGGCGGATGAAGGGACAAAATGATGGATGTTGGCTTCAGTGGGATTGATTATTATGTGTGGATGCTGAATGCCGTCCAGAGATCAATCAGAATGCGCCACGTCATTTCTGCGCTTGGTACTGCGGCTCGATACCGCTGATGTGATGCATTCTGGTTGGTCTCCGAGTAACATTCTGCTGGTCTCTGCACATAATAATTTCTCCTTCAGTGGGCTATGGAATTGGCAAGAGGCCATTTAATGATAATCTTTTTTATTTTTTTGTAGTAAATAAAATCTGGATGTTCAAAGTTACCGTTGATCTTTTGTCTCTAGCTGATGGGGTTTCTCAAGTAGCTTTTCTTGTTATGAGGACATGGAAATGTTCATATTCGGCACTCCATGGTTCATTAACAGCAAGCTATTCATATTCAAACCCTCGATGCTGAATTTTGCTCAAGGAAGGAGGATTTTAAGAAGCCCCATTTGGATCAAGCTTTCATATCTTCCTCTATGTTGATCTTTGCAAGAGTAAGTTCTCAAAATTGTAGATCTTCCTTGCTTTATCATGATCGTTATTAAGACAAAGGATATACAACAACCGATTATTTATGAGCGGAAACCATATTCTTTTTCTAACTGTGACATCTTCACTCAATATGCTAAAAGCTTTCCCCTCCATAGACCCAACAATTTTTTAAATTGAGGCGCGACAGAAGTAAAAGTTGTACTAGAGGTATTCATTCTGGGGGAATTCCTAATCCTAATTGTAGGGTTGGTTCCTTCTCTTCTTCTCTAATACATGCTCATCCCATTGCTCATTACTTCAATATTCCTCCATCCAACACCACTTATAGTGTTGAATCCACTAAATAGGGCTATCAAAATCGAGTAATGGGTCGGGTTTGAGTCGAACCTGAAATTGACCCGACACTAGTTGATCCAATCATAACCTGATATTTTTTTGCATACGGGTTAGCTTTTTTAACATGGACCCGACCCTCGCAGGTTGCCAAGTTGATCCGACCCGACCCCACTACAGGGTGAGGCGTCAGCTGCTCGACGAGTAGACAGTGCTTGCAGGACTCGACGTGACGAGGGGCACTCAGGACAGGACGGGCACTCAGCACCACGACGACGCAGGCAAACACATTGGTGGGAGACACGATGTGGGCACTCGACGCGACGGCGAGCAGATTCGGCCAACGCGGACGCGACGATTGCCAGATCGGGTAGACGCAAGTGTCGGGTGCGGGCGGGAATCAGGATTTTCGATTGCGGCATTTTGTGTACAACAGGTCGAAATTCTGGTCATTCGCGGGTTTTCGAGTTATCCTGAAACCGACCTGATTTTTGAAATGGACCAATTTGCTGAACTCGAATCTGACCTGTATCACAAACGGGTTACCCTAACCCGGAATTTTCAAGTTTGATTCGAGTCGGATTTTTGAGTCGTGTCAAATATTGACAGCCCAATCACTAAATCTCCGAACTCCCATGGCTTTGGAAAAACCTCCAAGATCCCTCTATCTATTTGCAAAAGACCTCGCCCTTGAAGGCGCTTACATCACCTTCAACTACTTATGATCGTTCTCCTACATCCAATCATCTTCATCTAAAGCCACTATTCCCTCCATGACTGCTTTCATCTCTATTTTCGTTAGCTAATGGCCAGCTTCTTGATACATCAAAAGTCCATACTTTCTTCTACTGCATAGGCAAATCCTTCGGTAACTTCTATTGATATCTACATCTTCCCCCCTTCTTCCTCCAAGCAAAGGAATGCCAAGAGTAAAGGTGGGGTACCTCAGCTCAATAATTTTATGTTTATCCCAAATATTAATATTTGGAATGTTAGGGGACTTAGTAATGATAGAAGGATCATTGAGTACTGTAGAAAATTTGTCAAAGACTATAAGGCCGACCATATATGTTTGAACCTTAGATTACCCTTTGGAAATCAGTTATAGAGTTAATACGCTCATCAAAACATAGCCAGTCATGGATGTTACATGTAGCAGTATGATGTAAAGACTGTTTTCCTATTGGAGATTATTGAACTATAAAGTTTGGAGATTGAACTATCTAAAGGGAAGAAAATTCTATGAATCAACTTAATTTTTTCTATAAAACATTAAGGAGATGGAAGCCTTTGAATGGTGTAAAGTGAGTTTGTCAGCCAAAGATATAGGCTTCGTTTGGAACAGCTTTTTTATTGCTTTTTAAAATAGATTTATAGTACAAAAGTTTATTAAAAAAATTGCACTAAAAAGCTATTTCAGAAAACAGTAAAAAATATTATCACACTCATTCTTATGGAATTGACTACCAAAAACTTTTGCTCTTTTTAAAAAATAAACACACATTTTAGTTTCTCGTGCAGCCAATCGTGGATGTTACATGTAGCAGTATTATGTTAAGAATACGTTATTATATGAGGATGATAAAGAATAAGTTTATATGAATCCAAAATAGCTTAGAGACGTCTAGGGTTTGCTTTTCATCTTCTCTTTTTCGTCGTTGTTGTTCATCTTTGTTTCACAGTGTAGAGATTGCACAGATCACTTCTTTGGCTCCTTCGTTGTTGTTCGACTTTGCTCCTTTCGACGACGTTCTCTTCATATTTGATCTGAAACCACACCTCATTCGTTCTTTGTTGGATCGGAAGTAACCACGACTATAGGATCTTGCTCTTGCTCGTTGCCAAGGTAGGCATCTTTCTTACTTTCACGCACTTCTTGGGCCAAATCATGTTAAATCCGTCTAATGACAGGATTTAGATTTAGGCGGATTTACACAGTAAATCTATAAATCCGGATTTACATAGGCCTCAAAATTACGCAATCTCAAAAAACCGTTAGGCTGGATTTAGCATAAATCCCGCTTTAAATCCGATACCAAACAGCCCCTTACTCTTCCGCTCGTTAAATTTGTTTTACAACTTTGTCTACAATCATTGTTGAACTAGCACGGGTCCATGACCCGCCCATACCCGAATAATCATATGGGTTCCGAGTACAAAGTTTGTGGACAAATATTGGTGTTTGGGAACGGACAAATGAAAAAATTAACAAATAATCGACGACTTAAAAACTATTATAAATAATTTTATTAAGAGATTTTAAACTCAAAAAATTTGGTCATTCCAAATAAATAACATTATATGACGGTGATCGATTGAATCTTTTATATGAACTACTTTACAAGACTATATAAATTTGGGGTCACTATTTATTTATAAAAATAATTATAAATTTGTGATGAAACAAAAGTAAAAATTTAAAAAATTAATATAAGTATATATATATATATATATATATATATATATATATATATATTTCAAAATGAGATATTGATATTTTAATAATTATCAAGGTACAATTAAGTTAATTGAGAAGATTATTTCTCCTCATAGAAAATTTAACAATATATATATATATATATATATATATATATATATATATATATATATATATATATATATATATATATATATATATATATATTTCTAGGGAAATTTACATACATACAACTTTATAACATTCTATTTACATATTTAACACTCAAAAATTTAATATTACATACAAATCACCCTATATTATTTTAATATCAAATATACTACTTATATTTCTTTCCTATCACTCATATATTTCATTTCTACCACTCATATTTGATATCAAAATGAACTATGGGTGGTATGTATGTAATATTAAAGTTTTGGGTGTTAAATATGTAAATAGAATAGTATTAGATGGTATGTATGTAAATCTCCCTTTTTTCTATTAGCATTTGTACCAATTTTATAATTCTAAAATGTTATATGTTATGTAATATCTTCTCTTATGCATGGTTACAATCAATCAAATGTTGAATACAATCTCTTCTCTAAAAAGAACGACAAAGGGTTCATCTTAGTTTTAATATATTTTGATGACATTCTATTAGTAGGGGAATATATGAGAGAAATAATATCTTTAATTTAAAATAAATCTTTCGACATAAAGGATTTATTCATTTTCTTGGGATCGTGGTTGCACGTTTATCTCAAGAAGTCTTTTTATGCTTGTGAAAGTATTGCTAGACATTTTTTACGACATGGAGATGTTAGGTTGTCAACTAACAAAAAATATTAATGGAACAAAACACAAAATTTGGATATGAAAAGTCAGAGTTTTGTAAAGATTACATTGTCTACTAATGTCTTGTAGGGGAGTTATTGTATATCTAGCTGTTACTTGTTATGAATTTCTTGGAGTAAGAGCTCTTCTTGAGCTTCTTGGAAGAGAGAGAGAGAGAGAGCTTCATTCATTCATCTTCGGGCACCCTTAATTACAACACATATAAACATATTTATAGACATTTACACTTGTAATATCTTGCAAATCAACCTAATCTAAAATTAGACCAATATCTAATATTATTAACTGGATATTATGTTTGCCTCTAAAAAAGCTTCACACAAAACTCATCTTGATGTTGCTCTATGCATATTAAGATATTTAAAAGGCCACCCCAACAAAGAAATTCTGCTTGAAGCTTCAAGGCCTTTACATTTAATTTCATACATTAATTCTGATTTGATCAAATGCCCCATCACTTGACATCCAACAATTGGCTATTTCAGTTTTATCATGGAAAATGAAGCAACAATATGATATCATATCTTGTTTGTATGTCAAAGCAGAGTGTTAAGTCATAGCCCAAATAGCAAGTGAGATATGATGGCAAAATTACTTGTTAACCAACTTTGGCATTTTCCCCTAGAATCTAGCCATCATGCGTTGCAATAACCGCGTGATTATTCACATTGACATAAATCCTGTTTTTCATTAGCGCCCCAAAAATATTGAAATGGACTGTCACTCCATTCGTGAGAAAACTCAACAAGTTTCAACTCAAACATCTCATATCTTGACCACCAACAGCGAAATTGTTGATGCTTTGACCAAACGATTGAGGAGCGAAACACAAGACCGCTATGACATTAATAAGTTGGTTTTGATCAACAAGATGCTTTCACCAAACATCTTTTTACTGTGTTGTTTTCTAGATTGTAATTATTATTTTTATTTTATTACTATTTTTTTAGTACTTTAAAAAGAATTATACAAAGAAGTTATTTTTTATTACAATTTTAAAAATTTACATTATCTACAACAATTCTATCAAGCAACAAAAAAGTAATCTCAAACAAAACATTACACCCATGATGCACCACTTTCTCTTTCAAAGCCTCTCGATAAAATATAGAAATAATAAAAAAAATTAATATAATGTCATATAATAATAATCAAATAAAAAATAAATCATTATTAAATGAGTATTATTAATAAATTATTTATTAAATTATAAATAAATATATTTATGAACTTAAATAAATAAAGGAATTAGTGTTCAAATTTATTTGTTGATATTATAAGTTTTTAGCAGTTTATTGAAATATGTTCAACTTTATAAATAATAAATGAAGTATTATATAAATAAATATTAAATTGTTGGTAGGGTGCATTTGTTCTTATGTCCGTTCGGGTCTATTATCCGGGTATTTGTTCGGGCCAGCCCTGACCGGCCCATTAGCACCTTCACCTTCTCTGCTGTTGCTCGTAATCTGCAACTACTTCAAATCTCAGATAAAACAATGGCACTAACACATCCCGTGGAAGCGGTCGTGGTTGGTACAATAACTATCATGGACGATTTGCTAACAACAGCAATTCCCAAAACTCAATAGTTCCGGGGGAGAAACATTCAAACCGATCAATTATCTGTCAAATTTGCACAAAAAACAAGGTCACTCATCTCTCAAATGCTGGCACAGACACGATCCTTCATATCAAGAAACATCAAAAACTATTTTATTCACCCCATCAGATGAAACTCGGTCCAATGAATGGTTCTTGGATAGTGGGGCATCTACTCATCTCACTACATAATCTACTCAATTCAGTTCGGTGGAACCTTATACAGGTAACTCAAAAGTTACACTTGGAAATGGGCATCAGTTATCTATTTCAAATATCGACAAAGGTCTCCTCCCAACCCCCACAAGTAATCTTAAACTAAATCATATTCACCATGTTCCAAATCTCTCATTCAACTTATTATGTGTATACCAACTAACTCGGGACAATGCGTGCACGGTATCTTTTTCCTCCTATGGTTATCAAATCAAGGGCTCACGGACTAATCGTCTCTTACTTCAGGAACCTAGTTACAATGGTCTCTACTCCATAAATCCATCCAAAGCTACATCATATCTGGCTCTATTTTCAGCTCAACTGGTTCCAGATTTATGGCATAGTAGCCTTGGTCATCCCCACCACCGCAAGCTTCAGCTAATGGCCAATCTAGATCCTTCAATCTGTACTACTCTAGCCAATAAGAATTGTAATACATGTAATCTTGCCAAGAGCAAACGATTGCCATTCACTTCTTCTATTTCCAATACAACATCTACATTTAAACTCATACATTCGGAAGTATGGGGACCCTCTTCTTCCAATTCAATACATGGTCATCGTTACTATGTCTCATTCATAGATGACTATTCCCATTTTTGTTGGGTGTTATCACTAAATCAAAAATCTAATGTAGTTCATAAATTCATTGAATTTTATCATTAGGTCATTTGTCAATTTAGCAAATTAATAAAAATCATTCGTACTAACAGTAGTGGTGATTACACTAATCATCATGTTCAACAAGTATGCAAATCATGGGGAATTACACATCAATACACGTGCCCTTACACACCAGCTCAAAATGGTGTTGCTGAACGCAAACACCAGCATATCATTGAAACAACTAGAAGTCTTCTTGTTCAAGCCCAAGCTCCACATGAATTATGGGTTCAAGCTCTTATTACTGTTGTTTATCATTAATATCATTCTAAGTTCCAAACTCTACAACAAAACGCCATATGAAAGCCTATACAATAAAATCACAGTCTATGGTCACCTCAAAACTTTTGGATGTTTGTGTTATCTATGGCTTCGACCTTACACCAAATCAAAACTATCATCCCTATCTGCACCTTGTGTCTTCATTGGATATGCTGGTTCCCAAAAAGACTATCACTGTTTTGACCCTACTACTCACAAAATCTACACATCAAGACATGTTGTATTCAATGAAAGTGAGTTCCCTTATCGTACATATACATCTTCACCACAATCATCAAATCCTTCCACCAACATATCACCACTGCTTATAGTACTATCAACTGCAATGTCCAAAATTCCTCATACAAGATCACCTCAACGTTCTGTGATTTTACGAAATTCCTCTTAGCTGCAACCATCTCCACGTTCTCTAGCTTCGCATGATAATTCCCTTTTAAAAATTGTTTTGGGGGGGATCCGGTATTTTCTGAGTCGTTATGCAAGGAATTACAAAAGAAATTTTTTCAACAAAGATGTGAATTAGGAAAGATTGGTCGACGAAATTTGAACCGGAGACTTAATCTTGATATACCCCAAAACAATACTTTTTTGTTACCACGAGATCTATTGGCTGCTGTGGATCATTTGATTACAATGACACTGTACAACAATTTTTAAAAGGGCCCAACCCTTGGGGATACGGCAATACGTCTAAGAAATTATTCCATCTGACGTACTCTCCCCTCGATCCGGGAATAGCGACATGAACTAAATGTCCTGTCCAAGCCAAGGAACTTACTCCAAAAAGTCGTAAGTTTGATGTAGAATTTGGTACATGTATTTTTATTGACTAATTTTCAACTCACACGGCACAATTCCTGTTACTCTACAAATCAAATCAACCACAAACAAACCTCAAAATCATTCAGCACATCCCATGAAAACCCGTTACCAAATTGGTCATCTTAAACCAAAACAAATTTTCAATCTAACTCATCAAACCACCCATCAAGATGCCACCTTGTATAACCAAGCTTGCAAGCAAAAACAGTGGCGGGAAGCCATGTCAGAAGAGTTCCAAGTTCTTCAATTGCAAGGTACATGGGATCTATTTCTACCTTGTTCAAACCAAAATCTACTAGGATGTAAGTGGACATTCTGCACAAAATACAATTCAGATGGGACCATAGTAAGACTTAAAGCTCAACTGGTAGCTTTGGGTTACAAACTGTCACGACCCGACCCGACCCGACCCGGGATGGATCCCGCTCGCACCGGGCCGCGACAGGCCAAAAACAAACTAACCAGGATCTGGCTTTGGAATTTGCTTCAGAACTGATTCTTCCAAACATTTCTACTCAAAAACAGACACACAGAGCTACTATGAAACATCAAATGCAGCGGAACAGATCATCTATATTTTTTTCCTTCTTTTCCTCAAAACAATCATTTACAACTACAGACCATGGTTCAGACAGAAAGAAACAGAGCAGAAGAGTCATGTCTGTACAAAAATCAAAAGTACAAAACAATACCTACAGATCAAACTCTGAACTCTAGTCCAAGACCTCCTTCCCTTTCCCATAACCTGAAAACCACCATAAAACAAGGGTGAGCTCAACAGCTCAGCAAAGCGACAAACCTCCAATCAAAACTTTCAGAATCCAAAACCAATCACTTCAAACCAAATCCGTACATAAACTAGAACAGAATTGGACAGATATCAAAATCATGCAGATCAGAACGAAACAGATCAAATAAGAACAGATATGGACATATATCAAATCAGAATCAGACTTGCTTACAGAACAGATACGGAAATCAGAAGTCCTTTCAAATCAGATATCAGATATTTAATTAATAGCCAAATTCCCTGACACTGACAGAATCTCTATGGATTCCGACCCCTTATGGCTCCCTTTGTGCTCATGGCACCAGACAGATGTGCTTATAGCACCAGAACAGATTTCATCGGATCCGGAACAGAACTGATGTCAGATTTCAGATTGAGCTCGTTTCAGATTCAGATTTCCCAGACACTAACCGAATCTCTTAGAATCCGGGTCACTTATAACTCCCTTTTTATAGCATATATAGATAGCATATCAATTCAGAAGAAATCCGGACAAAATCAGAAATCATACGAAAATCGGGCAGCACAACGGCTGTATACGGAATTTACACAATTTTCCTGAAAAATCACATAATACCAAATTTGCACAGAATATAGATAACAACATTGCAAGACTTTAATTCTATTGCTCAGACAATTTTAGACTACACAGAAAAATACAGTCGATGGAAAACACCGTTAAATCAAAACTACATGAATAAAAATCTTCAGAAAATAATCAAAATGTGCACACTCGGCACGTCAACAACATACGGAAACTTAGGCGGTAAAAACTGAACCAGACGAAAAATACGGACGAAAATCACTAACAAAAATTAATTCCGGACAGATAATACCGCCAAACACGACGGTTCTGAAAATTGAGAAAGGCGGATTGTGCCTTACCATGCGTACAGCAATATCTTCAACAGTCTCGTCGGACGAAAACGGACCGGCGTCGCCCGAAAATCAACTTTTCCAAAAGTTTCCTCGAATTTCTATCTCCTCGGCCGAATTTTAGATATTTTGATTTTTTTCTCTCTCTTCAAAATGACTTGATTTTCCCTTAAGTAACCTTCAGATCAGCCTGGCCGATCGCACGATAGGCCTGGCCGATCAGACCAAGTTCAATCGTCCTGGGCCGATTTTTCAGGACGATAATTAATTTCCTTGGACGAAAAAATCCTCTATTCTCTGACTTGTGCCATGCACTGATCGGCCTGGGACGACAACCCTATCGGCCCGGCCGAACCATACAGAAAAATCACCTGGAGCTGCAGAACACATTCTGGAACAAAAACTGCACTGATCGTCCCGGGACGATCCAGATCGGCCCGGACGATCCTGGAGCAGAAACAAAACTTCACACAAACAAGAATACATACTAGATTATCATGAGACATTTAGTCCTGTAGCAAAAACACCAATAGTGAGAGTTATGATTGTCTTAGCTCTTCATTACAAATGGTATATACATCAATTGGATGTATCAAATGCTTTCTTGCACGGTAAGCTTATGGATACGGTGTACATGAAACAGCCGCCAGGATTTTCAGATGCTATTCATCCAAATTATGTATGCAAACTTAAAAAGACTCTCAATGGATTGAAATAATCCCCTCGTCAATGGTTCGAAACACTATCATGAGCTTTACATACACTTGGTTTTAAAACAAGCAATTCTGATCCGCCGCTTATGATCTACAATCAAAATAATGCTCAAATATACTCATGTTGGCTCGTCACTCAATATGCTTTATTCTTTAGCAAACGAAGACTTGTTTGGGGTAGCTTTTACATAACTTTGATTTTTAGACTCCCACCACACTACCATTTGGCTCCAAATTTTTGGATGTTTTTTTTTTTGGAAGTTTTTATGGTTTTGGTTTTGAGAAGAATTAAGGGATAGCACTCGGACTCATGCACAGTATATATGCATGACTCGAACCCAAAACCTCTTAGTTGGTAGCCAAAGCATCCAACCAACAGACTAAGGAGAGCTACGTGGAAGTTTTATGTTAGAAATTTATTTTTTACAATCGAGGCAGCTAGAATGTTGGAGTTATAAGAACGTCTTATATATATATATATATATATATATATATATATATATATATATATATATATATATATATATATATATATATATATATATATATATATATATATATATATATATATATATATATATATATATATAACATTAAAAAGATTAATTTTCTAGTAACAGCTTTATAATCATCTTTATAAAAAAATTGTAGCTATCTAAGATACATCGTAAGTATTTTATGGAGCTTTTCTCCTCATTCAATGAAAAGCTTCAGATAAGAATAAAGTGTTGAACAAAATGAAGTATCTTGTGCTGAAAAGCCCAATGTAATAACAAATATATTTTGTTTAAATCTAGATGTTTTTTTTTTGGTTAATTATTCATGATGTTATGGTAATAATTTTAAATAATTGAAATTTAATTATTTAGTTTAACCTTATTTATTTATTTATTATTGATTCGTCACTGAAAATTATCTTAATCGGGCAGAAATCTCGAGGTAAATCAAAATTACTGCTAACGGGAAATAACAAGGAAGTTATACAGACAACGCTCGATTACCTACACAGCAAATTCAAAATGAGAAATCTAGGCTACTTATCTCAGTTTCTTGGTATTACCATCGAATATACTTCATCAGGTGCTATTCTAAATCAATATCGTTATGCCCAAACGATCCTAGATAGAGCTAGTATGTTGAATTGTAAACCGGTGGCTATTCCGACTCAACTAAAACCACCAGCCATCAAGACTGAAGAAAAGCCATGTACAAATCAGCTGTTGTACCGTCAATTGGTTGGTGCTCTTCAATACTTGACTTTAACTAGACTGGATATTTCATATGCAGTGAGCAAAGTAAGTCAATATATGCATCATCCATTAGAAAGTCATTTTGAAGCTTTAAAAGGAATACTTCAGTTGTTTAAAGGTACAATTCACTATGGATTACCTATCTCTCTGGTGAATCACTTAAACTACATTCCTAAGTAGACTCAGATTGGGCAGGTAATTAGTTGGATCGGAAGTCAACTATTGGCTTATGTAATTTTCTAGGAAATTCTCTTATCTCCTGGAGTGTAAAGAAACAACCAACTGTATCTAGATCTTCGACAGAAGCAGAGTACAGAGCCTTAGCCTCTGCTGCCATCGAGATAATATGGTTGAGACAATTATTGCAAGAACTTGATTGTAAGCAAAGATCTTCCACACCTCTATATTGTGGCAATACATCAGCTTTAGCACTAGCAAATAATCTGGTATATCATTCTCGTACAAAGCATATAGAAGTTGGTTGTCATTTTATTCGAAACTGCATCAAAGATCAAACAATTCATGTTCATCATATTTCAAGCAAAGATCAACTTGCTGACTTGTTCACAAAATCATTACCTATTGCTCGATTTCGTCTGATATCATCCAAGCTGATATCTTCTACCGAAACAACAGCTTGAGGGAGGGTGTTAGATGATAATACAACTCAAGAATGTATCATACCACATTCAGTTACTTGACAGTTGTACCTTAAAGATGACAGCTAATATAAATTGTATAAATAGATGTAGCTGGTTGTAAAAATGTATGAAATACAAGATACTTCTTCTTTGATCTAAAGCAGGAATTCCTCTATGTTTTCTCTCTGTATTTTCTGTTACAGTTTCTCTCAGATCTTACCTATTATTTTTCTTAATTTTTGTCATAGGTTACCGCAGATAATCAACAGATTTTTCATTATAATGTCTATATATCGAATAATTGTGAAATTTTTTCCATCAGTAATTATTGACATAAAATTAATCAATAGAATTTATTCTCAGAAAATTCATTCATAATTCTTCCAGAAATTTACTGATAGAATTTTATGAACAAAAATATATATCTATAACTTGGTCTATTGTTTGCAAGTTTTGGTTATCAACCAAGAGATTTTGGGTTCGAGTCTTGTGTATGTAATGTGTGCGTGAGTTTTCTTTAATTGGCCTAAATGTCCCCAAATAAAAGAGAGTGTGATATTTTAATTAAAGGGTGATTATGAATATGAATTTTTTCTTCACAATGAAATATGAATAGGGTCATGTATGAAAAAAATATAGAATTTAAATATTAAATTATCACACAAATACATAATATATATACAATTTGTTAAAATAGTAAGACAATATTGCTAAATATTTTCTTAAGTATTTAGGAAAATTGATGGCTATTGCTATAATTGAGATATTTTACAAAGGATATAACTAATAAAGATGGATATGAATATTCTCCATTAATTTAAAAAAATTGGTGGATTTCTATAAAATTTAGATGTTTTTAGGAAGGTTATAACTTTGAAAGATTGATCTATATATTTTCTATTAATTTAGAAAATATTGATAGATTTCTATAAAATTGAGATGTTTAAATGTTTAAGGAAGGATATTTCTTGATTGAAGGAGGCATAATTCTCTCTATATATTGCTCATAGATGAAAAATAATATTAAAGAACAATGAAAAATCCTTCCTCAACATTGCCTTTGCATTCTCCTTTTTGATAAGATCTTATTATGGTTCCTTGGCTTCATGAAACAGGTGATGCTTTAGCTTTTAAGAGAATATATATACTATGTTTATGATTTGAATTTTTTTTTTTCTTCTATAAACTTGTTTAGAATCTAATATGTATGAAGATCTATTTTCTTACAAAAATTTTACTTATTAGTGTTGCGTGTTAGAAAATACGCGGCGGTAGAGTTTTATGAATTTGCGTCCGAGCGTTGCACGTAAGTTTAACACACAAACAGAAAAGAGGAGTGAACACCAAGAGTTTTTACGTGGAAAACCCAAAAAGGGAAAAACCACGGGGCCTCGCCCAGTTGCAAAGTTCCACTAGTGATTTTGCAGATTACAGATGGCGGATTTCGTCCCACAAGTCGGGATAATCCAAATACAACTTGTTTCTTCCAGTGAGTTTACAAAATCCCTGCGAATTCCTGGCGTTTCTCGAAAATCCGGCAGAGTTCCGGCGTCTTCAGGCGGCAGGAAGAGTTTAGGCGGTGGTCGAGGAGGTGAGGAATCTCCTTTTCCCCTTTCTCCTCTTCTTCTTCTCTCTTCTGCGAGTTCCTGGCGTTTCCTGAAAGTCCGGCAGAGTTCCGGCGTCTTCAGGCGGCAGGAAAAGCTCCGGCGGCGGTGATCGAGGAGGTGAGGAATCTCCTATTCCCCTTTCTCCTTCTCCTTCTCTTCTTCTTCTCTCTCTTCACTTGAGCCCCTTGGTGTAGAATGAGGGCCCTATTTATAGTTTTTCTGGAGTGGCACAGCCCGTAAATAGGCGTGAGATCAAGGGCGAATTGGGAGTGATCCGAATGGACGGCCGATATCGAACCTTTCGATCATGCACCGTTCGTTGGACATTTGAAGGCCTTAATGATTTCGGAATTTGATGATCTTGGGCTCGTTGGATTCGTCTCGTCGAGCCGTTCGATTCGAGTATAAGCTCGTCAAAATCGGAGACCGTTTGGTAACTCAAATTGCGGTTTGAACCTCCCAACAGCGCTTCGAACCTTTGATTCGGACTCATTTGGACTCGGATTGGGTTGATCTTGGTGTCGTTGGGTTTGTATTTCCGAGACGCTCAGTTTGACTATAAGCTCGCTGAAATCGGAGTTCGTATGCTCCCGAAATTAATTTTTGAAGTTTCCAACTAGGTTTTGCCTCGAGATTCGTGCCCGATCAAGATGATTTTGCGATGCCGTGTCAATTAGAATAAATTGTAATTATTGAATGACATGATCTTGCTTGCTCATAATTTATTATCTATATTTACAAAATTATTTTAGGATTATTATGTTTTATTTCTTATGATCTGATTTGTCCATCATATTTCTCATGATTTAGGTAAACTAATTTTACCATAGGCTCATCACTTAATAGATTTTGAACAAGATTCATGACAATGTAGTTTTCTTTTTGTAAGACTGACGTAATGAACATCTAAGTATTAGGAGTGAAAGTCTTAAGTGTTGGCCCGTATAAATTGGTGTGGTCTGCATATTAGGTTGACCTGGGTTTTCACTGGCCTAAGGACAGTGCTTCCTCGTCATTAAAAAAAAAATCATCTAGGTATCTGCTTCTATGTTCTATTAAACTTCTTTTTCTTTAATGTCTTTTTCTGTTTAGAGAGCAGGAATGAAACCAAGCCTGCATCTGGGATGTCCTTCTTTCTGATCGCAGCATCCATTGATATTTGCTCTACTATTTTAATATCACTTGTTCTGCTACTTATAAACAAATGACAACAATCTATAACTATTGAATTATTATTTAAACTATTAATTATATAATTAATAATTTCTATTTCAAATTATATTAATTAAGCTAATTAAATTAATTTTAAATCTTTTATTAAGCTAAATTAGATTATAAATTTATTCACTAATTATGCTGCTAATTATTTAATTTATCTACTTAATTATTAATATTTTAAACTGTATTAATTAAGTTAAATTAGATTAATCTCCTCCTAAACTAAGGCGTTTGTTGTTTGTTTAAAATTGATATTTGTTGAATTGTAATTTTGACTTGATTCGTTGTTGGATTTGCTTGTATCCTCCTTTACCTATTCGTGTGGCTACTCCTCTTCCCTTATTCTTCTTTTCCATTCTTCTCGTTCTTGGCTCTTCGTTTCTTTGCGCCAAAGCTGAGGCGTCAAGCGGATCCTCTTTTTCCTCCATTCTTGACTCTTCGTTTCTTCACACTAAAGCATCTGCATCTTATTAAAAATCTCCCGCATTTGCCATCCTGTGCCTTTCTCTCCTAATATTTTTTACTTCTTAGATGATCCATCGTTTTCTTAATTCATGAATTTTTTTATAAATTCTTTTAGTTTTGCCATGCTTCAATTTAGAGCTTAAACATATCTCCAGATCATTATATGCATGCACAAAATATTTACATATTATATGTTATTTATTTAATAATTATAAAAAATTATTTTGGGCTCTAATTTGCAGCCAAGTATTTCTCATTTTTTTCCCTCTTGCTTTATTATCTTAATAATATTTAGTTTATTGTGTACATAGTTACATAAATATCATGTGGTTTAGATTTAGACTATAATTTGATGATAATAAATAATATTGGACATTATTTAGATATTTTTATTTAATAATTATAAGGAATTAAAACAATATACAGTCAAATAAGTAGATAGTGAAACTAACAATATTTATTAGTTTATTTAAAATTTTGTTTCATACTAATTTTAGCCTAAACTCTTTTTTATTTTTTTTTTTCTCTTCAACTTTTTGGCAGGATTATGGATGGGTTAAACAAGGGAGGCTATTTCCATTCATAGAATATTTAGATGGGTTTGTGACCTCAGCTCTGAAACTATCGCATGGTTCTTGTTTTAGTAGTTTTGTTTTGGATCATCAGTTTCCTGTGGCAGGTTCCAAGGCCAGACACAGCTTTACAGAAGAAATCCCTCTGAATTTTGGTTGGCTATCGAGGAGGCTTTCTTAGCTGAGCATGATTTCCTAGGAGCTGAGGTTGATGAAATGAGTTTGGGTAGATAAATGGAAAACAACCAATCCATGCCCAGAGGGATCCAAGAAGCATAAATTTTAATATTTTTTTCATACAATAATTTGATTTTCTTATGATATATATATATATATATATATATATATATATATATATATATATATATATATATATATATATATATATATATATATATATATATATATATATATATATATAGGAAACCATGCTAAGCTAAGAAAGCCTCCTCGATAGCCAAGCGAAATTCAGAGGGATTTCTTCTGTAACGTTGTGTCTGGCCTTGGAACCTGCCACAAGAAAATGATGATCCAATAGTTTCATAGCCCAGATCACGAAACCATCTAAATATTCTATGAATGGAAATAGCTTCTCTTGTTTAACCCATCCATAATCCTGCCCATAAAGTTGAAGAGAGAAAAAAAAAAAGAGTTAAGGCTAAAATTAGTATGAAACAAAATTTTAAATACATTAATAAAATATTTTTAGTTTCACTATCTCCTTTTTTGCATACAATAATTTGATCTTCTTATAATATATTATATGCATCATGATTGGAACCATCTCATTTCCTTAGTAAAAAAGCTTTCTCGTTCTCGCTCTCTGGGGTGTGCTAGGGCATCGCCCTAGCCGCCTCTTTCGGTCAATCCAGCCGCTTCTCCTCCGCATTTCGTGCTGGGTGTCTCTCCTCGAGTGGCTCAGGGAAGTTTTCCTCCTCTAGTTGTTTCTCTCTTCACATTGTTTTTAGTTTTATGGCACATCCACGATTTCGTGATCATGGTTTTTTGGTTGAATCTTCTTCTCTTTCATTTAAGGATGCACTTTATGGTTCTTGTCCTTCCTCTAGTGTTTTTCCCGAACTTAAGGTCTGTTCTCATAAAGGTTTGCCGGCATTGTGGATTTTCGAGGTGGAAATCGTGTCGCTGGCTGCTCTGTTCGAATTTGCCTTTGTTGTAGGCCGTCACTAGAAGCAATTAGCAGTTTCTTTTTTAACCTTAAGCTAAATGGGGAGGTTTCTGTCACTATTTTGAACCAGCGAAATGTTTTGATTAAGCTATTTTACGACTTGGATTAATGTATGGTTTTTGCTCATAGATCATATTTTGTGAGTAATTGCTATATGAAATTGATTAAATGGTCACCTACTTTAGATGTTGAGATTGAATCTCTTGTTATCCTCATCTGGATACCTTACCTAACTTCCGGCCTCATCTGTACGTCCCGCGCATTCTTCATGGTCTAGGTTTGATCTTTGTCAAACCCTTGAAAACAGACAATGCAACATCAATTGGTTCACGTCCGTCTGTTGCTCGCATTTTAGTTGAATTGAATTGGATGTGTCCAAACAGTATACAAACAAAATTTGGATCGGTCCAGATAGCACTTGTTATGTTCAATCTGTGTTTTTTGAAGTTTTTTCGGACTATTGTTCGCATTATCTGGCTCTAGGTCATTTTAAGGCGGGGTGTATGATTATTCATCCTAATCTTGAATATGTTTCTTTGATTAATCCTTCTGTTTCAGCAGAGGTGGATGTTCGTGGGGTTATGCCAATATTTCTGTGGCGGGTTTGGAGGGGGTGGACAATGTTGCCCTGGCTGTTGTTTCTTCGCCTGCTATGATTGAATTGCCTGTGCCTTCTAATGTGGCTCTATCCCATGATCATGTAGAGAATGGTGTTATGCCTGCTATGGGTGTCCCTCCTTGTATTTCTGCTGATTTTGTTGCTCCTATTCTGGTTGAGATTGGTGTGGAATGTGAGGAGGCTAATTTGGTTAATTTTGTCTAGTTGGACTCTAATGAGGGTTTGGTGGGAGAGGCCCCTACTGCTTGTTTTTCTCGGTTGTGTTTGAGTGAGCCTGGTGATGTGAAATGTGGCCTTAATTTGAAACCTACTGTTTCTTGTGCGGGTAGGTTTGCCACGAGTGATTTTGTGCCTTATGTCTCTCCTATTTCTCCTACTCGCGCCGTGGATTTATCTCCATTGGGTACTGATAGTCCTGTTAGTGTTTCATCCTATATTAATTTGGCCTCGTTTGTTCAAGCTGTTGATTCTGTTCTTAACCCTATGATGCCTACTGGCCTGGTTCATGGCTCTTTTGTGGAGGTTCCTGTCAAGTTTATTTCATGTGAGGCTTTACTTTCTCAGGTGGCTGCTAACTCGGGTGAGAGAGTTAGAATGCAATTAGATTGGTTACATTGTTCGTCTTATTCATCTGATTCATCGGATAGTGGGGAGGAAGTTCATGAGGTTAATGTGGCTGGGCATAAAGAGAGGCCTATTGTGCATGTTTGCTCCCGTGGGAGGGGTAGGCGTGGTAGGAAATGATTTGGGGTTTTGGTGCTGCTGACTTGGGCTTTTTGTCTGTTTCCTCCTTCGGGTTCTGGCTGTGGTTTCTTTGGATGGTTTTAATTGGTGGTAGCCATTTTGATGGAGCTTCGTTTGAGAATTTCAGAGGCGATTATTTGTTTATGGGCAATGATGTTGCTAGGGCTCATTCCCTGGAAGCTGAGACTCATGGCAACCTTTGGTAGTGCGTCTGCTTCTCGTGGTTGTTTCATTCGTTATTGTTGTCACTCCATACTGGATGGCCCGTGCCTGGCTCTAAGGGGAGTTGGTAGCCTCTACCAACTACTGAGCAAGATGAGTTGACAACCCTGTCATCCTTTGTAACTTTTTTTGTATTGTTTTCCTAGCTGGTTGTACTCTTTATGCTATTAGAATAAAAAATTTTGGGTTTTTATTTTTATTTTAATTCTAAAAACGTGCACTTTGTGATGTCTAATGCATATATATTTTGGTGGGTCCAGTAGAGGATTTTATATATATGTTCAAAAGTATAGCTTATAGGTGGGGCACATTGTTGATCAAGCCGTCTTTGATGGAGGTGGCAAAAGGCGAAAGAGTAAATAAAAAAGGTATTATCATTGTAGAGATAATTGATTTTTAGCTATTGATATTAATTGTTGGTTGATTTATAGCTGCAGCATTTTTTTTTGCTTAATGTGTCATCTTTTACTACTAAGTGTTGTTATTCATGTGTTCCCTTTTTTCTAATATATTTTTTTATTTTTAAAATTTTATTCACGTGCACCATTTGCACATGATTTTTAACTAAGATAATATCAGAAGTAAATGAGAGCTCCGACCCTTTAGTTGCATCTAAGAAAATCAATTTTGTTATTCAACAAAATAGATTGATAACACGTGGCAATGTTGGTAATCACCATAGCTAAGTAAAAATTTTTTAATCTCTCAAACCATCCTCATTACTTTTAAGTTGCTTGGCTTGTATATAGGAGTGGATGCTGAGATGATTTATACTAAATAGAATAGATAAACTGTAAGTTTATTTGTTCTTTGATCTATTTCTTTTGTGTGGAGCAGTTGTTTATTATCTTCACGGCTTCTTTGCCTTCAATACTGGTAGATCACACTGTTGATCAGTAATATTAATGAGAAGTACGTTCAAACATTAAAAAATAAAAGCACATAAACATTTTCATAATTTTTAACATATTTCAAACTGAGGAGCCTGAAATGCAAAGTTACAGTAAATAGAGATACCATTGGGAAGAAGAAGAAACATATAGATTGGAATTCTTTCTTATTTTTCATCTTTCATTTGAACTAGAGCTACTTTTATATATATATATATATATATATATATATATATATATATATATATATATATATATATATATATATATATATATATGTGTGTGTGTTGTTGGGTTGTCCGTTGTATGACTGCAAATCCACTCCATGCTCTTTTTAACATAGTTTTTATGTTGTTGGCTTGTCCACTGTTCTCAAAGACTTGGATTGAAGATTCTTGCTCATCAGTAAGAGATGTGGCTAAGCAGCAAAAGATATGGATGTATTTTTCATTTGTTTCTGATCCTATTTTATTATTATATGCTGATAGCAAAAGAGATTTTTATTATATTTTCATTTCTTAAATTATTCTATGATTATGAATTTATTTTTATTTGTTTCTAATCCTATTTTGTTTTTTATTTGTTTATGATCCCATTCATTACTTTGCCTCAACTACTTCTTAAATTATTTTATGATTTTCAATTTATACAATTCAAAATATATTTTGTATATGTTATCACAATCATAATCCCGCATAATTATATTTTTAAGATTATAGCAACGTGCACTGTGTGCACGTGCATTTAAACTAGTGTATATATATAGCGAGGGACTCAATCGGCCCTTCTAGCTACCTCATGCTTTGTAACTTACCGCGTTATAGAAAATTCTATTTTCAAGTCATATATATAACGCGGACCCGCGGGAAGTTACAAAGCATGAGATAGCTAGAAGGGCTAATTGAGTCCCCACTAACCTTTTAGTTGAGAGGCCCAAAAAATAAATGGCTTTAATCATTTAAGGGATATTTATTTGATAACGAAAATTATAATTCAAGCAATTGCAAAATATATCTAATTCAAAATTTAACTCTTTAGTAATTAATTAAATCTATTTAGACAAATAAAAAAATGATGATTTATAAATCAATCGCGTTCATTTGAACACACAAATTTAACGAAATGCGTGACTTAAATAAAAATTTAATTTGAATAATAATGAAAATAAATCATTCCTAAATTCAAATAAAAATTAAGGATTAAACAAATCCAATTTGGTCATCTGAATTTAAACTAAAAGCAAATTAAATTACATCAAATTAAATAACACAATTATATTTAAATTGAAGTTAGGAGGATAAGTCAATCTTAAAATTGAATAAAAAATGAAATTAATTTAAAGCAAATAAATGTGAATAAAATTAAATAAAAACAAATTTAAACTAATTCGATCATATAAAAAAATAATAATAACATTAATAATAAATAATAAAATATGCATATGTAAAGCTTCCAAGTTAAACTACTAAAAAGATTAAATATTTTAAAGTAAATACCAATAATAAAATCAAAATAATAGGTTAAAGAATAATAGAATGATAATCAAAGTTCACATTGCTCAAATCCTCGCGATTTTTTTCGCCCTAGCCGCTCTGCTAGGGCTCGTGGCTCCGGGCGTCTTCGCCCGCTTGGCGGGAGCTTTCTCTCCGGTGGCCATCTTTCTCCAGGGAAGTCTCTCCTTCTCTGCCTTTTTCTTTTAGCATGGCTAGTTCTTTCTGGTTTTTTCGTTTTTTTTTTTTGGCCGGCCGCGCCGGTATGGTGGCGGTTAAGCTTCGGAACCCCGGATTTTTTGGTGGGGTTTCCCATTCGCGTTCTTTTATTGAAGCTCTTGCTGGTCCTAAACCTTCCTTTCCGGATTTGTGTGCTTCTACCTTTCGTGGTATACCGTCTTTATGGGTTTCCGACCTAGAAATTCAAGAGCTCGCTGCCCCTTTTCAGTTTTCCCTTGTTGGTTTCTTTCCTTCTAAAAGACCCCCTCTTGATTCTATCCGCAAATTTTTTTTTCAATTTGAAGTTTAAAAGTGAGTTCTCTGTAACGGTTTTGGATTCTTCACATATCTTGATAAAGCTTGCCAACGATCTTGACTACTGTAGGGTGTTCTGTCACCGCTCTTAAAATGAACAATTCAAACACTATAAAAATCATTAAAAATTTAAGAAAATTAAGAAAAATCTCAACTGAATTTCTATAAATGCGTAAAATCATAAAAGAACAATAACCTTTATAGATAGCTCAATTAATCTTTCATTAAGCTACTCAAATCAAATAAATACCCAAATTAACTTGGAAGTATGAAATAATTTTATGTAAAGTCACTAATTATAACAAATATTAAACAAAATAAAAATTTAAGTAATCGTCTCATTTTTATAATCAAATTAAATAGATTCCCTAAAATGCCTAAAAGTTAAAATATATTTTTTAATTGAAATAACGAATAAAAACCAACATCGAGTGAGGTGAAATAAAATCTAAAAATAAAAATGTCCTTTGTAAAATCATAAAAGGCTAAATAAATTAAGTAAACTATGTAAAATATTAAAATTTCTTAAATAAATTCTAGATTAAAAATTAAATCCAAACCAAAGTTAAATCAAAATATAATCAAATTCTAAAGAAACTTTTCTAAACTCTACCCAACATACTTGAAACTTAATTTTTAATTATTAAAAATCATTAAAATAGATTTATATACTTTTATTCCACCTTCTCAGGTGAAATAATTGCATTATGTTTATTTGTTAGAACTTTTTTGTAAATATTTAGTAATGATAGTGATAGTGAATGATATTTAATAATGATACTAAATATTTAGTAAATATTTAATAATGATAGTGATATTTAATAATGATACTAAATATTTAATATTTACTAAATATTTAGTAAATATTTACTAAATATTTACTAAGTTTTAAATAGTGATAAGTTTTAAATAGTGAAGCACTAACATATATTTAGTAATATATATATATATATATATATATATATATATATATTAAATATTTAGTATCATTATTAAATATCACTATCACTATCATTATTAAATATTTACTAAATTAGATAAGATTTTTATTTAAAATTGTTAGTTTGTTATCACGTTCTTTTTTTTTTAAATTGACATATAAATAATTCTTTCATGACTATATATATATATATATATATATATATATATATATATATATATATATATATATATATATATATATATATATATAAAAGAGAATCAAAGTAATTTGTTCTCATATAGCTACAACATAGGTTCTCGCAAGTTATATTCCCATGAAATAATATATTGATCTCTATACAATAACTTCAAAAAGTAATTTATTGTACGACAACTTCACCATATATATTATTTATCAACAGCTGCAGCCATCCCAAATAAAGCCTTAGTGCGATAAATTTAATTAAAATTTTAGCATTTGTTATTTGAGTTAAAATTTTATGTTCTTAAGAAAGAATTAGAGAACAAAGTCTATCATACAACTGGCTTGACTCAAAAAAGTCCTAAAAAATAAAAAAGTATAAATCAATTTTCATGATTTTTAATAATTAAAAATTAAGTTTCAAGTATGTTGCCGTTAGATAGATTTTAGAAAAGCTTTTTTTTAGAATTTGATTATATTTTGATTTAACTTTGGGGTTTTATTTTTAATCTGGAATTTATTTATTAAATTTTAATATTTTACTTTACTTAGCCTTTCATGATTTCGCAAAGGAATTTTTATTTTTAGATTTGATTTCACTTCAATCGATGTAGATTCTTATTCTTTATGATTTTACAAGTTCAGAGAGATTTCACTACAGGAATATCAACAATTCACGGCAGTCATTCCGGTGATAAAAAATTCTCGAAATTATTGGTGATTTAACCGGCTGTTCGACCGCCTGTATTAACCGGTGGTGTTTAATAATATACCGTCAAAAATACCAACATTATAATAACCCCGGGGTACGCCGCCAATTTTTTGTTTTCGCGACGCCTTTATTGGAGGCCAAGCCGCCAGTGTTAAGTATTTTTTTTTTTTTTGCGGTCAAAACCGCTGGAGAACCGCTAGAAATTGACCTAATATTGGCCAAACCGAGCCTTCCTCATTTGCTCGCATATTATTTTGCTCCAGACGCTCGCGCTCGCACTCGCCTCCGATTGCCTCCGCAGGAATCAGGACGCCGACACCTTAACTATTGTCGACAATCACGCCCTCACTCCAGCCGTGGATTATGCCTACACTTTGCCGTCGAAACCTGTCAAGCACTTCGGCAACGCCCTAAAGGTTTGAATTTTTTCTATTACTAAATTTTTTAATGTTAATGTGTCATACTTTAAAACTATGGGAGAGAGTTATGGAGCATAGGTTGCGGCGTGATGCTAATGTTTCGCAAAATCAGTTTGGATTCATGCAAAGTAGGTCTACTATGGAACCTATGCATTTTTAATAGTGTATTTGAGCTATTTACACTTAATTATGCTTTAAATTTATGCAATACACTAATTATTCATGAAATCTCAATTGAGGTTGCTGCATATAATATTGTGTACGAATCTTGTACGTGTATGAATGTCGAGGCATATTTAAGTTTGGAACTTTCAAAATTAAATTTGAGGCCATCTTAACTCCAAGTTCAACAAACTTATAGTCATATTGAACGTCTTAAAGAGACGAACCCAGCGATATAACTCGACCCCAAATGGGCCCTGATTATTAGGGTCCTGAAGATTATTTGAAATGTTCAAAGCCTAAATTGGATGACTAAATGATATGCAAATGTAGCATGCTTATAGTCTAATCGAGCATATTGGTGAGACAAATCCAATGAGCCAAAGATCATTGAATTCTAAAATCATTAAGGCACTCATGCACTTGAAAAATGCTCTATGATTGGGGATATCAATATGAGCTATTCTATGGAGCACTTCAAATCTGCCACAGATCTTCTTTATAGTTATGAGGCATGTCACTCTAAAAAATTTATAAATAGACCCTTACTCTTTACATGAAGGGGAACTTTTAGTTGGAGATTGGCTTTTAGTTGGAAACTGGAGAGAGCTCTAAGGCATCAAGAACTCTAGTACCACCACCGCCGAATCTCCGTCGACCGTCCTGACAGCTGACAGACTCCCGTCCAACCATCGTCGGGCCATCACCTGGCCGCCAATCACCTCTAAACTTCCACCCAGCCGTCGACCATGAATTGCCGGACTCCCGCCCGACCATCATCAGACCACCACCTAGCCGCCAACCACAGGCAAATTTCCACCCAGCCGTTGATCGTCGCACGATATCCACCCTGCTGTCAATCGCCGTCGGACTTCCACCAGACTATAGTTGAACCTATGCCCGGCTACCAACTACCGTTGGGGCTCCACCCAGCCACCTTTGAACTCTACCCATACTATTGTCGAACCACCGCCCGGCCGCCGACAGCCGTCGAACTCCCGCCCAACTATCGTCGAACCACCGCACACCCCCAAACTTTCATCTTTGGACTTTCTCCAAACTCTCCAAACTATTGTAATATCACCACCTCTTAAGTCAAGAGATGGGTCAAACTTTGTAACTAAGTTGAATCTAGTGGAGTCTTTTCACCTGGGCGAGACTCCATGGTTTTTTCTTCTTTGGGCTTTCCACGTAAGTATTTTTGGTATTTTTCTGCACTTTCTTCAATACATATTTGTGTGCTGGATATATATTCATTCCTAAAATGAAAAATTCGATGTGAATATTCTAGCCCTCAACAAGTCTATACCATTGGGATTGAAATTGAACCCCTGCAGACATTGCATCAAGCTCCAACCACCTCTTTGAACAAAAAAACTATTGGAATCTAAACAAACCATGAAGTACAGTAAAGCTGTATTGTTTTGTGAGAAAGTAACTATTTTAGAAAGGATTAAAGCACAACATGGCTTTTTCTCCCATCTCTCATTTCTTTGCTGACTGTGCGATTTCGCTGGCTTGCATGTGGCTGTCAACCTTGCCACGACCGTTGATTTGGATCTGCCCTCCAACAGCAAAGGTAGGGACCTCCACCACCCCAATTCAACCCTACCATTGCTGGCACCTTGTTGTTTTTCCCAGCTTTACTGGCACCTCACAAAGGCAATCCTAAATTATTGTCCCATTGTTTCCATGGCTGTCAAGCCGCCTGAGAAAGGTTGCCATCCCCCTTCCATGTCAGCTTGACTTCTTAGGAAATCAACAACACAACAAATTCAGCACAAATTTATCACCAATTTTTATTGTGAGTGGATCATTCAAATAAGGCCAGGAGAGCAATTGCCCTCCCTAAAAGTTTTAAAATACTATGATCTTTAATCAATTGCCCCACATAATTAATTAAACACATTATGTATATATGTTATTATTAGGGAACGATGAACCAAATATAAAGAGAAATAGTAAAGAGAATCCAAAAATATCCTTACAAGGGCGCTGCCTCAGGAAACCCCCGCAGGGCCGCTACCCCTTGACCCCCAGCATATCTGCGAAGCGTATAACGATGAACAAATAAAGATCGAGAGGCAGTACCCTCGGAACAAATTTTTGTTGTAAGTATATTTATGAAATAAAAAACTCTATGCTTTTACTTATAAGTTCCCCTGAAAATTAAGGCTGGATCCGCTCCTGTATAGAAGTCATTCTTTTCAATGACTAATAGAGTAAACTTTTTTCACAATTCCATATAGGCTCTCCCTACGCATCAGAGTACTCGAATATGAATGAAGCATACTATTCATTAGGCTTCTAACCGTATCTCAACTGCTCGTAAGGCCAACTTATTAAGGTCAATATTTTGTTAACATGTTTAACAGAACTTCTTTGTCTTTGCTTAAAGGTTAATCTCCATATTGAACTGATCTGCAGAATATATCCAAAGCAGTTTATTCTGCACTGACTTGCTTGACTTCTGAACTTATTAGCAATAATTTCGGATCAGAATGCGGACAATGCGGTTGTCTTATCTGACAAAAATAAGGAAATCTAATGAAGAATATTTATCTATTATATGCAACTAAACTATATATGCCGAAAAGAATTGTTTAACTTATAGGATACTGATGCCTAGAAATAACTATTTTCTCCTCATCAGCATAACATATTGGGATCTACTTATCAAATGTCAAGTTTAAATGCCCTCTATGCACTCAGGTAAACAATAATATTAACTAGGTTGTATAGAAGAGAGAATAAGTGGGGCACGGGAGCTTAAGGTTTCGTTTGGGACAGCTTTAGACCACAGAAATTCTTTGCTTTCAAGCAAGTTTTGTGCTAAGAAGTTGCTTTACAAAACAGTAAGAAAGTTTTCTCAAACGAAGCCTAAGTTGGCCATCTTGTGGCTTCCACTATACTCTAAACACATAAATATATATACTCTAAAGTTATGTAAAGCTTCAACAAAAGACCAAGCAGAGTTATCTCAATTCAGAAAATCAATGATACCGTTCTACCAGTCAGATTCTTTTAAAAAGCTAGAGAAGTGTGGACATACAGCTTTTGTGCAACATACAGCATAAAAATTAGAAATTAGTCCCCTTCTTTCTATCCAATTATCCAATGCTCTCCCCATCTTGTTAAACTTATCGAAGCTTAATAATCATATAATCGGTATTATTTTGTATTAATATTGTATTAATATCAATACATAATAATACTGATAGATCAACGGCACATGAACAAATTTTGACTGTCTTTGAAGGCTGAAAGCTCTCCTCCTCTTCTTCTAAACAAAGTTCATTAGCTATAGGGGTTATTAACTCGCTAATTTTCTCCTATTTTATTAATATCGATCGATCTATCTCTCCCTTCTTATGGAGTAGTAGTTCTCCATGCTCCATAGTTGAGTCCAGAAATCTGGTGGGAGGTCATTACTGGCCACTGTAAATGTGGTCGATATAGGAACCAGACACAGCCCAAGGCTTCTAAGATCCTTCTTTGCCCAATCGCCATTCTTCTCCTGCATTTCCAAAATCTGATTTCTTGTTAAGCAAAGCATTATTAAGGCATTAATCTCAATTAAGTATGAAGAACTGTCAGTAATTAATTACCTGTTGGTTTGTCTTCTGCTGCCTATTTATTAGATATGTATTACTTAACCCCTGGAATTAATTGAAAATATATAGTTGTTTAAGCTTAATTTAGAAACATATTCGAGTAATATTGTAACTTGAAAGGCAGGGAACTTACATTGACTTGCTGGTGAAGGTACTTGATGTACTCGATTGCTTCATGGAGAACTGAAGCCGTATCAGTCTGGGTGGAAAAGAAAAAAAAAATTTTTGATTTTTAAGCATATTTTGATATAATATGTAGATAATTGATATAACATTTTTATTGTCTTCCTAATAATTTGCTTTGTTTGATCTTGATGATTGTTAACATGCTGATATTAGTATGTTGGCGATGAGAAATTATTTCGTGCGTAGTTCAGATGGGAAGTTCTTGTCCGGATTGTAAGTCACAATATGTACAGTCACAGTCCGAATGAAAATTTCCCATCCAGATTCCGCACGGAATAATTTCTTGTTGGCGACATCTTTATCAACATGATAATTAATAATGATTGCTATATTCTACTTTAACAAATTTTCTTTTAATGTTTTGGCTTTGGACTTGTTTGGAACAGCTTTTAACTTTTATTGTTTTTAAGATCATCTCACTTATGTCTTACAACTACTTCCTTTTTATTTTCTTATTGCTTTTTAAAATTTTTGTAGTGAAGTATTTTTTTTTGCAACGAAGGCTTCATTTGGGATAATTTTCTTAATGTTTCTTAAAACAGCTTTCTACTATTAAGCTGCTTTAAGACGCAGGAAGATGTAACAAACATTTGTTTGAATTTTTTAAAATAGAAGTTATTAATAGCTCCTATAATAGCTCTAAAAATATTTATTTTCTAGACAACGGCTTCACAATCACATTTATAAATTTTGCAGTCTTTCCGAACGAACTTTTAGACTACAAAACCTTTTAAAAAAAGTAAAAATGCCTTCACATTTTTTAATCATGACCCATGTTTTCCACACCAAGGAATCTAAAACATACTAAACACATTTTATGTGGCAAGTTGGTTATAAAAAAGGTATAGCCTAAGATAGGAGGAATACTACCACTTTTTTATTATGTGCTTTATATAGATGGTATTTAAGAGGTGGTGAATAAATAGAAAAAAAAATTTAAATTCTTTCTTTTATATTTAGTAACAATTTTTTTTTAAAATTGAGATTGCATTTATTTAACTAAAAATATTTATGATAAAATGATAGCTATTTATTCATATTTTTACAAAAAAAAAAACTCTAGTCACAATAAAAAATCAAATTAAAAAATAACTAAAATAAAAAAATGTGGCTAAAATGTTACTTTCATATTTTTAAGAATAACCTCGATAATTTTATTTTTGCAACTACTACATTTATTTAACTAAAAATATTTATGACAAATGATAGCTATTTATTCATATACTTACCAAAAAAAACTCTAGTCACAAAAAAAAATCAAATTAAAAAAATGACTTAAATAAAAAAATGTGGGTAAATTGTTACTTCCATATTTTTTAAGAGTAACCTCAATTAATTTTATTATTGCAAATAGTATCAAAAGAACTCATGATTATAATTCAACTGTATATATGCAACTTATATTTATCAGTTTTAGCTATTATTTAAGAGATGTTGAATTGTATGATTTTGATTTTAATTGTCTAAAAAATCTTAAAAGAACAAATAAAATTTATTTAGTACGGATGGAATCAAATAAAGCCCACCTTTCCAAAAGGTGATACCAGTTGCTGGAGTGCTGTAATCCTGTCACCTAACTTCTCTTTCCTCACCTAAAAGAGCCAGAGCCATGAGCTTTTTGTTCATATATAAAATTCTATTCAACTAATACGAAGATTAAATTGATATATTTAACATTAATGCAATGATGTGATCATATGCAAATCGATCAAACCTTACCTTAAAAGCTGGTAATGGTGAAGGTGTTTCTATTCTAATCTTCTTTGCAATCGGGGGAGTTGGATCTCTTGAAGCTGCTGCGTTTGACTGAATCGATTCGCACAAGAGTAAATTAAGAGTTTATGAGTTATAATCCATGGCGGTAGTATTAAGTAAAGTATGAACAGATACCTTCGCTGAAGTGCTCGAAAACAAAGAGCCGTTGGAAGGAAACTCGACCGTTGGAAGGATTTGAAGTTCAGCCATGGCGGATTCTGAAAGGGTCTGATTCGATTGAAAGGAGCCGTGACAGATCATATCTTTGGAAGAATCTTGCGACGTTTCTGTAAAATCCATCTGTATTTCACACTCTCTTGTTGCTGAGCTGTCCTCGAGCTGAACAGCTTGGAAATTAGTCTCAGAGCTTTCACTGCAACCTCAAATATTAGCACAAGCTTTTCTAAACACACAGGAAAATAAGGAGATGGTGTATATAACTTACAGGAAAGATTGGGACCAATCAACTGAAGAGGACAAGGGATCTAAACTTGAAGGTTGAGTGAAGTAATCAAAGGAGTTGGCTTTGCTGAGCTCAACTATCTCGTTGCTGGCCGGAAAAAACCCGAAGGTTTCTTCAATGTCGCCGGCGTTCAAAGCCGTCGAGCAGGAGAAGATATCGCTGCATCTTAAGGAGCTCCAAAAGTTGAAGCTGGATACGCTTCCCTGGAATTCTTCAGCCATGGTTAATTAATTATAGCTCTCTGTATATATCCTTTTCGAGCTGGTTTATATAGTGAGGTTGGTTTTTCTTCTCCGGAATTCCTTCGGGGGTTGAGAGGATTGCAATGGATAGACTTGGAGTCAATGCCTTGTCCTTTATATAGAGAATAAAAAAATGTGAAAGATTGACGAAAAGATCATCAAAATTGTTAGAATGATATATTTACCACTTGGTTTCTTATTTATTTATTTGTTGTTAAAAGCGCAATTTAAAGATTTTTTTTTTTGGACATTTAGGCCATTTAAGACAAATTCATACACACAATTTAAAGATTTTACAGTGTAAGTTTTTATTTGTTGTACAGAGAATGATGTGACATTTTATAAATTGTATTTATGTCCTTTCAAAATTGCACAAATATCTTTTATTGTAATATTTTAGGAGTATAACTTCGCTAAAACAGTAAAACTACTTGATATGTCATTAAAAAATTATCTTCATCGGCCATGAATCTCAATGCAAAATCAAGTTAGAAACCTCGAAAATTAAAATTGGGACCATCCAAACTTTGATTTCAGCAAACTTATAGTCGAACTGAGCGTCTCGAGAATACGAACCCAACGACACCAAATCCAACCCAATCCGAGCCCAAACGAGTCCAAATCAAAGGTTAGAAGCTCTGTTGGAAAATTCGAACCACAATTTGGATTAACAAATTGTTTTCAAAAATAACATTCTTATAGTTGAACCGAGCGTCTCGACGAGACAAATCCAACGAGCTCAAGATCATTGAATTCCGACATCAATAAGATGTTCAAATGTCCATCAAATGGTCAATGATCAAGGGATTCAACATCAGTCATCCATACCACTCCTCATTTATCGTTGATCTCTCACTTATTTACGAGCCATGCCACTCCATAAATCTATAAATAGACACCTCATTTCTCTTGAAAAAGGGACCGAAGCAAGAAGAGAAGGAAGAAGCTCCTCCTCGACCACCGCCTGAGTTCGTCGGGCCACCACTTTAGGCCATCGCCTTCGTCGGACCACCACTTAAGTCCCTCGCCTTTGCCGGACCACCACTTGTGGCCCTCGTCTTTGCCGGACCACCACTTGAGGCCCTCACTTTCGTCAGACCACCACCTGAGGCCATCACCCTCACCAAACCACCGCCTAAGGCCTTCACCTTCACTGGACCACCACCTAAGGGCCTGAACTCCACCATACCAACACTTGAGGCCCTAAACTCCGCTAGACAATCAACTGATGCCAGAATTCTGACAAGTCACTGTCGAACTACTGATTGACGTCTCAACTTCCAAGTGACGCCAGATTTAACACTAGACTTCAACCATACGGTTAACATTTGTAATATGATCACCCTCTGAGACGAGTCAGCCCATTGTACTCAACTCAAATTATTTAGACCACCACCAAGTTTTTCCCTTTTCCAGGGTTTTCGTGTAACGCTAAGAGGTAAAATTACAACTCTATCGCTGTGTATATTCTAACCCACAACACTATTTATTTATAAATCTTATAATTTTTAAATCTAAGGGGTTGTTTGGTATGAAATTTGCCATGAAATTTAAGTATGATTTGACATAAATCCAACCAAACGGTTTTGGAGGACACGTAAATCCGACGGCTACGTAAATTCTAGATTTATAGATTTACGATATAAATTCATGTAATTCCTAGCAAATCTAAACCCCATTCTTCGACAGATTTAACGGACTTTACACTCACGCGAGCTCTCCCGCAGCCTCTGTGTCGCACAATTCCTATGAAGTCACTATGTAGATGGAAGGCGTATTTGCTTCACCCTCATATTTTTGAAAAATCAAAATAATTATGAAAACTATTTATTTAATATATTTTTAAAATATTTAATTTAATTTGAAAATAAATTATTAAATTAGTTAATTTATTTTAACAGTATTTATTTCTAAAACTATTTAACAATATCTATTAGATTAACTAATTAATTTATTTAAATCGCTTAATTTACTAGAACAATAATTATTAAAACTATTTAATTATTTTAGTTTAATAATAATTAATTTAATTTGACAATAAGTTATTAAATTACTTAATTTATTTTAACAAAATGAATAAGAATTAATATTTATTATAATTATTTTTTAAAATCCGTTGAAATTTTTGACGGGTTTATTTTCGCTCGATATTTCTCCAGAAATTAGCATTTTATCTTAGTAAAAATTATTTAAGCGAGATAGGTTAGACCAGGTTACAAGTGTTGAGATTTAAGTTTGTATGAGTATGCTAGATGATTTTTTTTACAGATATGACTTTTCTATTTTATGTTGTCCGAGTTTATATTATATATCAATAATTATTTTAATTGTAAATATTTTTGAGATGAAAGAAATTGCTTTTAATTAATGATGAATATTCATTTGTTTTAAATTAAAGTTTTAATGGACAAAATTAGACTCATCGATCAATATTAACATTTATCATCAATCGAAAAAAGTTCGTAAATTTGATTTTGATACAGAAATAATACATAAAATTTTTATATTTACCTCTAAAATCATAAATCTATAATATTTAGTGTTGAAGAAAAAACAAACAATTAAAAATATATTCACATTCACCGATACAAAATGAAAAATAATATTATTCTGATTTTTATATGAATTATAATTGATAATAATAATAATACGTTAAGTACTCAATTGAATTATTACTCAACAAGATAATTTCATAAATATATTTTTATCGTATTTGCAAACATGTTTTATTAGCCTCTTTATTCCTCTATTTCACAAGACTTGGGTTCGAATTTCTTACACGGGCGGGCGGACCGGTCGACAAGGATGACGTCATGCTTATGACAAGATTGTCGTAAGTCAACATGGGACCCACGCTCTAGCACGCCTTGTCACAAAGTCAAAACACTCAATATCTGCAAGAAGAATATTAATAAGAGTAAATTAAACATTAATTTATATTTAACTTTATAAAAAAGTATAATTATCTCAAACAACTTATTAAATTTTAAAGATTATTTAAGGAAATTAAATTGACTTTATTTTTAATAGATACACAGTCTTCGGTTATCAAGGCCGTGTTGACCTGTCATGTTTTCAACAGAGATTCTATGCGGCGACCCCTCAACCCTCCGCTCTTCTTTTCTCTGCATCCACCCACCTTCCTTTGTTTTCAACTCCTACCAAAATATTCTGTCAAATTACCATTCGATGGCTCTTTGAAAATTCCCCATATCTCTCTATCTTTTTGTCTTCTAATTCACATGCGTGATAATCATCCTAATTAAGACATCTATGAGCGGATCGACGACTTGCTTGCTGGTTGGAGAAATTATTATGTGCGGAGTCTTGATAGAAAAAATCGTTCGGACATATGAGTGTACATATTGTGTATATATTTTGTATATAGTGTGTATCAAATCATTGAACACACTATTTGTATAAAATGTGTGCACTCACAGTCCGAACAATTCTTCCTGTCAAGACTTCAAAAGAATAATTTCTCCGCTGGTTGAAGCTGATAAATCTCTTCAATATAATATGCATTAGATTTACCTAATAAATTTTTTTGCTATTTTTTTCTTTAGTTAATTTGTCCCCCTCAATCATATTTTTTAGGCAATTGCCCATAGCACATATTAAATAGAATTCATCATTTTATTTATTCATTTGAATTCAAAAAATATCCTAACAACCAAAATTTGTTCTGGGGGTGCTACATCCGAAAATCCTTGCAAGGGCGCTGCCCCTTGACCCCCCGACCTGACCGGGCAGGTCGAAACTTACCATTGGGTGCTACCATCCTGGACACCCGATATATCTACGAAGCGTACGTCGATCAAGAATATGAACAAATATGGGTCGCTACTGTGCCAATTTCTTGTAGTGAAGGGTCGATCCAAATTCTAGGCAAAACCAACAATTACTAATAAGTTTATGACCCCGAAAATTAAGGTTGATTCCGCCCCTATGTGCTATCTAAAAATCTCCTTTCATTATGAGGAGATCGTCTACTCATAATTAAAGTTTAAGGTTTTATTTGAAATAGATTTATAATTGTTTTTGTGATAACAAAAGATATTAGTAAAGCCTTTTCACTATTTTTTTTTCTTTTAGTTTTGCCTCTTAAAAGCTAATTTTGAAGCCACTGTTTTGAAGATATGGATGAAAAAAGAACTTTAAAAAACCAAAAAAAAAAAAAAATTGTTATATTTTGAGACGGGCAGGGATGAAACCAGCTTCAAATTTAAGGTGGAGAGGGTGTGGGAATTTAGTACAAAATTAATCAAATATTAAAACATAATATATAATATTACGAAAAATTGTTTAAAAAAAGGTAAGCAAGAAAAATGAAGAAAAAATGGTGTAATTAAATTATAATGAAAAATATGAAAGAAAACATTAGAACTTAATGTGAAGAAATACATAGATAGTTTAGTATGCATTTCTGAACTAAAGTTGTTGTATAGACAAAAAAAAGTCTTCATTGGGGGGAATTGCCCTGAGTTACAAAGGGTTCTGCCCATGGAGACCGCTACAACTTTCTGCGAGATAGTTGTTAAGCTAATGAGATAAAATTAAATTTTAAAAAGTTGTTGTAAAAATCAACTTCCTTGAACAATATTTTTTAAAATGTATAAAAAATAGTAGCCACGTAGAAATCATGGTTGATTTATGAAAAGCAAATGAATAAAAAAAGATGTACCGATTAGATAAAAGTGCCCTAAATAAAGCCTACGAATCTATTTGGGATGGTTGCAATATTTTATAAAAGTTAGTTATGAAGTATTTTGGAAACATTAACTTAACTACTATGGTTGCAAAATGCAGCTTTGCGCTACAGAAATTTCTAAAAAATAAACGAGAAAATAGTAACCAAATAAAATTACGATTGTTATCTAAAAAAAACATTGAGAAAATTATCAAGAAGAGACCCTAAACCATAAACTTTTCTCAACCCTGCTTAACGTTTGGTTTGAGACAATTTTCTTATTAAGCTTCAAATATATATTTAATTATTTTTTAAATGTTATTAATGTATTTTAATTTAGAAAACCACTTCACTAAAAAAAAAATCTCACCACTGCTCCAATAGAATAGGAGAAAATAATTATTAAAAAATTATGAGGCCTACAGATGCACAGAGAGACAATGAGAGAATAGACCGTTGGTATTTTATTCAAAAAATTCATTAGGACTTATCAGTTGTGCTCTAATACAAAAACTATCAGAGGGGTTACAGCTGCTTTACAAAATCCAAGAACAAAAGTACTAACCAAGTATGGAAGATTAGTTAATCCTAATCCTAATCCTGATAGAGCAGCTTATGATTTCATCAGCTAAATAAACTATCTAATCCATAACGACCATAAAGAATGTTTCAATTCCTTCAACTTGCATTGGAAGCATCCATTGTATTAGCCAGAAGATGTCAATTAATTATGACTAAGAAAAGCTGATTAGTTGATATTTCTAAGGTTAATTGTGATTAAGAAATGTTTATTAGTTGATAATTTTTTGGTTAATTATGCTTGTGTTATGATCCACTATTGGTTTGTTGAGGATAATCAGGCTTTTGTATAAATTAATGCTGACGAAATAGGGTTGGACTTTGGTCTTATAAATGCCAAATCTCACCTAATCTTGCACTAACTATGATAAGTTGGGAGACTTTTGTATAGTTGAACTAAGCAAATAAGTCCAAGAGGGATTTGACTTCTATCGTAAGCTAAATTAAATGTTAGTTTTGTTAGGAAATGATGAAAAGCAAACACAAATAGAAATAATAAATCATGATATACAAACACAAATGAACAGAAGAGATTTATGTAGAAAACCCAAATTTGAGAAAAATTATGGGGAATTAAGAAGGAGAACGGCTTCAATATAGAAAATTGATGGAGTACAAACGACTTACAAACTATAAGGACTTTACAACATATTTATAGGAAAAAAATAGGTCACCGAACAAGCGAAGTTTCAAAAATACATTTACAGCCAAAGGGCGTTGCCCCCTAACATGTCTGCAAACAATACGAAAGCCAATGCATGAACAAACAAGGGTCGAACCAAATTCGAGACAACTCCAACAAATTTGCTATTATTCAATTTTAAAAATGTGTGTGTATACAAGAAAATTTAAGTGTCATGGGGTATGTTTGGAATAGTTGTAATTATTTTTTTAAAAGGTGATTGTGAAGCTATGTAGGGGTGTACATTCAGGTCAACGATTCGGGCTCGGGACGAACACGAAACTGACCCGGTACTATTCGGGTCAACCCGAACCTGACCCTTTTTTAAAAACGGGTCAGGTTTTCAGACCGAACCCGACACGATTCGGGTCCAGGTTAACCGGACCCGACACGAATGGCCCGAAAATTGAGCTAAAATTACTAGTTTTGAGGTCAAAAATCGGGTCTATCTTCAATTTTTGGGTCAAAATTGGGTAAAAACGGGTCAATCTCGGGTTTTCGGGTCAAATAAGAGTTTTCATGTCAATTTTGGGTCATTTTCGGGTCAACTTCGGGTTGCTGTGTCAACCCGAACCGATTTTTAAAACGGTTTTAATTTGTTGAACCTGAACCCGACCCGTTTCGGGTCCGGGTTGACCCTAACCCGGATTTTTCCAAGTCGGGTTCAGATCGTGTCAAAAATTGACACCCCTAAAGCTATGATAGGTAAATGACTTTTTTAAAGCTGTTGGCCTGTTGTGGATATTATAACCATATTCTTTTTTCTAAAATTGAACAACTATTTCCTTAAAGATACAATATATTAATAATACTGATTGTAAAATGCAATTTTCTATCACAAAATTTTTTAAAAGCATCATGAAAATAATAACCAAACAGAAATATAGTTGTGATTTGAAAAACAAAGCATTGAGAAATTAACCCAAACAAATTCTATATTAATTAAAACAAACACAATTAAAAAAAAGTAAAATATAAATTATTTAGAGTCAAAATATAAAAGAAGTTAAAATATATATTAAAATAAATATATTACGCTTTTATTATTATGAATTATAAATATAAATTCAATGTTGAATTTGTAATTTTAAATAAAGGGTTGTAATTTCTTTTTAAAATAAAAAAGGTTAAAATTGAACGATTTTTTTAATAGAAGTATGCTTTGTCAATTTTAAACAAAGCTATATAGGCCTTCTCCATGATGGCCCATTTAGGCCGAGCAAGATGAAAGCAATAATTTGAAAGCCCATTTAGGAAAACCTATTTTAATGTCCATAAAACGGCCCAATTTAATTTCTATATATGTAATTGATTCTTAGAACATCGCTTGGTAGGTTATGGACAATTAATGCTTTCCCATAATGAACTTTGGGACGAATTAATTAACAATTTTGTCTCTGTAATCATAATTTGTTAACAAAGACGGCATCGTTTTAAATACTTAAATAATTAATATTTAGGAAAGTATTATTATTGCTTTTGTTATTCAATTTAGTGCCTGTACTTATTTGTGAAAAAGCTTATAATTAATTGAATAAACTTATTTTATTTGATCTAATAAATAATGCATTAATATTAAAACTACAATTTATTATTTTAAATAAATAATGGCTTAATATTTAATCTATCTAAATATAAGATTCAAACTAATAATATGAGAAAACTTACTGATTAAATTGAATATTTTTATTAAATAGTACTCAAAATTCTGGCATTTATATAAATTTTAAAATAGATTTATTTCAATTAATATTAAAATTGTTTAATAAAAATTACAAATGAACAGTAAATCATACAATAATAAAATTCATAAATTTTAGAAAATGTAATTCAAATTAGGAAAGTAACCGAAAAAAAAAAACAGATTTTTCCTTCACTTCGCTCTGAAGTATCTTTGCAGTTCGCACCATCGCGCCGCTTGAAAACTCCATTTTTCTTCTGACTCTTCTCTCTTCTCCCACTTTGCCTGCCCAATGGGTAAGACCTATTTTGCCATTACTTTTCAGATCTTGCTAGCGTTTGCCCTCTTACTATCCACCGACGGCGACGATGACGGATCAGTCCAAGATCTACTCCGCGCCTACGGCCTCCCGCCGGGGCTTCTTCCCTCTGCGGTGAATTCCTACGACCTGGATCGGGAAACAGGACTCCTGGAAGTTCATCTCGATAGTCCCTGCTTCGCAAAGTACGATGGATTTGTGTTTTTTAATCAGACAGTGAGGGGAAATCTGAGCCACGGTAGCTTGAAAGGACTGGTGGGGTTTTCACAGGAGGAGCTATTCATTTGGTTGCCCGTGAAAGAGGTTTTGTTGGCTGATCCTTCTTCAGGTGTTATCTTTTTTGATATCGGTGTTGCTCATAAGCAATTATCGCTCTCGCTTTTCGAGAATCCGCCTGATTGCACCGCAGGAGGGGAAGATCAACGACAATTGGCTGTCCAGATGATCAAAGGAGGTTAGTATACTGAAAAGGATGAATTTTGTGTTTTTTTTTTTTTTTTGTTAAATTTTGTGGAAAAAATCGACTTGTACAACGTATTAGGTTTAGATGTTTAATGTCGGGATGTCTTAAAATTTTTTATTATTTTTTGAATCTAATTTCTGTTACCTTGGAGTCTGAATTTTAATTGATTACCACCGGTCATGCGTTAAATTAAGAAAACAATAAAAATGATCAGAGTTCGTTCGATAGGGGATTCCAGTTAAAATGATGATTTAAGGGTTTATACTTTTCTTATTAGTGTTTGCAGGAAAAATTGGAGTTTGCTAAGGTTTTTGGTGCCGTTGTTAAATAGTTTCCCTCCGACTGTTTGTGTTTCTAAATTTCAACTTGTTGTTGAAGATTGGGCTGTTGAAGTGCTGTGATTGCTAGGCAAGATGCAGATTGCAGTAATGAACATAGTATGGTACAAGCAGAGGGGAAGAGTAGAGGAAAATGATTAACACTAGATCACTATAGAGGTGAGTTATTGAAAAAAAAAAATTGAAGCAAAAAATGTATCTTCATTTGACCATTATTGATCTTCAAAGGGCACATGGTTGTAAGATGAAAATATGTATTTTAAATTTATGTTGAAGCTATCAAAGTTAGGTATGATGTAGTGATGACTAGCATAAATAATTGTGGAGTAACAAAATTATTTTTCTTGTGAAATGGTGTCAAACTCAGGTTAGATATTTGGTTTAGTTTAGGAGAAATATTTTGTTCTAGGATGCACAAATACGGACATGGCGACACGGATACAACACGACACTGACACATGACACGTCAATTATTTAAAATATAGGACATGCACATGAGTTGGACAAGGTATTATAATTTTTATATTTAAAAATAATGTATACAAATCGAATAAGTATAATTTTAAAAATAATTTAGAAATAATAAGTCATTTAATTAGAATTTATACTAATAATTAATATTAAGATGTCAAGAGTCGGACATTGATGTCGTTTATCAGTCATCGAGAGAGGAGATGATAATGCTGTCAAAAGTCGGGTATTGATGTTATGCAGTAAATATTGGACGCAAATGTTAAGATGACGTTTATCATTAATGTTGAGAAGGTGTTGGTTGTCGATGTTGAGAAGGCGTTGGACAAAGATGAGATGTCAATTTGTGTGAGTAGAAATTGATAGTATCGAACATAAATTTAAAGACGGCGTCAGAATTTGATATGAGATCGTTTTGAAATGTTGATGTTGTAATGATGTCAGACATCAATGTTAAGATGACATCGGACATTGCTATAAAATCAAAATTATAACCCGCCAATGAGAAATGAAAATGAGAATATTCTATGAATGGGATATTAAACGCGTGCGATTGATTTGGTGTTGTGGATAGGAAATAAGAAATTTAATTTTTATATTTTAAATAATAAAAAACTTAAATGCAACAAATTATATTTAAAAAATTCATAAAATATTTAAGATACGCGTGTCCTAATTATATTTAATATTTTTTTTAATTTGACACGTTTTCAGAGTGTCCGACACGACGCGTCGTGTCGGATACGTGTCGGACACTGCACGTCTCTTTGAGGAGAAGTGTCGGTGCATCATAGATTTTGTTCCACCATTATTTGTTAAATTTTCCTGCTGTTTGAAATAGACAATCCCTTTATATCTTGCTCCTTTTATGTGATATTCAAAGTTTTCAGGGTATTTAAAAGACTCAGATAAAGATGGGTAAGATTCAAGTAGGTTTGGAAAATGTACAAGTTAACATAAAATAGGATTAAAGTCAATGGCAAATTCATTATCATAGAATGACTTGATGTTCCATGCAGATTTAATAATTTTAAGTATTGCGAGAATAATATTTGTATCATTGTTGGTGATGCAAATAGCCAATAAAAATGCATTTTAAGGCTTTGATGTTTAGTTCGCTTCTTTGATAAGGAGGAATATGCATAAAGACAGAGCAATCAAACACTTTGAGAGGAATTGTGTAGATGAGTTTAGTTTTGGATAGGCTTGGGTGACAGTTTGACAAGGAGTTGTACATTTTAGAATCCTTAATGGGATTTGATTAATGAGATGCCACAGTAAGGACAACATCTCCTAATAATATTTTATGAAATTGCTAGTGATCATAATTTATTGAGCAACCTCTTTGAGGTATCTATTTTTCTTTCTGTTACCCTATGTTATTAAGGAGTATGGATACAACAACTTTGATGAAGAATCCTTGTTGAAGGAAATAGTGTCAAAAAATAGAATGAAAATATTATCTCCCATGACTTGAATATTTATTTTGAATTGGTTTTGTATAATTGAATGAATTTTTTGAAAATAGACCAAGTTTTAGATTTGTTTTTCATTAGAATAATTCAAGTGGTTATAGGTGGTCATCAACAAAGGATATAAATCATATGGTGCCCGAGATGTTATTTATCCATGATGGTCCCTAAATGCCACTATAGATGACAAAAAAAAGATTTTGAGGTTTTATAAGGATGATTATGGTAGGAATTTCAAGTGTGTCTAGATAATTGACATTTTCATATTGGAATGCTTCAAGACTTGTATGGACAAAAAGAATGCGAACAATCTTTTTATTAAAGAAAATTCTAGTGACTAAAGCAAAAATGCAATTACATTATTAAACTTTTGTTAGAGGAAGATTCATGTTGAGCTTGTTTCTCTTATCTTCTAGGATTCTCTTCAATTTAAGCTAGCAATCCTTCACATTGCCAATTATTTTTCTAGAGATTGTATCTTAGAATTTACAATGAGTAGGATGAAATTTAGTAGTACAATTTATATTTTAATGATATTACTAATTAGTTATAAATTGCATGAAAGTTAAAGAATCGAGAGAAGTGAGTTAAGAATGAGTGAGCTAGTTATGTTGATAGTCCCAATGCTAGTTATTTATGATTTTGTCCCATAAGCAATTCTCATAGTAAGATTTTCTTAAATACATATCAAGACTTTGAAATAAGGGGATTTCTTATCATATGCTTAAGGCGTAAGATTTTACTATTCAAGATTGTGGGTTTACATTTTGGACACTAAAGATATTCTTGAAAGTTTCATGTTGCATTAATTAAAAAGCTAAAAAGAGTACAATGAGGTACAAGCTAGTATGGAAACGCCTATCTATGCCTTCTTGTTATGTGTGGAATCTGCTTGTGTTGATTAATTGGATTGTGCTGTTGCCTTGGACCTCAAGTTTCTCGTGCTCGCTGGGGTGCGTTGCTTGGGTTTGGGTGTAAAGTCCCGGTGTTGTGTACCCGAGCGCGCTGTGTTCCCAGGTGCCCCAGAGTTGAATGACAGAGAGCAGAGCGCCGCAGCTGTATAGATATGGCACTGCAGTGGATCATGATAGAGGTTTGAGTTGGCTTCAAACTTGCGCCGCAGCACTGCTAGATTTTCTGGACGATTTTTTTCTCGTTTTTTTAGGGTTGCATCCCTTGGGGTTATTTACTTGATTTTCTTTTGTATTTTGAGAGTTAGACATTGGAGAACGGTGTTTGAAAGAAGAGAAGCAAGGAGAGAGTGAGAGAGAAGAAAGATCTATACTTATTTCTCCCAATGTTCATAGTGGATTTCTTGGTTTGGTGTAGCTCCGTAGTTTTTGCCCTAATTTGATTTTTTCCATGTTAAATCCTGGTGTCATTTACTTTTCGATGCTTTTACTTTCTTGCTTGTTTTGTCATTGTGGTGTTTTACTCCTCATTTCCCCAACACTTCCCTGAACAAAGAACATGCAAAAGAGGGAGGAACTTTGCCATTTTTGTTTATCCATGCAATAGTACAACAAAAAGTGTAAAGACTAAAAATAAAAAAAAACTAGGAGCGCCTTCGCTGATAATGTGGGGTCCCTTATGTTATTGTATATAGTACCATCAAAACAAACTAGAAACCACTGTTGAGGGGGGATACCAAAGAGAGGGTTGAAACAACTGCAAGGGTTGGTTAGTATCCCAATGCTCTGGTAGAGGCCTAGTTCGATTGTGACACCAACTACAATCCACATAAGAAGATCTCAACATTGATCACCTAAGGGGGATCAAGTCCTTGCCAATGATGTTTTAAGGTGTTTTTTTCCTCTTCTTGGGCATAGTTGCAATTGGCCTCAAGTATGATAAATCTTTATCGAAGTGAGCATTGAAAATCCCGCTTCGTTGCTTCTTGAGATTAAGTATTCTGTCGGAAGAATCCTCCATTTGTTTAATTTGTTCAGCAGAGAAAATAAACTCCTGTTTTTTGTCTTCATTGCTCCCAGATTGCTTGCCCTTCCTCCCATTTTCCCCCGGGGCAGCTGCTATGTTGTCGGTTAGAGGCGCACTTCCATTGCCAGCTTTCTATTTTTGTTTTCTCCTCCTTGAGACAATAATCCATGTGCCATCGGACCATTCGTCTCCTGACTGTCGCCGTTGACCTTTAACCGCCCGATTGCTACCATCGGATATTCATCGCTTGATCGCCGTTGTTGAGCCTTTCACCATCCGACCGTCATTGTCGAACCTTCACCACCTGATCGTTGTCATTGACCTTTGCCGTTGTACATATGTCGTCGGACCTTTCACCACCGCTTCCATCAGACCTTTCATTGCTTGACTACAGTTGTTGGTTCATCGTTGTCATCCAGCGAACACCATTGAACAATTGTCGCTCAGCCCCTAAACGTACGAACGAACTTTGCCACTTTTTTTTCAATTCTCCAAACTCTAATAATTTTTTTTCTCCAAGTTTAAGGGACTAGCCAATTTTTATGACTAATATACTTAGTGGAATAGGTGGGCAAGGCCTCATAGTTTTCCTCTTTTTTAGATTTTCCATGTAAAAATTCTGCTAAAACTCTTTCATTTATCGTTATGTGCTGGATCTTCGTGCAAAAAACTCTCTCTTCCACCTCGAATTTCTTAGGCCGCAACAATAATGTAGAGGAATTATGATGCAAAACTACAAATCCAAGTGGAAGTGACTTTTGTACTATATTGAAAAATATTGTAGAAAAATAGTTTTTCTTATTTTAGTTTCAATGCATCATTATAAATGGAATGCAATGAGATTCTAAACATGAAGCCATGGTAATCAATTAAGAATGGAATTGCTCCTTATCAGTCACAACGAATATGGAAGAAAAATAAAAACATAATATTTAATACCTTTAATACATAATAGAAAGAAATGACTACCAATTAACACTTTCCTTTATATGGAAACACAGTATATATATCAATTGTTCTGTGATTCTCAACTATGCACAAAAAAATAAGGAAATACAATAGGTTGGGTTAACTAGGAAGCCAATATCCAGGAAGGTAACGAACAACTGGCTGTGAAAGTTAAGAAACTTGATTCCAAAGGGGATTTATGGAACTCTATATATCAGTAAGTAGTCAAGGTAATTAATTATTTATGAGGTAGGCTTGCAAAACATGTACTACCAGACAATATTGGGAGCATATCTAGAAAATTGAGAGCAATCAATGATCCTTCTCGGATTTTCACATCACACTAACTGTATATTATGAGTTTTTTGGTGGCATTAGTTATATTTTATCTCAACATATATCTCTTCCAAACGTTCTTGAATCCATCCATGTATATATCATTCTTTCAAATACCCTGAAAATTTTGAAGATCACATGTAACTTGCTAAGTACAAAAGGATCACATATAACTTTGAATGCATGTGGATGTGGTTCTAGATGGTTATGCATATGCTTCAATATTGCATGTGTTTTCATGATTTGGATTGTTACATGTTGCACGGTACATGATGTGCTACATGTGTCATATGAAGTGTATGTCATATATGTAGGAACACATGCATGTTTATTCATATTCCATGTTGGTATATGTTATGCCGGTCCAGCATGGACCGGCTCAACCTGGACCGGCCCAGCCGGTCCAAGTTTATTTGAGGCGGAAACCTCCCAGGGAGCAGGCGGAAGGAGGAATAGAGGTGGGGGTGGGGTCCACTTGCAATTCAAACATAGTTTAAGTATTTTTGGAGGGAGAAGGAGGGGTAGAGAAGTCCTTTTGCTTTTAATTTGAATTAGATTGTATTAATAGGGAGTTATGAGGGGATTAGGTTTTTCATCTTGATTTTGAAAAGAGATTTGTCTTCTAGGTTTTCTTGCGTGGGCTCTTGGCGTTGCCGGAGATTGTTGGAGAGTTTTTCCTTCCTCTCGGATTGAAGGAAACTTGTATCTTTATTTTCTTTGCATCGACTAGTGAAGTTTCTACCGTTTGCAATTGTTCTTCTATTCTCTCTACGAATTCTTCTCAGATTTTTCCACTGTTTTTTGTGCTTGGTGGCTGTTTTCCATAGAAAACAGCGGATTATTAGTGTTTTGGCTTAGATCCGATAGGAATCACTTGAAATACTCAAGTGGTACCTATCAAATTGGTATCAGAGCCAAGATCCGGACGGTGGGGGGCTGTTTTCCACTGTTTCGCTGCAGATTTTTGCTGTTTGGAAGGGATCCGGAGACCATTTTTGGGTTCCCATGGCATCTAAACGTGTAGAAGTCTTGGAGACCGAAGTGGGTCAATTTAAGGCGGATCTGGAGGAGAAGATGGCGACGTTGAGTGAGAATATGGAAGGAAAATTCATGGCATTGGAGGAGATGATGAAAAAGTTGTTGGAAGGGCAAGCAAGAGCTGTGCCAGCGGAGGAAAGAGGAGAAGGTAGTGGGAGCAAGGGTAAGGAGAAGGCAAATCCGGAAGGGGAAGAGGAGGTGGAACTGCTTAGTAGCAACGGAAGAATGCTACATCGGGAGTCCATCAGGAGGGAAGAGCAGGAAAGAAGGAGAGACTTCAGGGAAGAAAGAGAGGATGATTGGCGTCGTCAGAGGCCCGACCCAGTGGACCGGCCATGGGGGATTCATAACTACCATGGCGGAGCGCGAGGGGAAGAGGGCTATCGACGGCCGAGGAGGGAGGATGTGCCCCGATATGGAGAAAGAGGAACTTGGGAAGACCCCATTGCCTGGGACAGAGGAGGCCATGGGGGAAACAGAGCATACGGGATGGACACGAGGGCCAGGAAGCTGAAAATGTCTGTTTTCGAAGAAGGAAATGTGGATGAGTGGATCCACAAGGTGGAAAGGTACTTTGCAGTGAATGGCCTTATGGAGGAGGAGAGATTGATGGCTGCTAGCATGTGCTTGGAAGGGGCGGCTTTTGCCTGGTTCAAGTACATGGATAAGTGGGATCCGGTGAGAACTTGGAGGGATTTCAAGGAGGCCATCAGAGAGAGATTCAGGGGGGGCAGCCCATGGGAGATCTCCGAGCAGTTCTATGCCCTCACTCAGGAGGGAACAGTGGAGGAATACAGAAAGAAATTTGAGAGTCTGGTGGGAGACATGGAGGGCTTATCGAACAGCACGTTGGGGGGGAACTTCATGAAGGGGCTCAAGCCAGAAATTAGAGATGCTGTGAAGGTCATGAGACCGAGAGACCTGAGGGAGGCAATGGAGTTGGCTCAGCTGGTGGAGAACCAGAAGACCAACGCTCGAAGTTGGAGGAACAACCACTCAGGAGGTCCCACCAGGACTACTACCACTTACTTGGCTCCAAAAGGGCCAAGCCCTAGTGTCCCTAGAGAGAGTGGAAAGGAGAAGAGCGGGGTGACTAAAACTGCAGGAAGCTTCAAGAAATTGACTGAGGAGGAGATGCAGGAGAAGAGGGCCAAGGGCCTTTGTTTCAGATGTGAGGAGAAATTTGTTCCAGGGCACAGATGCAAGGATCGCGCTCTTCGGGCTCTCACCGTCTATATAGACGAGGCGCCTGAGGAGGGTGATGACTCTGATGAGGAGCAGATTGATCCACAGTTGGAGGTAGCCGAGGTCTCCCTCAATTCTGTGATGGGATTCACTCCTAGCCATACGATGAAGGTGAAGGGGGAGATTCGGGGGAGAGAAGTTGTGGTTCTGATTGACAGTGGGGCAACCCACAATTTCATATCCACCCAGGTGGCGGAGGAGCTAGGGATGGAGCCTACTGAGACAGGCAGCTACGGGGTGATGATGGGGACAGGGAAGATTGAGTCCAGCACCGGTATCTGCAAAGGGGTGGAGATGAGGCTACAGGAGATCAGGGTGGTAGAGGATTTTCTGCCCCTGAAGTTGGGTAGCACAGATGTCATTTTGGGCATGAAGTGGCTACAGACCTTGGGTGAAACCAAGGTGAATTGGGGGACCATGGTGATGGAGCTGAGCGTAGAGGGGAAGCAGGTGAAGCTGAGGGGAGAACCAGGATTGTCCAGAGCTGGAGTGTCACTCCGATCCATGGTGAAAATCATACAGGAGGAAGGAGGAGGATTCTTGGTGGAATTGCAGAGCTTGGAGGAGCAGGAGGAGGGGGAGGGAAGACCCATCCCCGCTTTGGTACAACCCCTGTTGCAGGAATTTGAGGATGTGTTCCAACCTCCAGTCGGACTACCACCTGACAGAGAGCAGGAGCACCAGATTATCCTGAAAGAAGGAGTATCTCCTATCAGTGTGAGACCTTACAGATATCCTCAGGTGCAGAAGGATGAGATTGAAAGGTTGGTGGGAGAAATGCTAGAAGGAGGGATCATTCAGCCCAGTGTGAGTCCTTTCTCTAGTCCAGTGTTGCTTGTGAAGAAGAAGGATGGGAGTTGGAGGTTCTGTGTAGATTATAGAGCTCTCAACAAGGAAACTGTGCCTGATAAGTTTCCTATCCCTGTGATTGATGAGTTGATGGATGAACTACATGGAGTCGCTTTGTTCACCAAGGTCGATCTGAAGTCAGGCTATCACCAGATCAGGATGAGGAAGGAAGATGTGCAGAAAACGGCTTTCAGGACTCATGAGGGTCACTACGAGTTTCTAGTGATGCCTTTTGGCCTCACCAACGCTCCGGCAACATTCCAAGCTTTGATGAACCGGATCTTCAAGCCACACCTCCGCAGGTTTGTGTTGGTCTTTTTTGATGACATCCTAATTTATAGTAGGACTGAGGAGGAACACCTAGAGCACCTGAGAGTGGTGTTGGGTGTACTGAAGGAGCATCAGTTGAAGGCCAACTTCAAGAAGTGTGACTTCGCTCAGGCAAGGGTGGAGTACCTGGGGCACGTGATATCCCAGGAGGGAGTGGCTGCAGATCAATCCAAGATAGAGGCAATGCTGGCTTGGCCTCAACCCAAGACCTTGAAGGGACTCAGAGGGTTTTTGGGACTGACAGGCTATTACAGAAGGTTCGTGAGAGGATACAGCACCATAGCATGGCCTTTGACAGAGCAGTTGAAGAAGGACGGGTTTTTATGGGGAGAAGCAGCTTCAGAGGCCTTTGAGAAGCTGAAGAAGGCCATGACGACGGTGCCAGTGCTTGCTCTGCCAGACTTCAGTCAGGTGTTTGTGGTGGAGACAGATGCTTCAGGCTATGGATTGGGAGCAGTGTTGATGCAGAGGCACAGGCCCATAGCTTACTTCAGTCAAGTCCTGTCATCCCGGGCTAGGCTGAAGTCAGTCTACGAGAGAGAGCTGATGGCGATTGTACTGGCCATCCAGAAGTGGAGACCTTACTTATTGGGCAGACACTTTATTGTCAGAACTGATCAGAGGAGCCTGAAGTACTTGTTAGAGCAGAGGATGGTCACAGAGGAGCACCAGAGGTGGTTGTCCAAGCTGTTGGGATATGATTTCGAGATCCACTACCGACCAGGGTTAGAGAATAAGGCAGCGGATGCCTTATCACGCTGTATGGGGGAGCTCCAGGGGATCGCTGTATCTGTACCAGTATTGATAGATTGGGGAGCCATCAAAGAGGAGAGCATTCAGAATGAGGAGCTGAGGAAAATCAAAGAAGAGGTGTTATCAGATGAGAACAGCCACCCGGGCTATTCAGTTGTGGGAGAAAGACTGTTCTATCAGGGAAGGAGTGTGATTCCTAGGTCTTCCATCCATATTCCCCAACTATTACAGGAGTTTCATGAGAGTGCCATAGGAGGGCATTCAGGAGTGCAGAAAACTTATAGCCGGTTAGCTGCTGAATTGTACTGGAGGGGGATGAGGAAAGACATAGAGGAGATGGTGGCTAAGTGTGATACTTGCCAGCGGAGCAAGTACATGACAATGGCACCAGGGGGATTACTTCAGCCTCTGGCCCTACCAGAGAAAGTTTGGGAGGAGATTACTATGGATTTCATTGACGGACTCCCAAAATCAGAAGGCTACACAGTTATACTGGTGGTGGTCGACAGGCTGAGCAAATATGCTCATTTCATTCCTTTGAGACACCCGTACACAGCAGTGTCGGTAGCAGCAGCGTTTGTGAGGGAGATAGTCCGCCTGCATGGGGTACCAGAGTCCATTGTTTCTGATAGGGACAAGGTGTTCCTGAGTCATTTTTGGAGGGAACTGTTTAGGATGCAGGGCACCGTATTGAAGAGGAGCACAGCCTATCATCCACAGACTGATGGGCAGACGGAGGTGGTGAATAGGAGTTTGGAGACATACTTGAGGTGCTTCGTGTCAGATACACCGAAGCAGTGGGCCAAATGGCTAGCCTGGGCAGAATACTGGTACAACACTTCGTCTCATTCGGCTACTAAGATGACACCTTTCAAGGTGTTATATGGTAGGGACCCCCCACACCTGGTACACTACAGCCATAAGAGTACTCCAGTATCTGCAGTGGATCAGCATTTGAAGGAAAGAGATCAGGTGTTGGCCGAGCTCAAGAGGCACTTACTTAGAGCCCAACAGATTATGAAGAAGCAGGCAGACAGCAAAAGGAGAGATATACAGTTTGGAGTCGGGGACAAGGTCTATTTGAAGCTCCGACCATACCGACAGAGGACTATGGCCCAAAGGAGAAATGAGAAACTCGCAGCGAGATATTTTGGCCCTTTTGAAGTGGAGGAGAAAATCGGGGAGGTGGCATATAGATTGAGGCTTCCTCCAACAGCCAGAATACACCCCGTTTTTCATGTCTCACAGTTGAGGAAAGTGGTGGGGGAGCATGCAGTAAGCCCAGAGTTGCCCAGCACATTGAGGGAGGACATGGAAGTGATACTGGAGCCTATAGCAGTAGAAGGAGTGCGCATCAATGCGAAGGGGGAAAAGGAAGTGAAGATTAGGTGGAGCGGCCTCCCAGACTATGAGGCCACATGGGAGCCACTGGAGAGGATTGCAGAGCAGTTTCCGACCTTCCACCTTGAGGACAAGGTGGTACTTTGGGAGGGGGGTAATGTTATGCCGGTCCAGCATGGACCGGCTCAACCTGGACCGGCCCAGCCGGTCCAAGTTTATTTGAGGCGGAAACCTCCCAGGGAGCAGGCGGAAGGAGGAATAGAGGTGGGGGTGGGGTCCACTTGCAATTCAAACATAGTTTAAGTATTTTTGGAGGGAGAAGGAGGGGTAGAGAAGTCCTTTTGCTTTTAATTTGAATTAGATTGTATTAATAGGGAGTTATGAGGGGATTAGGTTTTTCATCTTGATTTTGAAAAGAGATTTGTCTTCTAGGTTTTCTTGCGTGGGCTCTTGGCGTTGCCGGAGATTGTTGGAGAGTTTTTCCTTCCTCTCGGATTGAAGGAAACTTGTATCTTTATTTTCTTTGCATCGACTAGTGAAGTTTCTACCGTTTGCAATTGTTCTTCTATTCTCTCTACGAATTCTTCTCAGATTTTTCCACTGTTTTTTGTGCTTGGTGGCTGTTTTCCATAGAAAACAGCGGATTATTAGTGTTTTGGCTTAGATCCGATAGGAATCACTTGAAATACTCAAGTGGTACCTATCAGTATACAGGATAACCTACATATTGTTTCACATAGCTCTCCATGTCTATGTTTATCATATCCTTTCCATGTAACTTACGAAATCATTCTATAATGCTACTCATGGCTTCCATGATCATAAGAGTATTATTGAGTTCCTACATGGTGGTTTGCGTGATGTTAGCATGATTAATGGCATGGTGATTTACATTGCAGGGAGTGTGTGTGTGTGAAATGAATGAACGTGATGTGCATGGATGTTATGCCATATAAATGACGTTATGTATGGAAGATCATATTATATGTTCTTAAGTTCATTTGGTGCATGCTATTGCATGTCATCTAGTATATGTTGTGTATGCTTATGCACTGCATACTGTTAATGTGATACGAAGTGGAAGGGAAAACAATAAGTAAAAGAGAAGAAAAGCTTAGGAACACAAAGATATGTCTGATTTTTTGATTTCCTCTTTAATAATAAAGTAAAGGACAATTGATCTACTATTTGAGAGGTAGATCAAATCTCCCATAAACCCTAGATGCTGCTAGAAACTCACAACAAACACTAAGAAATAAAACTCAGCCATCAGCCCCCTAAACCCTAGACAAATTCCCCCTTAAATAGCCCTAAAACATCATAACATAAATAGAACATTCCTAATCAGCATAAACATATTTTAGGAAACCATTCTAAAAAAATTAGGATCTTCCTAAATAATATAAACATGATTTAGAAAACCTTGCTAATTAAAACCTACTTAATTAAATCCTTCCTAACACACAACATCTCTCTTTTCCTAATTAAATATTCTTAATCCCCTCCCGATCTTGGTCTTCTACGGTAAGTGATTACTCCTCTTTTATCTTTTTGGTCTACTAAGAACTGAAGTTTACTATATTAATTGTTATTTATGCCCAGCATTCTACTATGTTGCAGACTGTGAATGCTATTGTTTTGAATGATGCGAGTCATATTGTTCGGTTATGTTGTGGATGCTCTAAACTATGACTAAGTTTTATATTTGAGCTACAGCTCATGGACTTAACATCCGGATTGTGATGAAATTATAAAAGTTATTCTCTTGGATGATGTTGATGTATGATTTCCTCATTTGTATTGATATAAATAAATTTGTAAGGTGTACACTGAGTCAGATTTTGCATGTGAAATTTCTTGGATTTTAAACTCAGTAATTTTAAAATTTCTACTAATTCTAAAACTCTTATATTCCAATAGAACTTTGTTAAATTATTCTAACATTTCTCTTCAAAAAAATTTTCACTTACTATGACAACTACAAGCATACTACAAATAAGCATTCAACTTCAATATCTTTTGTAAATTAATCATTGTCACAATTATCATCATTCTTAGCCTTATCACAACTATTTGATATTGTTTTGTAAATTCTCATTTTACATTTATTTCTCATGAGTGATGTTTTAGGTGTTGCATCTTTTCTGTTCAAATACTTTTGAGCTACTTATATAAGTTCCTAGTGTTAATCCTCATTTTTCTTAATAATCCATTGTCTCTATTTTTACTCATCAATCTAAAATTTATATATTTTCTACCATCCATTTTTCATGCCCAAAATAATTAAGTCTATTTAATCACATTATTTTAAATACCATTTCTGCTGAAGGCTATTACTTCTCTTCTCTATAGCTTCGTATTTTATACGATTATCTGAGTGTCATTCTGGATTAGTTGAACTGATTATTTGCATCTATGGTTTATATCTTTTAATTGTTAATTATGAAGCAAATTTTATCTTCTTCACCAACATTCAGCAAGTCTCTATTACCAGTTCCTCACGAATCTCTTCCTCCAACTACCACTGTCCTTATGGTTATTATTACTTGAACTAACTATGATGATTTTGGTGATTTTTCTAGGGCCTGGAGAAGCTATTGGATCTCAGGAGCAAAAATGAAGTATGAAAAGACTTCAACCATCCTTTCTTTCCCAGAATTCGTCTCTTAAATACTGGTATTCCCTTCCCACACTCTCCTTCTGAAAACCACTTGTAAAGGGAGACCTTATGTGTGTATATACATAGCGTTGATTCTAGTTTGGGTCATTTTCTACTCTGTACATTACGCATGTATATGACATTTCATCATATTTCAGCAATATATATTACTGTATATATGAGAATATCTTAAGCAGCCAAAATTGTTGTGAAATCCTTTAAGTAAAAGGAAAGCTAATTCTTAAACATCAAGGTGCCTTTTGATGTAATGGATGGAATTTTCGTAGCAGTTAAGCGTGCTAATCCTGGGATTGATGGTCTACTGGGAAGGTACATCAACATGACAAAATTGTGAAGCTCTTAGGACAAAACGGACAATATCTCGATAGTTAAGAATTTGAACTGTTATAATTGTAGCTAGCTGTTCTGCACTAATAATTGTTGACGGAGATTTTATTTTGGTGGGTCGAAATCTAATAATGCCATTTGCTAATATGTAAAAATGGCTCTAATGCAATGAGACATTTGATCAGGTCCTATTGACCAAAATAATATTAGCTCTTCAATACAATGGATTAATCTTGACTCTTCATCATCTTCTTATCAACTGGGAAAAAGATTTAACATAAAATGTTGTCATCTTTTTACAATTCAGGCTGGGCCCAGGAGCCATCAAGCCTATGATTTTAAAACTCTTAGGCTGTGTAGCCTATAGGGTATGATCGAAAGATTCAAATTTCAATTGATCGAGCAACTTATAAATAAAGCAGTAAATCCCGTCCCAATTGAGGGCATTTGGATGGATTTGGAATAGCTTTTTTAGAATTTGTTTGAGACAACTTTTTGACTGCTTTGCTTTTTAGATAACAATTATAATTTTATTTGATTAGTACTTTCTTATTGCTTTCTCATTGTATTATCAAAAAATTTTGTGGTGAAAAGTTATTTTTTACAACCAGCTTTATAGAACGCTGCAATAGTTTAGTGCTTTTTTTTATAATGCAACCATAGTTTTTGTTTGACTACTGTTTTTTTTTTTTTTTTCTTTCTTAAGAAATGTTTTTGCTAGGAAGTTGCTTTTTTACATCACATTTCAAAAAAAGATAATTTTCCCACAACAGTTTTGTAACCACTTTTATAAAAGCTACAATCGTCCCAAACATATTGTTAAATAAGTAATCAATATAGTTTTTTTGGCATCCCTCTTAGGTTTTGTTTTGAACAGCTTTTTTTCTGATTTGCTTTTCAGATCAAAACCATAATTTTTTTGTCACTATTTTTTTGTTACTTCAAAAATTGTGTGTTTTAAGAAACTATTTTTTATAACAGTTTTAAAAAAATTACTTTATCTATAGCAATTTTATAATGAAATTTACAAAAATTATAGCCATCACAAACGAAGAATTATTACGTCCTCCGACCGGATGCAGAGGAACATTCGGTCGTAGGCAAAATCGCGCCTATACCGAGGTGTACCGAGCCAAATAAAAGTTCATCACAAACAGACTATTAATCAGATCCCAACAATTCTGAAAAATCAAGATCGAAAAACTATCAGGTTCATAATTGCCAAGCAAATCTCTTTCATAAAAGAGTAGCAGTTAAAAAAAAAAAACACTATCTTCATCATAAATAATATCAGGGATCCATTTATGATGTTTAATCAAAAAGTAATATTTATAAGTACATACAAATTTAAAATATTCAACAACATAATTCATAATAGAAGCATCATTCTCTGTTAAATTTTCATTAATGAATACAATCAGAAGTTTTTCTTATCTTAACTAAGATTTCATTTGAGATGATTTTTTTTACTGCTTCTTAAAATAACTTTTTCTTTAAAAAATTTAAATTTTTATATTAAAAAGTTGTTTTAAGAAATAATAAAAAAGTCATCCCAAAAGAAGTCTAAGGCTTCGTTTTGGGACGGCGTTCTTACTGATGAATCTGGATTAAATTAATGAATTTAATGGATCATTATGTTTTAAAGTTGCAGAGCCAAAAATAACTCATTTAATTTAAATTAAAGAAGGATTTGAATGAAAATAAAAAATTAACCTTTAAATCGTAATAAATAAATATAAGGATAAAAATAGATCAGCCAATAAATAAATTTTATTATATATATTTATATATATACAATTTCTAATCTTCAATTACACAACAAAATCACAATCTGTCATTCAACACGAAACATTCAAATGTCATTATTATATATTTATATATATATAATTTCGAAAATTAAACGAAATTAAGTAATTTTTATTGTTTAAAATCATTAATATTATATTAATCCAGATTCATCAGTCAAAATCAAAATATAATCCAAAATCAAAATATAATTATATTTATTTTTATTTGGGAGTATTCTTGAATAATATAAATTATGATAACTTCAATCAATTTATTGAAAATTTTAAAATGTTCTAAATAAATATTATGATATTTGAATAGAAAATATGGGTGTCAAAATTGGTTAAGAGGTCGGGTTTGAACAAATTTGACCTGATTTGAATTTAGTCAATCTAAGTTCGACCTGTTTAATAAACTTGTTAAAAAGATGGACCATAATCAGCTTGAAAAAAGGATCACTTTCAAATCAAAATCTATTTTGTGGGTCAACCGAAATCTGACCTTATAGTAAAACGAATTGAAATTTCATATCAAAACCCGACTTATTTATTAAACTGATCAATCTAAATCCGAATTTTTTTCGATCAAGTTCGATTCTGATTATATAAGTCAGATTATTTATTGATACCCTTGATAAATGTAATGCTTGTATTTTTCTTAAAAATATATTCGCCCATCATAAAATAGTTAAGTACCAAACAAAATGGCTTTCTGAACTTTCATTAAAAAATAAAGCTCAAGTTCTTGCAAGAGTCAGTATGAATAAGCGACAAAAATCAAACAAAATAAAAAATAAATAAATAGGAAGCTAACCAATTGGTGATGCATTTTGTGCGAAATATTAAAAAGAAAAATAATAGAGTTTATAAATTATCACTCATGTTTCTCTCTTTTTTTTAATCACTTTCATTACAAATAAAAAAATATAAAATAATATTATTAACTCATTGATATCTGTCTCAGCAATCTCTTCGACGCTATAAGGCTTCATTTGGAACAGCTTTTTTACCGCTTTCTAAAGCAATTGTTTAGTACAAAAATTTCTTATCTAAGAAATCTATGAACTAAGAAATTATTTTATGCTTCGTTTGGGACGACTTTCATACTGCTTCTTAAAACAATTTTTTAGTACAAAAATTTTAATTTTTGTATTAAGAAACTACTTTAAAAAGCAGTAAGATAGTTGTCCCACACGAAACTTTAGAAAATAGTAAGAAAGTTGTACCAAATAAAGTATAAGACTTCGTTTGGGACAACTTTCTTATTGCTTCTTAAATTAGCTTTCTAGTATACTTTATTTGATATACTAGAAACAGTAAGAAACTCGTCCCAAACAGAACCTAACACTCCATTTGAAATGAAAGAATTGGAAGAGATTAAATGAAAAAACAATGAAAATGATAAAACGAATAAAGTTATAATAAGTTTCTAACATTGATTTGGATTGAAAATATACCAACAATTGAAGATTGAACAAAAATATAAATTATTTACACTTCAATTTATTCATTGTATTACTCTTTCTTTGATAAAGTCAATATCCTAATATGAATTATACTGAACTTTAAAATCAAATTATAATTAAGAAATAAATATTATTTTTTTCTCATTAATGGAGAAAAAGGAATCATGCAGCTGAGGCCGCGTAGTGGGTAAAGACTTGATATTATTGTTGTTGTTAATTACTAAAACAAAACTATATGAACATTTTAAACAATTACTTAAGCTACATAAATGGCAATAGGAGCAAGATTTTAAAAATCAAATCAGATGGGCTGACTCGATCGGTTAACCGTACGTGGACTAGTCATATGTCTAGTTCGGTCCATCTTAGTAAACACCTCTAGCATTGAACCAGAAGGAAATAGTTGGTTCAATTGTTAAACTATTTAAATAATAAAATAAATTAATTTAATATATTTACAATAAAATATTAAATAATTAAATAATTCAAAATTTAACATATTTAAGTTTTAATTACGTAGTAAATTTATATAATAGTTATTTACTAAAAAAACTCAAATCAAATATTTTATCATTGCCTCCACCATCTTAAGTGAGTTCCAATATTTAAAAATCCAAAAAGCTATATCAATAATACTAAGAAAAAGTTTTCAATTAAAAGAAAAAAAATAATTTTTTAATTTAGTAATATGAATTATAATTTTGCTATATAATCTATCTTTTAAAGTATATCTAAATATATAATATAAATTAGTAATAATTTATATTAAATTTATAAGATTGTATGTGAACTAAATTATATTAAATATAAATTAATTTAAAAATTGAAAATATTTAAATTTAAAATTAAAGTTGATATTATTTATGTGTGAAGTTAATTTATTTTTTGTATCATAAATTTAAATTATTATATTATTTTAATTTTATTTAATTAATCTTAATAGAAGAATCTATGTCGACCTCAGGAGATATTTAAAAAGAAATAGAAGAGCGGTCAGAAGAGTCTTTGCATAATAGACGGTTTTATCATTTAATGTATTTTTTTGGCTCAAGTTTTATGAATTTTGTCTGAATCATCTCACAGTCAAAGTTAATTTATATTAATTTTAATTAAATAATCATATATTTAATTCAGATGAAAAGTAATATAATAATTTTGCACTTTATTTTGTTTGAATTTCTCTCAAAATATCTGAAGTAAGTTCAAAACATTAATATAAACGCTTTATGAGAATTGAGAAAGATAAACACTGTATTTCACTATTTTGAAGCCTTGAAGGAGTGGCTACTCCAAGTAAGCTAAAGTTTTCTGTGAGATAATTTTCTTATTAGAAAGTAATAAGAAAGTTATCTCAAACAAAGCCTAAGTAGTCGCTCATTGTGGTGTAAACAAGTTGAATTTAATCGAGCATTTGTCTAGTTGATATGAGATTGTAATGAACTTGAAGTCGAGCTTGTGCTGATTTATTGATCTCGAACTTTGCTCGTAAAAAAAATCTTTTTGCTCAAATTTGTTCGGAAAATTTAAGGAAGACTCAATTGTTGAGCTCAATCTTTTAATTTTAAATTAAAATTTTCTTTTTTTTTTTCAATGAATGTTTACTTTTATATAGAAATAATTTAGAAAGTTAAAATATATTATATAGTGCTAATTTAAATTTAATTTTTAAATATATTTTAAGTTTTGAGCAACTCATGGGTTCAATAAAGTTTACTCGTGAGCTCATGCACGAGTTGAGTTCAAGCAGACTCGTGAGCATGTTCGACTCACTTACACCCCTAATCATTGGCGTGTAAGATAAGGACATTTAGTGGTGGTATTATGATTATTACATATAAAATATATTTATACAAATATAAAAATTATTTAGATTTTTACCCGCACTAATTAACCTTTGAATCCTTATGAGAAAATATTAGTGGCACATTGATTAGAGAATATTTTTTTATGTCATAATTTTAAATTATGCATTTCGTATTTTATCGTTTATTGAAATTTATTTTCTAAAAAATAAAAAAACCAATCTAAATTCTTTTAGTCATTTTAATTGTAGATTTTTTGTCTCTCTTAATGAAATAATGGGCAAGCTTGAAATGATGGGCAATTTTGATTTAAAAATGAAAAATAATACTATGTTTATCAATCTTAAATGATATTTTTTCAGGTCGTGAAAAGGGTAAAAAGTTGGTTGAGTAGCCGTGATCCTAATTTCCAATTTGTCTGAATCGTTTTGTAATTTATGCACAATCATGACTATTTATTTATTCTCAATGTTATGGTCTATAGTCATAGGGCTGCAAATGAACCGAGCGTTTGACGTGTTGCTCGTGGCTCGGCTCGATAAGAACTCGTTCATGTTCGTCTGATAATGTAAACAAACGAGTTTGAAGACTCTTAATAAATACTCGATAGCTAAATGAACACAGCTTGTTGTTATGTTTACGAATAATATCATTTAAGCTCATGAACAAACTCGCTAAGAAGTGGAACAATCACATGACTTGACCCAACTGAATAAATATACTAGACAATATTATATATAAGAATCATTCATTCTTCACAATTAAAAAATAGTATATTCTCGTTGTTGAAATTATAGAACCGAATGTCCAAAAACGGACAATTAAATCCCAACGCTTAATTAGATATTAATAGTCAAGCAATAATAGGCATATGACAAATGTTTAGGAATGGTGCTGGTGATGATTACTGATGGTGGACGTTGTCAATGGTGTCCTCGAAAAATGCTAGAGTTCTTAAGCTCTCCCAGCTTCAAACCTCCTCTAAGGTAGAAAATTGAATAATATTTACAACATTTTTGACAGGGCGATTTTGATAAATTTTATTGAAAGTCTATATTAAACATTTTATGGATCAAATAAGCTTTATATTTAGCCAAGAAAATTATTAATGGAGACAGATAGGACAACATTGATAACAGAACCTATGCATACCAGAAAATTCTAATATTCGGATTATGCAATTTGATCGAGAGATGCAATTGCTGCAGGAGTCGCAACCAGACGAAGCGGCTTCTTCTTATGAGTAGAGAGCCCAAAACGCTCTTCCATGTCAACGTCCTTCTCTGCCATCCCACTTGGCAATTCCCAGTCAAAACTATATAAAATATTAGCAAAAGCAAGCTCTATGCTAGCTAAGCCAAGTGCCATTCCTGGGCAGATCCTTCTTCCAGAACCAAATGGTATGAACTCGAAATGATTTCCTTTGAATGTTACGTTCTTTTCCTCAAATCTCTCCGGCCTAAACACATCGGGTTCTTCCCAGTACCTGGAGTCTCTTCCAATAGCCCAGGCATTTATTATCACCAACGTCTTTGCAGGAATATCGTAGCCATGGATCTTAGTGTCTTTCATGGACTCACGAGGAGCTAGTAAGGTTGTTGGTGGGTGAAGCCGTAGTGTTTCCTTTACCACCATTTTCAGATACGGAAGATGTTCGATATCACTTTCTTCTACTTTGCCTTTGTTTCCTGCAACTCGCCTGACCTCTTCTTGTGCTTTTTTCATGGCTGCCGGGTTCTTAATCAGCTCCGTCATTCCCCATTCCAGAGTTACGGAGCTCGTATCTGTTCCACCTAAAAACATGTCCTGCATAACAAAATTATAAATTGATTAAAGACTTCTTTATCTGTTTCTTTATAGCAAACTTTTTCGATGTTTATACGTACCATTAGAAGAGCCTTAACCTCTTTTCGCGAGAAGAGATAGCCAAGTGAAGGATCCATTTCATCTTGACGCTTGAGAAGATCATCGAGAAAATCTCCATAAGAAACATTGGCACTCTTCTGTCTTAATCTCTGCTCAATCTCCTTCTCAAAAATCCTATCCATCTCCCGAAATCTCTTCTCAACCTTAAACCACCAACCAGTTAAGAAATCAACCCACCAAAACAAAGGGAAAAAATCTTTGACATTGAACTCTGTCATCAAAGTCATCATACGCATAATAAGGCCATGGTGAGGACTCAACAAGCACTCTCCATCAGCCGACACGCGCTTGCTGAAAACCTCTCTGTATGTTATATTATTAAACAGACACAGCGCAATCTCACTCAAATTTATCAGCTTTCCCTGCAACGAACTTTTCTTTATAGATTCCACCATTACCTCCACTTCCTCCTCCCGAATGAAGCTGAAAGATTGCACCTTTCCCGGATTGAACATCTTGTTGCTGCCGAATCTTCTCAGTTTCTTCCAGCTTTCGCCGTAAGGAGAAGCGCCGATGTCTAATCCGCCGTAGGAGAAGTGTGTGACGGCGGAGAGACGTGGGCGGCTGCAGAAAATGGTGTCTTGTGTTCTGAGGATTTCGGAAGCAACTTCTGAGGAAGAGGCGACCACGGCGGAGGTTTGGCCGAGCTGTAAGTGCATGAGTGGGCCATGTTCTTTGGAGAGGCGGCGGAGGGAGATGTGGATTACTTGGCCGAACAGTTCGTGGAGGGATCCGATGATGGGGAGAGGAGGCGGGCCCGGTGGGAGCTCTCTGCCATTGTACTTAAAATAGTTATATGATGAACTTGGGCGAGCGCGGCGGTAGATGGCGATGAGTAGATATGGGAGGAGTAGGAATAAGAAGAAGACGAAGAGGCACGAGCAGCTGAAGAACCGTTTTGAATTGGAAAGGTTATTAAGGCTGTTGCTGGTCAAGTCATCAAAGATCTTATCTTGGAGAGACATTTTGCTTTGTGGTGTACTGGTGTATGCAGCTTGCTTCGCTGCCTTGCTTTTATAGTTGCTCTGATGGGGAGGACGGCCGGGCCCGGCCTGGCAACCAAGTGATTCGCTCTGTCATCCCCAAAAAAAATGTAGAAAATGTAAAGATACGGCAGTTTTATATAAATACAGGAGTCAAACTCCAATATATATATATATATATATATATATATATATATATATATATATATATTTTGTAGTAAAACTTTTTGATTGATAGTTAACACTTATAACCACTAGATCAAAATGAGCTGTGTAACTAAAAAAATTTATAGGTTAATTATTCATAAACATATAGGCAACAAATGACCTGAATATTATTTGTTAATGTTAGACTTAGACATGGAACTTAGTAAGGACATTGTACATCAACCATTGTCACAATAATGAGCATCAATGATGATGAAAATAAAGGTTATTTGTGATGGTGCAGGCGATGTTGAGCACCAAGGTTAATGGTGACATCGGGTATTAGATTTTGCGGCCGCATTGTATTTTAGCCTTAGTGACGATGTTAGTCAATGGTCATAGATGCAACATATGGCCTCAATAAAATTAGTCGTTGGCAAAGTTGAACATCAAGTTTGGATGTTATTGACGACTTTGAATGTTCATATTGTAAACAACATTCAGTGGTAGTAGATAGACCTCAGGATTCTATCTTTTGGAATTTTTTAGGGCCTCCCAAGAATAGGCAAAAACATGATTTATTTATAAATTCATGGAGGCATTCTAATTATTCAATTAAAAATTGAATACTCCATCACACGATTCATATTAATTTTGCTCTATTATATAATATTTTTTTAACATCTTAGAGACTAAGGCTTCGTTTGAGATAGCTTTTTTGCTGGTTCTTAATGCAAAGGTTGCTTTAAGAAACAGGAAAAAGCCATCCCAAACGAAGCTTAAATGATATCAAAATTGAGCAATTTTAGTCAGGTCAGATTTGTCTCTTCGAGATGCTTATTTGAACTTGATGTAAGTAAAATTTAGAGAATAATTGATCCCTCAAATTTTTTTTTTTTAAAATAAACTTTATTCAATAGGAAGTGAAAGTACATCAATAGGTCAACATAAACAGATAAAGAACTAAAACAAGAGAAAATGCAAGCCAACAGACGGACTCAGGAAATGCTACAAACAACATTCCCCAATCAACTAGGCAAGGGCCATCCATTGGGGAGAAAAAGCCAACGTGCCAACCAACCCATCAGAGGTACCCACCAAGGTTGCCAGCTAGCCACAACCAACATGAGGAAGCCAAATGCAGCCTCATCATTGTCCAAGCAACATCCAAAACAAAAACACCACCATAAAAGCAAGAGACACCAACAACAACACCCAAAACCTTAGTTTAACCAGCAACCCCCAACAAAACACCATCGAAAACTAACCAAAAAAGCAATCCAAAAACTACCATTTGGACTTCCTCCTGCCACATTTGCCCCTCCCAGATGAGGAATCTTTTGCAACAGGATTACCAACCTGCAAAACATATATCCCATTTAAATCAACCCCAGATACACCACTATCTTCCCCATATGAGGCTGTAGAATCCCCCAACCAATCATTTTGGTCCAAAACGCTACCTTTTAAATTATCCTTCAAATGAACTTTCAATTCTTCATTGGAGATAAGAGAGACCATAACTTCAATAAAGGGTTCTCCATTCGGTTGCAAAGGAAGAGAAAATCGAGCAGGATCAGAAGTAAGCAAAAGGGCGGTAATATTAGTTTCATTAGGTGAAATTAAACATCCAACAAAACCTTATTGATAAGGCACTGACCATTCTCCTCATCCACAATCGCCTCAGCTAGAAGAGGCACAACAGGTAAAACCTCCAAATCATGCACAAAAGCATCAAAATCCATAATAATACAATCAACCTTCTCCGTAAGAGGCAAAGCCAATGGGTTCCCGGTAGTCAAGTGGTTGGACAGCTTCATCAGAAACCACTTGAGCCTCCATTCGTGCACATCAACACCACCATTGCCGCTAGAAGTCGTGTTCGCATAAATTCCATCGCCAACAACATTCTCATTACCCTGATTTCCCTGAACAACGTGAGGGAGGAGCGAAGAACAATCTTTCCTAGAGTGACCCACAGATTTACAATGCTCACAAAATGATGGAAATTCATCCATCAAAATGCTTTGAAAATAATCAAAATTTTCAGGACCCAACCACACCTTATCATGATATCTTTTGGTGATATCAAGTTCCACCAAATTAAACTCTAACAATCGAAGGACGAGCCCCCACCACAATGACATTGTTAACACGAATAAGACGTCCAAAAAGAGAATAAAGGCCATATAAAATTAGGGGTGGGGGGGGATACGGACGCAGGTTGAGGAAAGAGACCCAAACAGGGACAATAATTGATCCCTCAAATGTTATCATAACATTTCAATTTTAGGGCATTAGATTTATTTTAGTTTGACTTTGATCAAGATATTCTTCATATTGAAAAAATTCATTTGATTTGATGTTTGTTTGAACTTTAAGGTTTCATTTGGGACGGTTTTTTTACTACTGCTTAAAATAACTTTTTAGTATAAAATTTTTAATTTTTATACTAAAAAATTGCTTTAAGAAGTTGTAAGATAAGAGTCCCCAAAAAATAATGTTTTTGAAAAAATGAGAATAACTGATTGTGAAGTTAATTATATAAAAAAAAATTATTAATGATACTTTAGTGACTTATATTAAGAAAAAAATATACGATTTTTATAAAAAGTTGGTGTTATGAATTATGAATTCATTGTTCTCTAATATTTATCTTTTTAAAATAACAAATTCAAACAAAAAATTGTTAAGACTGTCAATGCCGATTTGAAGACCAGATAAAAATGTTGAGGCCCAATAGAAAAAGCTTCTAATTCTATCACAACTGCCCATCATTAGTAATATATGACTCAAATTAGTGGAATTATTCTGATTGGTTTGAATCTCATTTGTTTTTTTTTTAAATACAGAACGGGAATTTAATGCACTGTCTAATTGAATATATTTTATTAATTATACGTTTTTTTTTTTAATAGGAAATATATTAATAACACAAAAATAAAGGTTACATCAGCATAAAAAGAAAAGCTAGCAGATAAAAAAACAATAGAGAGAATTAGAAAATAAAAGCGAGCTCAGAACAAAAACAAAGCTTTCAGCGTCCAGTGAGTCCCGTACGGAACCTCCAGAAAGCGAATGCCACCAGCAAAGAAGGACCAGGACACGAGCCCCAAGCACATCATAACCCAAAGCCTCACGTAGCAACAGATCAAACAGTAACTCCACCAAATCCCGAGAAGAAGCAGCAAGAATCAACAAACATACGAAACAAAAAATCATCTCCTGCGTCGACCTTTCCCCCAAAATTTTCCGCGAGAGCCAACCTTTGAAGTACGCACAAGAGTAAAATCATTGTCGGACTCAACAGACTGCGAATCCGACTCCACATCCGACGAATCAACCAACCAATTATTCTGATTCCTAATATCCAAACCAGAAGAATTACCCACACAATTGGCCATCACTTGGAAATCAACCACGCTTACAGGGACCACAACTAAACTGTTGGTAATCAAATTAACTTCCTCTCTTCCCTTCTCAATTTCAGCCGGCACCACCGCAACAGGCAAAACACTATCAGAACCACCATCTGCATCTTTTGAACCTTGAACATCCCCATTAGAATTCACAACACCCAAAACTGGCGAGCCATCAGAAAACACCACATTCATTGCATCAAAAACCACCTCCGGCACCACCACCGGAGAACCATGGTCACTTACATCAGTCACAACCGGAGGTACAAACGGAGCTGCATCGGGGGATAAGACAGAACAGTTATCAACACGATTACTAGGCACATCATTTACAGCATTAATCACATCAACCACATTCAAAACGGATGGGTTAGAAGTGACCAAAGACTCCAAAATCTTCGAATTACCGCACACAGGCAACGGCCGATCCCCAAGATCGGTAAGATCGCTCGCAACCTGCGCCTCATCAACAGGCTTCACCACATTCTCACGAGATTTATTCACATTCAAAGAAGCAGAAAAGTTACCACAATCCCCCTTGAAATGACCAAGCCGTTTACACACAACACAATAAGCAGGCACCTCCTCGAAGCAAACTCGTTGAACATACCCAGAGTTCTCCGAACCAAGCCAAATTTTATCAGGAAGGTCCTTAGTAATGTCCATCTCCACCAGGACCCTCGCCAGAGAAGGTCTAGATCCGACAGATGTAGAATTATCAACTTTTAAAGGACGGCCAAACATCGAAGCCAAAGCATGAAGGATACGAGGGGCAAAAAGGTGTGGTCGCAGACTGGGAAAGGCAACCCAAATAGGAATAACCGGAGACTCAACCCCGACATCAAGATCTGGCGACCATTTAGTAAGTTTCAAATAGCAGTTATTAACCATATAAGATCTATGGCTGAACACTCTACTATAATCCAAATCATTAGAAAGCTTAATAAGAATATGAGATTGATCCAGAACAGTTACAGAGAATTCAGCATTTAGTTTCAAGCTGAAAAAAAATTTTCGGATAGCATCTATTGAAGGGCGCCGCGTAGGAAAGAAACCAACCAGAGCAAATTGAAAAGGAACAGACAGAGCTAAAATTTCTTCCTCCGATATCCATAACGAGGGCAAACCACGACAAAAACCCTTTTTAAACTCAGGAAAATCAACTGAAATCGAAGAACCAGATAAAGCTTCCACAAAAGAGCGCGATTTAAAGGACCCATCCAAGAAACCGGGGTCACAAACACGACTAACCACCATAATGAAAGGAAAAGACAGAAAAATGAGAGGGCAAACTTCCCTGGACAGCAACCGAAGAAAACAAGCCCAGGCGGCGGTAGACCAGGCGGCGGCGAAGCCCAACCGGCGCGAGAGACCAGGCGGCGGCGCGATGACAGCCTTCGCGAGCGGCGATAAGCCCTCCCTTCGCGGGCTTGATGCCCCAGCGGGATTGGCGAAGCCCAGCCGTCGCGGGAGCGGGCGTGAAGCCCAAGCGGGAGCGGGCGTGATGCCCTAGCGGGAGCGGCGTGAAAACGACATTGATTAAAATTAAAATTTTAATATTTTATAGAATTAGTTGTCAAACATTTCTCTCCTGCTCATAATTCCATATGCCAATTGGTAAATAATGTGAATCCTTAGAGAATTATTGTGTGGTTTGGTTTCCAGAAAATAAAAAAATAATCTTCTATTTTATTCTTAAAATTGTTGTAATTCATACAAATGTCACTGTGGTTAAGCAGATAGATTATCCATATAACCAAACTTCATCGACTTCTCCTTCTCTCCTTCTCTCCTAACCAATCTCTATTTTCATCAGGTTTTCTTCCTCTAGACTAGTCTTTATCTTCATTCGATCTTCTTCGTTTCTTATTTCTCAGCAGCTATGAAAAGTTTATTGAGTTAAAATTCTATTAAATATAATGTTTTTGCGGTATTTCATTTTAAAAAAGAGCACAATTTTCAGTCCAAAAATTTTGAATTGAAACTTTATGGGCTGGGTTGGTCGAGCTAGCAAGAAAAAAATTAATTAAGAAATAAAAATGAATATCCACCGTCCACGTATAAACTACAAGTGTCGTGATTTTATTGGAGTCCGGACACAACACAAACCTACGTCCGGACTCCGCACAGGATCATTTTTCCTCGTAATGATAATTGATAAGTGCATGACTTTGTTGTCGTTTGGAATGTCTTTTTATAGCTTCTTAAAATAACTTTTTATTTTAATTTTTATTTTAATTACTTTGAAAAAATAATAAAAAAGTTTTGCTGAACGAAGCCTTTGTTAAACTGCCATAAAATGATTGTCTTACTAATCAAACTTCACAGCTCGGATAGTGTCAGATTCAATCAAAGACCATCTTCGAAGTTTCTTTTTGTATTTAAATAATTGAGTATTAACTCCATAAACAACGAATTGGTAGCTATCTTGAAATTATGTGCTTCGTGAAGAATTTGAGCTGCTCAGTGTTCATCGAGTTTGCATCTCAGCGGTCTGTGACCATTTTACTGTAATTTGTCTTTGTCATCGCAATTGATATGACTTATAATTAAATTATCACTCTTTAATCTCAATTATTTGAGTATATAAAAATGATGAATTCATAAATTTGACCTTAATTAGAAGCAATTTAGTAGAGAGAGGTTTTAGTTTTTAGTTATGGTTGATACGGGTGTAAACGAGTCGAGTTAAGCTCGATTCACTTGTAGCTTGATCAGCATGAGCTTGATTAATAAATTGAGTTAGAGCTCTAATTCAACCTTAATTCTACTAGTTTGAATTGGGTCAGGAGCCATTTTGTTTATTTTTATAAAGAGAAAAAGGATTATGGTTCAATCTATTATTATAATAAAATTAAAAAGAAAATGAGAATTATAAAAGAAATATTTTAATTGTATTTTATATTAATTTTTTGAAACAACCATCTTGAAAGCTGCCAAGTCAAGTCATGACTGACTAAAAAATAGCTTATAAACTCATCGAGCTCAATTCATGAGCTATTTATTGAACCGAACTCAAGCTAGCTCATGACTCGGCCTTGACTCACTTAGGCCTCATTTGTTTCGACGTTTTTTTATCTTTTCTTTTTAGAAACGTTGAATTTGTCTTAATTAATCTAATGTTATGCATTTCTTTTTTCCAATTTTACAATGATAAGCTTTCTTTCTGATAAATGTTTTAGTTACCAGATATATTTTCCAGTAGAGACCTCTCCAATGTTGTTATGGCACAGGAAACTGAGGAAAAAGCAATTCTATTTTACTTTATCGAATAAATAAAACTATATTTTTAAAAAATAATTAAATTTATTTTCCACTAAATTAATAATTAAATTTATTTTCCCCTTAGTTGCACAATATTCCACTAAATTAATAATTAATAATAAAAAAATGAAAGGCAAATGACGGTGGCAGAGTCTTGATGGAAGAATGATGATAGTGGTAGGATGTTGTTGCATGGTTTATGATGGTCAGGCTATGAAAGTTGGAGAAAATGATCAGATGAAGGTAACTTGGTGATAGTGATGGGTTGTGGCCGTTGTTGGCGTCGAATTTCAAGTAGAGCTCTATAGTTCTTTAGAGATTTCTTTTCTGTGGGGAATGACGGTTTATTTATAGTGATTTAGAGTGGCCAATTTGATAAATTTAACCAAAATTCCATTATATCATTAGACAGCTCATGCCAAATATAATCCTTTGAATTCTTCTGAAATTAAATTCGGAGCCATTTGAACTCCGATTTCAAGAAAGTTATAATCGAATTGAACATCTCAAGGAGAGGAACCCAACGACGCCAAGACGATCCAATCTGAGACCAAATGAGTCCAAATCGAGGACCCGAAACACATTTAGAATGTTCAAAGCATAAATTGGATGACCAAATTATATTCAAATGTGACATGCCAAGCAGCTCAACAAGATGAATCAACGAGCCCAAGCTTGCCGAATTTTGATATCATTAAGACACTGATCAAATGCTTAATAAATTATCTATAATCGAGGGAATTGATATTGTTCGTAAATCAAAAAAACTCTTGTTGCGGACTAGAATATACACGGCGATAGAGTTTTAATTGTTCGTCTTAGCGTTATACGGATATCCAGTTCACACACAGAGAACACAAGATTTTTTACATGGAAAACCCTTGAAAGGGGAAAAACCACGGGGTCTAGCCCAGTTGAAAAGATTTCACTAGAACTTGTGTTGGTTACAATGGGTTGATTCGTCTCTAAGGACGATCATATTACAAGTAGCAATTGTACAATAGAAGTCCGAGTGTCGAGTAATGGTCTGGCAGGACTTCAGGCCTTAGATGATGATAAGGCAGAAACTTCGGGCCTTAGATGAAGGTCTGGCAAATGTGAAAATCTTCAATGGTGGCCTGGCAAAGATGAGAGCTTCAAGTGAAAGACTGGCAGAGCGTAGAGCATCAGGTGACGATCCGGCGGAGCGACGGCGTTAGGTGATGATCCGGTGGAGCACAGGGCGTCAGGTGGTGATCCCGCGGAGTGATGGCGTTAGGCGGTGGTCCGATGGAGTGACGGCGTTAGGCGGTGGTCCGGTGGAGTAACGGCGTTAGGCGGTGGTCCGGTGGAGCACAGGGCGTCAGGTGGTGGTCCGGCGGAGTGAAGGCGTTAGGCGGTGGTCCAGTGGAGCACAGGGCGTCAGGTGGTGGTCTGGCTGAGTGACGGCGTTAAGCGGTGGTCCGGTGGAGCACAGGGCGTCAGGTCGTGGTCCGGCGGAGTGACGGCGTTAAGCGGTGGTCCGGTGTAGCACAGGGCGTCAGGTGGTGGTCCGGCGGAGCACAGGGCGTCAGGTGGTGGTCCGGCGGAGTGACGGCGTTAGGCGGTGGTCCGGTTGTGGTCCAGCGAAACTCCGACAGTGATCAAGGAGGCTAAGAAGTAAGAGCGATCTCCGATCTCTATCTTTTTTCCTTAAGCTCCGGGGGGTCCTCTTTCAAGAGAAGAGGGGCTCTATTTATAGATTTTGGGAATGACATAGCCCGTAAATAGGTGGAGGATCAAGGGTTAGTTGTGAGTGGTTGAATGGACGGTTGATCTTGAAGCCTACGATCGTGCACCGTTCATTGGACATTTGAAGGTTTTATAGATGTTGGAATTCGGCGATCTTGGGCTCGTTGGATTTGTCTCGTCGAGCCGTTCGATTCGAGTATAAGCTCGTAAAAATCGGAGACCGTTTGGTAACTCAAACAGTGTTATGAAGCTTTCAACAGCGCTTCGGGTCCTTGATTTGGACTCATTTGGACTCGGATCGAGTCGAATTTGGAGTCGTTGGATTTGTATTTCCGAGACACTCAGTTCGACTATAAGTTTGTTGAAATCGGAGTTCAGATGGTATCCGAATTAATTTTTGAAGTTTCCAACTTGATTTTGCTTTGAGATTAGTGTCCAATCAAGATAATTTTTGTATGATATATCAACTCTCAACATATCCTTAATATTCTCCCTATTTACTAGCAATGCCACTATCGTATAAATAAACCCCTTATTCTTCATTGGAAAGAGCGCAAGCAAAAGAAAGAAGAGAAAAGAGGAAGATAAATCTAGGAGCTCTCTTGCCACCAGACTCCTCGACCACAGCCCGACCGCTGATCGTCACTATACTTCTGCTCGGTCACTGACCGTTGCGGACTTCTGCCTGACAGCCATCGGACTTCCGCTTTTTCATCATCGGACTTTTGTCTAACCGTCAACATTCACACAAAGTTCAACCTACTTCTTCGACTATTATAATATGATCGTCCTCAAATTTAGGGACGTTCTTTGTATTCTATTTAAATTTGTAGAATCATTTCAACTTAGATAAAACTATGGCAGATTTGCGACAGCTTTCTTACAATAGAATGTGATCCCTCTAAAAACTAGAAGCTCTGCAAGGATGATTATCCTTCTAAAAAATATAAGCTCTGCAATTTGGTTTTTCCCATTAGGATCCAAAATTATTAAAGAACAAGGAAGAAATATAGGAAACTATATTATGGAGTCTTGAAAGTCCAAAACTTAATAGTGAGAAGATTAGTCTTAAGCAGAGATGATTCTTAATATGTTTAGAGGTGAGATCTTCGAGCACAAGAGCTCTATCATTCATAATATTGTAAAGAGCACGCTTCATATATTCATCATTAAATTAAGTAGTGAAATAGTTCCAATCTTCATAAGAAAGTGTACATCTTTATCAACTTTTTTATAGACTTCAAAACACAATTCTAATATTTGGATAATACATTTTAGTATTTTGGGATTTTATTATTATTCTATTTATTTATATACACATGCAACTCAAATTATTACCTGCGGAGTCGGGACTCCAATCACGAGAGTAAAGATATCTGGATTTTTTTCTACTCTTGTACACAGGGCGTGTAAGAGAGAAAAAAAATCTATGTATCTTTACATGATTGAAACTCAAAATGATTCCCTCTGAAAGTTACAGAGCTTGTATCTGTTGCACCTATAAACATGTCCTGCAAACCAAAATCAATTGAACAATCATCTCTCTCTCTCCCTCTCTCTCTTTATATATATTATTAACTTGTTGATATTTATGCAGCAACATTTTAAAATTGTTTTAATGATTTGTTATTAAAAAAATAAATCTGTTTTGAAAAAATTTTAAATATTGATCAAAGATTTTTTCAGTCAAATAGCAACTTCCACTCCACACTATAAAATTGCCCCCACATTATGAAGAGAGTCCAAAGAGATTTATACAATTTCTCCTATGTTCATAGTGATTTTTTATTTTGTATGGTGTAGAGTCTGTAGCTACATAATTTTTTTCCATATTAAAATTTTTTCCTCTTAAATATTTTTTTTCATTGCATTTTATTTTCTTGTTTGTGCTCTGTGCATAATTTTCTTAAAAAAGGTTAAAAAAATGTTATTCCCCTTTGCAAATAAATTTTTATCCCCCTATTGCTGTTATGTCCCCTAACACTTTGAATACTAATTTTGTTTCTAATTTGGGGGTTATCTGTACTGGGCATTCGGGATGGCTTGGAGGGTCTCCCTCATCACCTAGTGCGGTGAGTGATGATATTGGTGATGTGCAGATTCTTGTCAGGACTTGTATGATTTAAATGTTTCTAAAGTTGTTGAGAAAGCATTTTCGCATGGCAATAAACGTAGTCGAAGGAAATCTAGAAAGTAGATTTGTTGTTTTGTGGAGTGAATTGCTCTTCGATTTTTTGTTATTGGCCGGTTTTTTGGTTGGTTTGGGTGGGGGCTTTGAGGAGAGATGTTTCTCTCCTCCCTCTTCTCTATTTTGCTTTGTAGGTTATTCCTATCCTTCTTGAATTGGTTATGGGTCGATCCCAAACGGAGCTTTCAAGCACGACTGACTACTCCGATCTCTGGAGAGAATAAGAGGTCTACGCGATGAAATATGAATATTGACACAATTTTAAGTATTAATATTCACATAAATTTTGAAGTTCAAAGTTTTTAAGTATTTGAATAAAAAAAATTATTTCATCATCATCAGAATTTTTTTTCAGTAAAGTTAAAGTCCAAATCTGTGCCTAATTGACACAAATCCAGCAATATAAAAAAAATATTTATCGTATTCAATTATGCATTAAGTCATGTATTTCAATAATGAAATACCAGCGAAAGCAACTTTTATTGTATTCATTCAAACATTTCTCTACTACTCATAACTCCATATGCCAATTGGTAAATAATGTGAATCTTTTATAGAATTATTTTAAGGTTTGGTTTCCAAAAAAAAATAATAAACTTCTATTTTATTCTCAAAAATGTTGTAATTCATGCAAATGTCATTATGGTTAAGCAGATAGATGATCCATATAACCAATTGCAACATAATTAGCTTATTAATGCCTAATTTATTTACCAATTGGCTTTATGAAGTTATGAACATGAGAGAAATGTTTGATGTAACTAAAAAGTGGGATAATTTTTTTTTTTTTTCAAATGATGTGAACATATTATAAAAATTATAATCTTTTCTTGTTTATCACGATAATGCTAGGGTTTAGGGATTGTTTAATTTATAAAAAAATTTGAAAAAAAGACATCCTTGTGGGTAGTTTTTAAGGATTTAAAGTCACAGTTGGCATTAACAGAGATAGCTAATTTGCTTTGCAAATTTTGCTAAGTTGCATGGTTGCTTGAGGAAGCTAATGCTATAGATAAAGATTGTTGAAATGAAATCTTCGCTCGGGATAATTTTTGGTTAGTATATTTTTTTGTTGCTTTTAAAAAATTAATGTACTACAAAGTTGTTTTAGAAAGCAGTATGAAAATCATCTTAAACAAAGTCGAAAAAGATGGATGAAGCTATAGACGTTGTTATAGGATAATCTACTGATGATCGTTTGGTTGGCTATGCACGCAATATCCACGTACGCAATAACGTAAGAATATATATGAAGCAAACATCAAGCATATATGTGTTTTATTTATTCAAATAAATCATTGCATGCGGCTCATCTTGGTTTGTTGGTTTGGAGCTCAGGCTACCAACAAAGAGGTTTTGTATTCGAGTCCTACGTGTGATATGTGTGTGAATTTTTCTTAATTTATCTAAATTTTCAAAAAAAAAATGAATTATGTTAGTATTAATTTTGCCAAAATGCAAAATAAAATAAAAAATAATCAGTTAATTTTTTTATTTGAATTCTGTTAGTATAAATTTTTTATCTTTGCACTCAAGATTTCTAAAAATTGAAAAATGTACATAGCAAATGAGTCAAGCCGAGCTCGCCCTCTAGTTCAAACATGAGCTTGATTAATTAATTAATCAAGTTCCAGCTTGACCACCAACTTTATTCTATGAATTTGAACCAACTCACGAAAATGATTATGATTAAATCAATAATAATAATAAAATGATTAAAAATGAAAAATTAGAAAGAAAAAATATTAAAGAATAATTTAATATATATATATATATATATATATAAGAAAGTAAGATATATTTTTAAATATTTAAATATATTTAAACTGCATTTTATAATAATATTTTTAAACAAGTTGACTCGTGAGTTAAAGAGTCGAGTCAACCCTGACTCAACATTGACTAATTAGCTCATTGAGTAGTGCTCACGAACCATTTATTGAGTCAAGTCCAAACAAACTCACTGAGTCGACTTAACTCGCTTACACCCCTACAAATAACTTAAGCTAATGACAGTTCGTCCTGATCTAGAAAGGGTTCACAAAGGCATCTGTTCGAAGATTCCAACATAGTATGTAAGGATCGTATTACGTTAATATTTATAGGTGATATTGATGACTCTTGTCGAGATTGAATGGAATTCTTTGAAACTGAGCAAATTAGTAACTAAAATAAGCTATCAGTAGCACAACAACATTATTATAGTTTTTTTGTATGATGGTTTCTTTCATGGCGCAGCAATTTTATTGTAATATTTTTTTGCAATCGATCTGTTGTGGGTGAATTTTTTATGGCGATGATGAATGCTCTTAGTAATCCCATATACCTTCTCTGTTGTTGAGCTTGGGGTTGGAATTTTTGGGCTGTGGCTGTGGTCCTTCGGTTTATTTTCTTGATTTGGTTCTTGCTGGAAGATTCTTTATGCTGAATCATGGGAGCTCCAATTTTGATTTTCTGTTGGCCATGGGTTTTGCCGGGCAATGATGTGGCTGGGGCTCGTTCCTCTATCGTTGGCTCGTGGCAACCTTTGGTGGGGGCCTTTTGCTCGGTTGGATGGTTGGTCGTTTGGGTTGGTTGCTACGTTATTCTCTTCACCAAATTGGATGGTCTGAGTGTAGCTTCGGGGGTGCTGGAAGCCTCGGCCAGTTAATGAGCCCTTCAGATTGATCTACCCTGTATTCTCTTTGTTTTTCTGTCATTTTGCTTCATTGCTTCTTGTAATCCTTTTTTTATTTTAATATATATATATATATATATATATATATATATATATATATATATATATATATATATATATATATATATATATATATATATATATATATATATATATATATAGCTTTCCTGGATGGTGGTGTTGGGAACTCGGAGGTTTTGCATTTTTTTCCTTGGAAGAAGACATACAACTTTCGCATAACCCTAAAACTTTACAGTGACTACAATAAGAGAGATGATGCGACATTAGATCATTTATCAATATTTATAGAGAGATGATGTGTCATTAGATCATTTATCAGATGAAATATGAATATTGACACAATTTTCGTAAGGCTTCGTTTGGAATAATTTTCTTACTGCTTCTTAAATCAACTTTTTAATAAAAAATAATACTTTTGCACTAAAATGCTGTTTTAAAAACCAATAAAAAAGTCATCCCAAACGAAGCCTTAATCGACTAGCCGGTAACACAACTTGATCTAATATCAAATTAAATGTGGCTCATACTTTGAGTCCAATACATGACATAAAATTTAATTTGTATATGACACATGATATATGCATATAGAATTTAGGGTTAATGTTTCCTACGTAATTTAATTGTTTAATATTTATGATTTCATAATGGTTTTTTTAGTTTTATTGTATTAGTTTATAATGATAGTGCTACTATCTTATAATGATAATTGATAAGTGCATAATTTTGTTAAACTGCCATAAAAGCAGTGCTGTACTGATCAAACTTCACAGCTCAAATTATATCAGATTTAATTAAGGCTTCATTTGATATGGCTTTCTCATTGCTTCTTAAAGTAATTTTTTAGTATAAAAATTAAAATTTTTAACTATAAATCTACTTTAAGAAACAGTGAAAAGGCCGTCCCAAACGAAATCTAAAACTTTAAAGACTGCCTTCAAAGTTTCTTTTTGTATTTACATAATTGAATATTAACTCCGAATTTTAAATAACAAGAAGTTTGTAGTTGATATATCCGTAAAAATTTATATTGGTCAAACACGAACTGGAGGTAAAATTTGGACTGAAATTTTTTTAATTAAATCTTGGATCATATGAACCCCAATTTCAATAAACTTATTGTCGAACTGAACGTCTCGGAAAGACGAATCCTATGACACCAAATTTGGCTCAATCTAACCCAAATGGGTTCAAATGGAAGACCCGAAGTGCATTTTGAAGGTTCAAATCATAAATTGGACGACCAAATCATTTCTAAATGGGACCTGTTCAAATTGAGTGGCTCGACAAGATGAATCCAATGAGCCCAAGATCGCCAAATTTTGATATCATAAAGACACTTAAATACCCGATAAATAGTCAATGATCAAATGAATCGGTATCAGCCGTCCATTAAAAACACTCTCAATATGCCCTTAATCTTCTTCCTACTTACTCATCATGCTATTCCTAGAAAATTCTAAATAGAATAATCATTCTTCATATAAGGAGGCTGGGGAGAAAGAGGAGGAAGCAAGTAGAGAAAGGGAGGAGAAGCGGAAGGAGATTTCTCTTCCCATCAAGCTCCTCATCAACGACCGCCCGACCACTGATAGTCACAAAACTTTCGTCTAACTTCCGCACAACCACAAATTGTCGTGAGACATACGCCCAACCTACATAGCTTTGCCGACTGTGGTCATGTCGACCAATCAAACATGTCAACACTGTTTCTTCCAACTCCCACCATATAATGCACTCGATATGACGCATATTTGCTACAACGAGCTAAGGCCTTCCGCTCAAGAAAGGGCCTCATTTGTAATCAATTGCAAACAATAGTGAATTCATTTAAATTGTGCAAGACCCTGTGATTTTTCCCTCTTTTTAAGGGTTTTCACGTTAAAACTATGGTGTTTCTTATAAATATTATACTCATATCTTTCATCTTTTTGTATGTTGAATCTTCGTACAAAACTAGGAAGCTAAAATTCATATTTTTCTACCTCCGCAAATATTCTAGGACACAACAATAGTTATTAGCTCATTTGAGCGATAACAACTAGAAATGTGTTTTTTTAAATAATAAAATTTGTTACATTTATAATTTAATGGGATATAAGTAGTGTTGTGAGTGAGTCAAGCTAACTCTGAATTCTACTAGGGCTTGTGAGCCGAGCTCGCTGAGCCAACGAGTTAAGTTTGAGCCAGTTTTGTCTCAACTTGTTATCTTTCAAGCTGGCTTGTTTAAAAAATATTAATATAAATATACTTAAAATATAATGCCTAATCAAAAATCGCCTTAATCAAGCACGAATCTCAAGGTATATTCAAGTGGGAAACATCCAAAATTAAATTCGAGACTATTTGAACTTCAATTTCAACAAATTTATAGCCAAAAAAATATTTTGATATGACATAAATTTTGATGCATATTCAAATTATATATTTTTTAATTAAATTCATTGTCATCTAATTTCTAATTTTAACATTTTTTTGGCAGGTTGAGCGACTCGAACGCAAGTCTATATGGACTAACAAATGCCCTCAACCGCCACGAGCCGCTCAAATTTTACTAGTAAAAATGTCCGTGCATTAAATGCACGTTAATAAAAAAATTAAAAATAAAAATTCATATTATAAATATTTTAATTATATTATCATTATAAACATGAAAATTTTGATCATTATAAATAATTATAATCATTATGATAAGTTTTATATGATTAGATACGTAATTTTATATGATACATGGATTTTCTTTTATTAATGAATTATTTTGATAGTAAATTCTGTTTATTAGTTAATAAACAATCTATTTATTTTTTAAGTGAAATTTTCTTGAAAGTCATAAGTTCTTTTTTTAATTGCAAATATATAAAATTTTAAACATTAATAATAAATAAAAATATTTAATATAATAAATTTGAGAGACAATTACTTTTTTATTCATATATTTCATTTAAAATAATAATTTTATTTTTATGAATTTATTTCTACAAATAATTTTAAAATCAAATTACCAATAAGAAAGTTGGTAATATAATATATTTGATAAGAGTAAATTTTTTGGAATAGGGAAATTATTGCAGTAAAATGTGATATACTACCTATCTTTAATTCTTTTGGTATTCTTAGCAAATGGGGATTTTCTCTTCCTATCTTTAATTCTTTTGAAGATTGTATAAAGGTCATGAAGGAGCTTGCATCTTCTGATCCAAAAATCGGTAATATTTATTGTTCTGTTATATTTTTTTTGTTGGAAAAGTAGATGTAAGATAGTTCATGGTGGTTTGGAGGATAATGTTACTGTTATAGCAATTTCTTCTATCAATTTTTTGGTTACTTCTTTTCAATCTAATCTTTTTTAGAAGAGTTGGGGTGCTAATCAGTTTTCACAATAGTCAGTTTCTTGGCATCCTCCTCCTCCCGAATGGATTAAGGTGAATGTAGATGCATCTTTGATGAGGTCTAACAAAGGTGGAATAGGTGGTGTTTTTAGAGACTCCAAATGACAGTTCTTATTATGTGCTTTTGGATTCAGTTCTCCATTGGGATTCTGCACAATTGGAATCTTATATATTCTTTCTTTGAGGAATGTTATACAAGAATGATGATGGATGCTAAAGGGATCATTATTGAAGGTGATAACCATAACGTCATCAAATTGTTTCTGGATATGATGATAAATAACGAAGTTAAAAATTTTATTAACGTGTAAGCCCCTATAGTGGATATAAAGGAATTTGCTCAATGCATCTTTTCAAAAAAAAGATAAGAGTAAGCTTTATTTGTAACTCTTTTATTATGATTGTAATCAATACGATGCATTGTTCTCCTTATATGAGATAAGTTTTGAAAAAATTTATCTTTTATCCGAGAAATTTATATTTAAATTTAAAAAAAAATAAAAAAAAATTAATATTTTATAAATTTTAGTTTTCTTTTTAAATAGAGAAGCAAGTATAACTATATCCCTATGAATATTCCAATATTTGTTATAATCATAAATTTTATAATTTATAGCCCTTCAAGAAAATTTGGATAAATATTTCATTTTTTTTGTGTTAAAATATTTAGAGAGAAAAATAAGTTGTGTTTACATAGTTGCATCAAAAATAAATCTTTTCAATTAAAATTTAAGTGATTGCTAGGTAGTATATTTTTAAGCAGCATTTAATCTAAATCTGCTAAATAGCCAACATGGTAACGTTAAATACTACAGAATCTTAAGTCTTTTACAATATTTTTAAATAAATATCAAATTTAGTAAATAATGTCATTTGCCAAATTAAACTTAAATATCTATTATTCTTCACATGTTATTGTTCTCAATGATGTCTTCTCAAGCAAATTCTCATTCATTGTCGAGCATTTATCAATTTAAATGGGCATTCCAGGTCATTTTAATTACCATACATCCTTTGTATCATGCACATAGACATTTTACTTCAATTACCATACACAAAAACTACATTGAATTTAAAAAAAATACGACATGTAATTACGTTAAAGTGCTTTGTAAATTTATATAAATAATTGGTTTAATGTTGTGAAATGCAAGATTTTTTTTATTAATAAATATGAGATGAAGAATTTCACGTAAATTTTACGTAAAAATTGTAAAAAAAAATCTACTTAAAAATACAAAATCTAAGAAATAGAATTAGTATTTTTTATATATATTGAAATGATTCAGTTAGAGAAAACATACATGAAATCATTTCAGCTAGAAGTTTAAGTTGTCATTTTAATCAAATACTTATATTATTTCGAAATTATTTTTCAATCAATTTTTTTCTAAAAAGAAATTCTCAACTGATGTAGATCCAATAAATTTTAATCATATACGTGTATATATTATTTCTATATTATTAAGCAGAATTCACATTTTAATATAACTTTAAAAAGATTAGAAATTTCATTACAAAAAAAAAAACTCTTCCTTCTACTCGATATTTTTCTCCATTTGTTATCTTTTGTGATATGTTCTTCGAAAGAGTGGAGACAGAGAGAAGAGGAAGGGGAGCTGCTTAAATAATTTGATAGAGATTGAGTTGTTTATTTCACTAAAAAATAAATGGGAGACTTGAAAGGAAGGTTTTTTAAGCTAATAATTAATTCTTTAATTGGAATTTGCTAAGAATTTTATTTAAATAATTAAAATGAAAGGCCAAAAGGCAAGGACTTTGCTTGAAAGGAAACTCATGCAACGTATAATATATAAATATCTTTAAAAGAATAAAAAATAATCAATTAATGAGATGCATTCTAACTATTTGAATCCCAATTTTTAAAACTATTCAATGCCCTATTTCTACAACTATTGGGCTCATACTTAAAATTACTACAACAACAATAAAATCAAGCCTTTGTCCCACTATGTGGGGTCGGCTACATGAATCCTTCTTCGTCATACTTAAAATTAATGCTATGAATATATAATTTTATGATGAGAATTTATTAATGAAAATGAATAAAATTTCAATTATAAAATTAATGTGAACTTTTGAAAGCATTCTTTGACTGTAGCGACATGTCAATCAATAATCATAGAAAGACAAAGCATCAAGTGTTTAAGTATGTTAAAGATGAATGTTAAATTAGAAATAATACATAGGGGAATATATACATTGAATGAGGGATGACAATAAAGATATCTACAGAAGATAATATAATCTAAAATAGACTTCATTGATTAGAATATGTACAATAAAAAGTAAAAATTAACTATATATAAGTATTGTTGAAGGATTATGAAGAAAAAAAGAAAAAGGTTTCGTTTAGGATGGCTTTGTTACTATTTCTTAAAACTAATGAAAAATAAGAAGTCAAAAAATCTATATTAAATCATTGAAAAAAAAAACTAATAAAGTTGATGTATTAGGGATGGTAATTGAGTGGAAGATAGTCCAATGCCTAGTCAAATAGCTGATAAAAAAGTTTCATTCCTAGACCAATATAAGCAAAAAAAAAAAAAAAATGAAAGTGGTGAAATCAAAGAAAGCAAACACAAATAAAAAGCTTTCATAATATTTAGTGACATATTAATAAGGGAGAAACAGAACACATGCGATGCTTATCTTATGGGGAATCAAATCATCTGTTGTTGAAAGGTTTCAATAATGGTTGAATTCATCTTCCAAAAAGTGAAAAAATGTTAAAGAAATTAAACACTATTTCCCATTGCAAATTCAAACATTTGTTCATGTATTTTTTTTCAAATTTGCATAATTAACCCTTGTTCTCATGCCAGTCAACACGCTGGACTTTTGTCGAACGTACAATTATAAGGGCGAAGGACGGAAGTTCTTTGAATCATTAAAATGAAAAAGGTAATTAGGGAGATTTAAGTTGAGATAAGCAAGGGACGGCTTAGCTTAATCGCTCCTATGCCCAGAGCAAGACAAGCAGCGCTTATCATTCACGATTAATCAAGGGTGTCAATTTAGCCGTTTGGCACCTACGCGTTCCTAGTAAAAATGGAAATGAAATGCCCTATTGAGTCCTCCTTAAAACGAATTGCTGAAATTGTGTTTCTCAACAGAGAAAAAAATCTCCTGAGAAAAGGACATTAGAGTTCTAGCTTCAAAAAATAATTCAAGAAAAACGCAAGCAAAAAAACACAAAATGTCATAGTAAATTAATCACACGAAGCATCATCTAAAACACAAAACCCACGACCTACAGAGAATAAATTAATTTACAAGGAAAAAACATACAATTTTTTATCGTCATCAATCTCGAGCTTCTTCTGACAACCGGTGGTGGGATTCGTTGAACTACAACACATAAAACAACAATGGTTAACAATCTCCACACAGCTCCAAAAATGTCAATGGACAGAATGAAAATACTGAATTCTTTCTGCTTGTTTGTAAATCTCGAATGGGAAACAAAGTACCTTCATATTGGTTCAATAATTCAGAGAATCAACATAGCGAGAGTGTGGAGCGAAGTCGCACCGGTTAGGGTTAGAAGAAAAGTGAAAAACCTATTCTATCTAAGAGCTTTGCGAGTTACAAATGGGAGCTATAGGATTACAGATTGTGTGAACTGAGTGATATGAGCGAACAACAACAACGAAAGCTTGAAAAATAATGTTACCTTCACAGGGAACTCTCGATGCGACTTCCGAGCCGACGGGAACAACAAAGACGAAGGAGAAGCGACTCCAACAGGAACAACAAAGCCAAAGAAGCACCTAATATTTCAAAAAACTTCTTCACGCAAAGACTTAAAGCTGGACCGGGATCCGAAGGGCCGCGATATCAAACGGACAGCAAATCAGGGCAAAAACGCTTGGGTATTGAAACCGAACCTGTAAATATTTTTTTAACTGCACTGAAACGCTCATTTTATTGTAGCCGAACAGTTAAAAAAAACGATGAGTTAGGCTACTTTTTAAATGAATGAAATGAACGATCGGGATTTGATAGTAGTATAGTATTGATTTTAAAATAACGACCGTAAATAAATGAATGAATAAATGTTTTATAGGAAGAATTTGAAGAGTCATATATGAATAATGTTTTATGTGAATTTTTTGATTTATTAAATATTTTTAATAGAATGGACGACCAAGATAATTAAAAAATAAGTAGAATGGATGAACAAGATTTGCCGGAGGAAGTAAACTCAAGCCCCTTTTATAATAGTAGTATAGATATTTTGAATATATCTGTTTTTTAAATATTTTCAATTAAATGGACACTTCATTGATTTTTTTAATGAACAGTTAACAAATTATATATATCACTCCTTTTAAATTTTTAAAAATCGTTAGTGACAGGATTAAAATTTAAATGTGCTTTACTAATTATATATATATATATATATATATATATATATATATATATATATATTGATTAAAGTTTAATTTAAATTGAGTTTTAAAAATTATTAAATCAAATTTAATAATTTTAATATCAATTATAATTAATTTTTCATCAAAATAATCGAACTTTTTTTTTAATATAAAATCTTAGTTTTTTTTTTTTTTGGAAAAATATATTAAAACGTTTTAATCATTTTCGATTTCTGTCACTCGCATTGTACAGTTGGTCTTCGTCGTTAGGTCTTCACTGAACCATGGCGAGGAAGACGACAGGAATGAGCGGCGGAGTCAGACGACAAGCAAACGTCGGAGCTTTTCGCTCCCCGCTTATCGATGAGACTTCTTCCAGGGATTCCCGGCATCAAGTCGCCGACTTGTCCTCTACAGCACCTGCGCTTGAATCGGACATGTGGATTTGTTTCGGCTCCTTTCCTCCGGTTCCTTTATTTCCCGCCGTTGAGAAGAATTTTGGATCGGCAAATCGCTTTCCAAGGAAGATTTTTGGACCCACCCCAACACAAGATGAGGCGAAGGAGAAGTGCTCGTGTCTGAAGGGGTCAATCGAAAAGTGAGTTATCCCGATTTTTTTCCTTTCATGTTCTGTATTTTTTACTAGTTTCATTAACAATCCAAGCTATCTCGTTTCCTTTTGATGCATCAAAGCCATGGATTTTTTATGCAGGAGAAGAATAAAATATGTTATGTTAAATAATAGCTTTCGTTGATTCCTTGTTCGTTTACATCTTCCTATTTAGTATGGAATAGATGGCTGGTTCTGAACATTCTTGGCTCTTTGGGATGGTATGTTTAAATGTCTCTAATCAGATTTACAAACATGAATATGAACTTGAGAAGAATTGATCCCCATTGTTGTGGTCACGTGATCAAGTGTTCTATGACTCAAGAGTAGCATTTTTTAACTTGATGAGAATTTGCATGTTTTAATCACCCTAAGAAAAACGCATTATTGTACTGCTTTCGTTATTTTACTTCTCTATGATTTGCCATGCAGATTATTTTGCATTTTCTGATTTCACATTTTGGAGCCTTTAAATGTTATATGTAGGGGCTGTTTGGTAGTAGGATTTAGGCCGGATTTGAGGCGGATTTGAGCGAAATCCAGCCAAATGGCCTAAAATGCAAAACTAAATATCACGTCAAATGAAAGCCACCGTAGACATAAAATTCTGCATTTTCGTACTAAATTCCGGATTTACAAAATCATATTTTTTGCCGGATTTACGAAATCCATAGGCTCAGAGGAAGAGTTTGCTCATTAAATCTGCTCTATAGTCAAACAGTCACAAAGAATTTAAGAAGATTTATCATGAATGTTACCAAACAGTTTTCTGGATTTAGGCCCCACAAGATTTCCGAAATCCGGATTTAACAGATTTACGAAATCCTACTTAAATCAAATTCTGGGTGCTACTAAATAGCCCTGTAGTTGTATAAATCTTGGTAGAAGTGTGCATGTCATAGTTTACCATTAGAGACTCTGAAATGATGTTCAAGTTACAACAATGGAATGTATTATATGTATTATTGGAATATATTATCAGTGTTCAGAGCTGAACAAAAATTCTATTTTCTTTGGCCTACCGCATGCGTCGGATTCATATGTATCATTAATATCTGCTCGATAATGTTCCTATCTTTGTTCAATTTTGAGAAAATAGATATTCTGATTATGGTTATTAAATTATAGCTGCTTTTTAATTTTGCATGGTTCAAATTTCTTGCTTATTCCTTTGAATTTATTTGATAATAACATTATCTTTTAGGTTCTAATTCTCATGTTTATAGTTTGCATTTAATGAAAGTAAGTTATTGGCTTATTTAGCGGTTTGTGATCTATAAATCCCAAGTTCTTTTACATGATTTTTTCACACCAAATAATTTAGTTGCATTAGGAAGCCTTAAGCGTAAATTGTCTCGCATCAAAATGGTATTAGATCTTATGATTGCTTGATTCTACCAACTAAATATAGGACATTATTTTTGGAAACAAAAACTAATAAATGCTGAAAATAGAGCAAATTAGAATAAATTATGGTTCTAGTCAAAAATGTGATTTTTGTGAGGTTCAAAATTACATTCTTACATTCAATTGGGGAGTATGATCTTAGAACTCTTTTAGAGCGGACCAATCATTTGGAAGACTTCTATAAAAATTATCGATTATTTGATTTTAAATAAGTTAAATTTACTAAATTAATATTAATGAGACATACTTAATTATTTTGACGAAGTGTTTGAAGTAAAATCAATATGGGAAGGCATGAAAGATAAGCTTCAGGAGAAATATCTATCATTTGGTGAAGATCTGGATAAATTGCATAATCAATTTTCTAGAGTTGTAAATTAAAAAATTTTAGTGTTTTTGAATATTCTGTTAGGCTCATATGTTTTATAACTATACATAATTTGACTTAAGGCAATTTTGTTACCATTACTTGATTCGGTAAAGAACTTGGGCAAAATTTAGAAATGAACTATGTTATAATTAACCAAAATTATTATTTGAGGCCTATCACAAGCATTCTGTTAAGATTATTGCACCTGTACTGATTCCTAAGAAAAACTTTGTAGCATCTTAGCTTTAATGCAAAATCTTTCCATTTATGAAATGATGGCTTAGGAATATTCTCTTGAGGATGTATTAAACACAGAATAAGATTTGTAGTTGCAATTTGAATATGCATTTGATGTTATTGAATCTAATTCTATTCGTGTAAATTTGAGTCTTTGTTAGAGTTTGATAGCAAAATTGCGCATGAGCCAAATTTGAATATGAATCCAGTCTATTTCTAATTGTGAAGATGAATCAACATATATGATGTAGTTGGTGAGTCAAATGAACAATCTGATAATACAACTTCTAAAAACATCATCTAGTGATTCCTTTCTAATGATGGATGATCACATTGATGCTAACTTTATTTTTTGTTCATGATTATGTGATTTAACAATTTATAAAAGGGACCTTATAGAGAGAGTTAAATTGCACCAATAATTTAGAAAATATATTTATAATGAATGCCTTCAAAGAATCATGAAATATAAAACTGTTTCAGGGACATTAAGTATGGATTTATTTGTACTAATAGAATAGTTGTAATATTCCTCAATATCCAAAAACTTGTATAAAATCTCATTTAATGTCTTTTGGAATGCTCTTATATTTTTCCCTAATCTCCTTCTTAAAGACCTTTCATAAAATCCATAATAGTCTAGAAAAAGTAACATTTAGTTATAGAATATTCAAATACTTCATAATAACTTTGTTTTCAATTCCGACATTGATTATGTTGGTCTTTTTATTTGTTGAATGGTAGATATTACTCTTGAGAATATCTCACTAGTTCTGATCTAGCAAATTTAATTCTTTGGTATTCAAACATTGTAATATTTAAAATAAAATAAAAATGTCAAGTCATCAATTCAATTTGGAAATTTCTTAAGATTACACCTCCCACCAAATGTATAAATATAATTTTGAATATTGTGAACTACATTGTAGTTGTTTAAAATTATAGTTTTTTTTTCAATTTTGTTTAAAATATTTAGTTATTCATTTGGTAATTGTGACCCAATTGTTATGTTTTACTTCTGCTAGAATGATGATGCAACCTTAAGATTTAATACCAAATCTTATGCAAAAAAATCTTATGATATGGAGTTTAGAGATACATATTTAAGATGAAATGACTAAAACACACAAAAATTCAAATTTATAGTCAGATTTTTATTCAGCGATCATTTTTTTTTTCTGAAAAGGAATGCAGAGGAAATCTACTTTTGGCAGCCAGTGGATCTGCAATTGAAACAATGCCATTGAATCGACTTCAGGGATTTAACACAGTTGTAGGATAATAACAGCGAAAATCAAAGAGCCTACTTGTGAGCCAATCAGTTGACCTATTAATAGAACTATTGCAGAAAAACTCAGTAGTAGGGAGAATAAGATCCAACTAGCAGTATAATGAGTTACTAAGCATCTAAATAAGTCTCATAAGCTTCTGGTGATGACTTCAATATGACCATCTGTATGAGTACGATAGGATGTTGCTAGTAAAGTTTAGAGCTAAATTTTTTCATATGGTTTTTCAAAAATAGCTCATAAATATCACATTATAATCAAAGATAATTATCTAGGGAAGCCCATGTAAAATATTCTCTCCAAAGAAGATGAATGTCTTATGTGATGCAGCTGATGTCCTATAACATTTTTAATAAAATGTGTCATTTTAGAAAAGTGATCAACGGCAACTAAGCATTAAAGCGTTGTACAGTATGGGACAATGACAATCCTACGATAAAGTCCATACTAAGATCATCTCATGATTTATGAGGGATTGGAAGTGGGCTGTATAAACCAGAGTTAAGCTTTTCATATTTTGTCATATGGAAGCTACGCCATTGAGAAACAACACGGATTTTATATCTTGGAAATCTTTGCAAATAAAATTTATTCCTTGTCATAACTATTATGTTATCAAGGTCTAAGTGACCAGACACACCTCTTAAATGTATTTTCTCAATGAGAAAATCTCACAATGAAAAATCAGAAATACAAAGAGCTTTTTTTGAAAGAGTTAGCCATCCCTTAATAGTAGGTGCATTAGAATTTAAGAACTGAAAGTTTTGATGAAAATCTTTGCAATTAGGGTTATCACTCCTAACTTTATCAAATCCAAATGCCATTTATACTCATAGTCTGGTTGCTATGAGATTTTCAGGGTCTGCTACCAACCAAATCCAAAGCTGGACTCTCGTGAGGACTGCCAGAGATCAGTCGGGGAAACCAGAACAGCATATAAACAACCAAAACATATTTCTCAAATGTTTTCTTTGCTGCACCAAAGATCCGAAGTACAGGTGTTTGCATGAGCCTTTTTAATATGAAGTACTAATGTGATATTTTCATACACTCTAACACATTTCATTAAGCCATTTTTTGTGATATTTTTATATTCTAAAATTATAATGTTAGTCACACATGCACATATATATATTCATAATAATTTGTTTCCAAATTACTAAAACATATATATAACGATATACATAGTATGAATAAATCTATAGTTGATTAATTTATACAATAAATAATGTATCAATGTATATGTTGTATGTACAAATGCACATACATATATGCATTTGTACATGTCTTTGTGCATCCTAAAAGATCATATATTAATGTATTATTCTACCATAAAAGCTAGAATCTTAATCTTACATAATCTATACTGATTTTTATTGATAGCTCTTATTTAAAGATGTGATGAATAGTTGATAAGAGCTCATATACTTCGTTGGATCTCATAAAATCATGGAGGGCCCTTGATTGAGTGGTGGTGAATGAGAGCTGTTGCATCCTGTGCAGGATGTTGTTGACTCAATTGCCAATGATGAGTGCGTTTTTGAGGCTGTGATGAAAAATGAGATGGCCGCTGAGTTCTTGAAAAATGTCCCACCAAGTAAATAAACGCTTTTTACATTTTATTAATAGCTTTTTTGTTGTACAAATTCACATTCCAGCTTATGGAAACTATTCTTTGTGCATTTGTAGATGTGGATTCAGCAAAATCTATTTCTGTGAATGAATGTCCCAAAGAATCCTACCCAAGCCCAGAAAGTCATAAAACCTGCAAGGGCTCCATGTTCTCCAATATGGTGAATAATGTCTCCGGGGAAACCAGAACAGTATCTAAACTTCCAAAACATATTTCTCAAATGTTTTCTTTGCTGCACCGAAGTTCCGAAGTACAGGTGGAGCCTTTTTAATATAAAGAATTAGTGTAATATTCTCATATAACACACTTCAAAAAGCCATTATATATGATCTTTTTATATTATAAAATTATTATGTTAGTCATTCAGTGAGCAATAGCCTGTCTTATTTTCCTCTGTTCTCGATTTCTCCACTATTACTTTTTATGATGAATGAGAGCTTTTGCATTCTGTGCAGGATGTTGTTGCCTCAATTGCCACAGATGAGTGCGTTTTTGAGGCTGTGATGAAAAATGAGATGGTCGCTGAGTTCTTGAAAAATGTCCCACCAAGTAAACAAACGGATTTCTTTTTCCATTTCAATAGCTTTTTTTGTTTTCGCACATATTCAGCTCATCGAAATTATTCTCTGTGCATTTGTGGTGTGGATTCAGCAAAATCTGTTTCTGTGAATGAATGTCCTGAAGAGTCTCATCCAATCCCAGAAAGTGAAAAAACTTATAAAGGCTCCATGTTCTCCAATATGGTGAATAATGTCAAGGTTAAGGTATCAGAGAAGGCAAGCAATATATCCGATTTCCTTCACGATTTCCTGGCCAAGTCATCAGGGAATTCTGGCTCTCAGGGTACCATGCCAACATTCAGCACAGCTGAAGCTCTTCACCCTGACAAGACTTCCTTTTTTGCATTGGCAGTCGCTGCAATTCTGATTGTTTTTCTCATGAGTTGATAGAAGAGATGAATAGGGATGTGAGCTTGTTCTATATAATAATAATTTCAATAGAACATTATCTCCATGTAATGTAAATATCTATATGGCCTTCTTTCTTTCTTGCTGATGTTGCCTTTGCTTGAACAAGTTTTGATTGGCTTTTAAAAGTCTCTGTTTCTACTGTGTAAATTTCAAGTAGTAATGCTTATCAGCAAGAAAATGCATTAGATAAAATTGAGTATATATGTTCATTAGATAAAACTTCACCACATAATTTTTCTATGTTATAGTTGGCAATATTCTGCTTTTTTTGATATTTTATTTACGAAATTTCATTGGGTGGTTTTTTAAATTCATCATTTTTATAAGTTGTAGAAATATTCTGATGTTTATAAATATTGTTATAGTATAATAAAAATTATGAAATGTAGCTATGAACAATATGTGATAATTTGATTAATTTCTGAAAAATTTTAAATTTTATATTTTGTATTCTCCTGAATTTACGATTGTGTGACTGTTAGAAAGAACTTTTGTGAAACTTGTGATTGTATACTATATTTGAAAAAGCATTTATTTATGTGTTCATATTCTTTACATGATTTGAAGGATGTTATGATGTGATATCTGCGGGGAGTCATAAGGGTCTAAAATCTCTAAATATATGTTGTAATGTGCATTGTAAATACTTTTGTGATGAATGAAAAAGCTTTTGTTGATGAGTATTCGTTTATTATAATTGAAATTTTAGTTGCTCTATGTTCAGTAAATTATTTGAGAGTTCTATAATTTTCTCCAATTTGATCTTATGGTTTCTCTCCTGTCATCATCAGACACTGTATGATTAGTTCTTATGATTTATATCGGGTTGAATTGTGACACTTTATGAGTTAACTTTGGAATATAAACAAGATTTTTAAGAGTGAGCTTGCAATGAGATTTTAGGGGCCGAGTAAGCCTTTACATGTGGTGAAGATTAGCTAAAACGATTAAGCGATAACCAAATTTTGAATAAGACAATATGTCTTACTTTTCCATAAATTAGATAGATTTCAGCTGAAGAACAGTTAGGCCACCTTTGGATGGATGAGGTGTATCTCCTCATTTTTGGTTGAGAGTACCCACGCTATGATTGAAAGTGGCAAGTGGTGTGACATTTTATTTTGATCATTTGGTGAAACTATTTCTTCAGTATAATGAAGTGAGTCTAAAACGTTTAGGCTAATGAATGTTAACTTAGTCTGGATGATGTGAAATAATTTTATGCAGAGTTCGAATGGAGAGGATCTTTCGAATTGCTGCATACGAACTGCGTGCTTACTGTGTATTTGTAGATACGTAATAAAAAAGTAGCAAAATAAGCAGCAAATCAACAATACTCAACAAAAATGTAAAGAATACACATTAAATACTCAACAAATACTCACAACTAATGATTGGCTTAGTATTTACTGCGTATCTACAAATATGTAATACTTATGTAGTACATACGCAGTGCGTACGCAGCAATCTGGAAGATCCTTTATATTCGAACTCCGCACATAATAATTTCCCAAAATTTAATATGTGGCTAATGTGAGAACAAACATTTGAGGCTATCAATAAGAAATTTAATTTTAGAAAGATAGGTGGTCAAGGACTAATTCATCATTAAAATATGATGGAGCTCATTCCTAAATTATATCACTCTAGAATGATTGTTGCATGTAGATGATGCTCATACAACAGCAACAACAACAAGTCATTACCCCACTATTTGGTGTCGGCTACATGAATCATTTTTCTTTATTGTGTCATGTTAAAAGAAATTCTTATATAAATCTAATAAAGAAATGTCATTTCTAATATTTTCTAATCAAGTCTTTTTATATCTACCTCTGTCTTTGTTAACATAAGTCAAATCTAATATACCTATTTTGCTAATCGTATCATCGAAAGGTCTTCATTTTATGTAACCACACCATCTAAGGCAACTCTCTAATCTTATCTTCCCCTGGAGCTAGTTACTCCAACATTTTCACGTATATGCTCAATATGTATCATGTCTCTAAGAGTAAAGCCAATCATTCACCTGAGCATCTTCATCTTAGAAAAAAGTGGATGATTGTATTAGATAGTCAATAGTCAATATAAGAACTTTGATTCAATCAAATTTCTTTAGCATGTGCTGAGGTTTAGAACATTCTCATATAACTTGAGTCATCACCTCTCTTAAGACGGATTTATGAATGACAAAAACATCAAAATAGATGAGAAGAGGACTACTAAAACTAGAGCTTTTTTAGAACTTTCAATACAAAGAAATCATGCTTGTGTTTACCATTCAAATAAACTTTATTTTTTCCTCTACAAATTTTAAAAAGCAAAATCATTTTAGGTTATATTTTGGTATAAAATGCCTCTTCTATTCACTAAATTATGAAAAATTATTATAATGTATACAATACTTTTAATCATTTTCATTACTTTTCAAAACCAACTTTTTATTTTTTCAATATATAAAAAATGGATGAAATTTATTTTCTATCACGAATAAATAAATAGATAAATAATTAAAATATTATCAAAATACTCATTTTTTTTTATTTATCAAATTTTATTTATTTAATTTTAGCTCTTCAAACGTGCAATTAAATGCACTTCATTGTGTCACGTTGAGCGCTTTTAAATCATGCGAATGGCAGTCATGGCACTCACTCAAAGCTGGGCCTCCATTCCAGCTGGTTGCTGTCTTCCTCCTCCAACGTCTTTATTAATCACCTTTTACATCCCTCCTAGCTCCGCCCTTCCTATTTAATTCCCCTCATTAATTCTAATAACCCTAAAAATTTCTAATCACCCATACTTCAATCATAAATGACTTAATTTACGTCTGTAAATTTGAAAAACAACACTGCATTTACACTAATCATCAATGCCACTGAACCAGTGACATCATTCACCATCATCAAAAGAAACCATTACAGGCTTTCTCATTGTTGTTCCCCTCTTTCCCTTTTTCCCACCTAACAACAGACAAAAGAGTAAACCCAATGGAAGATAGTAGAGAGCTCTACGATCATCTTTGCAGAGACGAACTACCGGACGCACTCGGGTGGTGCCGAAGGGAACCGAGTGGCGTCAGAGCAGTAGTCATAAATAAGATGTTTCTCACGCACCCATAATAGCTGGTGGCTCTGATGAACAGTGAGCTCTTCCATCTCCGGCGCCTTCCACCAATACCGTCCTTCCTTCCCCCACTCGCTTCCGCTGCACCGCCGCAATTCGTCTTCGTCGGAGGCCTCCACGGCGACTTCGCAGCCGTCGATCTTGAGATCGCGATAACTGACGACGAAGGGTGCGTGAGACCAGTTGGTCTTCACGCGTCCTCCCTGAGTAGCCCAATCGTCGGCGTTCCACAACGAGCTATAGACTCCCATTTTTTGGTATCCGGGAAAGGCGATGCCTTTGTCTTCCTTGTTCTGGAAAACGCGGATTGGAGTCTCATCGACGAGGAAAACAACCTGACGTGGGTTCCAGAGAATACCATAGGTGTGGAAATCAGCTGTAGGATCAAACCAGAGATCATTCCTCTGTTCCCGGTTACCAGTTCCGTTGACGTAGATGTTTGTCTGAACAAGGTAAGGCTCCCCCGTCGTGTTTCCCAGGAATTCGAAGTCGAATTCGTCGTGGTTCGCTCCTTCCGACGACATCTGAATGATTTAATAAATTATCCCGAACAACAAGAAAAAACCAAAGTTAATTTCTTGATAGCGACAAAAAAGGTCGCATTTTTTATATTTGAAACAGATGAGAATCGAGAGATTAATACATAGAAAGCCGTGACAGTGCCGGCTGAGTCACCGCCGACGAGCTTTATTGCAGCGGTTGCCTTGCCGTAAAGGTATCGGCTTTTGGATGAGAACCCCGCACCTGAAATATCGATTTACATAATGATTGTTAGGCACATTATGACGACAAACCACAGAGAGGAAAAAAACAGAGCTCCAGATTACCGGAGAAATTGTCTAGCGTGAGCTTGAGGAGTTCTCCGTCATAAATCATGTGATCGGAGGCCCAGCTGGACTGGAAAAGCTCATCAAACCTCGACCCATTTCCTGCCGCCACCGCCGTTGCCGCCGAGACTGCGACGCATACTAACATAGCCACCACCGCCCGGCGATCAAACTCCATTGCCACAAGAGAAAGGTAGGTTGAGAAGAGATAGTGAGCTGTTTATATGAGATCACGAAACCGTGCGGATACTGGTCTTTTATAGCCCAATTATTTTGGCTTCTTGACGAAGCCCGCATGCCACGTCGGATCACAGATCTTTATTGCCACGTAAGACGAAGTAGCCGTTGCTCACTACCAAGCGATCCCAATACACGTCTGCTGTTCACAGAAGACGAAACAGGATACCAAACCCAATAACCATATGCCACGTGTAAAATCCAGCTGTCAAGATTGGTTTCTGTGCTGGCGTGTGTCAGTCAGTACACTTAATACAGCACCGGGAATAAAAGCGAAAAAGCGGGGTTCTTTATCCCACCACGTCCTTTGGTTGTCGCTACGTGACAACTGGCATAGGCATCAACACTATAAGCGCACCTATTTGTGACCATGGTCACGGATGGAACTGTAGGCAATGGCGGGATCCACCAAATAATCGCTTAAGGTCTATTTCTTGGTCCCTTTTTTAAGGGCCATAGTTCTGTGGATCTAGCGAAGTTAATATCGGACCGTGCTGAGAAACGTTTGATGGCCGTTGGATCGACAATAATTTGATGTCCTTGATTGGAAATTTGGAATTATCACTTTTGTATAGAGAGGCTTTTTCCCAAAAAAGTTAATATTCCGTAATGGATGCCAATGACGTGTGAGTATTCCCATACTATCCTTCCCCTTTTATTTTTCACGCAAGGGAAAGCTGCCCAATTTCGGCTCGTGCCAACCTGTTCATAGCTGGGTATTTTTGGAAATTCGTGACAATGACCCCATTCTAATTTAAAAATTGCAAATTTTACGCATATAGAACTTTATAACATTCTATTTACATATTTAACATCTAAAACAATAATATTACATGCATATCAAGTATACTTCCTACTACTCATATATTTTATTTCTACCATTCATATTTGATATGAAAATGAACTATGGGTGGTATATATGTAATATTAAAGTTTTAGGCGTTAAATATGTAAATAGAATAGTATTAAGTGGTATGTATGTAAATCTCCCTAAAAAATTTGGGCATTGGGGTATCATGAAAAATTATATCAATTGTTATACTTCACGACTTTTTTTTTCTTGCTTCTTAAAGTAGATTTTTAATTAAAAAAAATTATACTAAAAATTTACTTTAAGAAGCAATAAGAAAGCCATCCCAAACGAAGTCTTAATTATCAACATGAAAATTTTGTTAAAAATATATTCACCTAATTTTTATATTTGAACAACAACAATATTAAGTGTTTATCCTACTCCTTGGGATCAACTAGTTGAAACATTTTTTTTTTCTATTGTGCCTTATCAAAAATAAAATTCTTGTTTAAAAATGATGAAAAAATGTCATTTCTAATATTTTCTAGTCAAATATTTTTAGGTCTATCTCTATCTTTCTTAGTATAAGTCAAATATAATGCATTTTCTCTCCTAACTGGTTATCAGACGGTTGTGATTTTATGTGACCAAACAATTTAAGGCGACTCTTTCTAATCTTATCTTTCACTAGAGCTATACTATAACATTCCACGTATATACTCATTTTGTATCATATTTCTAAGAGCAAAGCCACTCATCCACATGAGCTTCCTCATCTTTGCAACACTAATGCTTCTCTTTTAATGGTCAACACTGTTATTATCAGGTCCCAAATTCTGCATGAGAAAAAATAAAAGATTGTGTCGGGTAGTCGAAATCAGTATAAAACTTACCGAATAATTATGACATTAACTCTTTAATACATTTATTTGAACAAGTCTATGAAAAATATGTAATTAGGTTTGAGAATAAATACATAACATATTTGATAAAAAATTTATAGTTTTGTACCAAGTTGAAATTTTTTTCAAGAAGGCTTCATTATTTTTTCCAAGCAATGCTCAGTATCACAAAAATAATAGAGCATCTCTTAGAAGTAATTTTACTTTCGACAGAAGCAGAGGAATCTTCAGTTATCCCACCTATCACAGTTGCTCAAGCCTGAAACCAATTAAAATATTAGGAAAGTAGCAGTATTATCACTATGTATTTACCAAGCTATAGAAGCTTTATCCACAGCCTCGTCTGCCAAGTTGGAGGGCCACATGGTCGATTTATTATTTCTGCGGAGTTTAGAGGACGTTCGGATGGGCTTCACAACCTGAAGGGTTTTGAGAAAAATTTTTGTTATTTTGTCATTTGTTGTTCTCTGTATCACTTGTGGAGGGAACGCAATGAGAGAAGGTTTGGAAATGATGAAAATGATGTTGCTGCCTCTGTTAGGAAAATCTCTCATGCCATCAAAGCTAAAACTGATTCCTGGAAGCATATTGATCGGATTAAGCAGACGTTCTCTTTCTGCTTTATGGAATACTGATTTTATGGTGTCCTCCAGGCTTTGTTATCGGATGGATTTTTTGGTGGAGATTGCTGCTCTCCACAACCGGACGATGATGAGTAGAACTAGCAATTTTCGTGATGATGGTCTCTTCCCTTGGACGGCCTGCTGGGAGCTTTGGTTCTTCTTGTTAGCTGACTTCCTTTTGATTACTATGAATGCTGGGAGCTTGTTATTTTTTGGTTTGCTTCCCAGATTGCTTGGCCCTGCGGTTTCATTCTCTTTGAAACCTGTTGCTTCCTGCGGGCAACCAGGGAGGAATGGTTTTCGGGTTGCCTTTTTTGTTAAGCACTTGTTGCTTAGTTTGCTAGTTCTGTATACCTGAGTCTGGTTATTTTTTGGTCTATTCTCTTCCTTAGATAGTTGTTTTTTTCTGAGGGTCTTTTTTCTGTCCTCCTCTTCTTCCCCACTGGTTGGGATGTTGTTCTTTTTGTAATGATTAGTTTTTAATATACGGGCTTTGGTCCCAAAAATTCCCCAAAAAAAAAAGAGGACGTTTGGATATCAATAAAAATGTGTCACGTCGCCTTATTGTTCTGTATCAAGCTCGGTACCCGGGCTCAGTACCCCTCGGTACCGCTGGATACCCAACGCTTAACCAGATGGGAGAACCTTCCGGTGTCCGCACAGAATAATAGCTTCACATGATCCTGGGGATCAATTCCAATCTCTTTAGCCAATTTTCTTATATATATGTCTCATAACTGTAGGGTATAGTGTTAATTGTATATTGTTGCCTTGTGGTGTAAGGAGGGTGGAGACTTTGGAGTTGGAATTTTGTTAGTAGGGGAGTCGGGCAACCAAAGAAAGTCTATAGTTGCTGTTCTCATATTGATTCGACGTTTTACAATATTTTCTTCTGTTAGAGAGCATGTTACGTATATATTTTTTTCTTTTGGGATGAATATCGATCAATAGGATAAGTTGCAATATATGTTATCTTCAGTCATCTGCTTCGGTTGATGTTTATTTGAATAATAACAATAAAGTGGTGCAAATAAATTGAGGATGATAGTTGATACATCACCACAAAAATTGTTTTGATCGAATATGAATCTCGAGGCATATTCCAAAATTAAATTTGGGACCATCAAAATTACTGGGTTGTCTCGAAGAGACAAATCCAACGACACCAAAATTGGTCAATCCGAGCTCAAATAGGTCTAAATCAATGGACCAAAGCATATTTGGATATTTCAAAGAATAAAATGGATGATCAAATGATATCCAAACATAACATACTTATAATCGGATCGAGTGGCTCGACGAGATGAATCCAACGAGCCCATTATCACTTAATTCTGACATCATTTAGGTACATGAATGCTTGACCAATGCTCAATGATCAAGGGGATCAATATATGCCGTCCAATGGAGCACTTCGAATTTGACCCAAATATTCTCACACTTCCCACATTAAAGGGAGCTTAGATTTTTGCAGGCTTGGAACCCTATGGCCGAAGGTTTGGGAGTGCTTTGAGGCTCCAAGGACCCTTGAGATTTATCCAAGCACCACCGTTGGTAAACTTCCGTCGACCATCACTAGACAACTACTCAGCCGCTAGACCACCTCACATTTGCCAACCGTTAGCAAACCACCGTCGGACAAAGCCGTCAGACCACTTCTTGTCCTCTGATCATCGTCAAACCACCGCTCGATCGCGGACCGTCATCAAACCAATGCTTGTCCACTAATTGTCGTCAAACCTCCACCCAGTCATTGACTGTCTTCAGACATACTCTTATCCACCAACGTTCCTCGAACCTATATTTGTCCATAGATCATTATCAAACCATCGTTTGTCTGCTGATCATCGCTGGACCTCTGCCCTATCATCGACCAAGGCCACCCACTGACTAAGGTCCCTCCGACTACAATTGCCTGGCGCTTATAGTCCCTCAGACCTTTGTATCCCGCCGACTACAATCCATACAACCTCCATCACTCACCGACTATAGTCTCTCTGACCATCATCACCCACCAATTATATATAGTCCCTCCAACATTCTTCACCCTCCGACTATGATACCTTAGACCACCGTCGTCTAACTACGGTCCTTCCAACCAAATGAACAACCCAATTCTCTTTTAAGAAAAACTATCGTATTAATATATTATTTCAATCCCACAATGTAATGTGTTCTATATGATATATATTTTCTAGATTGAGCCAAAGCCTTCCTCCGAGGAAGAGCCACAATTGTAATTAACTACTAAAATTAGTGGCTAGTTCTTTTCAACTATGCCAGACCTCGTGGTTTTTCACATTTTTAGGTTTTTCACCTAAATATTTTGTTCTCTTATGACTCTTAATGTCACAACTCAACCCGATCAAGACTAGTCAAAAGCTTTTCATAGCTCAAACTCTTAAGTATTGAGATATTATCTGCTTGGGTCTACGGGTCTCATGATTTTGTCATGTTTATGTAACTTTTTAGTAGATATCACATCCCATGATTTTTCTTAGATGAGCGTGTTAATTAACTGTAGAGTTTCTTAATAAAATTCTAACTATTATAGAAAAATGCGCTTCGATGTTTAAAAGGTTTGTTTCTTTTTTACTTTAGGAGTTTCACAATCTTCCCCAATAAAGTAACTGGCATCATTGTCAACATCTGCATCCTAGAATCATCCTCTATAAGTTGAGATTCTAAATGTGGCCCCTACAAGTTTTAGTGGTGACTCCCGTCACATAGCACTTTATCCTATATAGGTTCAAGAGGTGGCTCCTATGGCCTAGCTATCACTTTATCTTGTATGATGCTTAGTTCCCATCTTTTAGTAGTTGTATTGCTCTAATATTATTTTATCAGCTCAAACTCTTAATTATCGAGATATTGTCCTCTTTGGCCTAAGGGCCTCACGATTTTGTCTTGTTGGTATAACTTCCCATGAGATCACATATCCTAAGATTTCTTTGGGAATAACATGCTTAACTACGGAGTTTATTAATGAAATTTCAAACATTACACTAAAAGGCACCTCGATGTTTAAGATTTTAGCTTCTTTTTAGTTAAGGGGTTTCACACTTTCTCTTTATATATTTGTGTGTTGGATATTCATTCAAAACTAAGACATTAAGCTATTTATCTCTCTACCCTACAAATGCTCCAAATAGCAACAATAATACTTTAGAATTAAACTATAAGAAATGGTGGAGACCATCAAGGGATATTATCGTAAGTGCGTCATCTTCGATATTTGAAAATTTCCTCATTATTTTGTGATCTATTAACGGGTGACTTATATGATTTTGGGGAACATAGAGGAATTGATGGGTATGATTTTGAGCTAACAATGTCTAATTGTGGTCTTAATCAAGTACATAATATATGAAAACTTTTTACATCATACAATTGAAGTCAAGTATTTATTTATCTATAAAGCACTACTGAAGGGTTGCATGTTGAATAAATTCTTATGCACAAGATTAATATTAATGAGATTTCAAACTTTAGCGTCTCAATCTTATCAAAATATATATATGCAAAGATATATTTCATTTTATAAAAGTTAATATTAATGAGGTTTTTGTTATGTATTTTATTTTAGAAAATTTAATAAGAAAACATTAAAATTTAAATGATAAATATATAAATAAGTGGAAATTGTGTGGTGTAAATGTTAATCCTCCTATAAATAAGTACATAATAAAAAAATTTAATGCATTTAAAATTAAAAAAATTACTTTATAAGTGAATTATTTAAAGAGTAAATCATTTTTCAACATGTTATAGTTGTAATGAAAAAATGGGAATTTTTTGTTTTATAATATATTGTTATACTTTCTATCAAATTAAAAAAAAAAAATCCTTTGCATCTGAATAATTTGTTAATTTTAAACAATCATCGTAACACGCAATATTGTTTTATTTTCTCACGGCAATATAAAAGTATAAAACTATATTATAAAAATATATTATGATATTTTATTTTATTTTATTTTTTCCATTCAAAAATTCAATTTATTAATAATATTAGCAATTGATATCTCTCCAGGAAAGCTGAGTGTCCATTTTTTTTTTTAATTTTTTCCAACCTTTAATTAGGATCATTATTCATTAGGCTGGTCTTTTTCTCATGGGTTTTTTTATTAGCGCACTACATTAAATGCCACTAATAAATATAACCAGTCAAATAAATGAGTAGACTTCTGCTGGGATTAAGCCAACAAAGAGAACCTTGATGGTTAAATTAGTCAATATAACTTGTTGGGTTTTCTTGAGTTCTTGAATGAGAGAGAGAGAGAAAGACGGCGTCTGGAGACCAATCAGAACGCGTCACATTACTTTTTCGCTCGATATCGGTGTTCGGTACTGTTGTGCACCTGGTGGCCTGGCGCATTCTGGTTAATCTCTGGACCGTCCGATGTCCGCACAGAATAATTTCTCAAAGAGGGGGCGTAGGGAGGGGGAGAATTGGAGAGTGCAAATCATAAGTAAATGAAAATTTATTCACTTGGCTTGCCAATCTCTTTGTTTATAAAGGAACGGGATTATTAGGATAATATGAGCCTAAAAAATAACCTAACATAAAACTAGATCAAATCACAACATAACCTATTCTTTGATAAAGAGGGATATCATAAGACATAATAATAGAATATAAATATTAAATATTATATATCAATAAAAATTTAAAATATATATTTCTCATTCAGAAAATGCAGAATCAACAATGATTCCCTTTCACAAAAATTTTAGTGGAAAAAATATATTAGAATATCTTAACATAATTATTAAATTTAACACATAATGAATGTTTGAGCTGCAGAAAAACCAGCATGGCTCAAAGCCGAAAAGATGGAGAAAAACTACATTAAGAAGTCAAGAAGATCAACAACTCTGGACTAGCTAGGGCCAAATTGTCCAATGCCTATCATTTTAAGAGTAAAAAATAAGAGCCAGAAACTTCAAAATACGTGATTTTTCTATAGTGCAAACACATGAGAAAGGAGGAAGCAGTGGAAAAGTGCATTCACATTCAAAAATATAAATGTTAAGTGCTATCGACAGTCAAAGAGCAAAAAGAGCACTTCCAGTAGTCTGAATGAATAGAATGAAGGGACAGTGCTTCATCCGTTTCTAAACGCTTCCACGTTATCTCCAAAATGTACCTTCCCACCATTTTTGCTTAGAGAATATGAAAACTGTGCGCCATATAATCTAGACCCATACATAGCTCATTTTGGTCAGTTGATTGGAAGTTTGGCTATCAGCTAAGAGGATTTGGGTTTCAATCTTGCGTATATGATTTGTGTGTGAATTTGTCTCAACTGACCTAAATGCCTCAAATAATAATAATTTACACTCATGGCTCTCAGTCAGCTTACAATGCAATTCATCTTGATCTATTAGTTGGGAGCTTTGATTATCAATTAATAGACTAAGATGATTCGGATGTGTGTGAGAATTTGACTTAATTGACTTCAACTTTATTTGAGATGGCTTTTTTATTGATTTTTGAAGCATCTTTTTAGTACAAAATTTTTAATTTTTATACTAAAAAAGAAGCATTTAAAAAATCGTCTCTTATTGACCTCAAATAATATTAATAATAATTTACACTCATGACTCTTCATCTTTCATTATCAGAACATCGTAAATTCTTATGAGCTTGTGGATTTGAGTAATTGTGGATTTGAGTAATTGACTAAAATGTTTTAATAAAAGTCAGCTGACATGCCACGTGGTGGCCTCTATTTTGGCTGAGAGAATGTGAATAAAAGCTTCATAAAAAATCTAGAAGCTGTGAGTGATATATTTTACAATCAGCTGACATGCCACGTGGTGGCTTTTGTTTTAAGTATAGTACTGGGAGTCGAAGATCCAGTCATTTTCTATGGTGCAAATAAAATGGGTGGTAGAAGATAAGTTTAGGGGAGCAGTCCGTACCACGAGTAATATTCCTACATTTTGACGTTGTCGTGTGCACATGGACCTATCGAGGACTTGTCGCCGCCCTCGATGGTGCAGTAGACGCACGTGCCGTAAACACGTGACGTGACATGGTCGACTGCTTAATTATGTAGGAATATGATTTTTTTTTGGCTTAGCACGTATATTAAAGGAAAAGTAAGTAAAAAATTACATGTAAGTAAAGGCACATAAATCAGCCCCATAAAAAAGGAGCAAACTCACCAAGGAGCCAAAAAACCTGCAAAGAGAAACATTTGATGCACCAATGGAATACAAGAAAAAAGACATAAACCCAAAAAGAAAGAGCCCCCACAGCTAAAAAACATATACATAGAAATATTGGATGCATCAATGAAATACAAGAAAAAAGAAATAAACCCAAAAAGAAAGAGCTCCCACATCCAAAAAAGCTTGGACTCAGGAAAAAATGACAGACAATCAAAGAAATGATCAAACCCCTAGTTGCCCGAAGACCGCCGAAGGGGAGCCTGCATTGGGAGCATCATCATTGTCCAAGGCTTAGGCGCCGTAGAAAACCAACAGGCAATATCGTAAAGCAGCATATCGAGATACGAACAGGAGTAACCCAGGGACACAACCAAACAATATCCAGCAAGATGAAGGCACCTCTGAAAGAATTACAATATCTGGGAGATTTAGCAGCAATCCCATATAGGAATACATAACCAATTAGAACAGATCCATAGTGTTAGTGGAAGTATTCCACTTAATGACTTTCTCAAAAACTACTCTTTTGATATTCATAGAAATAGTGATGATGCTACTTATAATATTCCCAAATCTTTTACTATTTCTCTCTTTCCAGATGAAGTAGATATAACATAAAGTAAGAAGGAGATAAAGAGTTTTAACTTGCTGCTTCTCATACAATTCACTTTTAATCCATTCACAAAGATGCAGAATTGTAAGTCTTAGAAGAAGACATTTGGAAGGTGGCATGAGTGGAAGAAGACAAAGGCTCCAATCTTCAGCTCCCAGCTTGTTCAGTTTGTCACCTGAAAAAGGGATTATTTCCAGTTCGGAGGGGAAGTGTGAAAGATGAATGTCGCTTGAAGCTAGTTCATCAGGGGCAAAAGCATCGAGCTAGTTACGTGGGGGAGGGGGAGAAACTCCACCAGCTGAGGAAACGAGAGGTGGGAAATCAGAGGGAAGCAAGGAAGCTTCCATAGCACTGAAGAAGAAGGATGAAGCCTCCGGCAGAGCCAGAGGAGGGGAGGAGAAAGAGGCGGCGCAGGGCAGCTAGAGAGGAGAAACCCTAGCACAACAAAACGCACTAACCTCCCTTTGCCATTTTTTTTTTTTTTTTTTTTTTTTTTAAGAAACTTTAAGAAGTATATTTTTTTTCATTTACAGCAGCAAACCTTTAAGTTTTTTTTTTTTTTTTTTTTTTTTTTTTGGAAAATTACTAACAAAAATATTTTAAACAATGGCATTATCCTTGGTAGGGGTGACACCCTATCAAGATTCAACCCAAAAATATTTCGTATCAAAATCATGAGTGATGTTACGTCCTAGAATATTTGTGGCGGCACAAAAATATAAAATTTATGTATTAGCTTTATACGAAAATTCAATACACAATTAGATAAAAAAGAGGGTATAATGTTCATAAAAGACACCAGAGTTTTTATGTGGAAACCTTTGAAAAGGGGGAAAATCACGGGGTCTAGCCCAATTTGAATGAATCCACTAGTCATCATGGGCCAGATCAAATGGTCTGAATTTAATTTTGAAAGTTTACAACCTGAATATGCCTTGACATTTGTGTTAGATCAATTCGATTTTTGTTGACGTGTCACTTTTAACAATTAATTTTTATATATAACTATTTCTTCTTATTACGTTCTTAATTTTTTTTATGTAAGTTACGAATCTTAGAATAATTCAAGGAATCTAACATATCATTAAATTAATTCAAATGTTGAATGAGATCATAATCATATGAAAACACTGCTAAATAGTCAAATGGATCATGTTGTTGTAAAGATCTAAACAGCTCAACATAAATGAATGGAGAGCCTTGAATCTCATGAATCAATCTAATTTAACCCAACTTGTATCAGATTAATTGGTACAAATGGGTTGGTCGCCCTTTAACATAAGAAGCGGCTGTGATTGCAATCACCCATGGAGTATAGTGGATCCACCACCACTGTCTCAGGGATGACCTTCAAAATTAAAATGACTAGAGGTGTCAATATTTGACCTGACCCGAAAATTTTGGGTTCGGGTCATACCGGATCCGAACCGGGTCGGGTTTGGGTTAAGGATTTCGACCCATTTGTAATACCGGGTCGGGTTCGGGTTGACCCATAAACCCAAAATCGACCCGATTTAGCTCGTTTTTAATTAATTTAGGAGTATTTTAAAGGATTTTTATGAAATAAGTAAATGATATTTCAAAAAATTATAAACATTGTTACCCAAATTAAAGTAATCTTTATTTATTTTAAATTAATTGAAGTAAATCTTACCTTAATTTGATTTATATTTAAATAAATTGAATTAAATAAAAAATTTAATAAAATATACCCGAAGCGGTTTGGGTTCGGGTTGACCCGGACCCGAAGCGGGTCGGGTTCTGGTCGGGTTGAACAGTATCGGGTCAATTTTGGGTTGGACCCGAACCCGACCCGTGACCCGTTTTTGACGACCCTAAAAATGACTATGAGTGCTTGTAAGGGCCTTGGATTCATACTTCGTCTATATAGTGCAATTGCAAGACAAATGTAGATTCAAACCATTTTAATAGGTATACTAAATAGTAAAATTGAAGTTCAGAAGTCTCATAGTGAATATTGCATTGAGAAGATCACCCATCCAAAATTTTAATTTGGATATATTTTATTATTGCATTTATAGTTGTTATAAAGTGATTGAGAGTTTTTTTCCCTCCCCATTAAATCAAGTTCTAGTACACATTTTAGATGTATCGGATCTATTTTTCAAAGCTATGATGAAATATATGGAGATATTATTAGTAGAATTCAAGTTTGATGGTTGAAGTAGAGGAATGCATCAACCCTATTGTGTGATAGAAAATTACCCCCTCAAACTTGAGAGAAAATTCTATAAGATGATGGTGAGACTTGCAATGCTTTATATAAAACTATGGCACAAAATGTTGGTCATTCAAAGAGAAGCATAAAATTAAGTTAAAAGTGTTGCAGAGATGAGGATGCTCCGGTGGATGAGCAGCTTTACACTTAAAGATAGAATGAGAAACTATTATATATGTGAGAAGGTTGGAGTAGCTCTAGTGGGCTTAGATGGTTTTGTCACATGAAACGTTGGCCTTTTGACGACCCGATTATGAGTGTTAATGTATCAAATATGACCTATGTTAAGAAAGACAGAAGTGTACCTAAAAAGACTTCATTAGAAAGTATTAGAAATGTCATTTTTTGTTATATTTAAAATGAGAATTTGATTCTTAAAAGAATATAATGAAAACAAATGATTCATATAACTGACCTCACATAATGAGATAAAAACTTGATAATGTTGTTATTATTGCATTGATTCAAATTCGAGTACACTTCAATTAAAGTATGTTCATGTACTAAAAAACTAATAAAACATAGTTCGTTCTTAATTTTTGTACTAAAAAACTAGTTTTGATACGTCGTTAAAAAATTATCTTGATCGGGCACGAATCTCGATGCAAAATCAAGTTGGAAACTTTAAAAATTAATTCAGAGACCATCTGAACTCCGATTTCAGAAACTTACAGTCGAACTGAGCGTCTCGAAAATACGAATCCAACGACTCCAAATTCGACTCAATCCGAGCCCAAATGAATCCAAATCAATGACCCGAAGCGCTGTTGGAAGCTTCATAACACTGTTTGAGTTACCAAACGGTCTCCAATTTTTACGAGATTATACTCGAATCGAACGGCTCGACGAGGCGAATCCAACGAGCCCAAGATCGCCGAATTTCGACATCTCTAAGACCTTCAAATGTCCAACGAACTGTGCATAATCTTAGGATTCGATATCGGCCGTCCATTCGACCACTCCCTATTCGCCCCTGATCTCACGCCTATTTACGAGCTATACCACTCCATAAAATCTATAAATAGACCCCTCATTTCTCCAAAGGGAGGGGGCCAATCAAGATAGAAGAGAAGAGGAGAAGGAAGAGAAGGAAGAAGCTCCTCCTCGACCACCGCCGGAACCTCATCGGACCAACGCCGGAGCCTCGCCGGACCATTACCGGAGCCTCGCCGGACCACCACCTCAAGGCCCGACGTTCAGGCTTGACATTCTGCTCAAGTCCTGACGTTCTGCTGAAGTCCCAACGTTCTGCTCAAGGCCTGACGTTCAGGCTTGACGTCTTCATCTGAGGCCCTCACCTTCGCCAAAGGCCCTCACTTTTACCAATGGCTTTAACCTTCGCCATAGGCCCTCACCTTTGTCATAGGTCATTGTCTTCGCCAGATCATCATCAAAGGTCGTGTGTTCGACCATAACATCACATGAGGCCCAGACTTCTGCCAGACCACTACTTGAGGCCTTGAGCTCCACCAGGCCACCACCTGATGCCCACAGTTCTCCCAGAATACTCCCGACTACGGTCACTCCGACCTCCATCACAAGATAATGGTCTTTCAAACCCCGGTCTCCTGCCGACTACGGTCCTTCCGACCTCCGTCGCCTACTATGGTCCGTCCGACCTCCATCAACAGACAACGATCTTTCTGACCCCAGTCTCCTGCCGACTACGGTCCTTCCGACCTCCGTCGTCTACTATGGTCCTTCCGACCTCCATTAACAAACAACAGTCTTTCTAACCCCGTCTCCTGCCGACTACGGTCCTTCCGACCAAACAAACATGTATATGTAACTCCTACCATGTAATGCAATATATATGATGTATATTTGCTACATCAATACTTGTCCTTCTGCAAAGGAAGGACCTCATTTGTAATTGACTGCAAATATTAGTGGATTCATTCAAATTGGGCCAGACCCCGTGGTTTTTTCCCGTTTTCAGGGGTTTTCCACGTAAAAACTCTGGTGTCTCTTATGAATGCTACACCCTCTCACTTATCTTATTGTGTGCTGGATCTTCGTACAATGCTAAGACGTTAAACCATATATTTCTCTACCGCCGCGAATACTCCAGGATGCAACAGTTTGGCGCTGTCTGCCCGAGTTTGGGCTCCGTTTTCAGGCCCAGACAGTCCAAATCAGATGTTTTTAAGGTCTCCGGACACGTTTTTCAACGTTCCAGACTCAATTTCGACACTTTCGGGGCTCAACGAGGCCTCTATGATCAAGTTTGAGCAAAATTAAAATTTTTTAGAACGCAATTTTTTGCGTTTCAACCAATGTAAAATACTACGACACATATTTTCGGACTTCTGGAGCATCGACGTCCAAAAATAGGGGGGCAACTGATACGTTGTCAAAAAATTATCTTGATTGGGCACGAATCTCGATGCAGAATCAAGTTGGAAACTTTAAAAATTAATTCAGAGACCATCTGAACTCCAATTTCAGCAAACTTATAGTCGAACTGAGCTTCTCGGAAATACGAATCCAACGACTCCAAATTCGACTCAATCCGAGCCCAAATGAATCCAAATCAAGGAAGGACCCGAAGCACTGTTGGAAGCTTCATAACACTGTTTGAGTTACCAAACGGTTTCTGATTTTTACAAGCTTATACTCGAATCGAACGACTCGACGAGACAAATCCAACGAGCTCAAGATCGACAAATTCCGACATCTATATGACCTTCAAATGTCCAACGAACGGTGCACAATTGTAGGATTCGATATCGGCCGTCCATTCGACCACTCCCTATTCGCCCCTGATCTCACGCCTATTTACGAGCTATACCACTCCAAAAAATCTATAAATAGACCCCTCATTTCTCCAAAGGGAGGGGTCCAAGCAAGAACCAAGAAGAGAAGAGGAGAATGAAGAGAAGGAAGAAGCTCCTCCTCGACCACCGCCAGAACCTCGCCGAACCACCGCCGGAACCTCATCGGACCACTGACGGAGCCTCGCCGGACCACTACCGGAGCCTCACTGGACCACCACCTCAAGGCCCGACGTTCAGGCCCGACATTCTGCTAAAGTCCCGAAGTTCTGCTGAAGGCCCAACGTTCTGCTCAAGGCCCGACGTTCAGGTCTGACGTCTTCATCTGAGGCCCTCACCTTCGCCAATGGCCCTCACTTTTACCAATGGCCTTCACCTTCGCTAGAGGCCCTCACCTTTGTCAGAGGTCATTTTCTTCGTCAGATCATCATCAAAGGTCGTGTGCTCCACCAGAACATCACATGAGGCCCAGACTTCTGCCATACCACTACTTGAGGCCTTGAGCTCCACCAGGCCACCACCTGATGCCCACAGTTCTCCCAGAATACTTCCGACTACAGTCACTCCGACCTCCATCACAAGATAACGGTCTTTCAAACCCCGATCTCCTGCCGACAACGGTCTTTCTGACCCCGGTCTCCTGCCGACTACGGTCCTTCCGACCTCCGTCGCCTACTATGGTCCGTCCGACCTCCATCAACAGACAACGGTCTTTCTGACCCCGGTCTCCTGCCGACTATGGTCCTTCCGACCTCCGTCGTCTACTATGGTCCTTCCGACCTCCATTAACAAACAACGGTCTTTCTAACCCCGTCTCCTGCCGACTACGGTCCTTCCGACCAAACAAACATGTATATGTAACTCCTACCATGTAATGCAATATATATGATGTATATTTGCTGCATCAATACTAGGCCTTCTCCAAAGGAAGGGCCTCATTTGTAATTGACTGTAAATATTAGTGGATTCATTCAAACTGGGCCAGGCCCCGTGGTTTTTCCCCTTTTCAGGGGTTTTCCACGTAAAAACTCTGGTGTCTCTTATGAATGCTACACCCTCTCACTTATCTTATTGTGTGTTGGATCTTCGTACAATGCTAAGACGTTAAACCATATATTTCTCTACCGTCGTGAATACTCCAGGATGCAACAAGTTTAAAAATAAATAAGAAGGCCGCCCCAAATAAAACCTAAAACAAAGCCCTTTTTTCACTCCATATAACTAAAATAATCAAGACATATAGAAACAACAGCTTCAATAAATCTTCATAGTTCACCTCGATAGAGACCTTCCTTGATCTCTTCACCATCAGCAAAGCAAACGTTGTCCTCATCCACTTGCAGGATTTGTGTTCTATTAAATCATTCCGTCATTGCTACCCATAGAGGCCCGCTCCTGCTTGTACTATGACAAAGAGAGAAATAGAATTGCAAGCATCATCATAGGAAGACTATGAAAATAACGTTAAAAATAACTGTAAGTTAGTAGTAACTTTTTGATCAAATGAAAATAGCTCAACTCTCAAAAGCATGCGGATCATTAGGGTCTGTTAATAAGAAGTTTAAGCTTTCGATCAAGAGATTTTGTATTCTAAGTATGAATAAATTCTGTGTGAGTTGGTAATTTAGGCTCTATTTGCGATAGTTTTATTACTGTTTTGTTTTTCAACATAACAACCGTAGTGTTTGTTTGGTTATTATTTTTTTTACTATTTTCAAGAAATTTTTATGCTAGGATGTTGCTTATTACGATAGTTTAAAAAAAAATTATTTTCCTCGCAACAGCTTTAGAACCATATTTATAAAAAGTTACAGCTATCCCAAACAGAACCATAATTCATTCGAAATTGAAAAAAATGTGAGTCTAAAGTTTAAACACTTAATTATGATAATTTACTTATGCAAGATAATCCTCAATTATTTTTCCAAATTTGGGTTAATATGCGATGAATTGCAATTTCATTTAGGGGATGTTTGTTTGGCAGTAATGTGAGTATAAAAGAAAGAAAATATGTGGGTCTTAGCTTTTTAGTTGTTTGGTATGACACGAATTAAAGTGAAACAAAATATCAATGTATTTTTGTTTGAGGGGATAAAGGGTCGACTCTCATCTGCCTTTGTCGGTGATATGGTGATGGGCACCGTCAAAAAGGAGAAGTTCGATGTAAGAGAAGGTGATGCTTGCTGTTATATAAGGCAGAAGAATGATTTATTCCGCCGTTAGGTTTAGCAGCATAAATCCTATGATTTGGCATAACTCCTGCTCATCATAAATCCTCCTCACAACTTATAAAGCTTAGCATGTTATAACAAATTTTTTTTGTTTGCTTAACAGATTGTTATACTTTACTATGCATATACCTAATCAAGTAGAAAAAAAATAGTTCTCCTATTTTCACTTTACATAATCAAACAACCTCAAATATTTACTTTATACTATATTTACATTATACTGCATTTCTTTTTCAACAAATCACACAGCCACTTAAACCTCTATGTAATTTGCCAAAACAATTATGACAGAGCATATAAAATATCAGCCCAATTATTGTTGCTACGATCAGATTGCCGATCTAACAATATTAGATGGCTTTAGAATCACAACAAAAAGTATTGATCATGAAGACATAAGTATGACGTCATCTTATGCATGCATTTTATGACATTTTATTTGAATAATGAGCACCCCATATGGCGAACTATATGATACCCATTTTAATAGTTGAAAACTAATAAACCTCAAAATTGGTTAAGCGGTCTGATTCGAGTCATTTGAGTTGCATGTGGGTCGAGTTTAAGTTGGTCTTTTTAACATGTTTATTGTACGAGTTGGTTTGAGTTGATCGGATTCAGATCAATTCAATTGCGAGTCAGACCCGAATCTAATCAGTCAACCTATTTTGACATGCCTAACATTAAAATGATGCTTAAATAAGCTTAGAATATCTTAATTAAAATTTCATATGAATTAAATAGAAGAATTAAGGAACAAATTAATAATGAACTCAATTCATAAACTTAAATAAAAACATAGAAAACTCCACATAGTTACTTCAATATTGTTTCTATAATTTCATATTAGATGTTTATTTTCATTTCTTAAATAAAAACATAGAAAAATCCTATTATTTGTAAAGCTAAAAAAAAAAAAGAAATTGATGCATTTATTATCAAATTGATGAACTTCTTTCCTCTAATGAAGCTGAATGGGCCTCTGTTGGGCTGTACTTAGAAATACTTTGGATTTTTAAATTAGGCTGGGCTTTTCATTTCAATATGAGTTGCTTAAAATTCCCGAGTCTTTACCAAAACCAGTTCAAAAAGGTTTCAGCAGCTCAAAAGCAATGAATATTTCCCAAGTTTTATTAGTGTTGAGAAAATTAGAGTGTTTTTGGATCATTAGTGCTTAAAATAAAAGATAATTAGAGGAATTATGTAAGCACCAGTTGTAATCATGTTCATCAAGGGAAATGTAGAAGATCTACTTTATTTGTGTAGAAGTGTGGATGTAGATGGGGCAAAAGAGAAATGTCAATTTTCTAGCTTATGATGATGTGGTAACTAATATGAAATTTGGCAATTGATATGAAAATAAAAGAAATTTTTTGAAAACTTTAATATGGTTTAAAAATAACTTTCAAATACATGTCAATATGATTCTTAGCAAAGTTCATAAAGCGTCATTGTATCAAAATCATATGAGCGTTCAATAATGTAACATCTGGGACAATATATTTTGGTCTCATTTTGAGACTGTTTCATTTTGTTCCTTTGAATAGACCATATAATCATCATTTTTTTTTTCAATGAAATATATGTGAACATAGAGGTAAATTTAATATATAAAATTGTATGAAGATAGTGTGCAGGCAGTTAAATAGATCACAACATGCACATAAGAACTATCAATTCTAATGTGCAAACCCATTAAAAATAGATTATATGAGATAATCCAATTAAACAAGTTTTACGAGAAATCAGGAGGTCATAATGTAAAGACTTTAGTCTCCTATGATGATGACGTTGTTTTGAATGTTGATGTTGATAATCAATGGCAAGCAGCTAATGACAATTGATGACAAATGTCAAGAGTAGGCAAGGGCAACGGGCAACTATACACATCATGATAGGTGTTGGAGAATAATGAGTTTCTATGTTTGCTGACCAGCAACGAAGGGTTTCACAATTAATTTTCCAAGGTTTTACACATTTGCATACTTTCCAAGTAAAACGTATTATGATATTTTCATTTTTTTATTAGGTCATCTAAATTAAGGTTAATAGTGAGTTAAATTCAAGTATTTTGCTTTACTTTAACTCCAACTTATCAAATTTATCTCGACCCAAAATAAATTAATTTAAGTACATCTAGCTTGACTTGAAATGACTTGATTTTAAGTCGATTCATAATCAATTTAGAGTTATATTATATATATATATATATATAAAGTTAAAGAGGGATTAAATATGTATTATCTTGAAAGAACTATAAAGCATTAACCAAATAGATTAAAAATACATTTTTATTAGTATTATATTAGTATTATTAATTATAGATAATATACAATATTTTAAGAGTTTAATCTAGTTAACTTTCAAGTGAACTATAATTGACTTGAAATTGATTCAAGTCAAATATCCTATTTCAAAACTCATTATAAATATGTTTAAATAAATTTTAATTCCACTTAATAGTCAAATATTTAAAGTACTAAATGCTTCTATCATCCCTAATCTAAAAAATATATAGAAAAATTGGACTATATATGTCTTATAATACAATAATTATCAAATATCCTTGATAGTTATTTATTTGAAAAAAAAGAAATATGTTTGAAAATTTGTTTTTATATCAACACACCCCAATTATATAAAAATATAAGTCATAACTTCATAGTCATGACTCACTCAAACCTCCAAACATGGGAGATGCTCAAATTTCCTTTTTTCCAGCACCTTATATGTCAATGGTGATCTCATAGCTTGCGTGATTACTATATGATTAAACTCCATAGTCACAGTCACTACAATCCAACAATAATCTATTTAGTATTCATGAGTAGTGTGTTGTATTTATGATTATTTAGTTTTAAATGCATTTATCATTGGAAGTTTTAGGTTATGATATGAAGGAGAACACATATATATAGCCCCAGATTAAAAAAGAACAAGATCAAATCCTATATTCAATGCTATATCCTTTTTCAAATAAGGTTTGAAGATTTGTTTTAAGTCAATAACTTGACTATTAGATTTAAAATCATGTTCAAATAATATACAAACTTATAATAGGAGTTTCAAATAATATTCACAACTTTTTTACACACAACCCTAAAATCACATTAAGCCTCACATTACCTATTGCAAAAATGATAAAATCATTTTCAAACATTGTGTAAACCATATCAAATATGGTTCAAATCCTTCTTTTATTATCATTATTTTATATGAAATTGATTCATTAAAGTTGGTTTGCTATATATTTTGATTTTCATTATATTAATACCTATGGAGAGTCAATACATAGCTTAGATCACATATAAAATTGAGGTGTGATGGAAAGATTTATTAAACAGTTTTAGACTTCTGATCTTGTCCAAAGGGTAGAGGAATCCCCTTTTAAGCAACTTTTTAACATTCTTAAGCTATAAATTTTACTGAGATGCTTGCATTGATCAAACATGAGGAGGCATTCTTTGTGTGTCCATGAGAAAGGCTATCATAAGAGTGGGTGTTAAAAAGGAAAAATAACATTGTATTGCATTATTGGATAAATGCATTGAAAAAGTATGCAGCATACTATCATTAGATTTTTTCATATCATTGCTATATTAGCTTATAAAATCATCCAAAAAGTAAGGAGAATCTATATGTAGTTTCTTGGAGAGAGAGAGAGAGAGCACAAAGGATGTATGAGTATAACTACTTTCATTCTCACACAAACTTATAGAATTTTGAAAACTTCATTTTGCCAGTGCTTTCTTGATTGACCCGATTTTTTCGCATTATTTGATCATAAACATTAATATTTCTCATCTAAAGCTCTTTGAAAGTGAGGGAGCTAACATGTATATTATTTGGAAGTCTAACATAAACAAGACATTACAAAATTTAATAAGAATTTATGTAGTACTCACACATATAGTTTGATGAGTGTTTTATATCTTATGTTTAATGAACATTATAGAGTGTATGCTATATAAAACATCATTTACTTGACTTCAAAATGATATCTTTTATAAGTGAAACATGTAGATATGTTTGTATGTCCATTTATAGATAACGATGCACATTCAATTATACTATGTTATAGTTGTTCCATTATATTGCATCATATCAAAATTATAGCCTATTGTGATAGCATTATGCTATATTTAAGTTATCTTATTTAAACATTATCCAAATCTTAATTAAATTTATTTGAACCTTATAAGAATATAATTGAAATATTGTTTGAATGTATTCTAAGCCTACTAAATTTTATTTTCAAAACTCTTTCGATCACATTCGGAGCTGGTTTGAAACAAGTTCAAATTAATTTCATTCGAAATAAATTTAAATAAGAAGTTTGCAAACACAAGTAAAGATAATTATGTGAAATAAAAAAAAAATATATAATTTTTTGAAGAAAATAAACGAAGTCAAATAACCTTAAAATATATCATACTTGATTTTTTAAGATTTTATTTGGAAGAGCTTTTTTTATTGTTTTATGAAGTAATTTTTTAATTTAAAAATTTGTATAAAAAATCAAACAAGCTCTCCCAAATGAAATTTAAGTTGGTTTTTATTATTCTTATTTTTAAGTAGTCACCCTTAATAAATCGGACGTTCGGGGGACAAAACATATCTACCTCGCCCCTCTACTACTTAGGTTATATATACGATCGGGCAGCAACCTTTGTTCTAGAGCAGGCGAGAGATGGCTAAAGCTTTGGCGGCGGCTCGGTTGGGGTTCCGACGGCTCTTCTCCATATCAGCCTTCACTCCCCCTCCTGCTGCTGCCCCTCCCCCGAAGGCTGACCCTTCGACGAACCTCTTCGTGTCAGGCATGTGTCGATCTCTTCCTTTGCTGTGTTATATGCTGACTCTTCTATGCTTTGTTAGGGTTTCCTAGCATGTGTGAGTGCCAGGGCGCTATGATTCACGAAAAATATCTTTTTGATGTTTCTGTAGCTACTCCTGCCATGCTTTCTCTCGAACTTATCTGTTCTTTATTTTTTATTAGTCATATCCAATGTTATCTCTCTTCATGATCAATTCTCACAAATCTAGGCTATTCATTTTGTGATTCTCTTTAGTTTTGAGGGTAGAGAGTTGGCGTGTGGCTGCTTTTCTAACGGTTCATACACTAAATCTATGAAACGCATGTGATTTGATTAGTAAAGCTGCTGTTTTTGTGATTTAGTAAGTCTGCTCATTCCAAATGGGAATAAGAACTAGGAAGGTCGTGATGGCTATAAGTTTTCTAGGTGTAGATTTGTAAGAATTTCTTTTAACAGTTGGAAAGCTACCAGGTCTCTTGATTTATGCATTTTTGCTATCCCAGCAGTGTTTTATGTTAGAGTTGCGACACTATTGCTGATTAAATGGTGATTTTAAGATTATGAATCACTTCGCTTATTAAATTATGATTTTTTTATGGGTTGTCATTGTATGATAAGAACGAATGAAGCATTTGCTGTTATGTCTCTTAGTTAGTTTTTTTTTTTTTTTTTCAATTATCATTTTTTTATCATGCTAATATAAATGTCAAAATAGTGAGAAAATATTGCTGGATATCAGAGCTTCATTACCATTGGAAACATCTTCTACTTTGTACGAGGGACATGAATACATCTATGAAGAAAAAAAAATGAATACATCTATGCAGCCGTATTCGGCCTTTATTTGTTTGAAGGATAAATGGTTTTAGTAATAGTTGCGTATGTACCATTGAATTTTTCTTCATTTATAAAACTAACATTCACACATTTATGATTTAAATATTTACAAAATGAATACTCATGCATTCAAAATAAACTATCTATCATTCTATCCTATGTATCTCTGCGTGACACAATCAAATCATAACATTTTTTGCAAATCATTGAGTAAGAAAGTTTGTAGTTTTGTTATTCTCTTCAAGATTTGGATGATGGTGGTATAAATAGAAGTATTTGGGAGATAGTTTTGTAAAATTGAAGATCCAAGCATTACACATGTAAGTGCACCTTGATTTTATTAAGAATGCAGTGAACTGAGAGGAGTTTGATAACCTCTACTTGGTATTATTTCATCCAAGATTTTTTGTTGATATTTGCCTGTCCAAATAATATTGTTTTTTTGTTTGGTATTGTAGGCTCCTCGAGTAAGTTGTTTACTTTTCTATTTGAAATATATGATGTTCCTAAGTTATTTTTTTTTTAAACATATTGCATATATGTTCACCACTTTATCATTCTCAAAGCTATGCAAAAAATCCAATTATGTAGAGTTTGGTAGAAGTGTAAATACAATATATCAGTTTTCATAAATTATGGGATGTGGATGAGAAAGTCTTTCCGTAATCTTAGCCCTTGTAGTGGTATTATGTAAGTTGTAACCCTGTAGGCATGTAGCCTGCTCCAATATTTGAAACCTCAAATACTATTATTTCTGATGGAAGAATGAAATTTAATTCAGTATTATGTGCTACTTTGAAGAAATTTAATTCAATATTATGTGCTATTTTGAAGCCATAGGCGGAGGCAATTAAACCTTTGTGCTAAGATCTGTTACAAGTAGGTTGCTAAGAAAGTTTTTTGGGGAGGTTATGTTTATGCATGCTGCTTTAGACCTTTGTCCTAGATAACTTGAACTGACATGGACAATAAAAAATGATTTTTCTACTAAGTAGAACTTGAAAAAAAAAATACAGGATAACAGAGCTTATAATCTACCTAGTCGAAGTAGCTTATGCAAATATTATAACTTAATTCAAGAAAGTTTGAAGAAGTAACACAGATAATAGTTACAGATTTATAACCCTGAAGTACAATGCAAGTAATCAAAAGGAAGTTCAATGCAAGTAGTCAAAAGGAATAATTTCCCTAGGGTAAAATAGTAACAAAGAAAAAAAGTTAGGAGTTCTTACTATCCAAGATATGTTTTTAGAAGCAAATTACCATTTAAAGTTGAACCAAATTTAAAATTGAGAAGATTCTTATTAAAAATTGATAAGTCTAGAAATATACTATGTATAAGAAAATTCTATTAAAGTGAGGGATGCAAACATTATTTAGGTAAAAAATGCTTTAATGAATGAACAAGTAAATATTGTAATATAGACAATAATTATGAAGAAACTCAAAGTTTGACAAAAAAAAAATGATAGTATCCAAAGTTATACTTTTTCATGATTTGATAATGTGGTTTAGGTAGGGGTGTAAGTGAGCCGAGTCGGCTCGTGAGTTGGCTTGAGCTCGACTCGTTAACGAGCTCACGAGTCAAGCTTATCGAGCCATGAGTATAAGCTCAAACTAGCTTGACTCGAAAGCTCGTTAAGCTGCTTGATTAACTTGAAATATATTTAAAAATTAATTTTAAATTTGTATTATATAATATATTTTAACTTTTTTAAATTAATTTATATTAAAATTAAAAACTATGTTGTTGCCAGGTCCTAAGTCCTAGATGAAAAAAGTGGAAGATTGCGTTAGGTAGTCGAGAAGCAGCGTAAAACTTGTCAAATAATCATGACATTAACTTAAAAACTCTAAAAAATTAAAAATTTTAAGTTAAAACTAAGAAATCAAGCTCGACAGTCAAGTCGAGCTTGAGCTTTCCAAATGAGCTCGAGCCTATAAATTTTTTAGCGAGTCGAGCTTAGTAAATGAGCTCTAGTTGAGCTTGATCTTAGTAAGAACTAAACAAGCTTAGCTCAATTAGGCAGATACTTGACTGAACTCGACTTGTTTACACCTCTATGTTTAGGTATTAGGGAGAGAAAGGTGATTTCTTCTTGAGGAAAAGAGATTTAGCAATTTTAATGATGTTGAATGCATTGGAAGTGAGCATAAAGTTTTAGTGAAATATGTTGACATTAAGGAAAGATAAGAGTGCAAGTTGGAGAATTATTAAATGGGATATTTAAAGTTAGAAATTCTTGAAGGCCAAAATGGATTTAATCATAAACCATACTAAAATTGATTGAAAAAGCCAAGTTGAGTTATCTTTGAAAAATATGCTTAATGATAAAGGTTTAAGTCCAAATGAGATACCCAGTACAAAGTTATGAGAGATTTTATAGAATTTTGTTTAACAAATTTTTAAAAAGCTTAGACAAAGAACCAAATAAATGGAGATGGTATTTTGGTAACAATTTTTAAGAATAAAAGAGATGTATAATATTGTGGTAAATACAAAGAGTTTATAAAAAAGTGGTTAAAAGGCTTGATTTGATATTCTATGGTATATAGAAAAATAATTGGAAACAATGTACTTTTAGAGGGTAAAAAATTAATTACAATAATCTGGAATTAATGATTTTTTATCCATAATTTCTTGGGTGCTTGCTATTACTGTATGCCCCCTTCTGTTGAAATCAGTGGCTTCTACCATAACAATCCATGGCCTTTACTTACCTTATACATAGCAAAATAGGACTCACCTTTTTTTCATGTTTAGCAAATGCAGCAGTCCACGACAGGTGGCAATCCATGATAATCAATGTTAACAATCAGTGCAGCAATCCATGGTAACGGCAATAGTTTTTAATTAGGGTTGGTAAATCCTCCTGCAATTAATACCTCTCATGGTATTTTCCAATAGAATTGAACTTTATAAACTTTGTAGGAGGGGTCAACAAAAGATAAGTTTGAATAATCAAGCTGATTTTGAAGAATTATTTTAGTGTTAAGTTAGGAAGATCTACTTCCAAGTTTATTTTTTTAATTACTTAGTTGAAAATACTGAAAACGGTAGAAGGGTCATTTACGGTTTTCTTCTTAGAATTTAAATGATGGACTACCACAAGAAGTGATATTGTGATTAAAGGTTAAAAGATGTACCAAAGATGAAGTTATTAAATATATGTTAATGATGAATGATCAATGACTAACTTTATATGTCTTTGGGAATTGTCCCAAGAGTTTTTTAGTTACAAAAGATTATATAAAGGATTGAAATTATGTTTGTATTGAACTATTGATGTTTAGTTGGTATATTTTATATGGGTGGGGGAAATGTTTGCTAAAAATATGCAACTTGAAACAGCTTTCTGTATCCTATTTGTTGATTATATAGTTTGATTAGTGATATCTCTTTTGATTTAAGTGAATATTAAGATAATATAAGAATTATTTAGAAGACAAGGAGCTTGGCATCAATTAAAGAAAGAACTAGTAAACAATATGCAATTTTTAATGGATGAGAAATTGATAGTTATTAGTCAATTTGAGTATTTTGTGAATGCTCGTGTTGTTGATGTTGAATGAATACTAAGTAAATTATATTGTTTAGTTAAAGCTGCTGTTTGGTTGCTTTCTCTAGTTGAATGGCATTCTTTCCCAAGAAATTCTTTACTATCAAATCAATGATTTCGATTTATGTAAGAAAACACTCTTTTATTAATCATTTTTGAACTTATTTAGCGATCCTTGCAAAACATAACAATATGATTCTATTTTCCCATTTGTTTAAAAATAATATTTAAAAAATGATAGCACCTTCTTAAAAATGGTATGCTAGCTTTTTACATCTAGCAATTTTGGTTAAGTATTTTTTTAAGAATTTTTAGCGAATTTAATCACAAAGTCACGCACACACTCAAATATGCAAGACTTCAAACTTATGCCCTCTGTACTGAAATTTGGAGCTCCCAACTGTTAGGCTAAGATAGGTTGCATAATTGTTTTCCATTATGAAAATTATTTTGAGATTAGGGGTTGCAGAGGTTGCTGTGGAGTGGTCTCTTCTGACCTTCTGGTCTTGTGATGAATTCGGTTTAAGTTTTTTTTTTTTTTTTTGGGATAGGCTTCAATGTTGGAATTTTTTAAAGCTAGATGGGCATTTCAGGAAGCATAGTTTGGTACAGGTTTTTTACTGATTTTGTTGTAGCAAAAAAATCTAAAATAAAGTAATTTTTGTTTGGATGAAAAATTGGACTACTTCGCTGTTCTTTCCAAAATTTGCTTTAGGAATTCTGCTCTTGGGAAAGTAGAATAGAAATTATGAATGAGAAAGCATTTTATTTTAAAATTGTGATTGTGAAATTAAAAAAAAGCATTAGGAGACCCAAATAGAGCAAAGCTGCTTATAAGATACTTTCTAGCAATAGAAATTTTTATGCTTCTCCACAGTTGCTTTTGAAAGTAAATTTGGCAAATTACTTTACATAAAACAAGCATAAAAAATACCCATTGCGACCCTGAATATCAAGCAATCGTTTTCCCTGCAACAAAGCAGTGAAAGCCTGAACAAACTGACCAACCAACCCTTAGTTGGCTCGGGCATGCCAGACAAAGGGCAAAAGATGCAAAAATGAAGTGGCCATTTATTTATGTGAAAGGATTAGAAAGAGAATAGATGAAACTCAAGTGTCATGGATAGAAATTATGTGGAGGATGAGAGTAATCATATGGCAGCTTTTCCAATGGCTCATCCATTAAATATATGAAACCAAGTAATTGAATACAGGAAGCTACTGCGTTTGGGGTTTATGAAAGTTAAACTTATTCTAATTAGGATGAAAACTAAATTGTTAACAATAGTGGGTGCATGTTGTGATCGCCCAGATTGCCTTATGAGAATTTCCTCAACTGTTGAGAAGCTGATATGCCTCTTTGCTCTTGCATCCTTGGAATCTCAGCAGTGTCTTATAATAGAGTTGCAACATTGCCGCCTTTCTTATTAAAATATGATATCGTGATAATCGATCCTTAAGAGATGTAAGTTGTTTTTTAAGTGATCATTTTAAAATTGAAGGAAAAATGATCATGTAAGTTGTTTTTGAAGTGATCATTTTAAAATTGAAGGAAAAATGATCTTTTTTTTTCCGATAGGGACATTAATGCATTTTTGCAGCTCTTCAACATTTATTTGCTTGAAGGATAACTAATTTTATTTGTCTTTGCTGGCTGATTTTCTGATTCTCGCAGAAAGATTGTAGTAGGTTGTATATTTTTTATTTATCTTACAATTTCATTCAAGAACTATTGCTATTGGCTTGAAAGTGTTAAGCAAATAAATGTTATTTGATTGGCATGTAATTCTTTAGATATATTGTTCAAGTTAGTGAAAGAAAATTTCTAATTAATTGATTAATTAATTTGTTACATTGTTGTTTTTATTTTGTAAATAAAAATTAGTTAATTCTTTATTTACATAAACTTAGATTTTACTAGCTTGTTTTTGTTTTAATTATAGGCAAATTTGGATTTGAACACTTTAGTAACTAGGTTAGAAAAGATCTTGAATCATTTTATAGTCTTTAAGAGGTTTAACAGAGAGAAAGGGGGGTTTGAACCGTCAATAGTTCTTTGTTAAAGACTATTTTCAAGATTGGGGCTATCAACAACTCAATCATCTTTACCGGATATAATCTATATCTTCTTACTTGAATAGACTTTGATTACCATATAAGATGATATTTTAATCATATGTTTGCAAATAACTATTGCCCAAAGTTCTATCTCTTTAATTAGTAAGATCCAAAAGATTTATCTATGGGTTTAAATCCATAATAGACATAGATGCTTAACTTTGATTTGTCACTAGGGCTATTTTATTGAGTTCCTCAGAGAGAGTTGCTGATGAGGACATCGAAAGTTTATCATAGAAGCGGCCGTAGATCGATGGCCACAACTGAGTCGTTATATTATTAGTTGTTATGTGCGTTGTATGCGATCTAATTTGGTTTGTGAACTTTTCCTTAATGTTATGTTGTAAGCTAATGTAGCAAAAAATTTTAAAGCCTACTAGGTATCCAAATAATCGCTTCCTTTCCAAATAACTTAAACAAACATGACAAAACAAACTTAAACAAGACACAACGACACCTTAAAAATTTTTTTAGTTTGAGAAGAAAGATACAATGGAGTGTAAAACATGGATAAAAGAAATAGATATAAGTCCAAGACGAATTTTTAGAAGAGAGGAGGAAGAAGAATACAAGCTCACAAGCTTCTTAGGTTTTTACTCCAAAAATTGTCACATCTCTCTTCTTAAAACTGCCACAAACATTATATTTAAATAGAGGAAAGAAGCTCAAAAGACATCCAAAACAACCACCCCTAATCAGCCAACCAGAATAGGGGAAAGGAGACAAAAGGTACCCAAGCAACCGCCCAAAGAAGCCCACCCAAACAACCAAAGAATTGGGAAAGCCAAGGGACAACAGCGGGAACCGAACAGCCAAAGCCCAGGGAATCGGAAAAGCCATCGAACAGGCAAGGCTAGGGAACCGGAAAAGCCAGGAAACAATAACATAAACCGAACAACCAAGGCCAGAGAACCGGGACAGCCACAAAAACCGAACAACCACCAAGACTAGGGGAACCGAGAAAAAAGGAGGCTTGCTTACATCATTTCTCCCCTGGGAGAGTTCTCCTGTCTTGATGAGATCGAATCTGAACCTTCTTTACGCGTTGAATGAATCTTATCCAACTCTAAAAGTAAAGCTGCATACTTTGAATTTTTTCTTATTCTTGCTTAAACTAGGCTTGAAGACGTTGCTTTCTCTTCTCGTACTTTTCTGTGCACAAGTGCATTTTATGTTGAATTTTGTAAAGCTTGTTCTGGATGGGATCTGTAGAGCTTCCTTGGGATGGGACCCATTTGCTTGTTAGAATTTGGACTTCAAGATTACTTGACTGATCATGATTTTCAATTTTTTAAGAAGAAAGGAAACTAGAGCGACAACCAAGTGCTTTGATACCAAATTGATGCAACAAAAAATTTTAAAGCCTACTAGGTATGCAAATAATCACTTTATTTCCAAATAACTTAAACAAAAATGACAAAACAAACTTAAACAAGACACAACGACATCTTACAATTTTTTGTAGTTTGAGAAGAAGGATACAATGGGGTGTAAACCATGGATAGAAGAAATAGATAGAAGTCCAAGATGAATTTTTAGAAGAGAGGAGGTAGAGTATTAGCTCGCAAGCTAAGAAAAACCTTAGTTTTTTACTCCAAAAATTATCACATATCTCTTCTTAAAACTGCCACAAACATCACATTTAAATAGAGGAAAGAATCTCAAAAGATACCCAAAACAATCACCCCAAATCAGCCAACCAGAATAGGGGAAAAGGAGCCCAAAAGACACCCAAAGAAGCCCACCCAAACAACCAAATAATTGGGAAAGCCAAGGGACAACAACATGAACCAAACAACCAAAGCCCAGGGAACTGGAAAAGCCACTGAACAACCAAGGTTAGGGAACCAAAAAAGCCAGGAAACAACAACAGAAACTGAACAGCCAAGGCCAGAGAATCGGGACAGCCACAGAAACCGAATAGCCACCAAGACTAGGGGAACCGGGAAAAAAGGGGGGGGGGGGTTGCTTACATCATAAGCCCAATGACATTTGTGTCTTTTGTCTTGTCATGTGGTGGAACCTATATATATGGCTCTCCCCCCCCCCTTGATGATGATTATTTTAAATGAATTCTGATTTTAACTCTCTTCTCTTGTTTGAGAGTGAGTGTGATGGCGTGTTGAAGCCTTAGGAGAAGGCGAATGAAGCACCCAACAACCCATTAAGATGAGCTCTTGGTTTTCCCATTGTATCTCTTCCCTTTTCCCTCCTTTCTTCCTCCCTAACCGCTAGTCAACCCTCTTTCCCTTCCACAGCCTACGGTAAGCCCACCACCACCACCTCCCCATTCAAGTTCTCAATCCAAAATTTTCCAAATATGAAATTTGGACCTTTGGGATTCCAATTGGACCCCATTGTCCATTGGAACTTTTCATGTTAATTAATGAGAAGTTGACCCATTAATTGCCTCTCCTTATTTTCATTTTCAAAATTAGTTGGGAATTGGAAAAGCCACAACCCATTCCCTTTCCCCATGGTTGGCCCACTCTTGGAACTCTCCATGTTAATTAATGGGAAGTTGACCCATTAATTGTCTCTCCTTATTTTCATTCTCAAAACTAGTTGGGAATTGGAAAAGCCACAACCCCTTTCCTTTCCCCATGGATGGCCCACTCTTGGAACTCTTCAAGTTAATTAATGGGAAGTTGACCCATTAATTGCAAAATTAACTTTATCTTTGCCGTTTCCCAAAATAAATTTTCCATTTTCTAATCCCACTCTCTCCCATTCCCCTAATCCCCACCAATCTAATTAACCTCATACCATTCCTAATCTCCCCCAAATACCAAAAATCGTGGCTTCCCTCCTTCCAAATTTCGATCAGCATCTCTTTTTCTCCACTATGAAGCAAGACACAAGGAAGGTGCTACGGAGCAACCATTTGAAGATCAACCGGCTGAGACCCCACCACATATGAAGGAAGCTTCCCTGCGATGCAAATATCTAAGTCTTTCTACTCTTACTTCATACATTTAAGTAGATAGCTTTGAAGTCCAATTCTCTGTGGGATCACTACTTTCATGTTAATTTAAACCACTAGCTTCTTAAATCATTGAGTGCATGGTTCTCGTAGTGATTGATCTATGTTAAATGTTGGATCTTTTTGCCAACCCGTGTTAGCTAAGTTGATTTGATTTATCATTCTTGAATTCCAAAATTTTGGTTGTGGTTAATTGCTATTTGTGGATTGCCTTTTTTACTTGTTTGAAGCTTGTTTAAGCATCCCCATGATAAATAGCTTGCTGATTTTAAATTTAACTTATGTTTTATTTCATAATGCAAGTCTTCACATGCTAGTCCTACATGAGTTGCCCCACTCTAAATCCATATCTATGGAAAACACTAAACTTATACAAAAAAATGTTAATTAGATCAGTATTGACTACACCATCATAAACTACTTTGGCTTAGAAGAGACTTCACTTTGGAAGAGTTAAAAGAAGTGATATCTCATGTAAAGAGTGTTGTTGTAGTTGTTATCTCAATGAGCTTAAGACATGATTCAAATGGCATAAAGAGTTCTTTATGGAATTTCTTAATATGTCATGTGGAGGGGGTTTAGATTATGATCAACACACCTCTTGTGTAATAAGAGAGATTGGCGAACTTATATCATGCTATTATAAAATTATAGCATTCTTGTGAGCATAGAACTTACCTATTTAGGAGAGATCGGAACATGTAATCCTCCCTTCTATTACTTCTTACCGTTTGAAGAGTATGAGCTATTTTGCAAGAGTATTATTTTGGAGTATCATGGGAGTAATAGTCAATCTAGAAATACAAAAATCCGTAGTGTGGAGAGTGGAGAGAATATGGCACAGAAATCGATGGAGAGGAAGCAAGTTGAGGTGGCATGCATAATCTAGAGCTTAAAAAATTTTGTGATTGTAAATGTGCAGTTGATCAGGAAGAATATGATTACCATGGTAGCGATATAATGTGCAGAATTCTAAACAAAATGCTTAAAAAATTAACTTTAATTTTTCATGGACATAAGCACTTTGGTATACCACCTTATGAGGGCCGCATTATCAAAGAATTGGTAAGAGTCGGCTGGTTAGTCATGATAGAAATTAAACATAATTATGATGAGAATTTTGTGATGGTTTATTATGTTTAAAATCAACGTCAAATTTTCTAAATGAATTTACAGAATTGAACAGGAAGATTAGAGAATTAATGGACCAAATGATTAGAAGAATAAAACTAAATATTGCATATTGGGCAGTGCTGTAAACCATTATATATTGGATAATTTAATATTTGAGTGGAGTAGGACAATGTTTAAATTATTTCGGTGAATATTAATGATAGGATGGTAAGTTAATTGTTTGCAAGGACATTGTAAATGCGGATATTGCTTTTGCTCCTCAAAATGGATTAGATGATTACTTCAAAAACTAAGGCAAATATGAGATTAATGAACTATTATAATATCTTGTATAGTTATAGTTGGTGATTTATAATGAAATTATATGTGTTAGTAACTTAGTATAATAGACTATGAGATGATTCATTATGGGTGTAGAGTGGTAAATAAAAAATGATATGTGGTAAGGGGCGTCATAATGTGCAAAATTCTTATCAAATGGTTGAATATTTAACATTGATTTGCCATGGAGGTGAGCAACTGAAGACCTTTGGTAGTAGTTGCAATTCATCTAATGAAGCTTGAGAATAGTAAAGCTTATGTGCAAGTCTTTGAGGTCATTCGTCATTGTTCTAAACATCAAAGATGCCAATGCATTATTAGTGCAATTGTTCTAGTCATGTTAAAGATGTCAGTGCCTTATTAGTTCAATTATTTGAATCATGCTATAATACTCAATTCAGCTGCATATAGGTGGTTGGTATAGCACCTTACATGGAAGACATTAATGAGAAACGGGCCAAAGTTGGCTACTTAAACTTAATTATGGTGAAAATTTTGCTATGGTTGATTAGATCTAAAATTAAGATCAAATTTGCTACATGAATATAGGGGTTTCATAAAAATACTAGATAAATGGTTCTAATGATGAGAAGAAGAAAAATAAATATCACATGCTTTTATTATCTAAATAGAATGTTAAAACAGCAAAGGATATTGGAGCTTGTTATAAGCTATTATATATTGGGAAAATCAATATTTGGATGGAGTGAGATAATGCTTAAATTCTTTTGGTGGATATTAGTGATATAATGATTTATATCAATTTAATTATTTTCAAGGACATTATAAATGTGGTTTTAATTTTTTTCCTCAAGTTGGATTAGATGATAACTTGAAAACAAATTCAGAGGTGATACTAATAACTGTTTTAATACCATAGGTAGCTAGGATGATTATAGTTAGTGACTTAAATGAGCATGCATGTTTTTTAGTAAGATGGAGTATGAGAGGATTCATTATGGGTGTTGAATAGTAGAAAGAAATGTTATGTGAGAAGTCATATTTGATTTCATAGTTCCATATGATCTTTATTATATCGAACACAAGAAACATTGGAGCACTTATTTACTTAAAAAATTTAGTTATCAAACCACAAATAATTTCTTGTTCGCTTGGCAGGAATGCAAAATCTTTTCACAAAGATTGTAAGGTGTTTTTAGTTGCTATGAAAGTATAATTTGAACGTACTAACGCAAGTAGTAAAAAAATAACGTCCTTAAGATTAAGTGGTGGAACTTCATATTTGAGAAGCTAATTTTTGAGATACATTTAGGGAGGCAAATTGAAATTTTTTCTTAGAACCAATCTTCTTGTTAGATACAAGTTTAGCTTTTCGAAGAAGATTGTCATAGAATTCTTATGAGATTCTAGAAATTTGTTACCTATAATAATGAAATTTGGAGGTGGAGTGATGTTCAAAGAGTGTATGAAGAAGAAAAAAATTTTAATGAGTGGAATAATTAATGCTTTTAAGGCTTATAAATAATTATAAAAAAGTTATAATTCTTAATAAGATGATAGTAACTAATTTTTTAATTATTTATGTAATAGGGTAGGTACTAATAAGGAATTTGGAAAGAAGACTGTTATAGGGTAGTAACTAATAATGCAAGACAGGAGATTTAAATGTTATAATTAAAGTTAGATGTATAAAAAACAAAGATATTATGTTAAAGATGAATACATCAAGGAAAGATGAAAAATTTATTGTATAAGATTTTTAAATGAGAGTTGAAGGAATTTTTTTTTTTAAGAAAAACATAATTAATAATTTCATGGGCTATTTTACAGAATGATCCAAAAAGGTGAAGCCGAGTTAGCTTTTAAAAATGCATGATTATTAAGCTTTATGTATTTGATGAGGTACATCATGTGATTTAAATATTTATAAGATATTTATGTTCTTTGATCATCAAATCTTTTTAATAGAATTTTAAAGATAAAGGAATATACAATGATTAAATAATTACTTTGGTACTCATTTGAGAATAAAGGAAATTCTAAATTGTGGTTATTATAAAGGGATTCAAAGCTATGTCATTTAATAAAATATATGGGTATGTAATGGAATATAGGCTTAGAAAGATCAGCATCGAAGAGTCAATTTGATTTTTGCGAACAAGATTTGCTATTGAGGTGACTTTTGTGCCAATATAATATAATTAATGGAAAAGCATAAAGAGCAATAAAAGAACCTTCATATGACTTGTATTGATTTTAAAGAAGATTATTGTTGAATATCACAATTATTTAATGATTATTAATAATTATTGACTTGCCAACCCCACGTAATTAAAAATAAAATGTATATTTCAAAAGCATGTTTAAGTTATTAAAAACATGCGTGAAGCATTGAATGGCATTAGAAGCCATTTTAGAGTAAAATAAAATTTCCCATTGATAATAGGATTATGTGCGTGTGTATTATGGAAATGCTTATAGAAGACATTCAAGGTATATTTGTGCAATTTGTAGATGACATAATTCTTGTTGATGAGATATCTTCTGAAGTAAGTGAAAAGTTAGAAAACTTGAGGTGCTTGAGAAGATAATTGGTATTTAATATTTATAGAACAAAGATTGATTGTATAATTTTCCATTTTATTTAGTTTGAAATCTATAGTTATGTGGCGATATTTCTAGAAGACCTAGTGACAATTAATTCTGAAGTAACTTTTATAGTTAAGGTTGAATGCTTAAACTAAAAAAGTGTCACATGAGTACTATATTGTACAAGAGTATATTGTAATTTTGTAAAATTGCAATTAGATTGGTTATGTGATACCGCTCAATGTTAAGATTTATGTCCGCAATAAAAGACCAGAATGTTGAAAGAAAAAGTTTAGAAGATTTTTTTAGAGGCGCCTTAATGTTCTAACAACCAAATAAGGACACCTTGAGTATTGTTATTGTGGAATATTTCTCGCCTGATTTTTTGTTTTGTACTTCTTGTGGACAACACGCTTTGTTCTTTGATTTTGATTTTCTCCTCTTCTATAGCAAGCACTTTGTTGTAACCTGCCGTTGTACAACAGTTTCAAAACTCCTATTTGAAAATGATCTTGTTGTTTTCTAATTCTGGATTGCTGGAATTGTAATTCCATACTTCGTTTTTTTGTCATTTCTATGGTACCAACAAGTGGTAGTTTCAATATGACAGGAATCTAGCCGCATTGTCAAATTTAATACTTTTCCTTTTTGAACTTTCTACATAATTCAAGAGGATTCTTGCAAAGCCCTACATAGGGTCTTGGTTGGGTACCACGCTCTACGCCGGTGGGCTTTGCCCACCTACGCCCACTCATGATGACTTTCGAGATGTCGTACTCACCCATACCCATCGACTTTCTATGCTTTTTGAATGTAGTCTGTCACAGACTGATAGCCTTGAGAGTTGTTGCCATTTACTCTGACTGCAAACTTTCAAGAAGCAAATCATAATTTACTGTGGTCATAATGAGGTTCAATGCTGTATATTGCATAGTGAGGGTTGCGGTAATACACGTCATGCGATGATTAGCAATGTAAATCAGTTTATTTCCCCGATGTTGAGTACCCACCCACGAGATCATGGACATACCCATACCCATTGGATATGGTTGGGTATGTGGGTGGGTGTGGGTATAGATACCCAATGCAGGGCTATGGTCCTTAGCTAAATTAACTCCATAAAATAAGATTCCTTTTCGTCCTAGTAGCTCACTCGTTGATGGAAGCCACATTGTCACTGCTGTGAGGTCCAAAGTTGTATGCCACTACTATGGTGCCTGATGAGATCCTATTCTCTTTTTGCACAAATACACGTCTCAGAGGCCACGAAGTTAAGTATGGGGTACTCATTGCCCTAAAACCAGGGGGGCAAAACCATCAATGGGCGAGCTGCATTGAGCCATGGTGGATATGGGTGCAACCGTTTTCTTTGTTTCAAAAAAGGAGAGGCGCTAGTGTTGGTGATGCAACAATAAAACAAAGACCAATGACAAGATCACAAACTAAGGCTCATCATCAAAATTTGGGCCAGTCATAATGCAAAACTTTATATGCAAGCCCATAAACATTCCATACTACTTTTACAATTATGGGAGAATAATTTGAAAGCTTAATTTAAGGTCCCTTGATGGGTAGGTGGGCCATACGAGTCAAAAAGGCAAAGATTTTTATAAATGGATTGATTTCATGACCACTCTACTTGTCATTTGTAGCCAATCTAAATTTTCATGTATTTGGAATCTTTTAATTTAATTTAATTTTTTTTAGTATTAGGACATGTTATCAAATATTGTAATTGTATTTTATTATCTTCTAAGATTTTCCAAAGTTGTTTAGGCTTGGAAAATAGGGCCTTGATTTCTACTTTTGATTCATTAAATAAAAATTGTTTTTGCTTGTGCAAATTTCGTGTGGAAAAAGATTGGTGGTTGTTATACTTATTGGTGAAGTTTGGTGGTTGATCCTCTAGGGCTTTGGTGAGTTCTAAGTTATCTCTTCTTACTGTTTTTCCTTCTTTTTCCCAACACAAGTTTCATCTCCTCTACTTAGCCTCAAGCTTAGCATCTCTTAACCCCCAAACATATCCAAACTCTCCTAAAAATCCCCACACATCTCTCATAACCTTCCAAGGCCTCAACTCCCTAAGAACCCTAATATACCATAGCCAACGTTCCAATATAGAGAGATAATTTTATGCTGTGAGCAACCAGATTAAAAGTTTCATAACTTCTCAACCTCTTATCCAATATAAAAAACACCACCATTAGTTCCATACCATCCCAATCCTTAAATTTGGAGTTCCTCATTATTTTTCTCCAAGGAAAACTCATATTTTTGGAGCTCAGAAGTTTCAGATTCAATTTGTCAAAAACCTAAATTTTAGCTTCACCACCACCCAAATAATCATTTCATTACCTCATAAGAGAATATTAATCAATTTGCCGCTTTCATCACTACATTAGTTATACTCAACTGAAAAGAGAGGAGAGCAGGATTGGCATGGAGAAGAGGACATTGGTTTTCACTTTCTTCCTAGCAAAAGCAAAAGAAGAGCAAAGAAAGGGTAAATGAGCAGGTCGTCAGGGCTATACCTCATCTCATGAGGTATGGTTCCTACTTCCTACAATTTATTTGTAAGAGACATAGGTTCCTGTATAGATTTTCTTAAGTGAAGGACAGAAGGGACTTATAATTGTCCTCATACTTCAGTTTGACCTCAGAATGAAAATTTAGGTCCTTACGCGGGCGTCTCATCCCTTAGACTTGCTTGCTCTATATGAAGTGCCACATGTTTCTTTGAGTGCGTCATCAACTAGGGTGTTATTTGTCACTAACCATTCGCTCATCGACTGCTTGGGCTCCACGTTTCAAGTTCGTTATCCTAATTGTCTTATCTGCTACATTGTCATATCTATTGCCTTGTTCCTCGGCTCCCTATTGCTATAGCCATTGTTGTAATAGCTTGTTTATTGAGTGGCTCGCACCCCGACCTCGGGTGGGATGATGCGATTGAGCTAGGGTGGGCTCAACAGTTAGCATTGTATTTAGGCGTACGCATAATGGCATGATTAGTTCCACGATTCTCACTACATTGACGATATCAAACTCCTCGTTGTCTTGAAATGAGGTCTTATTTGAACCACCAAGTACAACATCACATTTGACATTTGTTTAACCCAACTATGAGGTACATCAGCATGTTTTACAATCTTATGTAGATGAGTTTTGGCTGGTACAACCACTCTATTGTCTAGTTCTAATAAATATGATTGTTCTAATTCTAGTTCATCTTCCAGAATCGTATAATTGTCAAAAGTGTGTGATTGTTTATCAGAACTGTTATAGTTTGAATACTCAAAAGTTTGGGTCGACGCCCGACTCCCCTCAAGTCAAAGTTTTCTCGCAAAATGCTCTCCACGCCTACTTTGAAAATATGAAAAGCACTATTTTTATTTAGTTAGGTAGTTCGCCCCCTTCTTAGAAACTGTTAGAACCACGTGGAATCAAAGGCCCGCTTACTAATAGGCAAGGGGGACATATTCTCGTCCAACCCTACCTACTTTAATTTAGCTAAAACTAAAAAAGACCTGTTTCCACACACATGAGACACGTAGAAGGTATGGGACGACTAATTCACCATGGAAAGAAAATTCGATCCTATAGTCATCTCCTTTGTTAAAAAATTGCGTAGTTGAAAGGGATGCTAGTTGGCTTAGCAAAGTTGTAGGCTGATTAGATCAAAGTGATTCCTCACTTTTATTGATAGGGGCCAAGTCGAGCACTCAAGTATAGATTACCAAGTTGAGCGCTCAAGTACAAGTGTTGGTCTCCTTTGGTCAAGTGCTATGCTTGTTTCTGCTGTAGTAGTGAATCCATGGGCACCACATAGTGGCATACTACTTTCGACCTAATGGCTAGCCATATGACCTTTCAGAATGGGGGATCCCCATTGGCAACAACTACAGTAGTAGTTGCGGAACTACAGTAGTAGTTGTGGAACTACTGGGCCTGGAGAGGACAACTTTTTGTTTCTACTCCTCTTCATTCGCTTCGGAGACGGAGGTCCTAAGGTAGGTAACGTGCTTTTTTGGTGGGTGGGTGGGGGGATGGGGGTCTTGCTTGCAATGAACTCAGGCGGCCTTTATGGTTCTATAATTGGTAGTTTTAATTTCTATTAGTTGATGGTTGTAGAGAGAGGAGGAGATGTGGGAGAGTTGGAATTTTTTTATATGACAATAATCTAGCCTATTATTGGCAATTATTGCAAGAATTTTGTTTAAATTTAATCTTTAGTTTATTTGAACCTACTAAATAATTCATGAGTATCCTAATCCCTAACTAAATTAACTCCGTAAAATAAAAAAGTTCAAATTTAAATTTATAATACAGACTTATCTAAAACAACTTCAATAATCATCGTAATCATATTTTTCTCTAGATAATCATCAATGGTCCATATTACTTATCTTTTGATTTTGATCACCAATCATCTGATTATGATTTTTTTAACCGTTGTGGATTCTTGGTGACTTGATCCTTATTCTCAACTTATGGATTTGAAAATTTTAATGTAGATGATGTATTGATTGGTAGATATGATTAGTGTGGAATGCTAGGAAGGAAAAATAGTAGATCAAAGTGATTGAAATTTGTATGTTTATTCTCATGGGCAATGTTGCTTAAATAAATTATCTAATCAAAATTTTTAATTTTCTTATTTTATTTTATAATTTTTAATTTCAATTATTTTTTAACATGCCTGTGGTGTTATGCTTATGAGAATGGGAAGCCTTCTTATTCTTGATGGTTGTTCTTGGCTTAGATAATCTCTCTGATGGTTTGGATTGAGTAGCTGGTTTTAGCAATTCTATAGGATAGGGTTTAGGATTTGTCAATTCTATAGGGTTTAAGATTTAAGATGTGCAGTTCTAATTCCTTGGATAAAATTTAAAATTTCCTTTAAATCTTGCTTGTGCTTGTGCCTATTGGATATTGAATTTAAGGTTTATAATTTTGTTTGAAACTTAAAACTCTCCCAGATTTAATTTTCTTAAAATAAAACTCGAGATTGTCTTACTGAAAAATAAATTAATTCTACTCAAAATTGACTTAATTTTGAATCAAGGGTTGTACCAGATTATATAATATTAAAATTGTTTAAATAAGATCTAAATAGTGTAATAATGTTAATTTGTGAATAAAAATAAACATAATTCATGCACAAATAATATCTCCAGCAATTTTAAATTAAAGGTCACAATTAATATAAATTTAATTTACATATAAGCTTATAAATTAAGTATAAATTAATGCAAATTTATATTATATGTTTAGTATAATTTATATCTAAATAGTGTAATAATGTTAATTTGTGAATAAAAATAAACATAATTCATGCACAAATAGTATCCCCAGCAATTTTAAATTAAAGATCACAGTTAATATAAATTTAATTTACATATAAGCTTATAAATTAAGTATAAATTAATGCAAATTTATATTATATGTTTTGTATAATTTATACCTACAGATAATTAATAATTAATAAATATATTAAATTTTAATTTCTTATAATGTATAGTTAAATAAAAAAATCAAATAGATAAAAAATAATATTATTAACTAAAAAAATAAATATTATTCATATTATAAAAATTTAATTAAAAAATATGTTAAAAATATGTAATATATGTGTTGTGAACTTGAGACTTTTAACTTAGTAATTAATTCAACATCATTTGACTTGAGAATTTTAACATCAAACCAAACCAAATTTCTTGTGGAATGTCAAATTGTTTATATTACAGAGTAATTGGTTCTAACTTAGAATCTTACAATCAAATTTAGATCTGATTTTGTTTGATTTGATGTCTTTTAATCGGCCAATGACCACTTATATTTGGTCATTGATTTGGCTTGTTTAAATTCCTCATTATATCCCTTCCTGAGATTTATTGTTGATCTATCCATGTAAAAGTTATGGTACTAACTTTCACAATTGCTCTATTCCCATCCATGTATCATATGAAAAAGGCTTTCCTTTCCATTTGAATAGGCACGTATGTTGAACATTTTTCCCAAATACTGCTTCATTTGGAACGATGCATTTAAGGTCCAGATAGTTTGGTAGAATTATAATAATGGGATATGTGGAAGCAACAAATTTAGTAGAAATCCTTCTTGTGGGAGAATTATCAAGCAATTTCCCGGATATGATATAAAATTGTATATCATTAATGTTAAGGAGTTAAAACATATGAAGAGACGAATTTAGAACATAAGCATCTGAATATTTTTTCTTCTAATTTTGTAGGCTACAGTGTCTAGCTTGCAATATGTCATATTTGGTTTGCATGAAGCATTTATCATAACAAAAATATTCTTCATTATACCCTTGAGTGATTCTCAAGTCATATATATATATATATATATATATATATATATATATATATATATATATATATATATATATATATATATATATATACAAATATTTCTTATCGTTCAATTCAATCTATTTTTCAATTTTCATCATGTATTTGTTATGCAAATGATGTAACAAAATCAAAATATGTTGTGGTAAAGGGGCAAGATATATAAGCTTTCTAGTGTTCAATTCTTGAATAATTTTGAATAGTGTATTACATTTAGATTTGTATATAAAGCTGTTGAAGGTGAATTCAGCAATAAATATATATAGGCCTTGATTACTTTTATTTTTTCGAATCAAATATTTTAAGAATTTTTCAATATTCTATTTACTACCTCATTTTGACTATCTGTTTGAAAGTGAATGGCTGAAAAAAAAACTTAAAGGTTGCTGCAGGCTAGAATATACGTGGCGATAGAGTTAGAATTTTTCGTCTCAGCGTTGTACGAATATCCAACACACAAACAGGGAATTCAGAAACACAAGTTGTACGAATATCCAACACACAAATAGGGAATTCAGAAACACAAGATTTTTTTATGTGGAAATTCTTGGAAAAGGGAAAAACCACGCGGCAATGCCTAGTTGAAATGATTCCACTAGTGTCTGAATAGATTGCAAATGATTGATCCGTCCTATTGAGGATGATCATATTGCAACAATCAACCGTCGGATTGAAATCTAATGACGAGCGGAGAACGAATGAAAATCCGGTGGCGTTCGGTGGTTGGGTGAAAATTTGGTGTTAGTTGGCGGTCGGGAAAAAGTCCGGTGTCAGTAGGTGACCGGGTGGAAGTCCGGCGGTAGTCGGTGACAGTGCAGAAGTCTGGCAGTAGTCGGTCATCAGACAAAATTCCGACGATAGTCGGCCATCGGGCGGTAGTCGGTGACTGGGCGGAAGTCTGAAGTCAATTGGTGACCGGATGGAAGTCCGGCGGCAATCGGTGGCCGGATGGAAGTCTGACGGTGGTCGAGGAGTCTGGTGGAAAGAGAACTCTAGTTTCTTTCTTTTCCTTCTCTTTTTTTGCTTGAGTTTCCTTCTATGAGGAAATGATGTGTCTATTTATACTTTTCTGAGAGTAGCATGACCAATAAATAGGAGGGAGATAAAGGGTAAGTTAGAATTTGTTTGAATGGACGATCGATGAGTTGATGAACTAGTGAGTTCTCATTTCTTCTTTTTAAGAAAAACAAAAAAGAAATGAGAACTCATCAATTCATCAGTTTGTCGATGTCCAACAGATTGATATTTCAAAACATCTTCTGCAATGTGTAATTTAGATGGAGAAGAATTGTGACCATTGCTAGTAACTGTCGAAATCTCCTCCACCCTTTTCTTCTTGGATGATGCATGTGGATCACCTTCATTCCCTAATTATTTAGGGGGAACCTTTAAAATGTGGACAACTGCCTCCGAAACTTTGGATGACTTCTTTAACATATGTGCATGAGATCTATCTGCCTAAGTAGATAGTCTCACATTGAACATATACTCCTCATATACATATTTGCTAAAATAACATACCTTATAGTGAACAACGTCTACATTAAGAAGGTTGAGCATCTTTAGTAGATCTTTTGCTCCAACATGAAGGGGAATGGGTATATCCTTTAGCTTTCCTCGTTTTTCCAACAGATTCCAGTCATTCTGTACGAAGAAGAATCCACTAATCTAGCTCTTTGATGGATCTTGAGTGCGAATATCCAGCCACTTGGATCTGAAAGTGATACGGTCTTGCATATCACATGTAAGTTGACCCATACTATAATCTGAACCTAAATATCATATTTTGTATTTATTTTCCCTCCCTAACCAAACCCTAAAATCTGAAATTAGAATTAGCCCTCTCCTAGCCTTGGCTGACAACCCAACCCCTTCCTCCTCCCTGACGCAGGAGCTAACGTTGTTAAGATGTGAATGTGGTGTAGCTTATAGTGTGTAGCCTTTTATCCGGCCTGATGGATTAGTTCTCTTTAAATAGCTTGGATTGTAAGAAAATAAACAGTGAACATTTTGAAGGAATTCAGACTCAGCTTTGTTTCATTTCCCTGTCTTCTTTTCCTGCCCATTTTCTTCTTGTTATCTGTTGTGCAGGTACGAAGCTCGGGAAGATAGTAGATGCCCGTGCGTTTGCTCTGAAGCGGCCGGTGATCACCCCTTGAGATGACAGAGGCGGTGTCATATTGGTATCAGAGCCGGCAAGATGCCGTCGCGGAGGAACCGCCAGCATCCAGTGCGTGACACGGTGGTTGAAGATTTGTAAAGAGAGATTCAAAGGTTGCAGCAAGAACTGACTCGACGAGATCAGCAAGAGGTGGGGGGACGACAACAACAAGAAGAAGAAAATGTCAATCCATTCCACCAAGAAGCATCAAGTGACGAAGAAGTTCAGCCGCGAAGGCTGGAGCAGGACCGACTTCGAGGACGTATAGACAGTGGAATCAAGATTGATCTTCCAGAATTCGAAGGATGGATGGATCCTGATGAATTCCTGGACTGGTTGCATACAATCTAACGCATTCTTGATTTCAAGGAAATTCCGGCGGAGAGAATTGTTAAGCTGGTGGCAATCAAATTAAAGAAGGGTGCCTCGTTGTGGTGGGAGAACCTGAAACGTAGTCGGGAACGAGAAGGGCGGAGCAAAATCACCAGCTGGGAGAAGATGAAGAAAGAATTGCAACGGAAATACCTCACTGACTACCATCGACGAAACTTGTTCTTGAGATTGAATCGTCTCCAACAACATAACCTATCCGTCGAAAAGTATGTAGCAGAATTTGAGCAGCTCTCACTGAAGTGTGATTTGAATGAGCCAGTGGAAAACACCATAGCCCGATTCTTGGAGGGATTACAACCATCGATCGCCCATGTCGTCCAACTACAGCCACATTGGATGCTGCAAGATGCGATCAATTTGGCCCTGCAGGTAGAAAGACAACAAAAATTATCCAAGAATGTACCGTTCAAAGTCAAAGATACAGTGGGGGAGAAATCTACGCCGTTTCCGAGAGGAGGAACGACAGTTGTCCCAGAAAATCTTCAGGGACCATCAGAAAGACCTTCGGGTCGACAGTGGACTCCTTCGATCGAGGGAACTCCGTCTCGGAAGTGCTTCAAGTGCCAAGGCTTTGGCCACATTGCCTCCAACTGCCCTACCCGGAGAATTGTGACGATCTTGGAAGAAGATCCGGAACCGGGGGACGAACATTCAACAGAGGATCTTGTTGATCACGAGAACATGACCCAGCCCACTGTCATTGAAGCCGACGAGGGCAATTTGCTGGTACTTAGAAGATTACTGAGCAGTCACAAGGAAGAACCAAAACAACGACATAATCTGTTTCGCACGAGGTGTACCATCAACGATCGAGTCTGTCAAGTAATTGTGGACAGTGGCAGTTGCAAAAACATAGCCTCGTGTGCATTGGTAGAAAAGCTGCGGTTGCCCACTGTGAAACACCCTCAACCGTATGCACTGTCATGGATACAGAAGGATAATAAGATCGAAGTTACAAAACGCTGCCTCGTCCATTTTTCGATTGGCAAGTTCAGGGATCAAGCCTGGTGTGATGTCCTACCAATGGATGCCTGCCATTTGCTTCTGGGTAGACCATGGCAATTTGACAGAAACACTATCCATAACGGATCAGCTAACATTTACACTCTAACTCAGGGTCCGGAAACCATTGTGCTGACGTCGTTCAAATTTCCAATAGAAGAATCTGGGAATGTCCAGTTGATGGTGAGCCAGGCCGAGTGTAAGTTAGCCATTCAACAAGCGGAAGGGGGGTATCTGGTGCTGGTTAAGGAAGCTGCGACAGAGAAGGCCCCTTGTTCTCCCGAGCTGCAGCCATTACTTCAGGAATACCAGGAGGTATGGGGGGAAGAACTGCTGGCTGGATTGCCACCAATGCGTGAAATTCAGCACGCCATAGATCTCCTACCTGGGGCATCGTTGCCCAACTGTCCGCCATATCGACTTCGCCCTGATGAACACCTGGAATTGAAAAGGCAAGTGGAAGACTAAGTTGCACCGATACGGATACGACGATACGGATACGACACGATACGGATACGGGACACGCCAATTCTTAAAAATACAGGATACGGATACGGCGCGGATACGACATTATAATATATAAATAATATATAAAAATTAATAAAGTAATCAAAGTGTAATATTTGAAATGACAAAAAAATTGAAATAAAAGTAAGCATTAAATATTGAAATGTCTAGTACAACAACAAAAACAAGAAGATAAATTGCCAGCACATGAAATTTCAACTATTCAATAGAAGGAATGATAGGATTAGCTTCTTCAGTGGTTTGTCTTTGAGTTTCTATATCATCTTCAATAAATATCATAGCTTCTAATTCAGGCTCATCAAGTGAAAGATTAGCAATTTCTAATATTCCCATATCCTCAAGAGATTCAAATCTATCTCCAGCAACATCCCACATCCTGTTGTCTCCTTCCATATAAGTTGGAGTTTTCCTTGAGAGAAGTCGAAGGTTTGTATGCACGTAAACTAAATCTTCAGCCCGTTGTGGAGTAATTTTATTTCTCTTCATTGATTGGAAGAATGAGTATGTGCTCCAATTTCTTTCACAACAGGATGATGATGAAACTTGGCCAAGCAATTTTATGGCGATTGTTTGTGGTGGAGGTACTGAAGCTCCATGTATAATCCACCACATTTTCGAATCAATTCTCCACCTATCACGCAATGACTCTTGGTCACCAAAGTCCTCTAAATAACCAAAAAATTTAGCAAGCTCAATATTGACACTTCTTCTCTCCTCCTCATTTGGAAAATAACACTTCAAACATGTCTTCTTCATATTTGAAATTTCTAAATCTTTCTGTGGAGAAACTCTTTGAGGATCCTCTTGAAGCCATTCTTTAGTTGAATATCTTCAAATAACATTAAAATGAAATAATGAAAAAATGCTGAAATTACAAAACAACAAGTTATGAATTCATAATGAAAAAATGTTGAAATTTACCTTGGATTTAGTGAGTGAGCCAAGCAATATAAAGGTGTATTACTTTTGCTCCACCTATCTTCTAGAATAGCATAGATAACATCCCAAAAGCTTGAGTCTTCATGAAGTGTCTTCCTCTCATGTCTATATATAATTTCTTTTACTTTGGCTAGCATTGAATCCCACATCTCATAAATGAAATGTAAGCAAGACTTATCCGTATCAGCTACTCTCAACATCTCATAAATTGGGTCTGTGAAATTTATGATGTATTTAATTTCATCCCACCATAAATCATCTAAAAGCTTCTCTTTTATATACCTAGCCTTTCCAACATCATCTTCCCTATAACATGTCCATTTGTCACTGATCACCATAGCTTGAAGAGCATTTTTTATTTTTTTGAATCTTCTCAACATCACTATTACTGAGGCAAATCGAGTTTCAGCAACTGCAAGCATCTTTAAATTAGAGAAATCATTGAACATAGAGAGTCTCATGGAGTGATTCATAATAAAATTTCTAATTACAATTGCATCTCCAACAATCACTGTGATCTAATGACATTCATTATAGGTGATTTCATTTGCCTCGGTATTCTTAGCTGCACAAATATTCTTCAAAGCAAGATTAAGCGTATGCACAACACATGGTGTCAAGAAAATATGAGGATATGCTTGCTCTACAAGTAGACCTGTAGCTCTACAAACAGGTGCATTATCAGTAATGACCTGAATGATGTTTGAAGGCCCCACCATTATGATAACTTCTTTGATTAAATTAGAAATGAAGAACTTATCCTTGTACTGTCCTTCACAGTTTACAGCTTTGATAAACATAGGATAACTCTCTGTTACAGCCATGAAGTTGATAAGTGGTCTTCTTTGTGGATATGTCCACCCATCACAAACCAAAGTAACTCCTTTTTCCTTCCAAACTCCTCTAGTAGGCTCGAGCAACATCTCAATATTGTCCCTCTCTTTGCAACAACTTTGTTCTAATGACATTATATCCTGGTGACACGTATCCTGCAAGATTGTTATTGCATGCATATGTAAAGACATTTTTGTAATGTAGATTCCTTGCTAGGTTAAAAGGAAGTCCAGCTGAGTAAAACATTCTAGCTATTTCCCTGTCTAGTTGTTCACTTGTTCTCTCATTTGTAAATTAAATGCTTTCTCCAAAGCACTATCTACAACATGTTTTCTTTTTTTTTTGGTTCAAATCCCTCCATTCGAAAAGGTCCTTTGTTTACAGTACTGTCATCACATCTAATTGAAGAAGATGATGAAGGATAGGAAGCATGAGTGCTTGGAAGTGGAATATGTTTTGGAAGCTCTTTTTTACTCATTTGCTCAGCTTCACTGATTTTTCTTTGTAATTCAGCCATTTGTGATGAGCTTATCTTCGGGCAAACTTTGATTCCATGACCACTAATCTTCAACAAATGAGCTTTCACTCTATAATATGATCATTTGTATGATGCATTACAAAAATTGCATTTGAATGCAATATTGCCTCCCCCTTCTGATGTTTTACCTATTTTTGTAACATAACCCCATAAAAGTTTGTTATCTTCAATATTAATTTATGATGGACCATCATCAGAACCAATTCCTGCTCCACTAGAACTCATTATCCTACAAAGGATCTATACAAATTAAAACATATGAATTTGAAACATGAAAAAATTTAAGTGAAAGTGTAGATATGTTGCGACTCTGCCGGTGGTCCAAGGAGGCGCTGCCCCCTGGCGGGGTTCGACCTGCCTGGTCAGGTACCCCTCCATACCGAGCAATACCGAGCGGTACCGAGTAATACCAAGTTACAGTACCGAGCGATACTGAGTTCCAATACCGAGCAGTACCGAGTTCCAATACCGAGCAGTACCGAGTTCCAATACCGCTCGATACCGAGTAGTACCGAGCAATACCGAGTTCCAATACCGAGCGGTACCGAGTTCCAATACCGAGCAGTACTAAGTTCCAATACCGCTTGGTACCGAGTAGTACCGAGCAATACCGAGTTCCAATACCGAGCAGTACCGAGTTCCAATACCGAGCAGTACTAAGTTCCAATACCGCTCAGTACCGAGTAGCACCGAGCAATACCGAGCGGTACCGAGTTCCAATACCGAGCAGTACCAAGTTCTAATACTGCTCGGTACCGAGTATCGAGCAATACCGAGTTCCAGTAGCGTTCGGTACCAAGCGGTACCAAGTTTCAATACCGAGCCTATGATTAAGAAAACAAAGAATGATGAAGAAAACGAACCTACACTGCTCACGTCGCCTTCACTGTTCGCGTTGTCAAGCCGCTTCGTCGACGAAGGATGATCCTATCGACTTTAATGCTCGCGTCGTCAAGCCTCTTTGTCGACAAAGGATGATCCTGTTTGCTTCTATGCTCGGGTCATCGAGCCACTCCTTCAACTATAACGAAGAAGATGAATACGTGTGTGCAAACGAAAAACCTAGCTCTTTGAAATGTTTCAGCCGCATAAATGAATATGGATATTGAATGGAAACGGTGGAAAGTCGAAAAGAAAAGGGTAAATCGTGGCTCAGTGTTTTTTTAATAGGACACGCGTGATTGTAATCTTAATCACCCGATCCCATTCCGACCTCGACTCGTGACCATTCCAATTGTATTTGAAACTTTCCATTGATAATCTTTCTGTTTGTCTCTATACCAGTCACTGGTTATAGATTTTCTAACGTATGTTATTCTTTCATCTTCTGTGATCTGTGCTGTATACTGATGAAACAGTACAGTACTTATGCTCTTACCTAACGGTGAGATCGTCAGTGCTACCGCTTGTCGTATAAGACTCACGAAGAAAAGAGATTTAGCTCCTCTCTTCTCTCCTCTAGTTCAGAACTCAAGAGGTACGGAACAACTCTAAGAAATCTTACTTACCACAAAACAGGGACTTTGGTCCAGTTTCTCGAGGTGAGGTGCGGGCAGAATCCCTATTTCTCTAGAAAGGTTCTTGCTCTCCTCCGCCTCGCACTGATCTTCTTCCGCCGCAGCTCTTGCTTCCTTCCCCGTAACTCTTCGATGCTCATTCCCGTACGAACAGGGGTCATAGTACTTGATGGCTATCCATCCTTTTTTCCAACCGGCTTAGCTGCGTCCCTTCGACTCCCCTAGCTGTTCTCTGTCAACTGGATCTTTCGAACGAGAACTGCTTCACCGGGAGGCGGGGGCGATTGGAGTGGGATACACGTCAACTGCTGCCTGGATTGCATATCTTCCCCATGGGCTAATAGGAATGCTGGGAGCTTGGCCCGCGATTGAAAGCATTGGAGGGATGGATTGAGTGCGGGTGGTTCGAGATCCTTACATACGGATATACGAGTAGGTTTGGTTGGCTGGTTGACACGAAGGGATACGGTTTTTGGGATAGATCAGGTTGGACCTTCGGATTGCCAAGAGTAGCTAGCTGGCCCCGAGCTTCTGTTCCATTCCCACTTCTTGAAATCGAGTCAATAGATGGGATGTTTGTTTCCAATTACTTCATTCCAGCGACTCCTCTGCTTCCATCTCATTCTCTGGTCACGTAAGGGAAGCCGCGTCTCTCTAAGCACCTAGCTTAGATGATGAAGCAAGTGATCCAATGGATGTTCGAATCCTTTCCATCATGAAACTCCCAATGCAGGCTAAGCTCCCCCGGAACCTGTAGCGGGCTGAAAAAGGAACGATAGAAAGCTCTGACAAAGAAGAGTAAATAGGGCAAGCAAGCTACCGCACTACGTCCGGAAACAAGCAAACGTAGGCAGCAAAGAAACTCCGGCCTTAAGCCCCCCCTTACTCTACCTTTGACTCTACTCTAATAGGGGGCGCTCTTTGATAGCCCTGTAGTCTTTTTTTTTTCAAAATCAAAAGCGCTGACGTAACTACACTAGAAAGAGAAGAAAGCGTCAAAGAGCTAGAATGTGTTCACTGATGAAACTAGACAAGCAAACAGTTACTAGTTATGGGCTGAAGACTATTTGTTTGTCACATAAGTGAGATTATCTAAATCTACTTCTATCTACAAAATTCTGTTATGTATAGAGTATATAAGAAGAAAGAGATTCAGTTACGAGTCTTGGTTCAAGAGTCTCGATGCAGAGGAACCATTTCCCATAAGTGATTTCACGAAAGCCGGTCCCCAATAGGCTAATGCATGACTTCAAGACCTCGACCAGTTTAGCTTTTCAATTGGAACTTTATGCCACTCCGCTAGCAACGCGAGCAGAGCGAGAGAACGAAGTTGACTGTTGTTATGACTGAATTAGCACCTTTTTTGATCTATTTAGTGATCATGTGGCAGGCTGCTTTTATGGTTTTTTCTGCATCCGGATAAAAGAGTTAACTAAGTCTCAGATCGACCAAATGGAACAAATGATAGATCAAGATCATGTTGTTCATTGGGAATTGAAGAGGGGGATCGACCAACCATGGACGGAAGGCAGAGGTCTCCAAAGGGTCTTCTTCGAACAAAAGTTCCCATAGAATAGGAAGAAAGGGGCTGACTGAAGCTTTTGCTTTTCTCGACGTAAGGATCTGTGGCCATCTCCCCCTGCATCTTCATACTCTAGGTCCAATCCTTTGCCATCCCACTTCTAATCCAAATCTATTCATTCCGCTCCCAGGTCCAATGTGCGAGTAGTACGCCCCTGATTCCGGCCGATGGAAAAAAGTGAAGAACGTGCGTGGGTGGAAGCTTGAGAACTATTGGAATCCATCTTACTCAGTTCCATCTGCTTGACACTGAGCAGAGGGGCGAAACAATGAAGAAATTATCCAGTACCAGATCCATCGGTCATAAATCTTTCTAGAATATGGCTGCCTCCACCCATGTTGAAATCAAATTCTCTGTCATCCCCTCCTGGATATCCCATGCTTGGAAGCTAGACGTCACCTGCGCTGACTCAAGGCACTTTAGTCCCTATCCAAACCTAGGTGCCTTGTTCTCCTGAAGCAACGAACTAATCTCCACCTCCCGCCGACTACCAAGATTCAACAGATGCAAAAGAAGATGGGGATCCGCTTGGGCTTGGTCCCTTCGTAGCCGTCTCTTCACCTTCCCTGGAATCGTTCTTGACAAGTACTGGAAATGGGGATTCTTTCGTTGCCAGTCAAATTTAAATAATATTTTAATTGGACACGGCAAGGCCGTATCCGACACGTATCTATGCCGTATCGGAGGCGTATTCGTATCCGACATGTATCTGATACAGCATGCCTCGTAAATAGGAGTATCCGTGCAACATAGATGGAAGACTTATTGGTCAGAGGCTATATTCGGCCCAGTACCAGTCCTTGCGCTGTTCCGGCGTTACTTGTCCCCAAGAAAGATGGTTCGTATCGAATGTGCGTCGACAGTCGAGCGATCAATAAGATCACGGTGCGTTACCGTTTTCCCATTCCGCGTATAGACGACCTATTCGATCAGCTGCAAGGAGCTACCATCTTCTCCAAACTGGACTTAAGAAGCGGGTATCATCAGATCCGCGTTTGAGAAGGCGATGAATGGAAGACCGCGTTCAAAGTTCGCGATGGACTCTACGAATGGTTGGTTATGCCCTTCGGGCTGTCGAATGCGCCGAGTACCTTTATGCGCCTCATGAATAAGATCTTTCAGCCATTACTTAGCCATTGTGTGATCGTCTATTTCGACGACATTCTGATATACAGTGAGGATTTGCCGTCCCATTTACAGCATCTGAAACAAGTCTTACAGATTTTAAAAGACCAACGGCTTTACTGCCGCCCAAAAAAATGTCACTTGGATTCCAGAATTCAATTCTTGGGGTTCATTCTCTCGGCGGAAGCCATCGAGGTAGATCCAGAGAAAATCGGAGCCATCGTTACTTGGCCCGTCCCCTGCTCGTTCACCGACGTGAGAAGATTTCACGGGCTGACATCATTCTACCGACGATTTATTGCCAGTTTCAGCACCATTGCCGCTCCACTCACTGAATTGCTAAAATCCAGTACTTTTTGCTGGAACAAGGAGGCGCAGGTCAGTTTTGACAAGTTAAAGAGGAAGATGACTTCCACGCCCGTCTTACGTCTTCCTAACTTCGGCAAACTGTTCCAAGTTGAGTGTGATGCGTCTAATGTGGGTATAGAAGCTGTCCTAAGCCAAGAGGGGCAACCAATCGCGTACTTCAGTTAGAAGCTGAATGAAGTACGCCAAAGATACTCTACGTATGACAAAGAATTGTACGCGATCGTGAGAACCTTACACCACTGGAGTCATTATCTCTTGTGCAAGGAATTTATCCTGTTCACAGATCATGCCGTGGTAAAGTTTTTAGACAGTCAGAAAAAGCTGAGAGGGAGGCATGCTACCTGGTCCGAGTTTTTATCTGCATTTCAGTTTGTGCTCAAGCACAAGGCCGGGAAGGACAACCAGGTGGCCAACGCTCTAAGCCGGCGTTATGCGTTACTGCAGACAGTGCAAGCCCAATTAGTAGGGTTTGATGCTATCAAGGAGCTGTATTCCTCTGATCCGGACTTTGGAGAAGTATGGAGGAATTGTCAGCAAGCTTCCTATCAAATGTTTTACATCAAGAATGACTTCTTGTTCCACAACACAAGTATATGTATTCTGAATTGCTCGTTGAGATTAGCCCTGATCGCAGAATGTCATGATGGGGGGTTATCTGGCCATTTTGGCCGAGATAAAACTCTGTCCCTTATTCGCGAGAAGTTTTTCTGGCCAACTATCAAAAGGGACGTTACTCGGTATACCTGAATTTGCCAAGTATGTAGGAGAGCTAAAACTTCTCTTACCAATGCGGGGTTGTATTCGCCATTGCCCATTCCAGTGCGGCCGTGGGACGATGTCAGTATGGACTTCGTGGTTGGATTCCCACGAACTCAGCGGAATAAAGACTCCGTCATGGTCGTGGTTGATAGGTTTTCCAAGATGGCCCATTTCGTTGCTTGCCATAAGACCTTTGATGCTACCCATATCAGTGATCTGTATTTTAAAGAGATCGTCCGTCTCCACGGTATACCGCAAACCATCGTCTCTGATCGAGATGTTAAATTTCTCAGTCACTTCTGGCGAACTTTGTGGGGAAATTGGGAACCCGGCTTCAGTTCAGCTCGGTTGCCCATCCTCAGACGGACGGACAGACAAAAACAGTAAATCGGAGTCTAGGCAATTTGCTGCGGTGTTTTGTAGGGAAGAACTTGAAGCAATGGGACCTCATTCTCCCTCAGATTGAATTTGCATTCAATCGATCAACTAACCAGAGGACTGGCCACAGTCCGTTCGAGCTTGTCTATGGTAACAACCCACTTACGCCTCTTGATTTATTGCCTGCATTATCTATGTCTTGCTTTGTAGCAAAGACTGGGAGCGGCGCAGCGAGGAGATCAAAAGCTTCACCAGCAAGTCTAGGATAAGATTGCTCAATAGAATGCCAGGTATAAAAAATAGGCTCACAAACACCGAAGATCAGTTGTCTTCCAAGTCGGTGATATGGTCTGGATCAAGTTGAGGAAGGAACGATTCCCACCGGGACCGTTCGGGAAGCTGAAACCCAAGGCCGATGGCCCTTTTAGAGTGCTCAAGAGGATCAATGACAATGCATATGAAATAAGAACTTCCGGGTGATTACAACGTATCAGCAGTCTTCAATGTAGCTGATCTCACTCCCCATTTTCGACATAGAAGACACTTTCCCCACCCCGGGTGAATGACGCAGGAGCTAACGTTGTTAAGATGTGAATGTGGTGTAGCTTATAGTGTGTAGCCTTTTATCCGGCCTGATGGATTAGTTCTCTTTAAATAGCTTGGATTGTAAGAAAATAAACAATGAACATTTTGAAGGAATTCAGACTCAGCTCTGTTTCATTTCCCTGTCTTCTTTTCCCGCCCATTTGCTTCTTGTTATCTGTTGTGCAGGTACGAAGCTCGGGAAGATAGCAGATGCCCGTGCGTTTGCTCTGAAGCGGCCGGTGATCACCCCTTGAGACGACAGAGGCGGTGTCACTCCCTTACATCTCTTCTCTCTTGCTTGATACATCATCTAAGGAAGAAGACACAACCTCCCTCGGCCTCCTTACCCATGAATGGCCGATCCCGAGCAAGATCATGGATTCGTTTACGATTATCAAGGACGAGTAGATGTGCTTAGATCGCCCTTCTTCGACATCAAGTTTGAGATCGACCACACCGTCGAAGACTACATCGATCGGATATTCTTCTCCTTAACGACCGTCATCGATGAACATCAAATCCTCGGCCAGTGGCAAATCCTCCAACATCCACCAATTCCTTCCTCTCCGGATAAATTTGCATTGCGCGTTACTGTAAGTGTCTTCTGTCTTATGGTTGCGTCATTAATATTGTAGAAAACATTCTTTTGCTAAAAGCCCTCAAGAGTGTGAGTCAGAGAAATTAAAGGTGAAAGTTCTATTTGTTAACCGGTGGATTTATGTTAGTTGTACATTAAGCTTTAACGTTATTTTGATGTTATTTTAAGTTTCTTTCTAATCTACTTTGTAACCACATGCCAAAGCAAAAACAATAATTAAGGACTCAGCATAATCTAATCTGGTGAAACAGTAAGTTAGTAATTACAAAGCTTATCAATATTTTTATAAATTTCCTTACAATTTCTACAACTGTTACATTGTTTCACATGATGAATACTTCACTAGTCTTAGCAGAAAACAAACAAATAAATTTTCACAACAATCAATTCATCAAAATTAATTTCATCTTCGGCTCTTGAATTAGTGACACACAAGTTTATTAGAAATACCCTATGGAGAGAGACAGAGGTTGTGTTAATATTTTAGCAAGTTTTTAATGGCCAATGCCCTTAAAGAAATCTGAAAGTTAAACTCTATTAATCTAGTCGATTGTAAAGGTTTAATGATTTAACATTTTAATTTGTAATCTTTTTGCTTGACCCCTATTTATTTTCTGATAAGGAGATAGTTGCAGGTCTGAGCAAACGAACTTCTACAGAGGGCCTTAGGGAGGCCTTTTCAAAGTTTGGGGAAGTTGTCCACGGTATGTTTCTTTCTTGAGAAATCACATAACGTCACGGTGGTATTACTCCTCTTTTTCCATGTCCTTTTGCAGCTAAAGTAGTAACTGATCGGGTCTCGGGATATTCCAAGGGTTTTGGTTTTGTGAGATATGCTTCAATCGAAGAGGCAGAGGAAGGCATAAAGGGAATGGATGGAAAGGTGAGTAATTAACCGTTATCATTATGTCTTTGTTTGGTTTGAAGGAATTGAACTTGAGGAAATTAAAATGGTAAAAGTAACTGAATTGAAAGTGATTTTCCGCATTTGTTTGGTTGAATGGGAAAAAAAAAAAAAAACTTTTTTTATTCATTTGATTGATGAGAAATTGAGTTTTTTCTATGGGGATAAGGGAATTTTAGGCTTTGTTTGGGACAACTTTCTTATTGCTTTCTAAATTAGCTTTATAGCACAAAATTTTTTAGTTTAAAAAATTTTTGTGCTAAAAATTTGCTTTGAGAAGCGGCAAGAAAACCATCCCAAACGAAGCCTTAATCACAACGACCAGTCAATAATTTTTTCGTTTAACTTTTTAATTCAGTTGGGTAGACAATTATTAATGGAAAAAATATTTATTCATATTTTTTATATGAATTCAGTTTCTTTTTAATTACATCAAAATCCAGCACCCAATATGCCATAGTGCATGCATTACCTCCGATTCCTTCAAACCAAACATAAGGCTGTAGGTTTATCTTTGCAATTTGGAATGCAGAAACTTTGTTTTTATTGTTTGATACTTCGATGCTCATCTTTTATAGTTCTTTCAATTTGTTTGTTTTTTTTTCACAGTTTCTTGATGGATGGGTTATTTTTGCTGAGTATGCTAGACCAAGACAACCACTTAATCAAGATCAGTCCTCACAGCCCCAATTTAACAACTATGGATCGGCACCACAATCCAACTACTCATCCCCATTGTCTCAATCTACCTCATATTACACATCAGCTGCAACATCCAACTATTCATCTCAGCCACCACTGAGCTCTTCTAACTATTCCCCTCAGGCAACACAACCTCCATCAAGCAATTCCTACTATGCACCACAGACTTCACAACCTCAACAGAGCTATGGTGGTTCAGTGCCTCCATCGAACTATGAATCAGTGCAGTCTCAATCAGGCTATGCCTCGAGCTATTTCAACCATACACCTCAGACATCGCAGCCCCCGCCGAGCAACGGGTCGGTCCCTGCATCTAACTATGAATCGGTGCAGTCTCAATCAGGCTATGCCTCGAGCTATTTCAACCATACACCTCAGACATCGCAGCCCCCGCTGAGCAACGGGTCGGTCGCTGCATCCAACTATGAATCAGTGCAGTCTCAATCGGGCTACGCATCGAGCTATTTCAACCATTCCAATGGTTCGGCGCCTCCATTCAACTATTCAACAGAGATATCTCAGCCAACTTCGAATTCGTCGACGGTACCATCGTGGTATTCTTCTCCAACATCACAGCCTGGGAGCTACATGTCAGGGCCTTCTAACTATGCTCAATCACACTATGGATCATCACCAGTATCCAACCATTCTTCCCAGACTTCTCAAAACAATTCTCTGAAATCTGAGAATCCAGTGAACAACTCTTCACCAAGAAATTCAGAAACATTGGAGCCTTCCTCAAGCTATTCCTCTGAGCTGAAGTCTGACTTTGAGCCTGGGAGGGCAGCCAACTACTAGCATCGATGCTCTCTCTTGCAAGAGTGCCATTTTACTTCATCTCGCCATCTATTGAAGATGATTGATTATCTCAAAAAAAATATCTAAGATAATTTAAACTTTTAGTACTATTGAGTCTGCTGGTATATGAAGCTTGTTAATGCTGTGTTGTTCTTAGCATATTACGGTGAAATTGTGAACTACAGAGACTTAAAAGTTTGCTACTTGTGCTGTTTTCAGGAAATTTTGATGGTTGCTATGATTGCTAGTAAGATTCATTGGTACTTATTTGTCGTGAATTAATGAAATATTATACTGTTCAGTAAATCTTCAATAAGATGGATAAAAAAACAAAAATTAAAAGTATTTTATAAATTAAATTGATTCATCTATTAAAAATAGAGTTTGAATATATCATATAAAAGTTTTTTATAATCTGTTCTGCGGTGATATAAATATTAAATATTTTATTTAAAATTTTTTATTTTTTTTGGAATGGTGTAGCAATCTGCTGTCACTCCCGAAAGGGAGTTTGACGCCAGGGCTGCAAACGAACCGAGCCGAGTCGAGTATGCGAGTGTTTACGTTTGAGTTTGTTTGTCATTAGCTCGTTCAAGTTCGGTTCATGTTTGATTCGAGCTTTTTTGTTTGTGTTAATGTTTGGTTTGTTTAATTTAAGGGTGTTCATGTTTGGTTTATGTTCGGTTCATTTAATGTTTATCGAGCTTAAGCAAACAAGCTTTAATGAGATATGTTCATGAACATATTTAACAAACAATCTATTGAACAAACAAACATTAAATTTGTTCATGAACATCTTAAATAAACAATCTAACAAACATAGACAAATGTGAAATGTATTTTGTTCAGAAAATTAAATTTATAATAAAAGCAGTTATCTATTTAAAATAAAAATATGATTAATCTATATGAATATATTCTTAAATGAAGCTTACCTTTTGCATTTCTCTCCATTCGAGTTTTTATCGAGCTTTTTATCGAACTTAATGTCGAGCTTGTTCACGAACTTCAAATGATGTTGTTCGTGAACTTAAATGAACCGAACACATTAATGTTCAAGCTTGTTTATTTAATGATCGAGTATTTAAAGTATTGTTCAAGTTTGTTTGTTAAGTTAGTTAAACGATCACAAACGAGCTTTAATCGAATCGAGTATCGAGTAGCTCGTCGAACGCTTGGTTCGCTTGCAGCCCTACTTGGCGGTGTGACTAATTTTCAGCTGATCTAGAAGAGGCATTTTCATCAGAAACCTCTTGACCTGCACTTGGTTGGGCCCCACTTAAATTTATTTTTAATTTAAATTAATTTTTTTTAAAAAAAGACAATATTACTTTTGAAAAGCCACCCTATTATTTGATATTTGGCAATGAATTTTTGTGTTTATTCTAGCAAATTTTAAAACTATTTATGTGCTTAGTGACACTCTTTCTATCATTGGACATGGCATCTGGTTGTTCGCCATTTTGCAACAAATCTGGGATTTGTTTGCTTTGTTAGATCCTTGACATTAATGGCAAGCTTGCTATGGCTTTATTAGATCCTTGACATCAATGGCAAGCTTACCATATATAGCCTTTTGAAATAAAAATTAATTTTTTTGTGGACAGATTGAAACTCATAAGATCTTCTATTTGGGGTTATTTGTCCTATTGGTTGAGGTCTCTTTTCATGTAAGATAATAATAATAATTTGTAAGCCTCCTTTGATATGTATATGCACAATCCTTATCCTTATGCATATTTCATCAAATTCACTAATATATAAACATTATGGGTTCATTTTAAAAAAGACATTTGACATTGAATGCTATTCTTATATTTATTATTCACCATTTTGTAGTTCTAATGCATGATTAATTGAGCATTCACTCTTTTTCCAAAGAAAGTAACATTTTGTTGCTTACAAGAAGGAAATAAAAAAGAGCTCTAATAAAATAAGGGATCTCTCTTTTTCTTCTTCTACTACTTTAGGACATTCCTCCAATTATAAAAGAAGTTATTCCTTTGTAAAGATATATATTCTGCTTGCAGTCTTGGAGCTGCATCAAAAAAAAAAAGCTTACGAGGAGGTCCCTCCTCTGCATGAAATATCCTCTTCAAGTACGCATAGTCGCATCTTGCATATGCTAACTTCTCTATTCCATATACAAAGGCCTCTTGGATGTGCATGAACTACTCTCAACTAGTTCTTACAGAGTTCTCAAATCATATTAGTTACTACATACAAGTTCTCTCCTTTCTTTACATGCATTTAACAAAAAATTTCACCTCCTTTTTATAACTTATAACTTCTTATTAATTCCCTTTCTAAAACTCTTTTCACTTTTAAAAAAGTATTTTATCAGTATATAAAAATGTTTTTAAGATTATCATTATGATAAAACACCCTGTGATCTTTAAATATACAAATAGGTTAGTCTCTTTTTAGATAGTATTTATAGTACATGCTCCACTTTTACAATCAAATAATATAATTGATACGTCATTACAAAATTAGCTTGATTGGGCACGAATCTCGAAGCAAAAGCTAGTTGGAAACTTCAAAAATTAAATCCGGAAGCATATGAACTCCGATTTCAGCAAGCTTACTGTCGAACTGAGCGTCTCGGAAATACGAACCTAACGACACCAAGATCAACCCAATCGGAGCCCAAATGAGTCCGAATCAAGAGCTCAAAGCGCTGTTGGAAGGTTCAAACTGCAATTTGAGTTATCAAACGGTCTCCGATTTTGACGAGCTTATACTCGAATCGAACGGCTCGACGAGTCGAATCCAACGAGCCCAAGATCACTAAATTCCGACATCATTAAGGCCTCCAAATGTCCAACGAACGGTGCACGATCATAGGATTCAATATTGGCCGTCCATTTGATCACTCCCTATTCGCCCTTGATCTCACACCTATTTACGGACCATGCCACTCCAGAAAATCTATAAATAGAGCCCTCATTCTTCACAAGAGAGTATCTAAGCAAGAGAGAGAAGAAGAGAAGAGAAGGAGAGAGAGAAGGAAGAAGTTCCTCCTCGACAGCCGCCGGACCACCGCCGGACCACCGCAGGAAGCTCGTCGGACCACCGCTGGACCACCGCAGGAAGCTCGTCGGACTACCGCCGGACCACCGTAGGAACCTCGCCGGACCACCACAGGACCTCGCCGGACCACCACCTTAAGGCCCGACGTTCAGTCCCTACGTCCTGCCTAAGACCCGACGTCTTGTTCAAGGTCCGACGTTCAGTCCCTACGTCCTGCCAAAGACCCGACGTCTTGTTCAAGACCCGACACTAAGTTCCTACATCCTGCTGAAGACCCGACGTCCCACTCAGGGCTCGACATTCAGTCCCTACGTCCTGCTGAGGACTCGACATCTTACTTAAGTAATTGATTGTAATCTGTTCACCCCTAGAGGTGATTCAGTCTTTTGTAACCAACTCAAAGTCTAGTGGAATCATTTTCAACTGGGCTAGGCCTCGTGGTTTTTACCTTTTTAAGGGTTTTCCACGTAAAAAATCTTGTGTTCTCTGTGTGTGAGCTAGTTATACGTACAACGTTAAGACGCAGAATTAAATCTCTATCGCCGCGTAATTTCTAGCCCGCAACAGATTGGCGCCGTCTGTGGGAAAGTCAATCCCACTACACTAAAGAATCTTCCAATGGTCAACAGGCGTAGCCATCGCATCATGGGAACCTCCCGCTCTAATTCACACCAATCCAGGAATCAGTCCCTGAATCAAGGACGACAGGCATCTGCCTCCTTTCACCCCGGTAACCGACACCCTGTCGGAGAAGGAACTTCAGGGCCATCCCTAGAAGAGCGTATCAGAAAAATGGAGGAATCTCAAAATGAGATCCTTCAGCTCTTAAGGGGAGCTCCAGGACCAGCGCCAGTACCCCAAGAAGATACTCTTCTCCCTCGAGACCAGCCAGGATTCGAAGACATTCTTCATGTCGAAGTCCCCCTTCCTCCGCCAAGGATGCGCCCTCCTACACGTCCGGAGAATGAGCTTGCCGATACAGCAAGCTCTACCCATCCTTCGCGCACGGGTCACCGACAGCATATGCCGCCAGACGTCCCCGAGGACTTAGACCAACAGCGCGTTACTGAATTCCCCCGTAATACTCTACGGCATGAGTTACGAAGATTAGTCCGAGAAGAGTTCCCCACAGGGGGTATCAGGCAGTCCCTTCACCAACGGGACATTCAGGAGTCATCACCTTTCACCGAAGCTGTCCTTCGATATCCCGTTCCGGCAAGATTCAAACTCCCAAATATTGATTCTTATGATGGGACTTCAGACCCCTATGAACATATCGATCACTACCGCACTATTATGCATATCCAGCAGGCCCCAGACGCTCTGCTCTGTCAAGTTTTTCCGGCTACCCTTAAAGGGCAGGCCCGGACATGGTTCTACTCCCTACCCCCTCGGTCCATTCCCCTATTCGTTAAACTGGCCAAATTGTTTGTCGAACAATTTGTCGCCAACCGAAGGATGATTAAAGACTCCTCCCACCTTTCGGGGATACGACAGAACGAGGGTGAATCTCTCAAAGAATATTTTCAAAGGTTTTCTGCAGAAGCCCGACAAATTCCAGGGGTAGATCCCGAATTGCTACGAGGTGTATTTCTTGGAGGGCTTCGTCCAGGCCCTTTCTACTCGGCACTTATGCGAGAAACGGTCCATTCCTATGCGGATTTAATCCACCGAGTAGAGGCCCAAATTACTGCCGACGAAGCCATCAATGCTCATAGGAAGCAATTCGAGCAAACAACCGGAAAGCGAAAAAATCCCCCAGGGACGGAGAATCCCCCCTCACAAAGGAAGAAGCAAGGAAACTACAATCTTCCTCCTCGACCCTCACAGCCATGACGGGAGCCCCGACAAGAAAAAGAGTACACGCCACTTAATACCTCCCGAGCAAATGTATTAATGGCTATCCGAGACCAAGAGAGTGTAAAGTGGCCGTACCCTTTAAAGCCTAATACCGGAAACCAAGAACAGTATTGTCATTTCCACCGCAGTCGTGGACACACCACTGAAGCATGCAGGCAGCTCAAGGAGGAAATTGAGAGACTGATCCGACAAGGATATCTCCGACAGTTCATCAAGAATCCAACAGCTCGAGAAGAAACCGTTCCGACTGGGGGGCAAGATCAACAAAAACAGTCGACAAACAACCGCCAGATGGTCGGTGAGATTGAAACTATTGCTGGAGGCCCTTCAACGCCTTGCCAAATTCTAATCGCAGAGAACAAGGAGCCACCAACAAAAAAGCTTCATGTCGATCACTCCATCACCTTCAAGGAGTCTGATCTAGAATGTTTAAAGACTCCTCATCAAGACCCGCTGGTGATTAGCGCAGGAATCGGCGACCCATGTTACAATGTTAAAAGGATCTTGGTAGACAATGGAAGCTCAGTAGATGTTTTATTCTACTCCACTTTTCTTAGCATGGGCCTATCTAGAGAGAAACTCCAGCCTGCTGCCGGTCCACTGTATGGATTTGACAACCGGCCTGTAAGAGTTGAAGGAACCATTACTCTTCCGGTTATACTTGGAGAATTCCCCCGTCAAGTTGAGCACCCCATTCTATTCATTGTAGTGAAGTCCGAATCAGCCTACAATGCGATCTTTGGAAGACCACTTCAAACAATTTTTGGGGCTGTTGCTTCAATTCCCCACTTAAAGCTCAAGTTTCCTACCCCATCAGGGATCGGAACAGTACGAGGAGATCAACAAGTAGCACAGTCATGCTATCTTAGGCAGGCTCAACCACACTCATCAGTTACTCTAAGCATCGAAGACTTCGATCTTCGGAATGAAGATACCCCTCAAAGGGCCTCCCCTGTAGAAGATCTTACCTGTGTCTCCCTATCAGAAGAACATCCCTCGAGAACAGTACAGATCGGATCACTCCTCTCAGATATAGAGAAAAAAGAATATGTAGACTTTCTACGTACAAACCAAGACGTATTCGCATGGAGTTCAGCAGATATGCCCGGTATTAATCCTGAAATAATTATGCACTCCCTGAAGATCAACCCAGCATGTAAGCCAGTGATTCAAAAGAAACGAAATTTCACCCTAGAACGTCAGCTGGCAATCGAACAGGAGGTTGATAAGCTTTTAAAAGCAAGATTCATAAGGGAAGTACACTACCCATCTTGGTTAGCCAACGTCGTGATGGTTCGGAAAACAAATGGGGCTTGGAGAATGTGCGTGGACTATACGGATCTCAATAAAGCTTGCCCCAAGGATAGCTTCCCGCTCCCCCGAATAGATCAGCTAGTCGACGCCACATCCGGACATCAGATGTTAAGCTTTATGGATGCCTACTCCGGATACAACCAAATACAAATGGATCCCGCCGATGAGGAGGCAACATCTTTTCAAACGGACAAAGGGTTATATTGTTACCTGGTAATGCCATTCGGGCTCAAAAATGCAGGGGCAACTTACCAACGACTTATGAATAAGGTTTTTAAGAACCTTATTGGGCGTACCATGGAAGTCTATGTGGACGATATGCTGGTGAAGAGCCTCGAGAAATCTCAGCATATCTCAGATTTGAAAGAATGTTTTAACCTTCTCCGATCTTACAACATGCGCCTCAACCCCTCCAAATGTGCATTTGGAGTCACCTCAGGAAAATTTTTGGGATTCATGGTTACCCACCGAGGGATTGAGGCCAACCCGGAAAAGATCAAGGCCCTAAGGGACATGCTACCCCCCAGAAACATCAAAGAAGTTCAGAGACTGAATGGAAGGATCGCAGCACTCTCTCGATTTCTAGCTCGTTCGGGAGATAAATATTTGCCTTTCTTCAAGATCCTCAGGGGGGCTCGTAGCTCAGGATTCCAATGGACTGATAAATGCCAAGAAGCTTTTGAACAACTCCGAACTTATCTAGCCTCACCACCGCTTCTCTCAAAGCCAATTCCAGGGGAAATTTTGTATATGTACATGGCCGTCTCTTCTCAAGCTATAAGTTCGGTCTTGGTTCGGATGGATGATTCGACTCAACGCCCAGTCTATTACATCAGTAAGGTACTTTCAGATGTTGAAATGCGTTATCCATTGGCAGACAAAACAGCCTTAGCATTGGTCTTCTCAGCCAGGAAGTTACGACCTTATTTTCAGGCACATGCGATCAGGGTTTATACAAACCTGCCGCTGAAAAATATTCTTCAAAAACCCGAAGCCTCCGGAAGATTGATCAAATGGTCAGTAGAACTTGGAGAGTTCGATATACAGTTCTTACCTAGACCCGACATCAAGTCACAGGTGCTTGCCGATTTTGTAGTCGAATGTACTAGCTACACCTCCGAGGAATTGCCTGATGTATCCCCTTCTTCCTCCTGCTGGACATTATATGTAGACGGAGCTTCTGGGAGTTCTGGTGCTGGTGCTGGAATCCTATTAATCTCCCCGCAGAAAGCCACACTTGAATACGGGCTTAGACTGAAGTTTCCGGCAACAAACAATGTTGCTGAATATGAAGCTCTAATCGCTGGATTAAGATTGGCAATTGATTGCGAAGTCCAAGACTTAGTGGTTCACACTGATTCCCAACTGGTTGCTTCTCAAGTAGAAGGGGAATTCGATACTCACAACCCACTTTTGGCTCAATACTGCCAGATAGTTAAAACCTTGTTGGCTCAAATAGCAAAGCATCAGGTCATCCATATCCTTCGAGAGAAAAACACAAGGGCAGACTCACTCTCCAAGTTAGCTACCTCTACAACGGGAGATGTTTTTAAAAGAAAATTCATTGAGGAGATCCACTTCCCTAGCATTCAAGGCTCATGGGTACTTCAATCAATAGAGGAATCAAAAGAAGTTTCTTGGATCGACCCCATTCTTGCTCTCCTACAAGAAGGCTCTCTCCCTGAAGACCCAGTTATGGCAGTACGACTTCGGAGGCAAGCAGCCAACTTCACCATTATTAACGGAGAGTTATACAAACGATCTTTCACGGGGCCATACCTCAAATGCCTTCCTCCTTCGGAGGCAAATTATGCACTTCGTGAAGTACATTCGGGCATTTGTGGGGAACATTTGGGTGGAAGGGCGCTAGCCCAAAAGGTCCTGAGACAAGGGTTCTACTGGCCGACGATAAAACAGGACGCATTAGAACTTGTACGGAAATGTAACAGTTGCCAGTTACATGCCAACCTCACTCATCTACCCGCCGTAGAGATATCGACATTACAGAGTCCCTGGCCTTTTGCCCAATGGGGGATCGACATAATGGGACCATTTCCTATGGCCACGGGACAGCGAAAATTCATCATATTAGCTGTCGACTATTTCACGAAGTGGGTAGAAGCAGAACCACTAGCGAAGATCACTGAAGCAAATGCCAAACAGTTTTTGTGGAAGAGCATAATATGTCGCTTTGGCATTCCTGCAAAAGTTATTACTGATAACGGGACACAGTTCACCGGAAGGGTCTTTACCACATTTTGTAAAGATCTCCACATTCATCTAGTACACACAGCTGTGGCTCATCCTCAGACTAATGGACAGACAGAAGTCACTAATCGGACCATTCTGAGAGGACTGAAAACACGGCTGGAGAAGGCTGGGGGGCAATGGGCTGACGAGCTCCCAAACGTCCTTTGGGCCTATCGTACAACAGCAAGGACTCCAACAGGAGAGACACCGTATAACCTCTGCTTTGGTACAGAGGCTGTCATTCCAGTCAACATTGGAGTCCCCAGTCATAGAGTACAAACTTTCGACTCCAATACCAACGACGAAAAACTCAGGCACAACCTAGACCTCCTTCCAGAAGTAAGAAACGGGACAATACTTAAGGTTGCTGCCTACCACCAGAGAGTTGCCCGTCACTATAACAGAAGGATGAAGCCTCGACATATATCGGTAGGAGATCTGGTCCTACGCAGCATTGAGGCGGCAGGCAAAGGTCCTCAACGAAACAAACTCTCCCCCCTCTGGGAAGGCCCGTACCTAGTAGCAGCTATGGTGAAGCCAGGGACTTTCAAATTAAAGGATGCTGAAGGGAAGATGCTTCCTCGAACTTGGAATATCGAGAACCTCCGCAAATACTATCAGTAGAGCGTAATCGTGTCGTTTGTTTTAGAATGTTGTATGTCTTTTGCTTACTGTAGATGTCTTTAATTTCGGACTTTGTTTATGGTGTTTCTAGTTTCCTTCTCCCCTAAACTGTTTTCGGGAACAATGTTCTTCGTTTAATAGCAGTAAAAGACTTTGTTAAGTTTTGAACTTTAATTTTGAGCAGTAGATGATTATTGTTCAGTCGCTAGTTGATCAATCCCAGGGGGATTCGATCCGACCTCTTCCACACAGGTTAACGTCATCGAGCAAGGCTCTGACTCACAACCTCGGATAGGTCTTATATTCTTGGTGGATTCTCCCGACCTCTTCCACACAGGTTAACGTCATCGAGCAGGGCTCTGACTCACCAACCTCGGATAGGTCTTATATCCTTGGTGGATTCTCCCGACCTTTTCCCCACAGGTTAACGTCATCGAGCAGGGCTCTGACTCACAACCTCGGATAGGTCTTATATACTTGATGGATTCTCCCGACCTCTTCCACACAGGTTAACGTCATCGAGCAGGGCTCTGACTCACAACCTCGGATAGGTCTTACATCTCTTATAGATTCTTTTAACCTCTTTCATACAGGTTGGCGTCATCAAGCAAGGCTCTGGCGTACAACTTAAAGTAAACAGTACATCCTTAGAGGATCCTTTTAAACTTTCAAGCACAGGTTGGAAGATAAATACCTTAAACAAATATAAAAGAAATTCACTCAGAATAAATAGATACACTGGAATATCTAAGTCATATAGCAACAGAACAATAATCCACTACTAAGTCAAAGTAGATATCACACAACAGTACAAAACATCAGGTACATCACAATAACTAAAAAGACAAACTAATACAAACAACAGGAACTAGAAAGCCTACTCAACATCTACTATCTCATCATCTGCATCAAGATCGAGGACCTTCCGAAGATCACTCTCTACCTCATCACCATCAGAGCCTGAAGGAAAGTCAGCTGAAGCCTGGCTAGGGGTCACCTCTTCGGCTGGAACTCCGGTCTTTCGCTGCATCAGGCGAACCCCCTTAAAGAAGCCTCTAATAAATCCATCCTCAGTGCACTGCTGCTCCAAACCCTTCACCTCTATAGCATAGATGTGATCTCGGGCCTCCTCAACACGATCCTGGACGATAGTCTTGAATGCTATGGACTTCTTGAAGTCTTCAATAACTCTTGAAGGTTCTGAACTAGACAAGGCAGCCTCCTTCTCAGCTATAATGGCCTGAGACTCCTTATCCTTCATCTCCAGCGACGCAATCTTCTTCTCCGAAACTTTCTGCTCTCTCAAAAGTCTGGTGATCGTCGCGTGAGCCTCCTCAAGATCTATCTGATGCCGATCTGCCTGCTGATTCCGGAGAGTTACAGAGCGCATTGTGTTGGCAAGCTCAGTCCTGCAATCGCTCAACTCATCTTCAAGCACCTTCACCTCCTTAACCTTCTGCTCATACTTCCGCTTGAACTCCCCCTGAAGATACTTGATCTTAACAAACTCATTATTCCAGTCATTAATCTCGATCCCAATGCGCGACAGCTGAAATAAAAAGAAAAATTTATTATAAGTCACCTCAGAAGCAAATGAGATAAAAAATATTGAGATATGTTACTCACCAAATTACTGGTCTTGTTATGTCCGAGGCATTGATGATTCATGACATCCTCAGGGATATGCAGCTTGGCTGGGGAAGAGTCAATTTGGGTCTTGTCAGTGGTTATCTCTTCCAACCTCTTCCTCTTCGAAACCTGGGGGTCGTCGCCTCTAGCCGGTCGTTTGGGAGCCGCTTTTGAAGCAGGGGCAGGAGGCTCAGGAATCCTGGATGTCGGCTTCAACTTTCTTGCATCAGACCTCCCAGTATGAAATGAAATCCCAACCTTGAATAAGAACTCTTCTTCAGTGTATTTGCTCATATGACGAACCTCAAATAGAAGATGTTCAAGATCGGGAACTTTCAAGATCCTCATTATGTCTTCCTCGCTGACATGTAGAGGGGATGGTAAATCCCTCATCTTTCCCCACTTCTCTATCAAGCCCCAATCATTCTTCACAAAAAAGAAAGCATTGACCCAATTCTTTGAAGGATCGCGGGTACGTACATCCAACCATTTGGATCTGAAAGTCACACGCCCAGACGTATCACTGGTAAGCTTGCCCATCCGTGAAAGATGCTCCGGGGTCATAGTGGCTCCCCGATCCCGAAAGAGAGCAATCAATCCCATAGCCACTGATATTGCTCTAAATGAAAGTTGGAATAGGTTCACACCGCACCTTTGTAAGACTTCGATCAGCTCAGTAGGAGGTGGAAAGCGTAAACCAGCCCGCAAGTGGGCCTCAGAAACGGTCACGTACCCAGGAGGAGGAAGATTCGCCCGATCAGACATCCTCGGGACCATCGTCTTCACATCATTCGGGAAGTAATAATTCTTGCGAAAAAGGAATAGGAAGTCATTTGTAACAGTCGACGTTGTCTCATCCAACTCCCTATTTAGCCTCCGCTCGCCATCATGCGGTGCGACGGGGTCTCCCCGGATCACAGGATCTCTCGGTGGGGGGTGATCACCTGACATTTCTAGGGGGAGAGGGGGAAAGAAGAAGATCTCCGAACTTCCTTGCCAAGAGAGGGGCCTCAGAAGACTGAGGGAAGGCCTCAATAGAAAGGACAGAGGGAGAAGATCTCCGAACTTCCTTGCCAAGAGAGGGGCCTCAGAAAACTGAGGGAAGGCCTCAATAGAAAGGACAGAGGGAGAAGATCTCCGAACTTCCTTGCCAAGAGAGGGGCCTCAGAAAACTGAGGGAAGGCCTCAATAGAAAGGACAGAGGGAGAAGAGAAGAAAGGAGGAGAAGAAGAGAAGAAAAGAGAAGAGGAAGAGGAGTGGAGTGATTTTCTAAAGGGTTTAAGGCCCTATTTATAGGTTTTTGGGAGAAAAGAGAGAAGTTTCTAGAATTTTCAATTTCCCAAAATTTTCTAAATTTTTCTGAATTTTTTCGGAATTTTTTGGGATTTTTTAGGATTTTTTAGGCATTTTTTCGGCCTAAAAAGGCTTAAAAATGCCTAAAAAACTCCTTTTTCTGCACAGGTGGGGCCCACTAGGTCGGTGGGCTGAACAGACCCGCCCGTTCGTTCAAATGAGGCGGTGGGAAGCTTCCAGGCGGGCTGACCGCGCGGGCCCAGGCGGGCCTAGGCGGCCCAGGCGGGCCGCCGCGCGGGCCAGGAGGCGGCCCAGCAGCCCGCCGCGCGGGCTGCAGCGCGGGCCGCAGGCGCGGCCCAGGCGGCCCAGGCGGGCCGCCGCGCGGGCTGCAGCGCGGGCCGCAAGCGCGGCCCAGGCGGGCCGCCACGCGGGCCGGAGGCCCAGGCGGCCGGGCAGGCCAGGCGGCCGGGCGAGCCGCCGCGCAGCGCGCAGCGCGGGCCCGCGAGCGCGGGCCCAGGCGGGTCGGGCGGCCCAGGCGGGCCGCCGCGCGTTCCAGCGCAGGCCGGCGGTGCCGCCGCCGGCGGCGGCGGCCGGCCGGCCGGTTCGGCCGGTCCGGCCGCCTAGTCCATTTTGGGCCCGATTTTCGTCCCGGAAACTCCGTTTTCGACATTTTTGGGGTCCCCGGACACATTTTTCGACGTTCCGGACTCAATTTTGGCACTTTCAGAGCTCATCGAGGCCTCCTTGACTTGTTTTTTTTTTTTTTTTTTGCAAAATTTCAACTTATGGGAAACGATTTTTGCTATTCGTCCAACGCAAAATGTTGACCCTTATATTTTCGGACTCTTAGGGCTTCGACGTCCGAAAATAGGGGGGCAACTGATACGTCATTACAAAATTAGCTTGATTGGGCACGAATCTCGAAGCAAAAGCTAGTTGGAAACTTCAAAAATTAAATCCGGAAGCATATGAACTCCGATTTCAGCAAGCTTACTGTCGAACTGAGCGTCTCGGAAATACGAACCTAACGACACCAAGATCAACCCAATCGGAGCCCAAATGAGTCCGAATCAAGAGCTCAAAGCGCTGTTGGAAGGTTCAAACTGCAATTTGAGTTATCAAACGGTCTCCGATTTTGACGAGCTTATACTCGAATCGAACGGCTCGACGAGTCGAATCCAACGAGCCCAAGATCACTAAATTCCGACATCATTAAGGCCTCCAAATGTCCAACGAACGGTGCACGATCATAGGATTCAATATTGGCCGTCCATTTGATCACTCCCTATTCGCCCTTGATCTCACACCTATTTACGGACCATGCCACTCCAGAAAATCTATAAATAGAGCCCTCATTCTTCACAAGAGAGTATCTAAGCAAGAGAGAGAAGAAGAGAAGAGAAGGAGAGAGAGAAGGAAGAAGTTCCTCCTCGACAGCCGCCGGACCACCGCCGGACCACCGCAGGAAGCTCGTCGGACCACCGCTGGACCACCGCAGGAAGCTCGTCGGACTACCGCCGGACCACCGTAGGAACCTCGCCGGACCACCACAGGACCTCGCCGGACCACCACCTTAAGGCCCGACGTTCAGTCCCTACGTCCTGCCTAAGACCCGACGTCTTGTTCAAGGTCCGACGTTCAGTCCCTACGTCCTGCCAAAGACCCGACGTCTTGTTCAAGACCCGACACTAAGTTCCTACATCCTGCTGAAGACCCGACGTCCCACTCAGGGCTCGACATTCAGTCCCTACGTCCTGCTGAGGACTCGACATCTTACTTAAGTAATTGATTGTAATCTGTTCACCCCTAGAGGTGATTCAGTCTTTTGTAACCAACTCAAAGTCTAGTGGAATCATTTTCAACTGGGCTAGGCCTCGTGGTTTTTACCTTTTTAAGGGTTTTCCACGTAAAAAATCTTGTGTTCTCTGTGTGTGAGCTAGTTATACGTACAACGTTAAGACGCAGAATTAAATCTCTATCGCCGCGTAATTTCTAGCCCGCAACAATAATAATATTTATTAGTGATAAAGGCTTCGTTTGGGATAATTTTTAAAGCAGCTTTCTAGTATAAAACCCTTCTTTATTGTTGAAATAACTCCTTTATATAAAACACTTCTCTTTTACTGATAACTAGAGGTGTAAATGAACCGAGCCAGCTCGAACTCGACTCGATAATGAGCTTTCAAGCTTGCTCATCGAGCTGCCCGAGCTCACGAGCAGGCTCGAATGATAGTTAGGATTTTTTTAAATAACTAGTATTTTTTATTAAATTTGAATGTTTAAAAAAAAATTAATGCTAAAGCTGTAGCCTAATAAATTCTGCAACAATAATAATTACAAGAGCTGCAAATAGCTTATATATATATAACATTAAAGATATTTTCCCAAAGAAAGAAGCTGCAGCCATTAATTGGAAAAGAAAAAAGCTACATACATTAATTGTTCCAATTAATTAATTCAAGGTCTAGGGAAAAACACAACAAGCTTCTTCCACGGCTTTATCGCATCATCTTCTTCTTCTTCTTTTCCTTCTCGTTGCTGGTATTTCAGATGACTAGGACTCAGGCCCCTCTACTTGTTCGTTGGCCTGCACCCAAAAGTTCTCGTCGAATTTTGCGTTTTCACGATAACCTTCAATAAAAAAAAAACTTGAGATCGTAATCGAGCTGAGCTCAAGCTTGAATTTTATACAATGAGTCGAGTTTGAGCTCATTAAACAATCTTGATTCGAGCTCAAACTTGAGTTTGAGCTCACTGTGAGGTCAACAATCTCAGCTCAATAATGCCACTACTCGACGTATTTACACCCCTACTCATAACTGAATCTTCTAGAAACCCTTCTTGACTACTTGATTACTTGACCCAAATCTTTCCTGTTAAAACTACTTGCATCAACTTAGATCCTTTCTTTTTGCCATATCATTCTTGGTGTAATTTACCTATTCTAATGATGTTTGTACTACACCCTCCACATGTTGCCACATTTTTATTAGATATAACAGAATATTAAAGATTTCATCCAATAGAAACATCGTCATTGCTTACACTTATACTTCTATTGGGGCTGCTTTCTTACTGCTTATTAAAGCAGCTTTTTAATTTTTGTACTAATATACTGTTTTAAGAAGCAATAAGAAAGCAGTTCCACATGAAGCCGTAATCTATCATTGGACCTTACCATGCCTTATATTTAACATTCTTTTTTGCCAATAATAGCTTCATGGTTCCACTCCCAATGCCTATAAAACTCCTCAATGCATATTGTGAAGTAATAAAGGTGGCACACATATCCTTAGAAAACACAGTCGAGGAGGCTCCTTAGTAGTTTTCCCTTTTTTAGACATTTACTTGGACACAAGGAACCTTCTTTATTATCTTAATAAAGTTCAATGTCTTACGTAGTTTACAACTTGATAAATGAAGTAAAAACTTTTCTTTTTCACTTTAGTGGATAGCGAACTAATTCATTGAACCAATTTAAATCTCATTGTTGATTATGTCATGTCATACATCACCAAAAAATCGCTTTGATTAAGCACGAATCATTAAGTATATTCAAGTTGTCATCTTCCAAAGTTAAATTTGAAGCCATATGAACTCTGATTTCAGTGAACTTACAATCAAATTGATCGTCTCAATAAAATGAACCCAACGACATCAAAATCGGTCCAATCTAAGCTCAAATGAGATTAGAACAAGGGCTTAAAGTTTATTGGGAAACTTTCGGGCATTAAAAGAATGACCAAATGATATCCAAATATAGCATGCTTATAGTCGAATTGAGTGGCTCAAGGAGATGAATACAAGAAGTCCAAGATTACTTAATTATGACATCATAAATACAATTAAATGCTGAATAAATACTCTATAATCGTAGAAATCAATATGAGTTGTCCAATGGAGCATTCTGAATTTCCCCTAAATCTTCTCCATATTTACAAAGCGTGCAACTCATAAAATCTATAATAAATCCGCATTCTTTACATGAGAGTGATATTTTGCTAGCAATTGAAAAGTGCTCTGAGATTTCAAAAATCCTAAAGCTCCACTCGAGCACCAACGTATTTGTGCACTGCTAAGACAAAGAACATCTCACACTATTGCTACAAATATACTAGCCCACAGCACCATTATTTCAACTTTCTTTTGCATTAACATTTGCATCACTCACCATTATACATTTTGAGTGACTTCTTGGCTCTCCATCAAGCTCTAATGATCAACTTTCTCATCCACTAACAGGCTAGCATAGAAGCCCGTTCAAAATCCTTGCTCTCAAAGCTTTTTCATTAAAAAATGGCAAGTTACCAAGCTCACCACCAACCACATGTTGTCACTCTGGTTGGCTTGCTAGATCCTCCTCTCCAAGCATCTCATACACTTTCTCTCTGTCTCCTTTGTCGCTCTCCCTTGGACTTGTTCACTGAAGCCATTGATTCATTCTTTCTATAAGGACTTTGGTCCGCCCATCACGCGGTAGGGGTGCAAATGAATCGAGTCAAGTCGAGCTCGAGTCAGAAGGTGTTTGAGTCGAGCTCCATTATCAAATGACGAGCTCAAAATCCGAGCTCGAGTTCGCCTCATCTGCATGTCGAGCGGCTCGTCAAGCTCTACTATTGAGCGGCTCGTCATTTTTCTGCTTGTGTTTTGGATTTCTCGCTCGCATTTTGGATTTCTTGCTTGCGTTTTGGATTTGCCACCCACAAGCTCCGCCGTCGAGTTGCTCGACAAGCTGCCGAGTCAAGCAGCGGATCTCGAGCTAGATAAGCCGTCAAGCTTAAAATCGTGTTCGAGCTTGACTCACGAGCTCAATAAGCTTGACTTGTCGAGCCTGATACCGAGTCTTCTAAGCTGGCTCGCGAGTAGTCTTGACTCCTTTACAAGAACAGTTATTACGTCCTCCGACCAGATGCAGAGGAACATCCGGTCGCAGGCAAAAAAAACTCGGTACACCTCGATACCGCGTTCTTTTTGCCTACAACTGGATATTTCTTGCATCCGGTCAACCGAACCAAATAAAAACTCCCTTTACACCCCCCTACCACTCGGTAATCAGATCGGATGCGGATCTCCAACGTGGGAAGTCGCCGAGCCTAGCCTCCGGTTCGAATCTCCGATTTGCCTTGGTTGGCCTTAAGACGGTTTTACCCCTGCGTTTAGCTCTCTTAAGCTAATATTTCCCGGACACCGAAGTAATCTTATGCGTTACGAAATACAGAAATACGCCCCTGTTCACCTCGACACGGGTTATTGCTTCTTCTGATCATCCTGAACACGAAAGGCAAAACGTCTTCGCATCAGAACCGTTCATTTATCAAGGTCGACCGATCGGCGGATGAGCTCAATTTTCCCGACGGAGCCTGGGTAATTTACTTTCCCATATTGCCCTTTTTGGTGGCCGTAATTGCATTTAGGAAATATACGGTATTATCGTAAATACCAGCATTATATAGATTTCGGAACCCGGGTTTGTGAGAGAATATAGAATAGACTCCATCGTCTTCTCCGGTTCTCAGCGAAGAGGGAACGAGAGAGCGAGCGAGCGCGAGAAAGAGAGAGCGGGAGAAAATAGTGGTAACAGAGGGAAGGGAGAGCTGGATAATTAATAGTTCAATCAGTGATCCGTTAGTGAGGTTGTATTTTGGAGTTAGATCTCCTGGTGCTGGAAGCCGCTGCCTCGATCGCTGCCCGGTGAGTCCTTTCGATTCCCTTCGATTTCTTTCTTTCCGTGCAATTTCGGAGCACTTGTTTCCGAAACCTAGGAATCATACGTAACAACTTTCGCTGCAATTCGAAACCCTACATTGTACAGCCTCTTGCTTCTTTGATTCACGCCGGTGATGTAATTCTCGCTTGCTGTTTCGCTATTGTGCGAATTAGGGTTTTCCGGAGATTCGGAGGGCGCAGAATGAGCATCGACAACCCTGGGGAAGAGGAGAGCTAAGGGATTTGGTTCGGTGGGTCTGAGTCGGGCCCTCGGCTAGGGTTCCGGTTGGAGTTCCATGGGCGATGGAGGAGTCACGGTTGCGACCTCACAGCTTGTATTGGAGAGATTTCCGGTTTCGGAGGCAATCTGTGGTGGCAGTAACGGAGCTTTTCTAGCTAATTCTTTCAAGCAGGATAATACGATGAAGGGATCCGAGAACGGAGAGGAGCTAGTCAGGAGAGCAGAGCTGGGTTCAGATAAAGTTGGAAAATTTAATGATTGGTCAAAAGAATTGGTTCAGGAGAAGCACCGGAAAGGGAGTTGGGAGAAGGAATCATCAAGGAATGGTGAATTGGAGAGCGATGACATTGTCTTGGAGAAGGTGAAGAAAGGGGCATTGGAAAAGGGGGGGACTTTTCAGGACAAGTCACGGACTGGTGAGGTGGAACTGGGAGAATTCATTCCTGATAGGGGGCAGAAGGGAGAGTGTCTTCCGGAGAGATTGAGCAAACTGCATCCAGAGAAGGGAGAGTTTACGGTGGACAGATGGAAAAAAAGTGGGGAGAAGTCAGATTCTGGTTCGGGAAGAGGCTGGAAAGGAGAACTGGAGAAGGGAGAGTTTACTGCTGCAAAATGGCGAAAGGGTGATCGAGAACTCTCCCCAGAGAATGGCTACAAGAAAAAAGATTTGGGGCGTTATGAGGACCAAAGGAGGAGAGATTCTTTGGATGGGGTTGGCTGTGCTCATGAGCGGAATTCCAAGAGCTTGAGAGCCGCTGAAGATGAATTCGGTCAGCATAAAGTTGAACTCTTCAATGGCAAGAAACGTGATAAGAAGCACCATTCAGAAAGCTGGTCTAAACGACATTGCAAGGAATCTGAAAGTTGTGGAATTCGCAAGAACTTTGCAGAATCAAACGGTCATTCACGGTCCAAGAGCCAAAGAAATTCAGAGGAGAGTAACAAGTGTCTATATCCTGAGAGAGTTCATGGAAATGCATCATCTTCATCCTCAAGAGTTCCATCTTCTAGCAGGAATTCTTCGCGACGTCACGATTCATCTGTGTCATCCAGGTCATGCCATCATAGGCATGGTCGCAGCCCTGGACATACAGCTCGATCTCCTTATGAAAAAGTCCGCCAAGTTGGGTACAGGGACAGGACTCCAATGCGCTGTCGATCTCCTCGAGAAAAGGGCAGTCACCATTATTACAGAGAACGAACTCCTAGTCATTCAGACAGGTCTCCACATGAGCGAGCCAGGAATCATGATCACAGGGATCGCGGTCCAGGTTCAGAAAGGTCTCCTCGTGACCACAGAAGGACAGTAGACCATCGAGAACATAGCAAGAAGAAAGGGGACTATGATAAGCAGCCAAACGGTAGGCATGAAGAGAAGGTGGAATGGAGGGATATGCGTAAGAGTAGCTCAATTAGACTGTCAAATGAAAGCGGTTATGCTTCTGATAGAAGTGCCAATGATAGTTCTAGCAAGAAAAAAATGTTTTTGGATACAGACAAGGAGTCCCTTGATCTTCCCCCACCCCCTCCCTTACCACCACCCCCTCCGCCTCCTGCATTGCCTCCTCCTCTCCCTCCTCAGCCTGAGGTTAATGGTTCTCCTGAAGTGTTATCATCTATGGAAGAAGATATGGACATTTCTGATACTCCACCCCATGCTACTGCAATGCCTGATACATATGCTGGAAAGTGGTTTTATCTGGACCATGTTGGTTTAGAGCGGGGTCCATCTAAATTAACTGATCTGAAGCAGCTCGTTGAAGAAGGGATTCTCCTTTCGGATCATTTAATAAAGCACTCTGATAGTGATCGGTGGGTTACAGTTGAAAACGCCTCTTCCCCATTGGTGCCTTTGTACTTACCGTCTGTTGTTTCAGATACTGTAACTCAGATGGTAAGCCCCCCAGAAGCTCCAGGTAATTTGCTAATGGATTCTGGAGATTCAAGTATGGAACTTTCAGACCCTACACCTCTGCAGAAGCTTCAACTGAACGATAATATCATTTCATTAGAGACAGTCGAGGATCTTCATATTGATGATAGAGTAGAAGCTCTGTTTAAGGGGTACAGTATTATAGATGGAAAGGAATTAGAGTCTATTGGAGGTATGTTTCTTTCTCTCCCACGATCTACCCAAAATGCTACAACGTCAAAGGCCTTTTTTTTTTCTTTTTCTTATTTGCATTTTTTTTTCAGAGGCTCTGAATGCAAATTTTGAGTATGTGGAGTGGGAGAATTGGAGTCAGTCTGAAGGTATGCTGCTTAGTCATTTATTTTGTAGCTTACATTGCCTGGATTCGCTGAATAGTAGTGTTTCTCATTATGGTAGGATGAAATGATACTTGTTTCCCGTGTCTTTATTTTTACCTTTTAGTAAAACTCTTGTTATTATATTGGTTGGCTGAATGGCATCATTATACAATATGCAGGTTTTACAAGATTCCAGCTTCGTAGTTATGAACTATTTGCGCATCAACCGGATGAAGGAATCGGTAGAAATAATGAGCGGTTATCAAGGGAAGCGGTTGAAATCAGATCAGGTTCAGTATTTGAGGAGCAGTCCAATCTCAATGGCTGTTCTGATGATTGGTTTGCTGGTAGATGGTCTTGCAAGGGTGGTGACTGGAAGAGAAATGATGAAACTGGTTCTAAAAAGAAGCTTGTCCTTAATCAAGGCTATCCTCTATGCGAGATGCCAAAATGTGGCCATGAGGATCCTCGATGGTATAGACGTGATGATCTTTACCACCCTTCACGTGTCAAGAAGCTTGATTTACCAACTTGGGCTTTTTCATTCTTAGAAGATAATGGTGATGGAAGCAACGATACAAAGAACATATCAATCAGAACAGGCCCGGTTAAAGCTCTAGTTCCTAGGGGAGTGAAAGGAGCAATTCAGCCTGTCGTTAGGATAAACGCCCGTGTAGTGAAAGACCATGATTCATTTGAACCTCATATCAAATTAAGGGATAGTGAGCGGCAAGCTTCAAGATCAACATGGTCTCATTCAGCAAGCAGTGACAGAAACTTGTGTCATGAAGGTCCTTCACGTTCTAGGAGAACTCGTGAACTTGACTCACAAAGTTTGAACAAGTGTAGGACTGTTCTTAATATTCCCAGGGATCATGTCTGTACAGTTCATGAGCTGTCTCTTAATCTAGGCAAATGGTACTATTTGGATGGTGCTGGTCGTGAGCATGGTCCTTTTTGTTTTGAAGAATTGAAGGATTTAATCTCAAAAGGCAAAATATTGGAGAATACTAGTGTGTTCCGGAAGCTTGACAATACATGGGTTCCACTTAATAAAAATGTAGTGGATTTTGAAGCTGCTGATTCTGGAGAGGAAAGAGTTGTGGGAACAGATGATTCTAATTCTGCCCTTGAACGGATTCCTTCAAGCCATAGTGCTCCGAGTACTGTTAATTCATTTCACGGCACACATCCACAGTTCATAGGTTACATGCGCGGTAAGCTTCATGAACTTGTTATGAAATCTTACAAGAACAGAGAATTTGCCGCAGCTATAAATGAGGTTTTAGATCCCTGGATTAGTGCAAAGCAACCAAAGAAGGAATTGGATAGGCACTTTCCTTTCAATTCTTCCATCACCAGAAAATCTGCTATTCTAGTTCATGAATTTTCAGCAGATAAGCTGTGGAAATCAGGTGTGCTATCGTATATGTGCTGGGTTTATTTATCTATTTGCCTTTCTTGTCTGCACAAATTTTGTTTATCATAATTTATTCACATGTCATTTGTTCATATTTCATCTTGCAGTTTTCTTTAGTAATTTTAATCTAGTTCTGTGGGACAAAACTTTTTTAATGCTGTAATTTGTGTCAGCGCAATCAATTAGTTTAATGGCATGGGCTATATGTTCGGGTTGATTCATTTCATTATGGATGGTTTAACATAGATTTTGTGGAGGAATTGTTTATGGCTATTTCCTTCTTTTTTTTTAACGCTGGAGGTTTTTTCACTTTCCTAGGTGTTCATGCACGTGTGTGTACCGGGAGTTTATGTTTGAACATAAATGTTATTGTCTGCCGTTCTAAATTTCACGAGACTTTACCACTAAGAGAGTGCTTACAATTGATATTATAATTTCTGAAGTTGTTCGTTCTTGATGCAGAGGAACGCCCTGGAAAAAGAGCGCGGTTGCTGGTAGATGTGAGTGATGAATACTTTGAAACAGAAGAGGATCTATTTGACCAAAAGAATGAGGGTTCTTTCGAAGAATTGTGTGGTGTAGCTGTTTTTGCTGATGATAACAGTAAAAATTTCACCAAGGATGATGAGAGCTGGGGTTTACTTAATGGTCAAATATTAGCGAGAGTTTTCCATTTCTTAAAGTCCGACATGAAGGCACTTGCTTCTTCTGCTGCTACCTGTAAACGCTGGAATGCAGCTGTCAAGTTCTACAAGCATATCTGTAGACATGTTGATGTGTCATCATTTGGTGCAAGTTGCTCAGATGCTATGTTTCGGAGTATTATGGTTAGTTTAATCTGCACTTCACAGCTTGCTACTACCTTGTGGAGACTTTTAACATCTCTTATTTTTCCCTTGCAGAATGGTTATGACAAGAAAAACTTGACAATTGTTGTTTTAACGGGTTGCACAAATGTTAGCGCTGGCTTACTCGAGGAAGTCCTGCAGCTTTTTCCAAGCATTTCTTCTATTTTCACGGAAGGATGCAATCAATTCAATGAGCTGAAAACTAAATTTCAGAATATAAGTTGGCTAATGAATAATAGGTTACTGAAGAATCATGAGGATTCTCATTCGAAGATAAAAAGTCTTAAACAGATAAATGATAAGAATTATCCTGTTTCTAAAGGATTTAGAGGAAGTTATTTCGACAATTCTTTTGAGTCAGGGGATTTAGGCAGTTTTGACTCCACTATGGCGGACATGAATTCTGGTCATGTATTCCGACATGGTTTTTATAAGAGAGCTAAGCTGTTTGATGGTCGAAAGTCCTCATCAGTTTTGTCTAGAGATGCACAAATGAGGCACTGGATGCGCAGGAAAACTGAGACTGGATACAGGAAATTGGAAGAATATGTGAAGTTCAGTTTGAAGAACATCATGAAAGGAAATTCTTCTGAATTTTTTATACCCAAAGTAAATACCTTTCCTTTAGATTTGTCTGTCCAAATTGTTTTGTTATTGCTTTTCCATGCATTATTCCTGGTTTTATTTTTCGTTTCATTTAGGTTACTGAAATTGAGGATAGGATGAGAAGGGGCTACTATGTTCGTCGTGGTTTTGGTTCTCTCAAAGATGACATCAGCCGAATGTGCCGGGATGCTTTGAAGTAAGAATTCTTCTTTCTTCATTCGCAGCTTTTATGTCTCTCAGGATTGTATTGGTACTTTACATGTGGTATTGCTTTGAAAATCATAAGCTTTATGATTGATTTATTAAATAGATGGTCTTGTGTATGATTAATGCTTGAGCTTAGTTTGTTTTCCATAAGCAAAGATAATAGTTTGTTTTATGTTGCTGAAAAAATAGTACTTAACGATGAAAATGCTTGTGCAGAGCAAAAAATCGTGGAGATTGTAAAGAGATGAAACATATTATCTTGTTACTAATCCAATTGGCAAGAAGTTTGGAGCGCAACCCAAGGTTGATTAATGAAAAAGATGAAGCTGTAAAGTCATTTAAAGATGGTTCAGAGGCAGGATTGTATTTGTTAGCGTCTAAGCATAAAAAGATCCAAAATAAAGTGATGATTGAAAGGAAAGGTTCCTCTAAAAGTAATAGCCTATCTTATGCTAATGGAGGAATAGATTCTGGGGCATTTGATCGCGAAATAAAAAGAAGCCTGTCTAAATTGAAGAAAAAAAATATGAATTCTGATAGTGAAACATCTGATGAACATGAAAATGATTATTCTGAAGATGATGATAGAGGTGAAGATGAGAGCACAGCTTCAGATACTGAAAGTGATTTGGATTTGCATGCTTCTGTTGGAAATGGGATTGTTAAAGGGAGTGAGTATTTCATGATAGACGAAACCTTTGATACAATTACTGATGACCGTGAATGGGGTGCACGAATGACTAAAGCAAGCCTAGTTCCTCCAGTCACAAGGAAGTATGAAGTCATAGACAAATATCTTGTCATAGCAGATGAAGAAGAAGTGAGAAGGAAGATGCGGGTTTCTTTACCTGATAGTTATTCCGAAAAGTTGCTTGCTCAAAAAAGTGGTATTGAGGAATCAGATTTGGAAATCCCCGAGGTAAAAGAATATAAGCCCAGAAAACTGCTTGGTGTTGAAGTCTTGGAGCAAGAAGTATATGGCATTGATCCATATACTTATAACCTTCTACTAGACTCCATACCTGATGAGCTTGACTGGCCACTCTTAGATAAACATAGATTCATTGAGGAGGTACGCATGTAATGTTTAGTGAATTTTCATTACAAGTTCTGCTAGCGCCCCTCTATTAACACGGGCACACACAGTGGTATCTTCTTTTGCATGTACATTCCTGCTTATTTCTCTCCTTCTTGTTTTAAGGTACTTTTACGTGCTTTGAACAAACAAGTCAGGCACTTCACTGGCTCTGGGAATACGCCCATGATCTATCATCTAAAGCCTGTTATTGAAGAAATCCAGACAATTGCTGAGGAGGAAGGTGATAAACGACTCGTGAAATTGTGCAATGCCATCTTAAAGGCCATTCATAGCCGTCCTGTTGATAATTATGTTGCTTATAGGAAGGTATTATGTTTTATAATTATTGTGTTTGAATAGGATTTTAATTTAGTACAATATTGTTTAATCTTAATACCCTTCGTTCATTTTTTGCCAGGGTCTTGGTGTGGTCTGTAACAAAGAGGAAGGATTCAGTGAAGATGATTTTGTTGTGGAGTTCTTGGGCGAGGTAGCTCCTCATTTTGGTTGTCATTTTTTGACGTCATGTGGGAAATTGAGCTAGTTTCACTATGTCATTAAGCATGTTAAACAATTTTTTTAAAACTACGATTAATGACTTTTATAGTGCTTGACATGTTGTTAAACAATCTTTCTTAGCTCCCAAATTAAATTTATTTTCTCATAGTTAACTTTGAGAGAAATGTATTTTAAATGTGTTTTTCAGCTTCAAATGACTTTTTCTTATAGATTAATATGAAAAATATTATCATTTTTATTGACTTTTCAAGCATACATTATCCTACCTTAACATTTAATGTTTAATAAATACTTTAAGTTATCTTTTTGTAGCATTATTACCATCATCATCAACCTTATTCCACCTATTTAAAGTCAACTTCTTTCCAGCCCTATCCCTATATTTTTTTTATTTGGAAAAGGGGGTATATGGCTTTTGTTTCTTTCAATTTCAATAGGAATATTTATTTTGCTTTTGTTTCTATTTTGTACTTCATGAGGTGCTAACCTAATTTTGTTTAAAAAATTTGCATAACATCCCAAGTTACTTTTCTTCTATAACTTTTGTATCTTAATCCTTGTGTATCAATTTTATTTACTGTCTTATTGCCAAACTTTCTATTCTTTGTTGTGCTTGCCTAAACCCACTTAAATTGGTTTTGAACTACCTCAATTTCAATGTATCCACTCTTAGTGTTCCTCTAGTGTAATAATTTTCCAATCTTTTTCTATTTTTTACATAAATCTATTTTAATATTATCATTTTTGTCATTCTTAACTTTTTTTTATTAGTGAATTATTAACTGCTCAACACTCAGATCTATACAAAATTGTCCTAGTTGGAGTTTTGTAACCCTTATCAGGTAGTACTTATGAGATATTTATCTATTTTAATTACTGAGTCTAGAGATTATATCCTTATTTGTATCTCATTTTTTTATAATAGATCCAAGATACTTAAATAAATTTCATCTTGGTATCACTTGATTTTTTTGGTAATATTTTATGATAATCACTAATATCACTCCTACTAAATTTTCTTATCATATGCATTATCTTTGTTTAATTAATCTTTAACTTTTTATCTTTTGGGCATTTTCTCTATTGTTCTAACTTATCCAACTATTTCAATATCGATCTAGTATAATTATTTTCTAATTTATCTTTTCTAGTTTTTTACATACATTTATTATTAGTATTATCATTTTTGTCATGCTCAGCCTTTTACCAATGATTTCTTAATTATCCAACACTCAAATCCATAAAATATAGTTTTCCTAATTATAAATTTATAAAGTATATCCGACCCCACGTAGTGGGACAAAGGCTTGATGTTGTTGTTGTTGTTGTAAAGTATATATTTGAGTGTTTGTAATATTCTCTTATCATATAATATTTATGAGACAGTTCTCTATTTTAGTTATTGGGATCCTTACTCTAGAGGTTTTTTTTTTCTTACTATTATCTTAATTTTCTTATAATAGATACAAGATACTAAAACACATTTCAGTAGGTATCATTTATCTTCTAGTAATACAACACCCATTAAAATTGCATATTATACACATAATCTTTGTTCTATTAGTCTTTAGCCTTGTATCTTCCAAACATTTTCTTCATTTTTCTCACTCACCCACTTATTTCCATAGAGGTTTCACCTATTATATCTGCATTATGTAAGAAAGCATGTAATAAGGTTTTTTGTATGTTTGATGAATTTTTAGGAGAGCATAATGAATCATTATTCACTCTTCATTATGTGCGGGCTACATAAGTAATTCTTGTTTGAGATAAATCATTTTTAACCACGTGTTAGTAATTACATGCCAGGTATTATACATTACATTCAAGTTTGATTCACATTGGAATATGTTTAATGTAATATTAGCTCCTTCTAGGGTAATAGAGGACTTCAATTTGTCATCATATATCTTAATACTAACCGTGATTTTTTATCCCTATTTAGGTATATCCATCTTGGAAATGGTTTGAAAAGCAGGATGGAATCAGGTCTTTGCAGAAGAACAATCAAGAACCAGCACCCGAGTTCTATAACATTTATTTGGAGAGGCCAAAGGTATATCTTGTTTTTTCTTATTCATTGATCTAACATATTATGAGTATTTTGTCTGGAGTTTTGTTGAATTTTGAGTTATAGGGTGACCGTGATGGATATGATTTGGTGGTTGTTGATGCTATGCACAAAGCAAACTATGCTAGTCGAATATGTCACTCTTGCCGTCCAAATTGTGAAGCAAAGTAAGTACTCTCATGTCCAATGTTGAAGGATATACTTATGCCTATTTTCACATCAAAAAATTGGGGCAAATCAATATGCTTATCTTTAGAAGAGATTGCCTCTTCTTGTTTACATAAAAGTCTATGATTCTTATTTACATCTATTTCATACAATTTATGTGGTTTTCTTTGTATAGGCTAAACATGGTTTTTATTTGGGCATTTAACCATATTGTTTTTTTTTTTTTTTTTGGATTGTATTTAAGCATAACTTGTCTTGAGCTAGTTATTGGAGGCGAATATACAGTTTTTATAGTATCAATGAACACATCTATATTCTCTTTTCAATTCTGTTATGATGTTTTATGTATCTCAACTTACATGAATCGTGAACTAACTTATAATAGGTTGGTTCTTTTGGGCCACATAAAAAAGCTTTTTTTTTTTGCCTTTCAAATGTTTATAACGTTATTTTCATTTTCTTGTTATTGAAATTCTTTTGATGAACTGGAAAAGGATAAAGCTAGAAATGATCTTGATAGTTAACCAAGATTTTCTTCTTATACGGGAAGTAATTGCATGAATCCATATTCTGTTGGTCAGCCAATCATGAAATCTAATGATGTTATTCCCAAAGCTACATATGCTTGCAAAGATTCTATGATTTTATTTGTTTTGCATGTTGGTGATACACCTCTCCATTAGATGAAGATTGTCCATTCTATGATATTTCTCTCCGTATTAAATATCCATTATATACATCAAAGCTACTAAATCGAAATGATACCCTCACAATTCATCTATCAACATAAAATATAAATCGGCCCATTACAATCGTTTCCCACAAGGTCTTCAGGGCACATTAATGCAGTATATTTAGGGCATATTAATGCAGTATATATTCAAGCAAGGAAACCATTTAAATGCATATCAATTATCCTTTCGCATCTAATTACTATTTACTTGCTACTGGTCTAACTTACCCATCATATCAGTGGCTTCCTTATCCAACAAGCGTGCTAAAGAACACACCATTTAAAAAATAACAATATATATAAGGGTGAGCATAAGTTCAGTAGGGAGTTCAAACTTAATAAAAATAATATAGAATGCTAAATCGATATGCACACTTAAAAATCCAAAGTCATTAATAATCCTCTGTTTGATGAATAATGAAATGTTATTTTCAAGAAATTAATAATAATATGACTCGATGAATAAACACCCATATAACATGAATTTTTAGATGTGCATCCACAATCATATGATGAATCTAAAAAATGATCTATTAATAGTCTCACAAAACTAATATTATCATTTATTTTATCATAACAGTAACAATGATCACCATGTATTCCCAAATCAAGGTAACAATGTTGAGCTTGCTACCCCACAATTAAACCCACCAGTTTCACTTGAAAACACACTGATCATAGCATGATACACGGCCAATTGACCCATACTCATTCAACATGTGAAGGAGCTTACCAACCCATGCTTATGAGGAAATCATAATATGGTCCAAGTAAAAAATATGGCTATTAGCTCTGTGATCTCAACAAATATTTTCATTGCACTCAAATAAATTTCAATCATATCCATGATTACACATAATATATCAATCTTGAATACTAAGGTTCATTACTTGTTCCATGATAAGTTATTAGATACTCTAACAAGAATGATTTTCTTATAGATACAACATAAACTACTAACATATTTTCTTACAACACACTTGGTAAACAATAATAATCCAACTCAAACTAGATATATAAAATACAAGGGAACTTGCTAGAACTTTTAAATCTTAATCTGCTTATTTCGATAACTGATAAGGGATTATTGTCATTGAGTTCTACATCTATTCTTAATAGTAGTAAACACCAAACTAGGGGTAGATGTTTCAGGTTAACCACAATAATTACCGTAAGGTATGTAAATTAATTAAGAGATTTTGTTGGTACACTTATAACCTAACGACCCATCTTAATTTTATTGACTATCTCATCACACTATGAAGGAGTAACATTACTTCAAATCGACATGCATATACATTTTTCTTAATAATTAATTTGATCGATAAGTTCTAGGATTTTCAAGTGTAGGTTTCTTTATCTTAAGTTTCCTTTTAATTATAATCTTAATATAAATTTTATTCTTTTGCTTATATTACGTTAAATTCATACTTTAGTATGTCTTTTATTAAATAAGGAATAGTATACAATAAGATGCTCATATTTTCTAATATAATTAAAGTTAGTTTTATGTATAATTATTTGGAAATAATAGACCCATTAGAAGGCATGCATATTTAGGCACGTAATTAACGGTAATATAATTTAAGGAAATTAGAGAGTTCTTAGCAATGCTTTTAAAGCCGGACCGGACCGGCCGGTTGAACCGCGAACCGGCCGGCCGGCCGGTTACGGTTAATTTTAGAACCGGCTCTGCACAGAATCGGTTTTGAACCGCTCGAACCGGCGGTTCGACCGCCGAACCGGTTCCGGTTTCCGAAAACCGTCAGGTTCAGCTACAACGCGATTTCGCGCAGTTCTGACGGCTGAGATAACAAAGGCGAAATGTATGTGATCAATAGAGAAAAAAAAACCCTAAACTCATTCGGCTTTCGGACGTATCGTGTATTTCTTCCTCTTCGGCGTATCTTCTTCCTGTCTAGGCATCTCTGGCTTCTCCTGCTCATTCGCGAAGCCAACACCTCCTATGGTCCTGCTCGTTTGTGAAGACAAAAGCCAACACCGTCTCTTATTGGCACAATATTGCTCGTTCGCGAAGCCAGAAGTTGGTTTTAACCCAATTTTACGAGGTATTTGATCTGGAAAAAGAAGTTGGTTTCTATTCTTAGCAAAAGTATGCTCATGGAAATCTGATATAGACAATGAAGTCGAGTCTAACTACCCAGATGGGGCTTTTCTGTTTAAGTTTGTTCAAGTTTCAAATTTGAACCAATATGATGATTTATGTTTTGGAGCAGGTTTAGGATCTGATCCAAGCAAGGAGAGTGAATCTCCTGATTGACTACTGCTTTATTTTAGTAATTCAATGGGAATTCTTTCAATTTAGCTATCAATCTTTAGCAACGTTGGTCATGAGCAGCAACAATTAAGTTTTAATTATTGGAAACAAAACTATATCAGAATATGCTATTATGTATTTCTTATTTATTATATATATTGTTTTATTTTTTACACTTTATATTATAATTTTGTTCAATTTTTGCTATATATTAATAAATAGTTGTGTCATTATTATAATTTTTAAATATAATAAATATTTATTACGTCATCCGGTTCGACCCCGGTCGAACCATCAAACCACTAACCTCTCCTTTTTCCGGTTCATTGACCGGTCCGGTTTTAAAAGCCTTGGTTCTTAGTTTAGCTTTATTAGAACTTGTTATCATAAATCCTAATCCAAATTTGAATATACTTAATTCACATATAGATTTTGTTCTAGGTATGCTTTAATCAATTAATCTTAAACTTGTTTTAAACATTTAAATCATAATCTTACAACAACAACAACAAGCCTTTATCCCACTATGTGGGGTCGGCTACATGAATCCTTTTCTCCATTGTGTCATGTTAAGAGTCAAATTCTCATCTAAATCTAATAAAGAATTGTCTTTTCTAATATTTTCTAACAAAATCTTTTTAGGTCTACTTCTGATACATCTACTTTCATAATCGAGTCATCGGAAGGCCGCCGTTTTATGTGATCAAACTATCTAAGGCGACTCCCTCTAATCTTATTTTTTACTGGAGCTACTCCAATCTTTTCACATATGTGCTCATTTTGTATTTTGTCTCTAAGAGTAAAGCCACTCATCCACCTGAGCATTCTCATCTCTGCAACACTTAACTTAATATTGCGCTTCTCTTTAATGGCAAACATTGTGCACCAAAAAGCATTGTAGGTCTCTTTACCATCTTATAACATTTTCCCTTAAATTTGAGGGGGACTTTTCTATCACACAAACAAGCCCGATTCATTTTTTTCTTCCAACTTGAATTCTACTAATAATATCCCATCTATTTCATCACCACTCTTAACGATAGACCCAAGATATCTAAAACGTTTACTCTTATTAATGACTTGATCGCCCAAAGTCACAATCATCCTACTAGATCTATTATTATTAAAATTACACTCCATATATTCAGTTTTAGATCTACTCAAACGAAAGCCTTTGGACTCTAAGATTGACCTCCATAATTCAAGTTTAACTTCAACTCCCTCTCTAGTCTTATCAACAAGAATAATATCATCAGCAAAAAGCATACACATTGGTACAACCTCTTGTAAATGTCTAGTGATAACAATCATGACTAAAGAAAAAAGATATAGGCCTAAGGTTGATCCATGACTAAAGAATCCAAATTAATTTTGAGAAACATTAGTGTCACGCCGCAACATATGCTCCATAACTCTCTACCATAGTTTTAAAGTATGACACATTAACTTAATTCCTCTATAATTCACACAATCTTATGCATCACCTTTATTCTTAAAAATAGGAATCAACACACTCATTCTCCACTCTTCTGACATCTTTTTAGTCTTCAAATATTATTAAAAAGTTTAGTAAGCCAAGATATTCCTTCATGTCCTAAGCATTTCCACATCTTATAATCTTAGAAACCATAAAATTATGGTAGGGCTTAAGATTTTTTTCTTAAGAAAAAGGCAAGGTGAAGGAAGGAGCTAGCTTTAGTGTACTTTTTTGCTAACAACCTGCTCAATGAATAGCCTCGTGCCATGGTCGAAGAGGTAGAATGGAGAAAGGTAATCATTCTATCAAATATTAGCTTCTCTAGCTCTTTAATGACAGCTAAAATTTGCCAACCAAGGATCACTATCATTGTTCCTCTTTCAACTATGCTTAAAGTTGCTTCCTCCTACTCGTTTTTGTGGTTTTTGTTTCTCTTGGTGAATTGAATATTCTCTCTTTCATAGTTTCATGTTACCGTATGATTCTCTCCTTTAATAGAAGGAGAGGACGAACTATGGCATGAATCTATCAAAGATTTGATTCTCAAACTCATTGGCGACATTTAAAATTCGACAACCCTCACTCACTGTTGCACCTCTTTCAACCTTGTTTGTAGTCGTTGCCTCGTGCATGCTTTCTCTGCCTTTATTTCTCTTGCTCAATGTATCTTCTCTCCCTATCACTTATTATCTCCTTCTCCCCCAACCCCACCCTGTGCAGGCACCAAAACAAAAAAAGCAAAAGAACCCCATCACACTCCCTTTATTTTGGTCTTTAACTTGCATTATATTTGCCTCCTCTATCTCTCTCCAACTCTCACTTCCAATATGGGATATTAAGGTCTGCCCTTTGACTAAAGTGAAGTGGTGAAGAGCAAATTAGGGTAGGTTGGTGGGTTCAAACTTCATGTGTTATATCCCTTCTTTTTAAAGAAGGATGTTCCACATAATCTATATTTTCCTTGAATGGGCTTTTGTAAATCTAACAATTATGGTAGGATGATTACTTTCATGGCTTGTCAATTTGAGCTAGATATGATTCTTCGTTGTTTGTTTGTTGATTAGTATGCTTTTTTTATTTTATTTCAAACTTTCTCATTTAGTACAACAACAACAACAACAACAAGCCTTTATCCCACTACGTGGGGTCGGCTACATGAATCTTTTTTCTCCATTGTGTCCTATTAAAAGTCAAATTCTCGTTTAAATCTAATAAAGAAAGGTCATTCCTAATATTTTCTAACCAAGTCTTTTTAGGTCTACCCCTACCTTTCTTAACATAAGTCAAATCTAATACCTCTACTCTCCTAACCGGGTCATCGGAAGGCTGCCGTTTAATGTGACCAAACCATCTAAGGCGACTCTCTCTAATCTTATCTTCTGCTGGAGCTACTCCAACCTTTTCACGTATATGCCCATTTCGTATCCTATCTCTAAGGGTAAAGCCACTCATCCACCTGAGCAGCCTCATCTCTGCTACACTTAACTTAGTATTATGCTTCTCTTTTAATGGCCAACATTCAGCACCATAAAGCATTGCAGGCCTCACTACCATCTTATAGAATTTTCCCTTAAGTTTGAGGGGTACATTTCTATCACATAACAAGCCCGATGCATTCCTCCACTTCAACCATCCAACTTGAATTCTGCTGATAATATCCCCATCTATTTCACCATCACTCTGAACAATAGATCCAAGATATCTAAAACGTGTACTCTTATTAATGACTTGATCGCCCAAAGTCACAATCCCCTCACTAGGTCTATTACTACTAAAATTACACTCCATATATTCCGTTTTAGATCTACTCAAGCGAAAACCTTTAGACTCTAAGGTTGACCTCCATAATTCAAGTTTACCTTCAACTCCCTCTCTAGTCTTATCAACAAGAAGAATATCATCAGCAAAAAGCATACACCAAGGTATATCCTCTTGCAAATGTCTAGTGAGAACATCCATGACTAAAGCAAAAAGATATGGGCTTAAGGCTGATCCTTGATGTAACCCAACCGAAATAGGGAAATACTTGGTCAATCCACCTTGTGTTTGAACACAAGTAATAGCTCCTGCATACATATCTTTAATGATTTGAATATAAGCATTATTGACTCCTTTCTTTTCAAGAACTCTCCATAGCACTTCTCTTGGAACTTTATCATATGCTTTTCTAAATCAATAAATATCATATGTAGATCCTCCTTATTTTCTCTATATTTCTCCATCAAACCTCTTAATAAATGTATGGCTTCCATAGTCGACCTACCCGGCATGAAACCAAATTGATTTTGAGAAACATTAGTATCACGCCGCAACCTATGCTCCATAACTCGCTCCCAAAGTTTTCAAGTATGACACATTAACTTAATATCTCTATAATTCGCACAATCTTGTGCATCACCTTTATTCTTAAAAATAGGAATTAACACGCTCATTCTCCACTCATCTGGCATCTTTTTAGTCTTCAAAATAGTATTAAAAAGTTTAGTAAGCCATGAAATTCCTTCATCTCCTAAGCATTTCCACACCTCTATTGGAATATCATCAGGTCCAACAGCTTTTCCACCCTTCATTTTCTTTAAAGCCTCTCTAACTTCAGTTTTACTAATACGCCGATAAAAACAGAAATCTTTATTTTCATTTAGGGTGCTAAGGTCATTATAGTCAATCTTATTCTCACAATCTTCATTAAAAAGTTTAGCAAAATATCTCATCCATCTTTGTTGAATATCATCTTCTAAGAAAAGTATTTTTTGATCTTCATCTTTAATACACTTCACTTGAACTAAATCCTTACTACTCCTATCTCCCAAACTTTCTCATTTAGTGTAAAAAAAAAATTGTGGAATACTTCTTTTTGAGTAAATTATGTTAAATCTAAATTTAGACAGACTTTCTTTGGTCATTTAACAAGAAACTATGGAGAGAACTGATAGGCCGGCCCAAGAGGGGCTGGCTGGACCAGTCCTTGTGTACAGTCGGCGGAACCAACAAGGAGGGGGGGGGGGTCGCGGACCACGTTGTGGGCCCCAATTTGAGTTAAATCTAATATTAGGAGGGAAATTTTGAATTATAAGGGTGTTTAGGGAATTTGTATCCCTCATTTAGCTTTAATTAGGGAGTAATGATAGAATTAGGTTTTCATCTTGATTTTGGAGGAAATTTGGAGATCTTGTGCTTGGGCTTGGGCTCTAGGGTTGCTAGAGACTTGTGGAGAGTTGCTCTTCCTCTCGAATTGAAGAACATTGTATATGTTATTGTTTTCTTGCATCTATTAGTGAAATCCATTATTCTTCTCCAAATTTTCTATTGTTTTCTCATAAAAACTGCTGCGTTCGGCTGGTTTCCTGTTTCAAACAGCAGTTTGTGCTTTGTTTTCTCACTGGTTTCGATTAGGTTTGCTTGCGAACTCAAGTATTACCTTAGGGTTATTTGCGAACTCAAGTATTTCCTATCAAGAACTTTCGAAGTGGGCCAATGATAGATTGTTTTTTGAACACTAGCAATCTAAACCAACTTTCACCAATCCTTTTGTCTTTATACGAAATGGGGGGGGGGGGGGGGAAGGGGACGTGCCTTCCTAAATTTTTTTTCCTCAGATATATATATATATATATATATATATATATATATATATATATATATATATATATATAGAGAGAGAGAGAGAGAGAGAGAGAGAGAGAGAGAGAGAGAGAGAGAGAGAAATTGCAAAATAAAATAACATCCAAAAGATCAAAAGTGCTTTTATATCTATACCTTTTATCTATGATATGTCATAAAAAATTTATCTTGATCAGGCAAATCTCAAGGCAAAATCAAGTCTGAAACTTCCAAAATTAAATCGGAGACCATCCTAACTCTAATTTCAGCAAACTTATAGTCTAACTAAACTTATTAGAATTACAAACCCAATGACACCAAATTCAACTCAATCTGAGCCCAAATGGGTCCAAATTGAAGACCCAGAGCGCATTTGGAACGTTTAAACTATATATTAGATGACTAAATGATTTCCAAACGTGATATGATTATAGTCGAATCGATCAGTTCGACGAGACAAATCCAATGAGACGGGATATATGTCTTGCTGATTAATCAACTTTTGCATATGCATGTCACCTTGCTTTTCCATGTAGAAAGAGCACGATTTGGTTTTTTTTTTTTTTTTTTCTCTAAAATGGGTAGACCAACTTCAACAAGAATATCTAGCTTGCATAGATTAATGTCTTTATTTTAGGTCAACCATATTGTTATATCCTTTGACATTGCTACCAAAGATAGAGATGGGTGTCCCCCTTTTCCAATAAACTTAGCAATATTGTTCATCACAATAAATTTTTTTCTTTCATCACACTCTTCCATTTTTTAGTTGGTAATTCAAGGTATAATTTTTAATATTTTTCTTTTGTATGGCTAGGTATCTCTCAATAATTGCAAAACTTACTCAAGTCATTAGTTTTATTGAAGGATGGGCCTTCAGAGTTCTCCTTTTTCTTTCTTTTTATTTTTTATTTTAAATTTTTTTTTTTGGAAGAAAGAAGCCCCTCTTCCGATGGTTAAGCCTTCTCCCTTCTACCATAGTTTTTACACTTGATGGCCATCACCATAATACTTAACTAAGATTGATGATTTTTTGGCAATCAAAGTTCATTTTCAATTTGAAAATAAATTCTTAGTGTGTGCTTCATGAGAGTTTGTGCATCCCCAAGATTTACTCATAAAGTAATTGCCTTGGTTTTGCGGCTTTTGCCTTAAACTATGACACTTATCCACCATGCATAACCCATCATGTTGAACTCTTGTCATATTAGCTATTTGAATGCCCCCGAAGTCATCTCTAGATAGCCATTCATTTTTAGATATACATTCCTCTATGCCAAGATTCGTCTTTAGACTGGTATTCCTCCATGCCAAGACATGTTGGCTTAACTTCAATTGAGCAAAAGCAACCTTGTCATGGGTGTCATGCCCATATAAGTTGAACCCTTCAATTGGCCTATCCATTCATTGAGCTTCTCAATATCAATTGTCCTATCATATGTTGGAAACTTAACTTTGACTTCTACTTTGAATGCTCACATAATCCCTTAATGATTGGTAGCCATATTCTCATCTTCAACCTCTCCAACCATATTTGCTTCAGGCATGCATGGAGGGATGAACATGACTTGGCCCACTACTCACTACGGTGATTGTTGTTTTCTTATCAACCTCCTTATATTGGTCATTTACTTACAGGGGATTGGTTAGATTTGGTGTATAATCGTTGTTAGCCATTGATTGACCTTATTTTGCAACTCCTTGTCTCTTTGTTAACTTTCAATGTGACTTAAAGGCAAGAAGTTGTTCTCACTCATCTTTATATTCTTTCGTCAATTGTACGATGCACTCTTAATGTATGAGTTATGACCTACGTCGACAAGTAAGAAGTTAGGATAATGAAAATTGAGGGTTATATATATGACTTCCTAATGACCTAGAGTTTTAGTTAAATATATCTCATTGATATTTATTTGTTGTAGACAATTTTTTTTTCTGTTATCTTTCTTTCTTATTGTGAACAGCAGGACTGCTTGCGGTGTTTTATCTAAACAGCAATCAGTTGTTGTGTTTATGCCTTAGGGGCTTTGTGACCAGCAAGTTGGAAATTCTATCTGCTGAAGACACTGGTTTTTCTTTTATCATGGATTTTTTGTATGCAATTTCAGCAACAGTTGGTTGTTTTGGAAGATTTTACAAGGCTTGACACTTTAGCTGCATACTACTGCTGCTAACTATAGTACTAACCAGCCTACAGCTCTCGGGTACTGTAGCTTCTGTATCTGGAATTCTGTGGAAGCCCTTGCTGACGGAAGAAAGGAAGAGTTAAGAAAGGATTTTTGGGGGAAATCTTTTTATTTTCTATTGGCTTTATTGCATTTTGAGCCTAAATTTAGGCTAATGTACTAAAGAGTCCTTATACAAACTCTATTCAAACTCTACAAAAACAAAACCATAGATATCTACAATAACAAAGTATATAACTTGTAACAAATAGAATTTATTTTAATCTAAATTAAAATTTGAATACAAACTTTTCCCAGCTGGTTAAAGAAAAAGTTGTTTTTATGTTGTTGTAATAAGAATTTTTATCCAACGGTGTAGTTTTTGGATTTCTTCCTGATCTGATACTTAGGTTGTGAGGAAGGCTTCTTCGTATATATATTTTGAAATGGACAGTTTGTCTATCCTCTTCATGATATAATCCCTAAATTATTTTGTCCTAAGTGTTGATTCTATGATTCTGATTTGCTTTAGAAATGATTCGGAAGAAATAAAAAAGAAATCGCAAAAATGGTCAAATGTTAGTTCTTTCATGAAAATCAAATTGTTTTCTTGATGACTAATTTGCCTGGACATCCCAAAAATTGCAAGAAAATAGAGGAGCAAATTGCTAGTGGAATTTGCTTTGTTTGGCGTCTGTCTTTTGATGATGATCTCGGGATTAATAGCTAGTGGAACTGTGCCAGATTTCAAATGTGATAATCCTTGCTGCAGTTGGGCTTTTCGTACTATTTGTTGGAGAGATTGGTTTCGTACCTTCCTTACTTTTATATCCAATTGTTTAAAGTAACGGCTTCTTAATTCGCTGGAGTTTTACATTTTATACATATACCATCATTTTCCTGAAGTGGAAAGTTTATTAGTGTTGGGATTTTTCTCAAAATTTGGTGCAAAAGACTCAAGATAGAGCTAAGTTTATAGTATAAATTTTTTTTGATATCCTCACCCTTGATGGCAAGAATGACAACTTTTTTTGTTGATTAAGTATTTGAACTTGAAGATTTCATTGATTTGTATTCAAGTATTATTAAACATCAAATATGTTGAGATTAAATTGGTGGTGACTACTGGCTACTAAAAGATTTTGGATAGGAATCTAGTTTGACATACACAATATTGTTAACCATCTTGTTAGAATTGTTTTGATGAGAAAACTAACTTAAATGATAAATACTTGCTTACCTTTTCTAATTCTATAAAACAATTGCAGCTGCTAAATTTGAGGTAAGACTTAAATCAATTTGAAGAACTAAATTCTAAGTGTGTATCTTTAGGAAAAAATATTTTGATTGTGAATTATTTCAACCTAAAATAAAATGAAAGTACGACCACCCTTTGACCTAGAACCATTGTTGAAGCTCATCATAAAGACTTAAAGTACAACCATAGTTGTTAGCAGTGAATAACGCACCATGGCGCATAGCACACGGTGCAGCTCATGTCATTTTGAACACGACGCAAAATAAAAAATAATTATTAAAAAAATAGGTGTTTGATAGATATTTGCGTAAAATTTTTGTTTATGGTAGCATTATTCCAAATTTTCTTGCACTACAATACATTCAAGCAAGTTTGTTTGAACAAGCATGTTCAAAATAATCTGAACAAATAAAATAAAAAGATTTGGCTATTCTTCATAGGTGGTGATATTTGGCTTTTATTATCAATCACTTAAGCTCTTGTTTCATCTTTTCTTTCAAATTAAGAGAAATATTATACTTCTTCAGTATTCATTTCTCTTCAACATATATGCCTGTCTATTGTTCAGGATCATGTTTCTATTTATCATGAATTGCCATAGCTCTTGTTCTTCTTAGGCGCTTTGTTCTACTTTGACTCCATTCCATCGTCATTTTGACACATTTTGCTGTTTCTGATTTGGTAGAGTTACAGCTGTTGATGGTCAGTACCAGATTGGAATCTATTCTTTGCGGCCAATTGCTTATGGCGAGGAGATTACTTTTGACTATAACTCTATAACCGAGGTTAGCTTCCTCCTCCAGGGCCTGCACTTGTTCTGGATTATTTCCTATAAACTTCATCACATATTTTGATTTTTTGCAGAGCAAGGAAGAATATGAAGCATCAGTTTGTTTGTGTGGTAACCATGTTTGCAGAGGCAGCTATCTGAATCTGGCTGGTGAAGGGGCCTTTGAGAAGGTATATAGCAGCAATAAATCTCTGATCTCTGGTTTATCATCTTCCCCTCCCCATTCTTATTACCATTCTTTCATGAAATATGCATGCTTATCAAACTGATTATGTTTGCTTGTAGAATTTAATGCAAAATACACTTTATATCACTTAACCTGTTTTGGTATTGATGCTTGAATGTGTTGCATTTCTTTGTTTTCAATGTAGTTCCATGGTCATCTTTTATTATGCGTGTTGCCAACTGAAACTATATGCTCAGGTATTAATGGCTTGCCATGGGGTACTAGACCGGCACAAATTGATTTTGGAGGCCTGTGAAGCCAATTCTGTATCTCAAGAAGACTATATTGAATTTGGGAGAGCTGGTGTGGGAACTTGTTTACTTGAGGGGCTACCAGATTGGCTTGTTTCCTATTCGGCTCATTTGGTAGTATACATTGTTGCAGTTCTAGTCCTTCTCTTGAGAATTTAGTTAATACGCTAACTGTTGTTTGTTCATGTTGAATGAAGCTGAGGTTTATAAACTTTGAAAGAACTAAACTTCCTGATGAGATTCTTAAGCACAATGTTGAAGAGAAGAAAAAGTTCTTTCCTGAAATCTGTCTTGAGGTTGAAAAAAATGATGCTTTGGTTCAGGTAATTTCTAGTTCCAGCCTTAGTGTTGTATTATAGTTTTAAATACATAACTGATTTGTTGCTTACATTTGTTACTCATCAGGCTGAAGGTGTTTATAATGCAAGACTCCAAAATATGGCGATTACATTAGACAAGGTGATTAGCATACATTATTCACTCATGGACTTTTGCAGTGTTCTTCTAAGTGCAACTTTATTGGATAAGTCTGTTATAGGACTTGTTCCATCTTTTCCATGATATGCATTTGGTTTTCTTGCTGAAATTCATTGCCTGCTTCGTTTAGATGAGTATAGTTCTTAAAAACATGACAACTCAATTCTAGAAATGGTTTTAGATCTCTTCATGTGGTCCCTCACTTATCTGATGGTTTTATTTCTCTGCCTAAGAGGTTTCAGAAGAAGTTGCTTAATTTTTTTAATAATTATTTATTGTTGTTCATTCAAACATTTTTTATCCCACAATTTTTCCCTTCACAAATGCCCGTTCACAATTTTCATTTGGCTGACCTTAGGCTTGCATTTCAGTTAAGATATGTCATGAGACGTGCATTTGGGGACCCTAAAAAAGCCCCACCTCCCATACAGAAGCTTGGACCTGAAGCTTTAGTGTCTATCCTGTGGAAAGGGGAGGGCTCTCTAGTTGAGGAGCTACTCCAATCCATGACTCCTCATATGGAACCAGAGCTGTTGAATGATTTGAAATCCAAGATTCAAACTCATGATCCATCAGGTTCTGATAACATACAGAGAGAACTTCGCAGATCATTGCTATGGTAAGTACACATTGAGGTAATATTGATTTTGCTATTCCAGCCTCTTTAGCCAAACTCATTAATCTGTGTTTATTTCTCTTAGGTTAAGGGATGAATTGAGGAACCTTCCTTGCACGCCTAAGTGTAGGCATGACGCTGCTGCAGACCTAATTCACATGTATGCTTATACAAAGTGTTTTTTCAAAATCAAGGTATGTAAACTTCGTTGTTTTCAAACCTTTTTTACGTAGGCTTTGTTTGGGACTGCTTTCTTACTGCTTCGTTATTTTCAAATTAAAATTTTTGTACTAAAAAGCTGCTTTATGAAGCAGAAAGAAAGTCGTCTCAAACAAAGTCTTAATGGTTCACTTGATAATTTTGAATTATTTTCCTCTCTCTTTCTGGACACCCAGGAATATAAATGTGTGACATCTTCTCCAGTTTACATAAGCCCTCTTGACCTCGGTCCCAAGTATGCTAACAAGATGGGCTCAGGTTTTCAGGAGTATTGCAAGACATATGGTGAGAATTACTGTTTAGGTCAGCTAATCTATTGGCACAGTTCGAACAATGCTGATCCAGATTGTAGATTGGCGAGAGCTAGGAGAGGTTGTTTGTCTCTACCTGATATTTCATCCTTCTATGGGAAATCTCATAAACCTGTTCATGAACGAGTCTATGACTCAAGGACAGTGAGGTTTATGCTATCCAGAATGGTGAGTAGTTCTTATCAGTTAGATATTTTGGACAATTTCAGGTCAATAATTATCTTTTGGTAAATTGGCTGAAGGCCCCACCATTTTCAAGAATATATTTTTTGAGAAGAATAAAATTTTCTAAATCAATTATTTGGTTAATTAGTGTTAGAAAGCAACATCTACTCTTAAATATAATGATATTGATTTCAACACAAAGTGTTGTGAGTTGAAATAAAATCTAAAACATATTTTCTATGTTCCAGCAAACAAATGCGCCATAACAGATAGTGATTAACTTTCTCTTTGAAGAAGTAATTTGGATTGAATTTGACATTGAATTGTAGACATGGCTTCATATTATAATACATAGATTTGCTTTGAGGAAAAAAAGTTAATAGTCTTGTTAACCTCTTACAAAAAGTTGATTTTTATGGTTGGAACAGGAGAAGCAGCCGCAGAGATCATGGCCAAAGGATCGAATATGGGTGTTCAAAAGCAACCCAGAATTTTTTGGGAGTCCAATGTTGGACGCCGTGTTGAATAAATGCCCGTTGGATAAAGAAATGGTGCAATGGTTAAAGAGTAGGCCAAATGTGTACCAAGGTACGTGAGATTGGATTAGGGGATGAGAAATTGAGTCATATATAATACTTCTGTGGTTAGCCAGTTTATAAAAAGAGAAGTGAGAGTCACTTTCTTTGCCTCCGCAGAGCTCTCCTCTTTCCAGATTTGGGAATTGGTGATTGTTTAGGAACTCAGTTCCTTCCCTTGTACAGACAGTTCCCTCATGTAATTTGTATTTCATTATTTACAAGTTAGATCAGTCATTTAAGCTTAGCAGGTTAGATCAATTTTTCTCTTAACTCCTCCCCCTTGGGTTGCTCTTTTCAAAGCTTTTCTAGTAAAGTGTTGTGAGCTTGCATTTGTACAAATCTTTCGATTCTTTTTTAGGGTGGCTGCAGATTTTGTTTTCTTCCTCATTTCGTCTCCTGTAAATTGGACCACTGAGGGTCGCCATTTAAGCTTTTTGCACTGTTCTTCTGTTTTCATCTCATTTCTAATGGTGCAGCTTAGATCAGTAATTGATTTCCAATTAAATTATATATATATATATATATATATATATAGGTTCAGGATGTCTGAAAAATATTTTTTAGTTTATAGTAAGGCTTCATTTGGGACAGTTTTTGTATTACTTTTTAAAACTATTTTTTAGTACAAAAATTATAAATTCAAGCAATTTTTGTACTATAAAATTATTTTAGAAAGCAGAAAGAAAGCCGTCCCAAACGAAGCCTAAGATTGTGATAAGTTTGCCTGTTGATAGGAGCGAAAGCTCCATTTTTTGCTTAATTTTTAAGTTTGCTAGAACTAAGCTGTCTGTTGTAGATTTTTTTTGGAATGTTTTTGGACGGTCAATCTATCGAGCAATTATTAGGTCCTTTCACTGGATGTAGAGGAAGGTTCGGTTTCAGGCAAAAATAGGTCAAAAAGTGCAAATACCGAGTTTTTTGAAAAACTCGGTATTTTTTCAAAAAACTCGGTATTTGCACTTTTTTAGGCAAAACTGAACATTCCTCTAGGTCCTTGCACCGGACCAAATAAAAGTTCCAATCTATCAGCGTGTTGTCGATTTTGTTCAGTAACTTGTGTAACATTTTTCAGTTTGACCATCTTATTTTGAACTTTTTATGTGAAAGATGCCGAGCTCATGGGATTGGTTTTGTCAACATATTTATTTTTATTATAAATTTATTGAAAATAAATATAGTATAATAATTTCAATTTCATGAGTTTCTAGTACGAAATTTTTGATTGCGTTAAGATGTAATTATGATCTGTATTTGATTAGAGAAAATTTTAATGAAATATAAAAATAAATTTTAATGATATAGAATTCGTTTTTATTTTTGACATCAAAATGATCTGAGTTTGAAATTATTTGTATTTTGAAAATTTAGGAATATAAAAATATTATTTCAGAAAATTTATAATGCATCAACATAGACCAAGTTGTGCTTGTCAACGACGTAATTTGTCTTTTGTTATAATAACTATTTATAAAAGTTGCCATATGATTTTGGGGCAAAAAATAATTAAAATTTTAACTTAATTTTCTCCAAAATTATTAAAAATAGATCCAAGAGAATAGTTTAAGAGTTTGTAAGAGTTAAATTTGAGTTTTAAAAATTGAAAATAATCATTGATCCAAAATTATTGAGCTAAAAATTGATATGCATGAGGAACTTTTATTCCATCCAGTGAACGTACGCAGAGGAATGTTCGGTTTTAGGCAAAAAAGCGCATGTACCGAGTTTTTGAAAAAAACTCGGTACATGCGAGAAAAACTCAGTATAGGCACTTTTTGCCTAAAACCAAGCCTTCCTATGCGTACTTTCACTGGATAGAATAAAAGTTCTATGCATGAGAGCTTCTAAATCAACATTAGGGCATTTTCCAACACTAAGTATCATGAGAGCTTAGGAATCATCATCCTCTTGATATCTTTATATAATCAAAGACTTTGTATCTTATCAAGATTGCATTTTGAAGTTCTTTATCGAATAAAAATTTTGTATCTTTAGAGTCTTGTGTATTTTGGGAGGCTTATATTTTTTGAGATTTTTAGATGAGTTAAAATTGTTTATTTTCTAAAGCTTATATGCTTTAATATTTTTAGATGAGTGATTATCTTTTTCATCACTTTCTTTTTAGTGTGAGCTTGAAGGGTTCTAAGTGGTGAACCCATCACTTACTTTGATGGGAGTTTTTTAGTAAGATTTTTGTCTTAAATTTTTTTTTTTGTAATTTAAATAACACTCCAAAAAATATTTATTATAAGTATTTAAAAAGATGATTATGAGAATTTTTTTAAGAATCTCTAATTATAACTTTAGAAATCTTTTACACTCTTCACATAGCATCGACCAAAATATTCACATCGCCACAATCCAACCTGACCCTTCAGTTGGCAGATAAAGGATCTTCCTAAGAAGGACCTTTTATGTGGTGCTTGGTATTCCTCTCAACAAGGAGGCCTTGAGGGGTTCTCAAACTCATAATTAATTTGGTTAACCCAGGAACCTCTTAGCATTATCCTCTACCTCCCCTTCAATGAGTACATGGCACAATCAATATAAATTAAACCCATTATGACTCATAGACATCATAAATAATCGGCTAAGACACAAAGCATTTATCTCAATGGTCAAAGCTTAGGACAATATGTTGTAACAAAGTATCCCATTTGCATTATCATTCTTTTGGTGTCGTTTAGTTCGGGGCCTCCACGATTGCCAATCCCAATATCATCTTTGCCTCCGCGACCTCATTTCCAAATTTATAGCCGGTTTCATGTAACTACCTATGACCTTTGATGTTATGTCCTATAATTGTTACACAATAATGGTGCTACATAGAAGGTACCACTAATGAAGAAATGATGGAACTTTTAACTTCCTCAAAGAAAACAAATTTTTTAAGTGACAAACATGAGAATGTAAAAAGTCAGGGGCTTGACTTTGTTGAAATGATTTCACTAGTACATCAACAATATCAAGTCTTTATTCCACTACGTGGAGTCAGTTACAAGAGTTCTTTTTCTCTATTGTGTTCTACTAAGAGTTATATTCTTATTTACATCTTATAAAAAAAATGTCATTTCTAATGCTTTCTAACCAAGTATTTTTAGATGCACCTGTACCTTTCTTAACATAGGCCAAATTAACATCATCGTTGTCAAGTCCAAAGCACTAGATGAGAAAAGTGGACGGTTACATTAAGTAGTCAACAACTAATGTTAAAATTGTCGAATAAGAGAAATGATTTTTCACTAGTGTGAGTCGTATATTATAAATGGTGTACTTTATTGTACTAAAGAATTCATTAATAAAACATAGTTAATGTAAACTATAAAAGTCTTAATTCATAATAGAAGTAGGTAGACCCTTGAGAATTGAAAGTTTTCATTACGAGATAATCATTGATTTTTTTTAGGTATCATGGTAAATAGGTAGAATGACTAAAAAGGTGAGCATCGATCACACTGGTAATGACACTATAACGTTGGTGGTGACAATGAAAGTTAAAGTTAATGACAATGGTGCTAGCTTCATTAGTGATGGAACGTGTAGGCCCTATCAATGTTGATGATGTTAGTATTGATGAGAACAGGGTTTTTCTTTTTATTATTTTATTATTTTATTATTTTTATTTATTATTATTTTTTTTTAAGAACAGGGTTATCAACATTAGTAGGATAAATTTTAAAAACTTTATATTATAACCTTATCTTTGATCCAAATGTGTAGAAGTAGAGGCTATATATAATGCATGAAGTTTTTTAAGTGACAAAAATGAGAATGTAAAAAGTCAGGGGCTTGACTTTGTTGAAATGATTTCACTAGTACAACAACAATATCAAGTCTTTATTCCACTACGTGGAGTTAGTTACATAAGTTCTTTTTCTCCATTGTGTTCTACTAAGAGTTATATTCTTATTTACATCTAATAAAAAAAATGTCATTTCTAATGCTTTATAACCAAGTATTTTTAGATGCACATGTACCTTCCTTAACATAGGCCAAATTAACATCATCTTTGCCAAGTCCAAAGCACTAGATGAGAAAAGTGGACGGTTGCATTAAGTAATCGACAACTAATTTAAAACTTGTCGAATAAGAGAGAAATGATTTCACTAGTGTGAGTCGTATATTATAAATGGTGTACTTTATTGTACTAAAGAATTCATTAATAAAATGTAGTTAATGTAAACTATGAAAGTCTTAATTCATAACAAAAGTAGGTAGAACCTTGGGAATTGAAAGAATTTATTATGAGATAATTATTGATTTTTTATAGGTATCCTAGTAAATAGGTAGAACAACCAAAAAGGTGAGCGTCGATCACAATGGGAATGATACTATAACGCTAGTGGAGACAATGAAAGTTAGAGTTGGTGACAATGGTGTTAGCTTCATTAGTGATGGCACGTGTTGGCCCTATTAATGATAATGATGTTAGTATTGATGAGAACAGGGTTATCAACATTAATAGAACAAAGTTTAAAAACTTCTATTATAATTTTATCTTTGATCCAAATGAATGTGTAGAAGTATATATATAATGGAGCATTATTTTCATCTTAACTACAAATTAGGATACTCCAAATTATTTGTGAGGATTCCCTTTGATTAAAAAAACCTAATATCAATGAAACATTCATTTAAACTAATTTCTTTTCTTTTTTAATGGAGTTTGTGTGATATTGAAGTTGACTCTACAAGTTTCCCAATTAAAGTTTTAAATGTTTTAAGATCCAAAAGTTGTATCAAAATTTATGCTTAATTAGATGATTTTTTTTGTAACATATCATACATTAATGTTTATAACATGTGATGAAAGAAGACCCATCATTCCCTAATTGAGGAAACATTTGAGTCGTTTTTTAATTCCTAAATAATATATCATAGTGTGTGTGTGTGTGTATATATATATATATATATATATATATAAACCATGATATTTTTTTTATCTATTATAATATTCAAGAAAATTTGAGGTGATAAAGTGTTCAGCATCTTATCTTTGTATAAAGCTACATTACGCACCAATATAAATTATTAGAGATATTAGAATTTTTTATGTGGAAAGCCCCGAAATGATAAATATCATATGCTCCATCCTAATTTTAATAGTCTATTATATAATTGAATATATAAAAGTACAATCTTCTTCAAAATTGAGATTAATTGTTGGATTCTCATTATGGGGAATACATAAAAAATGATTGAGGGTATAGATGATTATACAATATGAGTGGATCAACAACAATGCAACAGTGATAGGATATTCTCAATTGAACATTTGAAGCCAAATGTGGGGTTGGGTGTTAATTATTTAGTGATAATGGTCACAATTGCATATGGCAGTCTTTGATAGTTATCGTCAGACAATGCAATAGAGTTCTTAAGATCTATCAACTGTCCAACCTCCTTTACATAGAAAATGAGTTCTTATCTAGGGTTGCAAATAAATCTAGCATCCAACAAACTACTCATGGCTCAACTCAATTATAGCTCGCTAATGATCATTTGTTTAAGTAATCAAACAAGTTTAAATGATAGAAAAAATACTCAATTGTAAATAAAGAAGTTTGAACAACTATGTATTCAGCTCGTTAATGTTCATGAAAAATTAAAGAGCTTGCAAATAAACTCAATATAAATCTCATTAAAAAGTTCGATTAATATTCAAGAATTTATTAAGTTTTGTTATAAATACGAGATGGCCATTTTAATAAATTTGATCATTATTCTAAACATTCCATCGATTGTCTCGCATCAATCCCCTTGACCATATATCATTTATTCAACATTAACTATCTTATTGGCCTCAAAATTGAATAAGCTTAGGCCTATTAAATTCATCTCATCTATAAGCTTGATTTGGTTGCAAGTTTGTCGAAATCAGAGTTTAAAATAATTTTGAATTTAATTTAGAAAATATTTAATTTAAATACCATCTTGATGCTAATCAAGTAAATTTTCTCGCCGCATATCATTTATTAAAATATTTAAATTATAGTGCATCATAAAAATGACATCTAAATATATTAATAGTTGAGTATTAATAAATAGAAGTAATAAATAATGTTCATTTACTCCTAAGATCTACCCAAAATTGTTAAGTTAATAGTTATAGAATAGTTCACATCCTTGAAAATGAAACATTTGTTCACTCTTAATTAGTTAGTCATCCCCCTATCAATCTCTTTCATATAAATTTCAACATTAATGTGACGTATGATTGATATATTGTTTGATACCTCCTAACATTGAATGTGGAAAATGCCTCTTCTATTATTTGCCCATTTGGCCATTTTACACACATTCAACACCACTTGCTTCCTCTCACTTTCTTTTATCATATTCACACAATAGGTCACTTTCTTAAATCATTATTTTTATAACAAATTTGTTTTAAAATAAGTGCTATATATAATTTAGTCAATTATTTGTATTATGCACTCATTTTAAAGCAAATTTAAGGTTCTGAGATTCATTCAAACAATTTTCTTCAAACAAAATCAGTTGTTAATAAAATTTTCAAAACGTATCTTAGCATAATTAAATTTAGATCAAATCCTGACCCAAATTCTCTACGTAAAAAAAAAAAAAGCTCGAAAAACACCCGATACATGCATAATCAGAGAAGATCCATCCGTCCATCGCACGAATCATAAAAAAAAAGCTCATATGACGAACTTCGCCTCTCCATCTTCCAATCCCGTCATCGTATCATAAAGCGGCTTGTTCATCGTCTCCGGCAAATAATACGTCAGCAAAGCTCCGACGATCCCACACCCCCCAAACACCGCAAAAGGCAAACTTTGTCCGGCCACCACCACCAAAGGCGCCAGAATCGCCCCCAGCTGCGTCGCCTGCGTCACGCAACCCAACGCCGCATTCCTCACCACCGTCGGAAACAACTCCGTCGTATAAATAAACAGCAAATTATACATCGCCGCCATACCGAATATACCAATCACCCCACAAATCATTCTAATCGTCTTCATCAACACCCCTGTGCCGCTGATAAAGAACCCGATGGAACAGGACACGCCACTGAGCATCATGGTTCCTACCCCTAAAGGCTTTCTCCCCAACCGGTCCAGAAGAACGGCGGTGATGACGAAGGCCGGCATCTCAGCGACGGAATTGAGCGTGACGTTGAGGTAAAGGTTTGTTTTTAGATTGACGACGTTGAGGGTAAGGCCGTAGTATACGATGGCGCAGAGAAAGTTGATGCAGATCATTAGTATAAGACGAAGGCGTGTTCTTCGTGAGCGAAGAACGTCGATGATGGATCCCGATTCAGCAACCTGCAAGTCAGAGATTTTCGCGTCAGCATTGCTCAAGCTCAACCAATTAAAAAAAAAAAAAAAACTGAATTTTGACATTTGAAAGAGATCAATAGTCGTCACCCTACCTGCGAACATTCTTTGGAATTCTCTTCATCGTCCTCGTCGTCAAGCTTTAGAGTAATGCCGGGAGGGATTTCTCTGCCGTTACAGCGTGCGATGGTGCGCATTATGTCCATGGCTTTGGCGGTCTGACGGCGGATGAGATACCATCGAGGTGACTCAGAGATGAAGGGGATGATGAGGAGAACAAAGACTAGGGAGGGGAGGGAACTGACAATATAGAGTGTTCGCCAAGTAGGGAATAGGTAGGCTACGCCGGCGAGGATAGCAATGCCACCGGAGAAGAAGTAGAAGGTGGACATTCCGGCCACTCCGCGCTTCGAGGGACCAATTGGTTCTGTTGCGAGAACGAAAGCGCAGAGGCCGACACCACCGGTGCCGAAGCCGTTAAGGAAGCGAAATCCAGTGTAGAACCAGTAGGTCGGAGAAAGGGAGGTTACAACGCCGGAGATGGCGTTAAGAATACAGACTATGGTGAGTGAGCCTTTTCTGCCGAGGAAGGAGTCGGATAGATGGCCGAAGACGCCAGCGCCTAGAAGAAAACAAATTAGCTAAGCATTTTGTCGAGCACGTAAAATACAATTCATTGAGGGCCAATAGTTTACTAATATATAGCTAGGCCAGTTTTATTTGAAATAGAGCATGCTCGGTCAAACATATAGGAGTCATAAAAATTGATCTTGCTCTAGTGGATGATCATCTCTCCTAAGTAAACAGGCTCAGGCTCGCCTCAATAAACGCTGATGAGTTGAGCTCAATAAACTAATGAGCCAATTTAACTCGACTCATGAGTTTAGGAGCAGGCTCTTTTAAATAAATATTAATATAAAATATATAAAAATGTATTACATTTAGGATTTTAAGTTTTAAAATATATAAAAATATATTTAATTTTCAATATTAATTGATTATTTATTAATTTTCTTCTAATTTTTTATTCTTTTAATTATTTTATTATAATAATTATTTGAATACGCAACTCACCTTGATCTATTGATTAGACATTTTGGTTAAGAGGTTTTGAGTTCAAAGTTTGAGTAAGTGATGCGTGTATGAATTTGACTTAATTGTCCTAAATATCCCAAAAAATATCAATTTTCTTTCCTTCACAATAAATGATTGTTTGTGAGCCGGCTCGCTCAAATCAAAGATGACTCCAGCTCAACTCGATTCGTTTATTGCCTAATGATAGAGTGAGTGCGGGCGGTGTTAGGCTCTCTCTGATCTAAAGTGCTTAGAAAATTTAAGTGCACAAAAGGATATGTGAATAGAGCTCGCATGGGGAAAATTATTATGTGCGGAGTCCGGACATAAATTGTGTCCGAACTCCAATCAAAATAGATCACGTTGCCTATACACAGCCTATGTATAACTTTGTATATAATATGTATGATACACATTGTGTACATGTGATATGACATTTTTCTATAAGAGTTTGGACGTCCTTCGGACTCTGCACGTAATAATTTCTACTCACATGGTAGAATTTTTATTCCGTCAGGTTACCTGATGTAGCTCTACGTCAGGTAGCCTATAATATGTCGCTACGTGCTCTTACTCTTTACTGCGCGGCCCGACGACCCGACCCGGAAATGACCCGGGAGTTTGCTTAGCTCGGTATTGGTCGATTTTGCTCGACAAAAATGAAAAATACCATTATGTGAAGACCAATGCCGAGCCTATACCGAGTTCTTTTAGGTATTACTCGGTATTGCTTGGTATTGGTCTTCACAAAGCTGTATTTTTCGTTATTACCAAGCAATACCGAGTAATACCTAGCAATACTGAGCCAATACCGAGCAATACGTGAACATAGTAAATCCGGATTCCGGTCCGAGTCGGGTCGTTGGGCCGCGCGGTAAAGAGTAAGAACACGTGCAGACATATTATAAGCTACGTGACATAGAGCTACATCAGATAACATGACGGAATATTTTTTATGATTTTAATGTAATCTATCTTCTTCATAAACAGCAAAGTTCATTGTTACTTTGACTTCAAGCAATGAAGCAATTAATTGAATATGTGAAAAACAAGCCACTATGGACACATCATTCTCATTGTTAATTGCTATTAAATGCATGGAAGACTATCATTATTCAAAACACCACCTATTTAGCCTTGCATCCATGCATTAATTGTATGCCGCCGTACCAACTCTATATAACTACTAACCCTATCCTTTCTTTCAATTTTTTTAATTATTCTTTCATTTTCTTTCTTAGTAAAATTTAATATTATTTTATTTAAATGATATAATATTGAGTCAAACTATATGGGATAAGAACAAAAAAATAAAATAATTTACGAGAAGAACATCATCAACCACCTAATATTTCTTTTTAAACCCTCATCTTAGACATCATGTGATGGTACAGTACCATTTAGGCTTCATTTATACAAAGATGATTGACTATAGTAAAAGGCAAGAACTGAAATATCGAGCTCGGCTCATTAGTCTGAAAGCAAGCTCTAACTCAGCTCGTTTCCTACAAAAGAGCTCTAGCTGGCTCGGTCATGAGCGGGATTTTTAAAACTTAGGCCGGATTTAGAAAAAAAAGATGCAATACTTAATATTTAAAGAAAACTTAAGTGGTTCATATTCATTTTTTAAATATTTAAATGTAATATTAATAATTATTTGAGCCGGATTACGAGCTCACGAGCAGAGCCGGCTCACGCTCGAACTCGTTCTAGTTTACTAAACGAGCTCAAGAGCTCGATAAGCTCAGCTCTCGAGCCCATAAACGAGTCGAGTTCGAGCGGGCTCGGATCACTTATACCCCTAATTGCTTATCATATTCAGGGCCAAAGAAGATTTCTCAATTAAAAAAAAAATTCGTTACGGTGGATGCCAAAGCATATTCTATAGTGCCCACAAAGATTATGAAGAAGATAAGTCAAAACATTATTAATTGGAAAATATATTGTATAAGAATATCCTAATTCAAAAATAATATTTAAAGTATTAATTAATTTTATGATAATTGTAATGCATAGATAAATAATTAAAATTTATGCATTTGTATTTATCTTAAAAAAACAAATAAATTCGAGGCTCATTAAAAATTAATAGAATATTATGATTTTTATTTTTCATTTTATGCTAAAAGTTTTTTTTTTTATTATTACAAAATTATAAAAGTGCTAAATTAATTAATTAATTTAATCTATAAAGATATTTAAAGTGGATACTGAAAGAACATGTCAGAAAAGTCGGGATACCGCCGGTGGACAGAAAAAAACAAAATTATGAATATGGAGGTGGGAATAACGGAGGAAGGAGAGGCATCTTACCGACCATACATCCGGCGAAGAAAGCTGACTGAGAAAGGCCTACTTTGTACCGCTGGCCACAGATGAGACCCCACTCGCTTACAGTCGAGGCAGCGGAACCCTCCACCCACTCCCAGGAGGCGGCCGGAATACGGCAGTTGTCCGGCGGACAACCTCCAGCGAACTTGCACTGCCACGCCGGCTCTCGGTCGGCGAAGATCATGACCATAGTGTGGAAAGCCTCGAGGGCCCACGCGGCGCACGTTAGAACAAAGTGGCGAAGCTGCCACCGTCCTAACTCTCCGGCGTGTAGCCGGAGCATGTCGTCGATTCCAATCCGCTTCACTTGAGCGGGAGGTGAATGGGCCGACCCAGAGAGGAGGCCCGCCCGGAGATCTGAGCCGGAGTTCATTTCTCCATTCGTCATTGCGACCGCCGGAAATCACTCCGGGGAATGACCACCGCCGATGCCGGCTTCGTTTGCTTCTTCTTCTTCTTCGATTCTTCACTCTCTCGCTCGTCGTTTCTCCGCTCTCTTACTTTTTCCCTCTTTCGATGGTCGCGCTTTATATGGATTCGTGGGGGATTATTTATTTATTTATTTATTTTGGGCAGGTTGATTTATTTATTTATTTATTTGAATTTGAGCAAAATATAAATTTCAAATTATTTATTCAATTTTTTGTATTTATTTATTAAATTTGAACACTAATTAATTGAAGTAAATTAATTATTTCCTTCAAACTGATAATTTGAGCATGTAAATTTATTTAGATATAAATGAATTTAAGATTTTAAATTATATTTAACATAAATTGTTTGTCATGATTTAATATCTATTTATTTATTTTTTATTTATTTATTATATATATTCTTTTAATATAAATTTTTTTGAATTGAATGATATAAAAAATGGTTGCATAATTGTAGAACAGGGCATCGAATAAGTAATTAAATTATTCTTAAATTTGTAAATTATTTGTTAAATATAAATTTTTCTGAATATAATTAAAATTAAATTTGTTTATTTTATATGGGTTTTAATTTTTTTTATTTAATTATTTAAATAAATAAATATAAATAATTTTCAGAAAAAGTAAAAGTGTATAAAGCCTTAGTGCGGACTGCGGACAGGCTTTTTGTTTTTTATATACTTTTTTTGGGTTCCCACAAGAACTCGTTTTCCACGTGGTTATATTTTATTGGGGAGTGATTTGCTTGGCCCAAAATTCAGAAAGCTCAACTACTAGCCAAAAATGGGCTATCAGTTTAGTGCGCTAGACTTTTCCTTGTTCCTATCCTTCTTATTTGTTTTTAATTAATTTCAATAATCTTTTATCGGCACCATGCATGAATTTGTTATCATAAACATGCAAATTACACACAACTCCCCTTGGCCTATTGGTTGAGAACTTAGGCTTCCAACTAATAGGTCCAAGATTCGAGTCCATGTGTATGCGTTGTGTGTGTGAATTTGCCTTAAATGACCTAAATGTTCCCAAAAAAAAAAACATGCAAATTACTGTATATTTTTATTATTTAAAAATATGTTATTTTTTCTTATGTTTCATATAAAGAAGAGTAGAGCTGTCCTAGAAAGCAGCTTTTCTGAAAGCTGCTAAAAGTAATAATTACAGCTTCAAAAGAATAGCAGAAAGAAAGCTGTCTCAAATAGAACTTTGATAACATTATTAGAAATTATATTTTTTATTAGATTTAAATAAACATTTAACTTTTAATAGGAAAAAAAAAATGTTATTATTATTGTTATATGTTTGATATATATAATAAACCATGCAATTATCCAAATTTATATAATCTATTATTATTATTGTTGTATATTTGATATATATAATAAAGCAATCATCAAAATTTATATAATTTATTCCCATATACTTTTTATGGATACTTCAAAGCCATCGAAATTGAACTTTTCTCTTAGATCAAGTAAAATCAAATTTGTCTTGCTTAAATAATTAGTTAACGGACAAATAGAACTCTTATGATAAGAGAGTGGATTGATAATGAAGTTTTATATGTATTTGATTGCATGATTTGAATTTATAATGTTTTGAATTAGTCAACTATTTTACACTTATTGTACTTAATCATTAATGAATTCATATAATTATTTTGTTAATGATCATTAGAAACAAATTTGGGTTGCTGTACAGCAAAATACTAAATCTAATTAGGACATTATTGTAAGTTTAGGGTTGATAGAACACATTTTCCTGATTTTATATGTCTGAAAACATTTTCAGTTTGACCAAAGATTCTACTTCCCGTGATCTTGTTGAATTGGACATGGTGTGACCTAAGATTCTCCTTCACATGATCTAGGATAGTGTGTAAGTATCTTTCTTAAGAGTTGGACACGAGTGGACGATCGGACTTTTTTTGACTGAAGAACATACACTATACACGAAAGAATGAAAGAAAGTGAAGAGGGAGAGCTGTACTGCGTGAATGATTCCGTAGAGGCGAAAACGAGAGAAAGGGGTTGGATTGAGAAGCGTGCATGGAACCGACATAAGAGCTAGGATTTTGGCTATAGCAGCTGTTAACGCTGCAAATACCTTATTGTGGCTGAGGTTTTCAGACCGCCTATAACAAGTGCTACAAAAAATTATATATTTTAGTATTGTTTGCTTTTACCTCAAATGATATGAACTGATTACACTTTTAAGGTTTTGGTTGGGATATCTTTTTTACTATTTTATAAAGTACTTTTTTAGTTAAAATTTTTAAATTAAAAAAATTTTGATACTAAGAAACTATTTCATAAAGCAATAAAAAGTTATTCCAAACGAAGTAAAGAGATAGTCTTTGATGCACTGATTCTCAGTTTTTTCTCTTTATCTGATAAATCCTTTTCTTATTTCTGATTTTAAAATTGTCTTTTTTTTTTTAATTTATAAGGAAATACTCATTATTATTGATACGTTATGCAAAAATTATCTTGATCGGGCACGAATCTCGAGGCAAAAGCTTGTTGGAAACTTCAAAAATTAATTTTGGAAGCACCCGAACTCCGATTTCAACGAACTTATAGTCAAACTGAGCGTCTCGGAAATACAAACCCAACGACACCAAGATCAACCCCATCCGAGCCCAAATGAGTCCGAATCAAAGGTTCGAAGCGCTGTTGGAAGGTTCAAACCGCAATTTGAGTTACCAAACGGTCTCCGATTTTGACGAACTTATACTCGAATCGAGCGGCTCGACGAGACGAATCCAACGAGCCCAAGATCATCGAATTCCAAGATCATTAAGGCCATCAAATGTCCAACGAACGGTGCATGATCAAAAGATTCGATATCGACCGTCCATTCAAACCACTCCCTGTTCGCCCTTGATCTCACGCCTATTTACGGGCTATGCCACTCCAGAAAAACTATAAATAGAGCCCTCATTCTACACCAAGGGGCTCAAGTGAAGAGAGAGAAGAAGAAGAGAAGGAGAAGGAGAAAGGGGAATAGGAGATTCCTCACCTCCTCGACCACCGCCGCCGGAGTTTTTTCCTGCCGCCTGAAGACGCCGGAGCTCTGCCGGATTTTCAAAAAACGCAGGGAATTCGCAGGATTTTTGTGAAGTTCGTGAAAGAAACAAGTTGTATTTGGATTATCCCGGCTTGTGGGACGAAATCCGCCATTTGTAATCAATAAAAACGCTAGTGGAAATTTGCAACTGGGCGAGGCCCCGTGGTTTTTCCCATTTTTGGGTTTTCCACGTAAAAACTCTCGGTGTTCATTCTCTTTTCCTGTTTGTGTGTTAAACTTACGTGCAACGCTCGGACGCAAATTCATAAAACTCTACCTCCGCGTATTTTCTAACACGCCAACAGTTTGGCGCCGTCTGTGGGAACCACAATCCCACTACTTCGAGTACTGCTACGATGGTGAATAGGCGCAGCAGTCGTTTAGTTGGAGCTTCTCGCTCCAACTCCCACCAATCCAGAAATCCTTCTATTAACCATAGACGACCAATGTCAGCATCTTTTCCTCCTGGGGGGCAGAATGCTGCTGGAGAAGGGATCACGGAACCTTCTTTAGAAGAAAGAATCCGGAAGATGGAAGAATCTCAGAACGAGATCCTTCAACTCCTACGAGATGATCGACAACCGACGTTGGAGGAGGTCCTTCGCCCTCGGGATCCACCAAGGGTTGATGATATTCAATTCGAGCATCTTCAAGAAGAGATTCACCTTCCTCCACCTAGGAGACATCCTCAATCACAACAGGAAGATGAACTTGCCGATACAACGAGTTCAACACATCCTCGCATTTTTCCGGATCTCCCAGAAGGCTCTCCCCAACCACACATTGCGGAACTCCCTCACAATGTCCTACGTCGCGAGCTGCGAAGATTGGTACGGGAAGAGTTCCCCCGAGGAGATATGAGGCATGCTCTCCGACAGAAGAACTTCGAGGAGTCATCACCTATAACTGAAGCCATTCTTCAGCACCCCATTCCGGTAGGATTCAAAGTGCCAAACGTTGAATCCTACGACGGGACGACCGACCCGTATGAGCATGTTGACTACTATAGAACCATCATGCATATTCAACGAGCATCAGACGCGCTCCTCTGCCAGGTCTTTCCCGCCACCCTTAAAGGACAGGCCCGAACATGGTTCTACTCGCTTCCACCTGGAACGATCCCCTCTTTTGTCAAATTGGCCAAAGTATTCGTCGAACAATTTGTGGCCAATCGAAGAATTGCTAAGGATTCTTCCCACCTCTCCGGAATTCGCCAAAATGAGGGAGAATCGTTGAAGGAGTATTTTCAACGATTTTCCACTGAAGCACGACAGATTCCAGGAGTAGACCCTGAATTACTCAGAGGGGTCTTTCTTGGAGGTCTTCGTCCTGGCCCCTTCTATTCGGCCCTTATACGAGACACCGTCCATTCATACGCTGACTTGATCCATCGCATAGAGGCACAAATCTCTGCGGATGAAGCTATAAATGCCCACAGGAAACAGTTTGAGCAAATCAGCGGGAAGCGCAAAGGTGCACCTGGGATGGATAATTCTTTCTCACAACAGAAAAAGCATGGGAAGAATAATCTACCTCATAGGTCTCTGTCACCACGACGAGAACCCCGACAGGAGAAAGAGTACACCCCACTCAATACATCCCAAGAAAATGTATTAATGGCCATCCGGGATCAGGAGAACGTGAAATGGCCACACCCTTTGAAACCCAACGTCGGAAACCAGGAGCAATATTGCCACTTCCACCGTAGCCGCGGGCACACTACTGAAGCATGTTGGCAACTCAAGGAAGAAGTTGAGAGACTAATCCGACAAGGATATCTCCAACAATTCATCAAGAACGCGCCAACCCGAGAGGAAGCTCGTCCCGCTGGGGGGCAAAGTCAACAACAAAGACAACCATTGAATAATATTCAAATGGTTGGAGAGATTGAATGATCACACACTTTGTGTATTTGTATTAGCAAATATTGCTTGTCTTGTTGTCGTTTTTATGTTGAGATGAGTGTCATTTTGATATATCTAATATCTTCTCTCAAGTTAAATGTTGTTGTATTGTCACCGTGCGTAGATCTTGTGTGTTGAGTACTTTGTAATTTGTAAGTCGTACTAGGGAACTATTGTACTATCTTACGTAATGCAGTAATAGAATGTTCATGTTGTTGTGATATGATTTTTCCTCTTATGAATGATAAGAAAAAACTTCTCAAACTCTTTCTCCGTGATTCGAGAAATACACAATCCATATTGTATCTCAATCACCGGACGATCAATCCCAGGGGGATTTGATCCTGACCTCATCCACACAGGTTAACGTCACCGAGCAGGGCTCCGACATACAATCTCGAATAGGTCTTACATCCTTGGTGGATTCTCATGGCCTCATCCACACAAGTTAACGTCATCGAGCAGGGATCTGACATACAACCTCGGATAGGTCTTACATCCTTGGTGGATTCTCTCGATCTCTTCCATACAGGTTAATGTCATCGAACAAATATTCTGACATACAACCTCGGATAGGACCTCTACTCGTCGTCAGACTTCTGCTCGTCGACGAATCTTCGTCGGTTTTCTACCCGACGTTGAACTTCTACCCGACATCGGACTTCTGCTCGTCAGCGGACTCCTACTCGTCGTCAGACTTCTGCTCGTTAGCGGACTCCTACTCGACATCGGACTTCTGCTCGTCAGCGGACTCCTACTCGTCGTCGGACTTCTGCTCATCAGCGGACTTCTACTCGTCGTCAGACTTCTGCTCGTCGACGAATCTTCGTCGGTCTTCTACCCGACGTTGAACTTCTACCCGACATCGGACTTCTGCTCATCAGCTGACTCCTACTCGACGTCGGACTTCTGCTCGTCAGCGGACTTCTACTCGTCGTCAGACTTCTGCTCGTCGATGAATCTTCGTCGGTCTTCTACCCGACGTTAAACTTCTACCCGACATCGAACTTCTGCTCGTCAGCGGTCTCCTACTCAACATCGGACTTCTGCTCGACAGCGGACTTCTACTCGTCGTCAGACTTCTGCTCGTCGACGAATCTTCGTCGGTCTTCTACCCGACGTTGAACTTCTACCCGACATCGGACTTCTGCTCATCAGCGGACTCCTACTCGTCGTCGGACTTCTGCTCGTCAGCGGACTTCTACTCGTCATCAGACTTCTGCTCGTCGACGAATCTTCGTCGGTCTTCTACCCGACGTTGAACTTCTACCTGACATCGGACTTCTGCTTGTCAGCGGTCTCCTACTAGTCGTCGGACTTCTGCTCGTCAGCGGACTTCTACCCGACGTCGGACTTCTGCTCATCGACGAATTTTCATCGGTCTTCTACCCGACATCGGACTTCTGCTCGTTAGCGGACTCCTACTCGACATCAGACTTCTGCTTGTCAGCGGACTCCTACTCGTCGTCGGACTTCTGCTCATCAGCGGACTTTTACTCGTCGTCAGACTTCTGCTCGTCGACGAATCTTCGTCGGTCTTCTACCCGACGTTGAACTTCTACCAGACATCGGACTTCTGCTCATCAGCGGACTCCTACTCGTCGTCAAACTTCTGCTCGTCGACGAATCTTCATCGGTCTTCTACCCGACGTTGAACTTCTACCCGACATCAGACTTCTGCTCATCAGCGGACTCCTACTCATCGTCGGACTTCTGCTCGTCAGCGGACTTCTACTCGTCGCCAGACTCCTGGTCGTCGACGAATTTTCGTCGGTCTTCTACCCGAAGTCAGACTTCTTCCTGTCGTCGGACTTCTGCTCGTCGGCAGACTGCTACTCGCCATCGGCTTCTCGCTTGAATGCTATTTGCAACGCATTCTCGAACTCTCCCCTTTGGCTCCACACTCGATCGTTGACTACTAATGGGCTTCAACTCGATCGTCCATCGCCAGCAAACCTCCGCTCATATGGAAAAGAGATCCCGTAGGCTTCTGCGCGCGAGGAGGGGCGCTAATTCGAGCAAGGGAAGTTTCCCGCTCGCAAAATAGCGGAAGCCTCAACCGCCAGTAAGCCGGAGGGAGAAGAAGAAATCCCGTAGGCTTCTACGCGCGAGGAGGGGCGCTAATTCGAGCAGGGGAAGTTTCCCCGCTCGCAAAATAGCGGAAGCCTCAACCGCCAGTAAGCCGGAGGGAGAAGAAGAAATCCCGTAGGTTTCTATCGCCAGTAAACCGGAGGGGGAAGAAGAAATTCCGTAGGTTTCTATCGCCAGTAAACCAGAGGGGGAGGAAGAAATCCCGTAGGTTTCTATCGCCAGTAAACCGGAGGGAGAAAGAAGGAGAAGTTGCAAGTTTCCTAAGGGCCTAGGAGGCCTATTTATAGGTTTTGGAAAAAAAGGGGGGAAGTTATTACAAATTTCGGAATTATCCTATTTTAGAAATTTTTTGGAATTTTTTTGCAATTTTTTGGTATTTTTTCGGAATTTTTTGGACCCAAAAAGGACAAAAAGCGACTAATTTCACGTTTGTGGGGCCCGCATTGGCGGTGCCGCCAACCGGCCGCACCATTTCGCGCAGCCAGGTCACCAATCCGCGGCCTGAAGGGGCGGATTGCGACAGGCCACGGCGCAGGCCAGGCACGGCAAGCCCAGCGCGGGCGCGTGCGAATTCGGGTGCAGCCGGCGATCCGCGAAACCGGATCCTGTTCCGCGCGTTTTTCCTTCCGCCAGCCACCGGTCAAAGACCGCGCAGCAAAGCCAGCCCGCGGTCAAAGAACCGCGCGGTTCCTTCCTTCCGCGCGGTTCCGCGGGAGCTGCCGTCGGCGAGCGGTGGCGGGCGGCGGCCGGCCGCCCGCCCGGCCGGTTCGGCCGCCTATGCGTGTCCGGGCTCGATTTTCGGCTCGGACAGTCCGATTCGGACATTTTTGGGGTCCCCGGACACGTTGTTTGACGTTCCGGGCTCGATTTTGACGCTTCCGGAGCTCGACGGGACCTCTATAACCAAATTTGTGCAAATATTTAACTTTTGGAACGAAATTTTTGCTATTCGGCCATTGCAAAAATGTCAACACTTGTATTTTCGCATTCCTGGAGCTTCGACATCCGAAAATAGGGGGGCAACTGATACGTTATGCAAAAATTATCTTGATCGGGCACGAATCTCGAGGCAAAAGCTAGTTGGAAACTTCAAAAATTAATTTTGGAAGCACCCGAACTCCGATTTCAACGAACTTATAGTCAAACTGAGCGTCTCGGAAATACAAACCCAACGACACCAAGATCAACCCCATCCGAGCCCAAATGAGTCCGAATCAAAGGTTCGAAGCGCTGGTTGAAGGTTCAAACCGCAATTTGAGTTACCAAACGGTCTCCGATTTTGACGAACTTATACTCGAATCGAGCGGCTCGACGAGACGAATCCAACGAGCCCAAGATCATTGAATTCCAACATCATTAAGGCCATCAAATGTCCAACGAACGATGCATGATCAAAAGATTCGATATCGACCGTCCATTCAAACCACTCCCTGTTCGCCCTTGATCTCACGCCTATTTACGGGCTATGCCACTCCAGAAAAACTATAAATAGAGCCCTCATTCTACACCAAGGGGCTCAAGTGAAGAGAGAGAAGAAGAAGAGAAGGAGAAGGAGAAAGGGGAATAGGAGATTCCTCACCTCCTCGACCACCGCCGCCGGAGTTTTTTCCTGCCGCCTGAAGACGCCGGAGCTCTGCCGGATTTTCAGAAAACGCAGGGAATTCGCAGGATTTTTGTGAAGTTCGTGAAGGAAACAAGTTGTATTTGGATTATCCCGGCTTGTGGGACGAAATCCGCCATTTGTAATCAACAAAAACGCTAGTGGAAATTTGCAACTGGGCGAGGCCCCGTGGTTTTTCCCATTTTTGGGTTTTCCACGTAAAAACTCTCGGTGTTTATTCTCTTTTCCTGTTTGTGTGTTAAACTTACGTGCAACGCTCGGACGCAAATTCATAAAACTCTACCGCCGCGTATTTTCTAACACGCAACAATTATATATTTAAAACCATGTTGATCTAATACTGTAATTTGTTTTTTTATTCATATTTTCTATTATTTACCTATGAAAATGGCTAGAAATATTTGTTTTATAACATACATGTGTCTTCTATTTAACTTCTAATTTTGGCTTAATTTAATCTAATTCAGTAAGTGTATGATAAATAAAGATTCTTTTTATATCATGTCAGCAATTTTCTAAGGGCAATTTGATTAATTATTTGAAAGTTCGTGTATAGTAAAAACAATTAAAATTATATTCACTCCACATAAATTTGAACGATGAAGTTAACTTTATTTAATTTTGTTCTCAATTTTGAACAGAGTTCTTCCCGACCATCGTCCGACTTCCCCACATTCGTCGACCATCGTTAGACTTCCGTCTGATCGTTGATCACCGTCAGACTTCTTCCCGACCATCGCCAGACTTCCTCCCGTTCGTCGACCACCGCCGAAGTTCTTCCAAACCACAATCAGACTTCTGCAAGTTTATCGATCGACCAATGTCGAACTTCCAGACCTGCATCAAACCCACACTTGCTTTGCCCTACTAAAAAGGCGAGGCCTTAGTGGAGGGGATTCGAACCCGGAATGGGGGGTTACTAACCGTGCCTGCCCATCAACAAACCTAAGCCTCGGTGGATTACTTACAAATATTAATTAATTGGAGTGTATTAATATATAGACGAAGTAATTATCTTCACATATTTATGCCAATCATCTACATCATTAAATAGTTGAAATTTAATAACTGGAGAGTAGATAGATAGATAATAACAATCTGGATCTGGATAGGGCTATGAAAATAGAAGAGAGAACATAGCTGGATTGAGTAATCAATGTAAATACATACAGATAAGGTGACGGGCATCCAAATGAATCAATGGAACCGTTGAGGAAGTTAATGGATTTTTTTTTATTCTAATATTTTTCATACAATTTTCGTGATAACATAAAGAATGTGAGTCGTTTCATGCTTTCATTCTACTATCATTTAATTCATTAATATTTTCTTTTTGCATTCCTATAGCTGAAAAGCATTACAGAATTAGCTTCTTTAAATAATTTTTCTTAAAGAAGCAAAAAATAAATCTGTGGTAAAGAATCCTCATAAGACTTATTTGGTCCACAAGGTGGAAGATAAACTTTTTTATTTCATATTGGGACAACTTGTCGTCCCATGCAAGTCGACACGTTCAATTTACCCAAAATTTGGGTTTCTTTGGCCACCTTAATTTGTTATGATGACTTATGTCTTGTTGACGGTGCAGCCAATGGCTTTTGTGCTGCCACCGAGGTCTAATTGCAGTGGATTTTTGCCCGCTCACTTTCTTTTCGATAGGGGTGTCAATTCGGGTCAACTGGTCGAATTTGGAACTGACCCGACATTGTTTGGGTCAACCCGAATCCGACCCGTTTTTAAAAATGGGTCAGGTTTTCGGACCCGAACTCGACCTGATTCGGGTCCTGGTCAACTCGACCCGACACGAATGACCCGAAGTTGACCTAAAATTGTTGATTTTCGGGTCAAAATCGGGTCAATCTTCGATTTTCAGGTAAAAAACGGATCAATTTCGAGTTCAAAGTCAAATAAGGGTTTTCGTGTCAATTTCGATCATTTTTTGGTTGCTGGGTCAACTCGAACATGATCTGATTTTTAAAACGGGTTGATTTGTTGAACTCGAACCCGACCCGTTTCGGGTCCGGGTTGACCCTAATCCGATTTTTTCCGGGTCGTGTTTTTTGGTTGTGTCAAAAATTGACACCCCTACTTTCGATATGCTTTTTCTATAAATATTTGATTGTGATTTTATTAGTAATATAAGTTGCATTTTAAATAATTTAGTATAGATAACTTTAGATAATATATATAGAAGCAATGAAACTAGCGACCTCTCACTCATATTCCTATTCAAACATTTCTCCTAACACAAAATCTAATCACAAATCTCCTAATAAATCCATTGACATTTTAGGGTAAAACATCCAAACAATTTCACTGATTATTACAACGAAGCTCTGCCTTTTGAGGAGTGATCGCCCTATGAGAAAGGGTTCCTCATCTTCTTTGTCTTCTGTTTGTGGAGATGCTAATGTTGAGGGATAGAGTATGAGAAATTAACCTTGTTTTTTAAAATATTTGGCATCACTTCACTTGGGGTAAACAATCACCCTTATAGACACGACCCTGCTGTTGAGGTGAAATTATTCTGTGCGGACACCGAACGCCGTCCAGAGACCAACCAGAATGTGTCATGTCGCCTCTTGCTCAGTACCCGGCTTGGTACAGCTTGGTACCGCGGCTCGGTACCACTTACGTGGCGCATTCTGGTTGGTCTTCGGACGGTGAATTTTGTTCGGCGTCCGCGCAAAATAATCTCTTGTTGTTGAGGCATTCTAAGAGGCTCTATTGGTTGATGTAGAAATTGATCGTTTGATGGAGATGAAAAGTGTAGTTTTTATTTGTAGGAGGAAGATGCTAATTTGGTGGAGTTAGATAAGAGGGAGGTGAGGAGATTCTTAAGCACATTGTTATCATTTTGGGAAAACGTAATTTAAATCGGTATTTTTTATTTAGTTTTGAAAAGTGCATAATAATTACATATAAAATCACATCAACAAAAACAAATGAAAAATAAACAAAACCAAACATATGGTGATAATAAATGATGGGTTGATCTATATAGTATGAAATTATAGAACTTATATGTTTCATACATTTTGCATTATGATGTAAGGAAATGTGAACCGTTTCATACTTCTATGCAATCACTATTATTGTTATTGTTGTTTTTTTTTATAATAATTTTAAGGGCTAGGCCCAATCCATATTAACTCAAAAACATATAAATATGAATGAATCAATCCACTGAAGAGAGTTTAATAGAGTTATCATTAGTATTGTAATTTTTTCTTATTTTGAGCAAATCAAATCATAAACTCACATTCTTATATATACACTTTTGAATTCAACGCTATTTGATTGAGAGTCTAAGCTCTTAACGAACAGACAAGATGATTTGCATTAGGTTTGTAACTCAAAAACATAAAAAAATAAAGCAAAAAATGTTATGCCAAAGGAAAATAATAGAGCATGAGAATGAACTCAAATCAAAATGGGGGTAATCTCCACAAAAATGTCAAAACCTATATGATAAAGTTTCGAAAGAGAGAATATGATTGAATGCTAGCTAGCACTACTAACGATCTAAGTTGAGTGAGAATAGGGGCGGAATAAGCCCTAATTTTGCAGGGGGGGGCGGGGCAAACTTTAAGGCATATATATCAAGGGTCCAAGGGGGAAGAGCCTCTTGGCAGGGTTCGACCTGACAAATAAAGCTAATGAATTTTCTTTACTATTTGTTGGGAGCAATTACCTAAAGATCATAGTATTTTAAAATTTTTAGGAGGGAGTAATGGCCTAAAAACCCTTGTAATAAAGACTAAAAAATTAATGAAGATGGATAAATTAACTAAAAATCATATAAACAAATTTTTTAAAAATTTTTGAGGGGGGGTTCCACCCTTGAGTGAGAATCCTCATAGCCACCTACCGAAAACCATTCTCTATAGGTCCAAACATAAAAAAAGTGGTTCAATTAAAATTAGTTTTTTTTTATTATTTTCAAAATTAATTTTTAAAAAATTTTGTACTAGAAAGTTGATTTTAAAAAAAAAAAAAAAAACGTCCAAAATAAAGTCAAGGTTTTGTTTGGGACATCTTTCTCACTATTTATTAAAACAACTTTTTCATAAAGAAATTATAATTTTTGTCTTAGAAAGCTGATTTAAAAAATAATAAAAAAATAGTCCCAAACGGAATCTAAGACTACATTTGAAATATATTTTTAATATTTTCTAAAATAATTATATATATATATATATATATATATATATATATATATATATATATATATATATATTAATTAGAAAACTATTTTAAAAAATAATAGCAGTCCCAAATCAAAGTCTAAAAACTTTTCAGGGCAGAAACCGCAAACATTTTAAAAAAATATGCAAGTTGTGAACTAAATTGAAGGAACGTGTATTCAAAATTATTTTTTGCAGATATCGGACGGTCCAGAGATTAATCAGAATGTGTCATATCACCTGGTACACAGCAGTATCTGACACCGATACAGAGCAAAAAATGATATGATGCGTTCTGATTGATCTCCTGACGACATGTGATGTCCTTATAGAATAATTTTTCTAAAATCTGACGCTAACAACCCTCTTAACCGGAATAATTCATGGCGTTTTTTAAGGCCTCGTTTGATTAGGCTTTTTTTCTTCGTTTCCGTTTGAATACGCCGAAATCAATTAGTATTTACTGTTTGGAATCAAAGCTTAACAATAATTCCTTTTTAATAAACATCATTTTTTCGGCGGTTACAAAATTCTTTTCGTATCTACTTCTTCGGTCACAAAACGGAGTTTAGGAAGCGAATTATGTCTTTTATAATAAAATCTCAAAAGCAGAACTCCTAAACAAACAATTTAAAATTACTTTCAAGTATTAATAAGCATTTTTAAAAATATTAGTCAAACATATCTCATTATTGAAACTCCATTTTATTGAACGGCTTTTTCTCAACCTCCTTTTCTAAAACTCCTTTTTATGTAAGCATAAATCGAATCAAACGAAGCCATAAGTCTTGCTGCGTTTCTAGAAGCAGATTCTGTCCCGATCTTCATTCTTGATGACCCAAAATCGCAAGCTTCCAATTTCAAATATGTTATTTATATAGAAAAAAGTCTCGTGTTGGATAATATATATATTTTCTTTTTTTTTTAATCTGATATTATTATTTTTTTTTTTTCACATTTATCATATTTTAATATTTCTGATTATAAAAATGATTTCCTGCTTATAATCTCTTTAAATAACAAATTTTTTTTATATCTTAATAGATGTAGTTCACATTGGAAAAATATAGTTATTGTTCTCAATTTGTCTGATACATTTTGGACGATTGAAATTGACAACATTTTAAAACTTTAAAATTATATTTATTTTTGAAAAAATTAAATCTCAAACGTCTAAAATAAATTGGATGGCCTCCAGGAGGGCAAATTATTGGGTTAGGACACCAGACGTGTTCGGAGCCCAATGAAAATACGCACATCACCTACCACTCGATACTGAACAGCACCAATCAGTACCAAGCTACTGCTCGGTACTTATAAGTACTGAGCTCAATACTGCTCGGCACTCAGTACTTTACAGTACCGAGCTCAATACTGCTCATTACTGTGAATACCGAACGTAAGCTGTGTCAGGTGTCCGAACCCAATAATCTCCATCAAGGAGACGGTAACTAAATATCTATAGTTATTATGATAATGCAGGAAAATTAATTTTTATATTATCATAGACAAAATAATGATATGATAATAACTAATTCTAATAACTTAATTATTTGATATATTGAAAAATCATTCACCTAAAAAAAAAAAAAAAAAAAAAAAAAAACCCTTCACTTCCATCTGAAATATTTAAAGGTGTAAGTGAGTCAAGTCGACTCATGAGCTGACTCGAGCTAGGCTCGATAAAAAAAACTCCTGAGTCGAGCTTGATGTGCTAATGAGCTAAGCTTTATTCAACCCTGGCTCTACTCATTAGCTCACAAACCGGCTCATTTAAAAAATATTAATATAAAATACACTTTATTAATACTAGAATTTTATGCATAGAATTTTTCAACATATTTAAAGCTACATCTCAATTTCTTATATTAATTTCTTTTTTATTAATTTTTTATATTTTACTATTTTATCATAACAATTATTTAAATTATAATTCTTTTCTCTCTTTCATAATAAACGAACTAGTTCTAATTCGTAGAATAAAGCTCGAGCTTTAGTCCGAACTCAATTACTTAGTCAAGTTCAAGCTCAAGTCATGGATGACTCGAGCTCAAGCTAATTACTCGTTTACACTCCTAATAGCATTCCTTAATACACTAATTAATTGAGGTATAGGTGGAGGGTTGGTCGATGTTAATTATAATTTAATGAAGACGTTGATGAATGGTTGGTGGCGATAAGAAAGAATTAATATTCTTTAATGAATACTTAATCTGATTAGCACCACTACGCATGTGGAGATAGATTATTTTTTAAGATTTGATTCATAAGAAACAAAAAGATCTTACATTGATATTGATTATTATTTGATTAATGTTAATATCATATTAATATGAATTTTGAATAGAATTAACTTAAAAAAAATTTATTGAGAGGATAATCGGTCGTAAATTCGGTGGAGCGTATGAGTTTTTTCATGAAATAAAAATTATATGAGAATATTTAATGTAAGTATTTGATATGATAAATATTTCAATTCAGTACGTCAGCATATTTTGCTATGTTTTTTTTTTTTCCGTAAAATTTATAATGTAATGTATATTATTTTAGAGACTGAGTGCTTTGACCCTATTGTGGGCTGGAATATTCACGGAAGGAGAGAGATAAAAGGTTTAACATCTTAGTTTTGAATAATAATCCGGCACATTTATAGATAAAGAGAGAGTAGTGTGAGAGTTATAAGAGGCATCAAAATTGTTACGTGAAAAACCCTGAAAAGGAAGAAAAACCACGAGTTCTCGCCAGGTTGAAATGAATCTACTTGTGTTTGTGCTACTTACAAATGATGCCCTTCATCAGATGAAGACGTTGGTTCAATGTAGAAAATATAGAGTACATTACATAATTGCAGAATAATTCAATGATATGAGAGAAATTTTCAACAGAATGCTGGTATGTTTGTTTGTTTGGTAGGACCGTAGTAAGGCGATGGAGGGTGAAAGGATCGTAATTGGGAGACTGAGGTTAGAGGTATTGTAGTCGAATGACGATGCTCGGAGAGACCGTAGTTGCCAAGTGACGGTGGTCGGGCTGATCGTGGTTTGTAGGCGACGAAGGAGGGAGGGACTATGGATGATGGGCGACAGTGGTCGGAGTGGTGTGTCGATGGCTGCAGGGCGGAGGTCTTGCGATGATCGGCGGATGGGAGACAGTACAATGATGGCTGTCAGACAGGTGGTGGTCCGTCGACAGTTTGTGTCCAGTCAATGGTCTGACGATGGCCGACAAAGGTTTGTTGGGCGTGGTGCTTGGGTAAAATTCTACAATTCTTGAAGTCTCAGAGCTTTCTCCAATTTTCAGCCAAAGGATCCTCCTATGAAGAGAGCATGAACACATTTATAGATTTTTGTGAGTGACACGCTCTTTAAATATGAAGAATATCCAGACCAAATTCGGAGCTCAATTGGACAACTCATATCAATTCTTCTGATCATATATCATTTATTCATGAATTTAAGTTCCTAAATGATGGTTGAGTTAAGCAATCTTAGGCTTGTTGGATTTGTCTCATAGAGCCGCTCGATTCGACTATAAAAATGATATATTTGGATTTCATTTGATCATCCAATTTAGCCTTTGAACCTTTCAAGTATGTTTCAGCTCCCCAATTTGGACCCATTTGGGCTCGGATTGGATTAATTTTGGTGTCGTTGGGTTTTTCTCTTCTAGACATTTAGGTTGACTATAAGTTTGCCGAAATTGGAGTTTGGATGACCCCAAATTTAATTTTGAAAGTTGTCAACTCATATATGTTTTGATTTGCAACATATCAGACTCCAATGATAAGGACTTGAATTTGAGGCCAAATATATTTGGATGTATTAGTAATTAATTTTGACCAAAGTCCTAAGTGTTAGTTCTTTATGGAATTTGATTGTGTTAAAAATTGAGTTATATTATTAACTGATATTTCAATTTTGTCAATCGAGCTGTAAATCTAACATTAAGATATTGTGGATTCCCTTTGTGATAGAGAGCTTAACGCTACGCTGCAGAGACAATGATATAGTGCTATGAACTCATTATGAGGCAGAAGATAGAGTTAGCGTCGTAGGTAGAGCGTTGCAGTGTTGTAAGTCGTTTGAGTCATTTTACTTATTACTTTTTAATAATTGAAACCAATGGGATGGTTTAACCCTCTCTTCTTTCTTCATTTTGTAGATGATGGATACGAGTTTGACGTGAAGGAGTGTGTATGGAAGAATTGTACAATTTCTCCTATTATTTATAGTGAATTTTTTGGTGTGTGTGACTTTGTTGTTTCTTTCGATTTTTGAACCATTTTCATGTTAAACCCTAGTGTTTTTTCTTCGCAATATTATTTTCTAATTTGTTTTGTTAATTATTTACTCACAACACTAAATAAACATTTACATATATATCATAATTTTTTTTATAATTTATATATCTAACATAAATATATATATATATATATATATATAATATTTTATTATTTAAATTATATTGAAAATATACATTTTATTTAAGTTAAATACACATTAATGATTTTTTTTGATATAATTTAATAGTTTAATTTTATATAAATAAATATAAATTTTAGATGTTCATAAAATTTTATAATATTTAGGTAAAAAAAGAAAAAATGAAAACGGACCCATGGAAGCAATGTTGCGTTAGCATTGTCCATAATGGCTGCAACTGAGAGTGAGAACATATTGATTGGGTCAGTTTCGACTTTCGACTGCCATGGTCCTCACACGGCTTTGAAAGCTCGGAGGCTCTTCGCTTCTTCCCACCAATATCTTCCCTGATCGGCGGCTTCAAATTAAACAATTTTTTTTTTTTAGTGAAAAAGAAAGGAAAGTCTTCATCTGGTTCTTGAGAAGAAACCCTAGCTCACGTTTCCTTCAATTTTACCATTTATAGATTCCGCCGTTGCTCCGTTTCCGAGGATCTCGCCGGAAAGGCCCTTGGCGGAAGAGAAATCGAGATTCTGATCGTTCTTTCAACCCATTTCGCGATTTTATAATCAATATCGGGACTTGAAATAGTAGCCAGACTGTTGGGTATATGGAATGAAAAGGGAAATCCGTTCCAGAAAGCAGATGCAGATCCGATGAATGATGAGTATGGGATGGGTAACTGTTTTAGTTGTTTCTGCGGCTTTGTTTATTTATTCCATGCCGAGGGGATCGGGAGAGAACATCGGATTATTTACCGGATCCCAGGATTCGAATCCGGCTCCTTTGTCGGATGCTGAGGAAGATATGGTAAAGTCCTTTACTTTTTCTTATTTTTGTTTGTTTGCTTGAAAATTACGTGTTTTTGTCTATAGTTGATCCATTCTTTTAAAATGCAAGTTTCTTTCGAATACCTGGACCTAATTATTGCTTTAGACCAACACTCATCTTCTGATTCAGCAATAACAAATATGAACTGCTGACCAAAGTCATGGGTAAGCTGGGAGAGAGTTGGTAATAGCGGTTACATGATCCACCGTAAGGCCTGTTTTAGGACATGGGGGGAATATTCAAAAATTGAGTAGGGAAAGAGTGAATATTTAATTTTTTATTTTCTTTGCCCAGTATTCACTGAAATAGATGCGGGAAATAAAGAGAACCGAGAATTTTATAAATGAATTGATAAATAATATACATTCCTTGATTGCAATGTTTCCTGAAATGGTCAGGAAGAAATATTGAGATCTAACTCTTGTTGATCTGATCATTGAAATATTTAGTTAAAAAGAATACAGGCTGCTTGTTCTGACAGCTCGAGATCTTATACAATTTAGTTGCCTATAAAAATTCCATAATTGTTGATGAATTTGTTGTGGGTTGGAGAATACTGTCCATTCCTTATGCAGAGTTCCAATCCTGTTTGTAAAGATGTTTTTGCTACTCAACAAGTAAACTGGACATTTTAGCAGACAAGCTAGCTTGTGTTGTTTTGGATAGCCATATAAAAGCTCTTGGATTTTTTTTTGTTGTGTTAATTTCTTGCGAAGTAATGATGATTGAAGTTCAAATCACTATCGTAATTTTTGTGCAATGTATTGGTCTCATTGGGCTCATGGAATGTAGATTTTGTATCATTTATACATTGCAGGTTAGGCTTTTTATATTCTCTGTAAGGTTTCAAAGAACTCACAATACCTTTACATTAGATTTTCAGTTATACAGTTCAAGGTTGATAAGTCTAATATATGTCGTTTGTATAAAGTTTATGCTATAAACATCTATCCTAAGAGTATCTTGCCGTTCTGTCAATAACTAATTATTTATAAGCTTCTCCCTGTTAATTGTTTTGATCCTGTCAAGAATCACGTGGATGCAGATGGAACAAATATGGCTAAATTGTAAGTTGGATTTGTTGGGAACAAAATCTGTTATGAGTGTTGTGAACGAATATGAAGATGTTGGTGATTCGACTAAGCTTGATCTTAAGAAAATGCGGTTTCCAAGAGCGAATGTACACAAGGCCATTAGTAACCTTCCTACTGAGATAAGATACTATCTTATAGATTGTATGATGGAACAAATTCTACTTGTTCCTTCTTTTGGAGATGCAGATCCAGCAAATAGATATGCTAGGCATCCAGCAAGATTACTTGATCAAAATACTATTTCAAGAAAGCATCTAGCAGGTCAAGCAGGTAACAAAAACTTGCTTTCCACCATGTTTCCTGCTTCAGCTCTGATACCACGTCGTCGAAACCAAGCTTCACAAACAACCTCGGCCCCCATTGATGGACTCAATAGTAATAATTTACAGCCTTCTAGTGAAGCTCCTTCCCCTGAAGATGATCCTGATAAATTATCTCCAACTCCGTTACCTGGTGGCTATATTGAGCCGGAAGTTAATAATCCAAGTCCTCAGCATGCCAGTCCACCATCTGAGCAGAAAAGCAAAAACACAAAAACAATCATTATTGCTGTGGTTGTAACTGCAACAATTACACTTACTATTTCTGCTCTCTGCTTTTGTTGCTTCTATAGATATCTCAGAAACAAGTATCAATTTGATAATGGGCACAGGGATGAAAGGCCGCTTTTATCGTTGAGCCTAAGTGACTTCTCTGGTATGGAAATGCTTCATATGTTTTATTGAATTTTTGGGTGCAGGGTGCTAATTATTTGCTTTTTCTCCCATTCAGTTTCCTCACATGTGGCTTTTGGTCAAGCTAATTCATTCCAAAATGATAAGAATGATGCCTTGTCCTTGAAAGCTGATCCAAACAAAAATGCTCAGGCTTTATCCTTTGATAACCTGGTTGACTCCCAGGTAGATGCAGCACATTCCATAATTTCCACTTCAGTTGAGCCTACTAATGCACCTAGTCATTCTCTTCAACCAGCTCCTCCTCCTCCACCACCCATGAAGCACCCTCCTGGTACAATGGTTTCTTCTACCCCTCTTGCCCCCCCTCCTCCGCTTTCAAACCCAAAGCTGCCTCCTGCACCGCCAAAAGGTGGACCTCCACCTCCAAAAGGTGGACCTCCACCTCCAAAAACTGCTCCACCCCCCAAAGGTGGTCCACCACCAAAAGTTGCTCGACCACCACCAAAAGTTCCTTCTGGCCCACCACCAGCAAGCTCAAATTCCTCAATCCCCCTTCCCTCATCACATAGTTCAGCAAATCCTTTTGATAACGATGGTTCCAAGACTAAGCTGAAACCATTTTTCTGGGATAAAGTAACAGCAAATCCTGATCAATCAATGGTTTGGCATAAGATTAAGTCGGGTTCATTTCAGTAAGTCTCTCCAAAGGCGGCAGTTATTTTATTTTTCAAAATACTTATCGCTTAGAACTCATTTGCTTCATGGAGATCAAGGAATATCTAGTGCTTGATTTTTTATTCCTCTTTTTTTTTTTCAGTTTTAATGAGGAGATGATTGAAACATTATTTGGATACAATGCTGTTGATAAACGCTGGAATGATGCCAAAAAAGATTCGACGAGTGATCCCTCTACCCAGCACATTCAAATTCTAGATCCCAAGAAATCACAGAATTTGGCAATTTCTTTGAGGGCCTGGAATGTAAAAGTAGAAGAAGTTTGTGATGCATTAATGGAAGGTAATGGTGCATGTCTTTGTTACTTGTTTAAACGCTACCCAATTCTTGCTTGATTTAAAGGTTAAATAGGTATGTGTCTCTTTAGATATGTGTAGCTTTCTTGGATCCTTTACTTTTTTCCACAAAATGTATATTTTTTCTCCTTGATAATAACCAGTGACATTTTTTCATGGTTGAAAGTAAACATGATTAAGTCCTATGATAACATATACAACATAGGAAGAAGCGGATGTATCAAATTGTCATGCACATGCATATATAAATTCATAAAATGCTATCCGCATAAAGCTTAGCTTATGTGCATTGCAGACTTATTTGCAAAAATATTCGAAGGAAATGTAGGAAAATAATGCATATAAATCATCTAGAAAATAGATACTTCCTATGCCTTCCTAAATCTTTTCTATTTTTTATTTTGTGGTCACCAACATAATTTCAACATTAATGAAGCCGTAGCTCCGGATCAGTTGACTTGGTTTGCAATTTATAGATGGGGTCAATGTTGACATCATGGGACTTGTTGTTGATCCACAAATCACCATCTAGGTCAATATTTCCTCCAACGAGCTCATGTTTAATTCAGTTTTTGATGCGGACATCCAACAGTCCATGGCTATCCGAGGAGCTGAAGATCAACGGCTGTCATCGTCCCACATTATCTTATATTTTATTTGTAATTTTTAAATTTTTTATTATGAATTTTCCGTTTTTACCCTCACTTAAGAGGGTCGTCCTATGTAAGCCTTAGGGGCATATGTGTCTTGTTTTAGTTTCTTAGGCCTATATATAGAGGCCCTTTCTTATGTAATGGGATGATGAATGGTTAATGAAAATTTGCTTTTTGCGTTCTCTTTGTGAGTTCCATCTTTTAGATCTCTTAGTGAGTTCTTTTTTTCTTTTGAGATCTCTTAGTGAGTTCTCTACTTTGTGTTCTCTTTGTGAGTGCATCTCTCTCTCAAATCTCTTAGTGAGTTTTGAGAAGAGCTAGATCTCTTTGTGAGTTCTAGGCCTTCTTCTCCATTATCTTTGTGATCAATTGGTGTGGGAAATCAAGGTAAATCTGTGGCATAGTAATCCCTAGTAGAATTGCCCATTTCCTCCCTCCTTGGATCCTTGCCGCCGCCCCTTTCCCCTAGCCAACCGCCGGCCAGAAAACCGCCCAGCGGCCCACCGTCCACCGTGGAGTCCTTGCCGCCGGCCACCCGTGAAGCCTTGCCGCCGGTTTTCCTCTAGCCCACCTATTCGAATTTTGAATTCTCCTCCCCTAATGAATTTTCAAATTAAGTCAAGTTAAATTAGGATATTAATTACGGGGAGTTACAATCTTTTTGAAATTTAAATTCCCTCGCAATTTTCTTTAAAGAAGGGAGTTACATGATATAATTAAAATCTGAAATCTAAATTTCAGATTTTGATTAATTAATTGTGGTCCCCACCTACTTAAAATTTCTCATCTTTCTCCTATCTCATTAATAGGCCCTCTCATTAAGCCTCCATAATTACCTCCCACAATTCCCTCTCATCCAATTTAATTCTCCCCATTAAATTTGAGTTTAAATTCAAATTCATCCCGCCAATTCCACTTAATCTGAAATTTAATTTCAGACTTCCATTCTCTCTCCCCAAATTGATTTGGGATTTAATTAATCTTGCCACCTAGGCAAGTAAATGGCATTTACGTTTCACATCAGTTTGGTATCAGAGCATGGTTACCTGGGATGCGGACTCGACGGAGTCGAGCTCTTTTTCACCCCGGGAGAATGATGCGGACATCCAACAGTCCATGGCTATCCGAGGAGCTGAAGATCAACGGCTGTCATCGTCCCACATTATCTTATATTTTATTTGTAATTTTTAAATTTTTTATTATGAATTTTCCGTTTTTACCCTCACTTAAGAGGGTCGTCCTATGTAAGCCTTAGGGGCATATGTGTCTTGTTTTAGTTTCTTAGGCCTATATATAGAGGCCCTTTCTTATGTAATGGGATGATGAATGGTTAATGAAAATTTGCTTTTTGCGTTCTCTTTGTGAGTTCCATCTTTTAGATCTCTTAGTGAGTTCTTTTTTTCTTTTGAGATCTCTTAGTGAGTTCTCTACTTTGTGTTCTCTTTGTGAGTGCATCTCTCTCTCAAATCTCTTAGTGAGTTTTGAGAAGAGCTAGATCTCTTTGTGAGTTCTAGGCCTTCTTCTCCATTATCTTTGTGATCAATTGGTGTGGGAAATCAAGGTAAATCTGTGGCATAGTAATCCCTAGTAGAATTGCCCATTTCCTCCCTCCTTGGATCCTTGCCGCCGCCCCTTTCCCCTAGCCAACCGCCGGCCAGAAAACCGCCCAGCGGCCCACCGTCCACCGTGGAGTCCTTGCCGCCGGCCACCCGTGAAGCCTTGCCGCCGGTTTTCCTCTAGCCCACCTATTCGAATTTTGAATTCTCCTCCCCTAATGAATTTTCAAATTAAGTCAAGTTAAATTAGGATATTAATTACGGGGAGTTACAATCTTTTTGAAATTTAAATTCCCTCGCAATTTTCTTTAAAGAAGGGAGTTACATGATATAATTAAAATCTGAAATCTAAATTTCAGATTTTGATTAATTAATTGTGGTCCCCACCTACTTAAAATTTCTCATCTTTCTCCTATCTCATTAATAGGCCCTCTCATTAAGCCTCCATAATTACCTCCCACAATTCCCTCTCATCCAATTTAATTCTCCCCATTAAATTTGAGTTTAAATTCAAATTCATCCCGCCAATTCCACTTAATCTGAAATTTAATTTCAGACTTCCATTCTCTCTCCCCAAATTGATTTGGGATTTAATTAATCTTGCCACCTAGGCAAGTAAATGGCATTTACGTTTCACATCAGTTTTGCTCCAATTTTTGTGTAAAACACTTAAAAGTGAGGAACTCACAATGATCTTCATTCCCTAACATATGCATCTTCCTCTCCACTCCTCCCCATTTAGATTTTAATACTAAAATATGCAAAACCCTAAGCGGGAAGCTTCTTGTCCATAGATACAATGAGTTGTTAAATATTGAAAGAATAGAAGAGGGCATGTATGTGAAGATGAGGACACATGAAGACCCTTCTTAGTTTGAACTTTTAGTTTTCAACAGTGAGATTCATTGAATTTCCTTAGTTCATCAATGTTTAGTACTGTTGATTATTTGTTTGCAATTGTAAGAGTTTTTTAGCTATTTTAATTATATATCTTCAAATTTGATTAAATGGAGAAATAAGAAACAAGCCATTGGCTCAAGTAGTCTTGAAGCTAATTACATGGGAGTGACACTTGGTATTACAAAGGAATGTGATTAAAAAAAATGTTAGAAGAATTAAACTATCATGTGAAAAAATATTTAAGTGTGTACTGTGACAACTAGGCTATCATAAGTATTGCAAAAGCTTTATTTATCATAGCAAGACTAGTCACATTTAGATAGCCTAATATTTCCTCTTAAAAAAAAAAAAAAAAGAACTAGCCCAATTAAACTTTGTTCCAGCAAATTCTCAAACTATAAATATCTTCGTCAAAGCACTTATCTTGAATAAGTGTCAAGAATCTAATCAATAAGTTGGACATGATCAACATAACAACCCAATTTGAGAGTGAGTTTTGTGATAGTTCTATGTGCATGGCCATTACTTTTTCATTACTAATTACCCATCAATCCATGCATACTTTTCGTCTATGCCAATCTGGCAACTCTTGGAGAACAACTTTTGCTCTACAATAATTTTATGAACAACAACATTTCATTGCCTAGTGTTGTAGAGATGAGGATGTTCAAGTGGATGAGTGGCTTTACACTTAAAAGATAAAATGCAAAAAAAGTATATAAATGAAAGAGTTGGAGTAGCTCCAATTGAAGATAAGATTAAAGAGAGTAGCGTTAGATGATTTGGTCACTTAAAATGGTAACATTCCGATGGCCCTGTTAGGAAAGTAAATGTATTAGATTTGACATATATTAAGAAAGGTAGAGGTAGATCTAAAAAGACTTGGTTAAAAACTATTAGAAATGATTTTTTTTTTTTTTATAAATTTAAATAAGAATTTGACTCTTAATAGGACGTAACGGAGAAAAAAGATTCATATAATCGATCCCATATAGTGGGATAAAGGCCTGATATTGTTGTTGATGTTGTAATATTTCGGTACCATTGTATTGCTAATTCTAAGTTCCATAATTAAAGAATGATTTTAGATTTATTTCTTCTACTAATAGTTTTTATCTACCTATTTATCTATAACTTCTCAAAATTTTAAACCCAAAATAATAGAATAAAATTTAGTCATAAAATCTACTATTTCTTACTCTTTGCTCTTCTCATTCTAATTTTCAAGAGAAGTCCTTTTTTCCTATTTGCATGAGTCAAAAGCCGTTCAAAACCCACATTTGTTTTATTTTTTTTCTTTACAGGGCATGCCAATTAGCTGATTTGGTAATCATATGTAATTTTCCAAAATTCAAAACCTAAATCCCGCAATGGGGATGTTTGACATGGTCACTGCCTATAAATTATGCAATCTTCATAAAATCAGTGATGTCTTAATGAAACTTGTTATGAAAATTGTGTGCATATTTTCTTGGTATACTATTTTATTAAGAATGATTAGTCATAATGTGAGACATTTCCATCCAGGAAACGAGCTTCCAGTTGACCTGCTCCAAGCATTGTTGAGAATGGCACCGACCACAGATGAAGAGCGGAAACTTAGGCTGTTTAATGATAGCACAACCTTACTTGGACCCGCAGAACAATTCTTGAAGACTGTAATAAATATTCCTTTTGCTTTCAAAAGGATGGATGCATTGCTATTAATGACTACTCTACCAGAGGAATCCACATTTGTGAAGGAATCATTATCAACTATTGAGGCAAGTCCTTCTCCTGGTCTAACTTAGACTTCGTTTGGACCGCTTTCTTTCTGCTTCTTAAAGAGGAAGTTGCTTTAAGAAGTAATAAGAAAGCCGTCCCAAACGAAGCCTTAATTTGATTACTTTGATGCTGTTGATTACTGGTATGCAAAACCTTTCATTTGGGAAAGTGTAGCCCAAGTTAAACTGCCTAATCATACAGCAATATTACTGCTCTATTAAATGTTGTTTTGGACATTTACTCAAATACCATGATCTTTCATTTGTTGTTACAGATGTGATGCTATTTATTTACCATGAACTAAAATATTTTATTAATCTATATCAGGAAGCCTGTAAGGAGCTCAGAAATAGCCGCTTATTCTTAAAACTACTAGAGGCAGTTCTTAAAACTGGTAACCGTATGAATGATGGTACCTTCCGTGGAGGAGCACAGGCATTTAAGCTGGACACTCTTTTGAAGCTATCAGATGTTAAAGGCACTGATGGGAAGACCACTCTTCTTCATTTTGTTGTTCAAGAGATTATCCGGTCAGAAGGTAGACGAGCTGTTCGAGTGGCCATTGAAAATAGGAGTAACTTGAACAACATTACCATCTCTAGTTCAAATTCTAATTATTTCACTGAAGATGTTCCTGAACAATCTGAAGATCATTACAGAACCCTTGGCCTTAAGGTTGTTTCATGTCTGAGCAGTGAACTTGAGAATGTCAAAAGAGCTGCTGGATTGGATTCTGAGGCCTTAACCAGTACAGTGGTAACTCTGGGTCTTAGGTTGGTGAAGACAAAGGAGTTCTTGAACACTGATATGAGAAGCTTGATGGAGGATAGTGGTTTCCATGATTCTCTAAAAGCTTTTGTTGAACACGCTGAGGCCGATATTTCATACTTGTTGGAGGAAGAAAAACGAATAAGATTGTTGGTGAAGAACACCACTGATTATTTTCACGGAAGTGCTGGGAGAGATGAGGGGCTCCGAGTGTTTGTAATTGTGCGGGATTTTATGGGTATGGTGGACAAGGCTTGCAAAGTGGTTGAAGAATCATCAAAAAAATTGATAAAAATGGCAAGAAGTAAGGACAATCCAGCATCACAACTAATTTCAGAACCACGACTACTGCTATTTCCAACAATTAAGGAACGACATATGGATGATTTTAGTTCAGATGATGAGGAATCTTGATTGTTAATATCAATAGGTACGATTTTTGTTTTACATAGACTTTATCATATGCTCGTCTTTATGATGATCCATCAGTTGACAATCACTTCATAATTTTGATTGCTTTCTTAAATGGAAACTGATAGGAAACACTTGTAGATCTCAAGTATTTCCTATCAATCTCTGTAAAACAGTGAGAAACTCTTCCAAAATTCAATGAAAATCAAGAAAAACAGTAGATTTTATTGCAAGAAATCAACTAACGGAAGAAAAACAAACAAGATACAATTGATCCTCTATTCGAGAGGAGGATCGATCTCTCCCAAATCTCTTAACGCCGCTAGAGCCCACAAAGGAAATCTAAATCTAATAGATCTCAAATTTCTGCTAAATTCAAGATGCCATAACCCTAGGAAAACAAAGTCTTTAATGCATACAAATCAAAATGAAATCCCTAAACAGTCCCTACATTCAAATTTCCCTCCCAAATCCCTCAAAAATCCGTCCTAAAATGCTCGGTCAGCTCCTGCGGTGCGTGCGGAAAAAACAGGAGACGGAGGCGTTCCGCCTCATTCACGTTTGGGCCGGTCCCGCGTGGACCGGCTGGACCGGTCTAACAGAAACTGATGGAACAAATGGGAAGCCAATTAATCAAAGAATTAATTGGTAGATGATTGCTGAAATGTACACACAAAATTGATTTTTATGGTTATAGACGTGCTTCCTATTGGGAATATATTTGATTTGGTTTGCAGAAGGGTAGCTTTTGACGACTGTTACTAAGAGCATCTCCAACCAAAAATTCTATTTTTCACTCCAAAATGCAGTGAAAATAAAAAATGTCGTGATTCATCTCCAATCGAACTTCATTTTACACGCTTCTGCGAAGGTAACCGTCTTTCTCCTCTTTCGCGCGTTTGTTCGGCAAATCTGATTGAGACAGAAAAATCGCATTGGTGAACAATGCAATGCCAATATTGGCGTCGCACTATTCACCTGCAAGTAAATAGTGGAAGATTTGACATTCGGCTGGAGCGATCGAACGATGCCATATGCATGTTTGGCGTTGGAGATGCTCTAACTACATCTGTTTGGGTCTATTGATCCTTGATGATAGTTCAGTGACACTGCATTTGTTGATCCTTTTTGATTGTTCAGTGACTGTTTGCAATCTTAAGATTTATTATAGTCATAATATTTGAGAAAATGAACACATTTGGTTATTTTGTTATCTTATTGCAACTCTTAAAGTTCATATCTGAACTTTCTTGGTTGTTTACTCAGGTGGCAACTCGGCAGATCCTTTCAGTTTACATTGTGAAGATTTTTTGGAAGCTGGCTCTGTTATTCTGAGCTTGTGGTGTACATAGGATACTGGGAATGCTTTGCAAGCTTCCAATGGATGGAGCTCAAATGTTTGGATGAATTTTGCAGCCTCTATTTGTTGCTGATTCACAATTACATGTAGAATTAACTGCTGATATTGATTGTAGCCTGTTTATAAGAAGAAATTATTATGTGCAAATACTGGACGGTCTGGAGGTCAATTAGAACGTACCAAATCATCCGGTACACATCGTTACCCAGCACCAATACCGAGCAAAAAAGTGACGTGGTGCGTTCTGATTGGCCTCCGAACGGCGTCCGGTGTCTGCACAAAATAATTTTTCTTTTATAAGAGGCTGCAATTATCTTGCATTAGAAAGTTCATGGGTTTGATTCTTTTTTTCTTATTTTGAAATTTTGTTAGGTATATAAGAAGGATGTTAGCAGGCAATTTTTTACACCTGAAAATATGTATATATATTCTATTCCCAATTCATTGATATTTAGACTTTGTAAGCCATAAAAATCAGCCACATCACTTCTAGCAATCATTTTGCAAAACAAGCTGGATAATTGGATAAAAAATTATTTATATTAAAGAATGAACCCTAACACTAAGGCTTGAACTAGTTCAAGAATCTACTTAGGTTTCGTTTGGGACAGTTTTCTTATTGCTGCATAAACTAGTTTTCAAATACAAAAATTAAAATTTTTGTACTAAAAAGCTGCTTGAAGAAGCATTAAAAAAGCGGTCACAAATAAAGCCTAAATCAACATATGCATGTATATTTGTGATGTATGTAAATAACATTAGTGCCCTCTTATTAATGTGATTGGCTAATTAGTTCATTGTGTCCATAGAGTGATGAGTGTCTTGAGGCTTTAGTAATCTACTTGATGAGTGAAAATCCTCTAGTTTAGGAAATCTTGATGGGCAAACAATAAATAAAATTTATATGACTAATGGATTAATTATGTCTAAGCAACCTACTATACATATGGCATGATTGATAATCTACTATCTAAGCAACCTACTAAGAGCATAATAATGATGACCCTAATAAAGAAAGTTGTATTTATACTCTTATAAATAAAATTACATACCTTAATGTCCAAAGGGAAAAACCCATAACTTAGTTGATATCCAAAAAGACAACACCTAACTTGGATTAATTAAAATGTACTAAATAATAAGAGCTTGCTATCAATCAAATATACACATAATTATAAGGATGTATCAAACTACAATAGTCAACCAACTTTATTGCACCTTAAATAATTATAATTAGATCATTATTAATTAAGATTTATTTAGCAAACACATAATTAAGAACTTAATTATATAATATTTCTAGATTTCCATTTTCATAACCATTTTAAGGAAGGCTCGCAATAGCTCTACATGAATCGAGGAATGGGACATGGGGAAGAATAGGATATTGACAAAAGTGCTTACTGAGTCCCCCACTAATAACTAACCTATTAGTAAATGCATGCAATGTATGAAACTACAATTTTACTAACTCAATAAACTCTCATGGGTTTATTGCTCGACCACCGACAACTGGCTACTGTTGCCCGACCAACTATCATCACCCAATCAATCTTGTATGATTTTAATTAATCTTTTAATTATCATCTTTTGACTATCGTTAACACTCTTTATTGTTCTCCAACATTTTCTTATATAACCACAAGAAGTCAAGCTTGTGTTTTATATTTGATAATCCCTTCTTTTTGTATTGAGCGGAAGAATGTGTTTTTGTAACCTCACATACAAAATCAACTATTTCAAATTTGCGAATTTTTTCCCTTTACGTTATGCGCATAATTTCTGTATAAGATTAAGATAAGAAATTATTTGTTTTACCCCACTTTATATTTATACATATATCTTACATGTTGGCAAAATGAACTTCAAGCGGATAGCCCCTCACTTTGCGACCACAAATTAACTCATCGCACAGGTTGATGTGGCACATAGTAGGGACCATAACCTTCTTCATCCCAATTAACTTCCATCCTAATCTTAGTTTGAATAAGAATGAAGTGTGAGAGAAGATCGGTGGATATGTAATTTATAATTATATTAAAATAAATTTATAATAGAATGGACTTGAAAGTTATTAGATTTATAAAGATATTAATGTAATATAAACTCTTATGCAGAACATTAATATAAATACAAATATGATAATTTTCAAGCTTATCTTGATATAAATTGTACCGGAATATTTTGATAGGTTATTTATTTATTTATTTTTTTCATTTTCAATCTACTTTGAATGACAATCAATAGCACTCAAGTCTTAACGTTATTTTAATCTTTTTAATTACATTTAAATATACTAAAAAGTTATTAGAGTAGGAATATAAGTTTGAAAGGAAAAAATCTATTAAAGGTCAAATATGAACAATTTTACAGTTCTATCACAACGGTCAGGATGGCCGAGTGGTCTAAGGCGCCAGACTCAAGTTCTGGTCCTCGAGAGAGGGCGTGGGTTCAAATCCCACTTCTGACAATATTTCTGTTGTTTTAAATTTCATTTCACTTTTCTTTTTTATAATTTGACTTATAATGTTACGTACACTTAGAAATACCTATTTATTAAAAAAAACCATTTTTTAAATAAAATAAATAATATGTGTTGAAATTTTTTATCAGCAAACATGGCAGATAAATTTTTTTGGTCAGTAAATATTTGGGTAGATTTGAAATCATTCAAATAATAAGAAACATAGAAAAAAAATCTAGATGATAGAATTAATTTCTTATGATTTAATGAAGTGATTTAAAGTTAGAATAAATTTTAATTATTTCCTATTTTTTTAATGATATATTTTAAGACTCTATATTTATGGATTATTTCATCATATCAAAAAATTGTTCCAAACGAAATCTTAGTCATCTGAGATTTAGGGGATTTGTTTTGCTGAAACGGTTGTTGTGGATAAATTCTACATAAACCCTAAAAGTATGAAACACCCCCTAAGTTTATAATAAATTTTATAGAAATCCATCTTTTTTTTTTTAAAAATTAATGTAGAATATTTAAATCCATCTTTCACAGTTATATCCTTTGTAAAACATCTCAATTTTCCTAAATTAATAAAAAACATTTAGCAATAATGTTTTACTATTTTAACTTATTTTGCTCATTGGTACAAATTTTTTGTATATGTGAGCAAAATTAAACTTTTAAGTTCTATATAAGAGATTTATTTTCATAAATTATTCACATTTTATTGTGAATAGAAAAACCATAGGCAACATCTAAATAAGCCATTAAATTAATATGTGCACTTTATTTGAATTTTTATAAATCCTATTTTTGTAGAAATTATAATAATAATTTATGATTTTGATTAATCAAAATGGTTAATTTTATATTAGGCGCTGATTTCTTATGGAAGCATATCAAACCTACTTTTAGTGTATATTTTGCAAAAAAAACAAGAAGGGAGATGATCTATAATATGATGTAGCATTTCTGAGCCGTATATCTGAAAATAGATTTGATAGGCTTCCTCAAGAAATCGACACCTAATTTGTGTAGGAGAAATGAAAAGAAGTTTCTTTAAAATAGGATTTTCTTTTAAATTTGTTAGTTCTCTTACTATTCCTTCTTAAAAAGTTTCTGTCATCGTTGAATGCATACTAAATTCTAGCATTTGTGCTTGCTTTGAAAGATGTGCCTGCCTTGCCTCCACATCCGTCTAATCGAGCACCCCCCATCAGTGTCGATGACAACAAAGACTGGAACTTTTATAAGAACATAGTAATAATCCTAGCCATCCTTCTTTATGCTCTAATGCATGCATTAGGATTGTACTCGCTTATTCAATGAGCTCTAGGGTGCAGTTAGCAGCTCCCGTTCGAGACTATAGAGGCAACAACAACGCAGTTAGCGAAGATGGGATTGAAGAAGTGCAACCTAAGGCAGATCCCAGTGGCAATCTATAAGATCCAACTCAAATATATCGACAACTGAATGTCTGATTTGCCTTGTTGAGTTCATCCAAGGAGAGAAGGTCCTGTCACTACTGAGCTGCAACCATATATTCCATGTTTGATTCATCGACATATGGCTTTCCTATCACTCATCCTGCCCGACTTGCCGCCATTCACTCCTCAATAGATTTGTGTCATTATTTGCATCGATGTTTGGGAACTACCGCATGAGATGGATGACAACCTTTTTAATAGTGTCTTTTAAAAGTAGAAATGGTATTATTTAATGGATTAAAAAATAAAAGTAGAGTTTTTTAAAAAAAAATCTAAATTCCTAGATATTTTCCCAACCATTTGTGAATAATGAAGGATTTAATTTTATTTTTGGGGTGCAGGTTTCTCTTAAAGAAAATTCCATATAATTAATTACATCTAAGAGATATGCTTGCATGAAAATAAATCACAAATTAAAAAAAAAAATCTATTTTTATAGTCAAATATGACACACAGAATTGCATAGTATGATGAAAAGATAGAAATAATATTTTAAAATGAATTAAAAAAAAAACATACATTTTTAGATATTTTCCCCTACCTCACATCACTACAGAAAAACCATTCTTTTTTTTTTTTAATGATTTTTTTAATGGAAATAAAATAGCCCGAAAGCCCAACCATTTTCTTCCTCATTTTTTTCTCATTTCTTTGATTGCTACCTTGACTTTACATGGAAAGCACTGCCACATTCAATCTCTTAATGTGCTCCTTAACAAGTTACACAAAAGTAGAAGAAGAAAATACATATTGATAAATAGTTTGTGTTAAGATAACTAATAGACTAAGTTGAGCTACATATATTTATATGGCCTTTACATTCTACGGATTTCGCCCTAATCCTCAACTACAATTTCACATAATGAAAATATATCATTAATTTCAAATTCAAGAATTAAAAGGAAAGTCCTCGAGAAAATAAAAAGGAAAAAAGGGAAACCCTAGCCCAAGAGGTCAACACCTAGATGCCAACAGAATAAATCTTACTAAATATTAACCATTGTTGTCGGATCGAAATTGGTAAGGAATTCATCGAGAAAAATAACATGGAGGGTGGTGTGAAGCAGCTCATCTTGGTCTATTTATTGAGAATTTTGACAGCCAACCAATAGATATTGGATTTGAGTCTTTAATCAAAACCAACGAGCTCATGCTACTCACGAGTTCATTTAATTTAATTAAGACTTTCATCGGGATAGTTTTCATAGTGCATTCTAAAGCAGCTTCTTAGTAAAAAAAGGTCTTAAAAGCAGTGAAAAAATAATGGACAAAACTATCTCAAACAAAGTATAATTCAGATGAGGTAAATATTTAAGATAAATTGGATGATAAATGACATTAAATAAGTTAAATATAAAAATATAGGTAAATGTTGAATTGCTATGATCAAATAAAATTTTATTTATAATTGTGTTTGGCTCGAATAGAAACTACTTTTCCTTAGGAGTGTCAATATTTTACCCGACCTAAAAATTTTGGGTTCGGGTCAACCTGTTTGAAAAATAGGACTGATTCGGGTTACAAATTCTGACCCGATCGAAAATTTGGGTTTGGTTTGAGTCAACCCGAAAATCAAAAATCAACCCGAATGACCTGGGTCATGTTTGCCCCACACTCGTGGCCTAGCGTCTGCCCCTACACCCATGTCCGCACCCGCGCTTGCGCTCGCATCTGCGCTTGCCTGTTTGCAAGCCTTGCCCCCTAGCTCTCGCGCTCTTGCTACTACCTCACATGCTAGCCTCCTTACCCTTGTGAGTCGTGGCACCTGCGCTTACTCGCTCATACCTAGTGGCCTCATGGTTAGCGGGTTGACCCGGGTTGAGTTTGGGTCTACGTATCTAACCCATTTTGTAATTTGGGTCTAGTTCAGGTTAGTTGAATTTGACCTGGGTCAATTTCATGTTTAACTTGAACCCAATATAAATACCCATTTTGACACCCTTAAATTTTCTTTTTTTTTTTTTAAATGAAGTATTTACTTAAATTTGCTCATAATGAGGGTGAGGCTTGATAGGGACCCGTATGACAGAAAATCTTGGGTAGCCCACTAGATGGTCTGGTTGTTTGACAAATCCCTCGTGTGCTCATCAACAAACCAATATTATCACCAACAGATGTAATCCTTATGGTCCTTATCTCACATGTCACCTCCCACCTATTCTTTATTCCTATTTTGCCCTTTCTCTACAAGAAAATTAAAACCCCTTTGTTGACTAAAAAAAATGAATGGAAAAAAAAGGATGAAATAAATCAAAGAGTGAAAAAAAAAAATAAAAAAACTTGAAAAGCCGCTTCTCCTCGGATACCTGTCTACATTGGCCCCACATCTTGAAGCGAAGCAACTATTTGCTTCTAACTGCCAATTCATTTCTTCAAAAAAAATGAGTAGAAGTAATTAAAGGATATATTTCAAACTCTTCTCTGGCTGGTATCGGGCATCTAACACAGACAAAGAAGTCGAAGCCCCCAACGCCTCTGCCTTCTTCCTCTCGTTTGTCTAAATCCATGAAATCGATCAGCCTAGCCTCTCACGTCCGACGCCCCAATCCATCTCTGCCTCTTTTCCGAAAGCCGCAGATCCACACCCTAGAGGCCTAGACAGAACCCCACGAGCAAACGCCTCAGTCCGTCATCTCTAGCATGTCCGCTTCTATTACTCTCCAAACCCTGTACCACTAAACAAAATCCTGTGCGGGTATGCTTGTCTTCGCCTCCGACAACGTGATCAATTCCCTCTACCTGCTTTGCCGCAGTCCTTTGGATGGTGATGCTTTTCTAAGGCTTAAGATATTTATTCCTATTGCTTTCTTGGGATTTGCAATATTGATACCTGTACCAATAATACCCTTGAGTCCATGAAGGTGGAGTACAACGAGGTAGATAAGATTTTCATATCAAATATTCTGCGAAGGTGGAGTAAAGACCTATGCTGTTGATTTTTAATCCGGGTAGATGGTTTTAAAAATTGAAAACCTCACGCAGTCGATCTAGATCCTGGTGAGATGGTTTGAAATCAAAGACCCTACGTCGTCGACCTTAGGTCCGGGTAGGAAGAATTACGGTAGTGCCGTCCCGATTTCTCCCTTGGTGGGGAGGTGACGCCGAGAGGCTGCCAAAATTTTCTTGAAAATTCGGGATTTAGCGAATTTTGGAAAAAGCACGGATCTCTAAAAAAAAATTAAAATTGGGGAGCAATCAAGCTTTGAATGTTAATTAATCAATTTATTAATAAAAAATTTATTAATTGACTAATATTAATTAATCAAAATTATTTAAAATTAATTGATTGATTAAATTATATAAAATGCAAAAGTTATTTAAAATATAAAAATTATTTGAGAGCAATTTAAATTCAGGAGTATTTTAATTGACTAATTAGAACAAGTAATAAAAAAAATGCATTGAATAAAATCAAGAAAGGAGGAGGGGAAGAGATCCACTAATCAATATATGCTACTATCTAAAATCTTGTACAAATTGCACTCCAAAACTCTTAAACTCCCCAAATCCCTTATACAAACTCGCTCAACCTCTCCAAACAACTCTACCCACTCAAAATTGAACTTCTTTTAAATTCTCAATGCTCATTGACTTTGAACATCTGACAATCTCTTCAAAGTCCCTCTTATACGAGCTCCCGCAACTATCTGCAATCACTCTGAACTACAGCAAGTATCATGTATCTGCAAACAAGCAGATAAAGTTAGCACAATTATAAATAAAATTAAATGCTGAAAAATATTAAATCTAGCAACTACTAGTAGAGGTAAGTGCTAAAAAACAAGAAAGCCAAGTACGAAAAGCTAATGGAGCAACAATACTAGACAGGTAAGGTAGTGAACTACTGTCGTGAAAACAAGCTACGAGCACAAAGCAGAACAACTCAAACACTAATGCTAGTGTCAAAACTCCGAAGTGTCAAAATCACAAACTCAAACCAACCCAACAAACAAATAATCAAACTCAACATTTTTTGGGCATCCTAGTCTAAAAGGACTAGGTTGTAAGATCCACAACTCGGGCCGCTTAGCTTACAGGGCTAGGTCGTAAGACCCACAGTTTGACAACTTCTAAGGAAGTCATAAGCCCCTATCTAAATCAAATAAACTAACAGGCAACTCCTAAATAGAGCCGTAAGCCGCAAACTAAATAAATAAAAGGGCAACTTCTAAAGAAGTCATAAGCCCCGACCTAAATTAACTCAAATTAAAATTCAAACATATAGGGCGTCTTAGTCTAAAAATGATTAAGTTGTAGGACCCACTTTTCAGGCTACTTCCTTAGGGAAGCCATAAGTCATACCCAAATAATTTAAAACATCCAGGCAGCCTCACTATAGAGTTAGGTTGTAAGACCCATCCTTGGGCAACTCATAAATAAAGCAGTAAGCCCCATTCCAAATAAAATTTTTGGGCTACTTTATATGAAAGCCATAAGTCCCAAACCAAACCAAATTCCTGGGCTACTTCCTAAAGAATCCATAAGATCCACTCTAAACCAAACTCATGGGTTACTTCTAAACAAAGTTATAATTCCCAAAATTAATAAATTTCTGAGTATTCTAATAGATATAAACTCCAAATATCAAGTAAAAAAATTAAAATTAAAATACACATCTCCACTTCAGTCTACTCGGGATCCCTGAGAGGAGGCAACCCATTGCTACTAATCAGATTCACTGGACACTACGATAAATGATTGTTAGTGTTAGTAAACTGAAACATACGGTATACCCGGGACGACGGAATAATGGGATCTTGATCGGGTTTACCTCCATTTTTTCCACAATTGAGACTAAACTACCTAAATTTTATTCATCCTTAATCGAGAGTTCTCTCTTACTTGTTAAGAGGGGTAATTAACTATGAGTGCTTGCGCTCATAAGAAGTAAGAACCCCAGATCTTTAAACCCTGATACTACCCTCAGGGAAAATCTGGTTAATTTCAATCTGACTTAAGCGAAATGGAATCCTATGGCTGCAAAGCGGGATTCGTGCATTCGTGCCATTTTTCTTGAGCCAACACCATTAAAAAAAAAAAGAGCCCTTCTCTGCCCCCGTCGCCATATTTCCTCCACACCACCCTCTTTTTTTTCCCGACATTTAAGCCAAATTAAGGCAAATTCACACACATCACATATACATGACTTAAACTCAAGATCTCTAGATTGGAAGTCAAAGCTCTCATGTAATAGACACACCACCCTCTATGTTGTTTTTCTCGAAGAATTCCTTTGCAGTTTGGATTCGATAACAATGGCTAATATCCAATGAAATTTCTTTTGTTGGCATCTAAGAGTTGACCTCTAGGGCTAGGTTTCTATATTTGTTCTTTATTGTTCTTGGATTTAGAATTAATGAAATAGTTCTATTTCTTAAAACTGTAGCTGGGGATTGGGAGAAATCCATAGTATGTGAAGGCCATGCTGATATTTATTTTTTATTTTTTTTAAATTTTTTAAGGGGTTTTAATTTTCGTGAAGAGAAAGAGCAACATTGGAATAAAAAATAGGTGGGAGGTGACATGTGAGATAAGGACCATAAGGATTACATCAGATGGTGATAATAAGGGAAAATTATTAAGTCCGATGTCCGGAAATCAATCCAGGCGCACCACGTCACCCAGATACATCAGGGCCCAGTATATCTGCGTGACGTGACGTATCTGGATTGATGTATGGACGGTCCGGTCACCGGACGTAATAATTCACCGATAATAAGGCCCTGCTGATATTGAATGCGGTGTTGAGGGGTCGGGATTAGGAATTATATATATAGCATTATTAAATTATATATATATATATATATATATATATATATATATATATATATATATATATATATATATATATATATATATATCTTTTAAAAAGTAAATATTTAAAAATTCAACTAATTTATTAAACTTTGTAAAAATTAAACAAAATCAGATAAAATAATAGAAAGTATTAAATACATTAATAAATACAAAAAATAGGAAAAATTATTTTCCATATTAAAGAATACGAATTTTTTTTCCCGTTCCGCTAATGGTGAAGCTCCTTTTAAAATTTGGCCATTTCAATAATTAAAATATATTATACTAAGCAAGTTTTTGCAAGAAAATAAATAGCCATTGACATAATGGCTTAAAAAAAAGCTCATAGAAGAAAAAAATGGAAATCATAAACAATTTAGCCAAGAAACTATAATTAGATCTCATTAAAGGGAGAATGCAAAGGCAATGATGAGGAAGGACTTTCATTGTTCTTTAATTTCAATATATAGAGAGAGAATTGTGCCTAATTCAATCAAACAATACATTTAAATCACATTTATATCCTTCCTTAAACATCTCAATTATATAGAAATCTATCAAAATTTTCTAAATTAATAGAGAATATTTAGATCTAATAACAATTATATCCTTCCTAAAATATCACAATTTAATAGAAATCATTCAATTTTTTCTAAATTAATAGAGAATATTTAGATTAATCAACTTTCCTAAATGAATACCAATAATTTATATCCTTCCAAAAACTTTTCAATTTTATAGCCATCAATTTTCAAAAATACATAAAAAAATATTTAGCAAAAATGTCCTTCTATGTTAACAAATTACACATATATTTGTGTGCTAAATTAATATTTTAGATTCTAATTTTTTTTTTTCATATATAACCCTATTCACATTTTATTGTGAATATAAAATTCATATACATAATCAGCCTTTAATTATGTATCCCACTCTCAAATCATCAAGATAGTTCTGGAGTTGAGCCACCAAGATACCCCTCAAACCCGTTTACGGTAAACAATTTTAGGATTTGAGATTTTCACAATGGGTAATTTTCGGCTGTAAGCTGAATGTTGACAACAAATTTCACATCAGGCATAAGAAATTTTAGTTGAGATGGAATTGGTATATCAGCCATTTTGACAACTGGCAAGGATTGAGATGAGGCAGATGATTGAGAGGGTTTTTCTATGGGGAAGAAGAAACAAAACAAACAAAGAAATACAAAACTCGATATTAGGCCATAGGGCACTAGTGTTGCTCATGTTGAACTGCTTCACATGCTTCGTTGAAGGAGTTCCAAACCTGAGACAGGCAAACAAACACGAGCGGAAAACAGAGAGGAGAAGAGAAACAGAGTATAAAGCTTTTTCTCATTATATTGTTGATAAGTCATCACAAAATTAGCTTGATCGGGCACGAATCTCGAGGCAAAAGCTAGTTTGAAACTTCAAAAATTAATTTTGGGAGCACCCAAACTTCGATTTAAGCTAGTTATAGTCAAACTGAGCGTCTCGGAAATACGAGCACAACGACACCAAGATCAACCCAATCCAAGCCCAAATGAGTCCGAATCAAGGGCTCAAAGCGCTGTTGGAAGGTTCAAACCGCAATTTGAGTTACCAAACGGTCTCCGATTTTGACGAGCTTATACTCGAATCGAACGGCTCGACGAGAAGAATCCAAAGAGCACAAGATCGCCGAATTCAGACATCATTAAGACCTTCAAATGCCCAACGAACGGTACATGATCAAAGGATTCAATATCGGCCGTCCATTCAAAACACTCATAATTCGCCCATGATCTCACGCCTATTTACGGGCTATGCCACTCCAGAAAAACTATAAATAGAGCCCTCATTCTACACCAAGGGGGCTCAAGTGAAGAGAGAGAAGAAGAAGAGAAGAATAAGGAAAAGGGGAAAAGGCGATTCCTCTCCTCCTCGACCACCGCCGGAGCTCTTCCTGCCGCCTGAAGACGCCGGAACTCTGCCGGATTTTCGGGAAACGCCGGGAATTTGCAGAACTTTGCAACTTTGTGAGAAGTTGATTACTGATCGTCTTGATTTGTTAGACGGATCAACCTTTGTATTTCAAACAAATACTAGTGGATTTTGCAACTGGGCGAGGCCCCGTGGTTTTTTCCCTCTTTCGGGTTTTCCACGTAAAAACCTTGGTGTTCACTTCTCTTTTCTGTTTGTGTGCGGAATACTCGTACAACGCTAAGACAAATATTTACAAACTCTACCGCCGCGTATATTCTAGCACGCAACAATTGTATATCTCTTACTGTCTATACTTATATCAGCATATAAACTAGTATATAGAAAATGACATAAAATTTAGATTAAAATGGTTAGAGATGAATGATGATGATGCTAGTTCAGAGAAGAGTGTTCTGCTGCACAATCAAAATAGAATCTCACCAAAAGAAAATCTTGTATATATATATATATATATATATATATATATATATATATATATATATATATAGTTGTTGACAAAATTTCAATAGAAAAACAATATAATTTTTAATAAAAATTTCTTAAAATTCTATTTGACCATACCTTATTTCATAAAATTCTATCATACCGACAAAAATTTCATCGACAAATTGTTAGACCATACCTTCTTATTTCGATGATTTTTTCATGCAAATAGTGATTAATATTCTGTCATTTATTCATTGAAATAATAAAAAATTAGACATCAATTATATTACTAACAAATATTTTCTATCGATAAATCAACCAAAAGTCTAATTTCAGATAAGTTTCCCTTTTTTACATAGAAAAAATCTGACAATGATAGTTTATTTTTTTTTTTGAAGTTCTTCTTTCCCACCACCCGTAAAGAAATGATTGAGATAGGCTAATTAATCTATTCCATTGCGCTTACTTTTCAAGAGGCTGTAGATATAAAGCTGAGCCACTCAACTATTTCATCCTTTGAAGAGAATGCAAACATATACCATAGCCATCCACTGTTTTTGAGCTAAAATCTCTCTACATATAAACTCACTAAGGAATAAAATATATGTTAAAATTTTTCCTTTACTTTTGACTTTTTAAATGAAATAGAGCCTAAAACAAATACATTCTAATGTCTTTGATTTTGAGAAGATGGAAGGGTGAGGCCTTTATAGACCCTTTTGGATAGGGGCCGACCTGAAAACCCGATCCGAAAAATCCGAGTTCGCGTCAACCCGTTTGTTAAACGGGTCGGGTCCGGGTTGACCCAACAATCCGCGGGTCGACCCGTTTAACCCGGTTTCTGGCCCTACTAGCCCAATCGCCAGCACTTGCTCGCGATCCCTCCGGACCCTCCTGCAGTCGCTCGCGCTCCGCCCTTGCTGGCTCGCTCGCAATCCCGCCCGCGCTCGCGAGTCGAGATTACACTGGACCGGCTCCGCGGCTCCGCCCTAGCTCGCGAGTCGTGATCCCGATGGACCCGCTCCGCGGCCCTCCGCCCTCGCTCCGTTGCTCGCGAAGAAGCGAACCCGCTCCGCGCCTCCGCCCTCGCTCGCGAAGAAGCGAACCCGCTCGACCGCTCCGCCCTCGCTCGCGATCCCGCTGGACCCGCCCTCGCTCGTGATCCCACTAAATCCGGCGCGGGTCCGGTCGGGTCAACCCGACAACCCGGCCGGGTCGAGTCCGGGTTGAAATGTTCGACCCGTTTGCAAAAAAACAGGTCGGGTTCAGGTTGACCCGTATTGGCAACCCTACTTTTGGAGTTGCTGAGTTGGATATGATATTCGAGATTGTAGCTTTATAGATTTTTCTTAGATCTTTTTGTACAAGTGCAATCCAGTTAACCTCATCACAGGCTCTATGATTTATATATTACAAGCAATTTTAACATACATAAAAGGCTTATTTGATTGCTTAAAAATGCAAAAAAAAAAAAAAAAAAAAAAAAAAAAAAAAAAAAAAAAAAAAAAATTACATTGGCTTGTAAAAGAAACGATTATATATAATGAATTTTTTGAATGATTCAAATAATGGAATCTAAAAAACTATCTCAAAGTACCAATTATATTTTTTGAGATGATTTCAATGATAATTTCCTCAACTGGGGAATTTGGACAGAGCTTCTTCAAAATCATAGCACAGAACATGAAACACGCCGCATTTCCTTCGTTTCTATAGAAACCGAGCAAGTAGCAGAGCAAAAAGAAATAGAAGAGGAGGAAAAAACAGAGCAAGTATAATGCTATATATTGCTCTCATAAATTTCTACAGAAACAGAGCAAGTAGTAGAGCAATGACATTGCCCATTTCCTTACCAGCCGTCCTAGATGATGCGATTAAGGAAAATCACATCCCAGACACTGCGACTAAAGAACTTGGAGGCGTGAGCAAGCTCCAGTTAAAAGCAGCGGCCGGTCATGCCGTTGAATTGGAACTTGAAGAAGGAAATGCCGGGGAAAGAAAAAACCAGAAAGACGTTGGCTGAATGTCGAGGAGGTTATCTCCCACAACTAATTATGGCGGATGGAGCAGGAGCAAGAACCCTCGGAGTTCAAGAATTGATGAATACGATGAAGGTCAAACTTCTCCTACTTTTATAAGTCACACAGGTGACTACGGAATATTACTTGCAATGATTTTTAGTTTTCTAAAAATTAATGCCGCGAATTATCAACAGTCATCTGTGTGACCTGAAAAAGTAGACTTGAATTCTGAGGCTTATCACTCGTGCTCCCTCCTCCAGAAGAAGTTGTGGGAGATAATCTCCTCGACTTTCATCGTTTGTATCCCTCTTGATGCAATTTACCTCTAAGCCAACATCTGTATGGTTTTTCTTTCCCTAGCACTTCATTCTTCAATATCTAGCTCAACGGCATCACCGGCTGCTGCTTTTAACCGGAGCTCGCTTACGCCTCCAACTTCTTTAGTCGCAGCGTTCGGGATTTGATTCTTCTTAATCGCGGCATCGAGGCTGGGACGGAAATGGGCAATGGCATTGCTCCGCTAAACGAATGAGGGCGATATATAGCATCATACTTGCTCAGTTTTTTCCTCTTTTTTATTTGTTTTTGCTCTGCTATTTGCTCTGTTTCTGTAGAAAAGAATGAGGGCAATATATATGAGGTATATCATCTATAAGCACATTTTGATTATTTAAGTTTTAATTAAAAATAATATATAGAGTATTGGTTAATGTTGAGAATAAAGCATTGGCGGAATGATCGACATAGGCTAAGACATAACTATTTATATTTAACATATTTAAATAAAATTAATATTTCTTATTTATTAAACACCTTTTTATTATTTAAATTTTAATAAAAAATAAATTAAATATATTTAATTTAAAAAAATAATTAGGCAATAATTTTAATTAAAATGAAACTGTAAAGTATTAATTGCATGACCAAGTGATCTCCAAATTTGATATGCCTATAGTTGAATTGGGCGGCTCGACGAGAAAAATGCCACTCGACCTCTAGTGTTGGATCTTCACCGCTCGACCACTAGCGTCGAATCCCTACCAACTGATTTATCATTCCCTCTAGAGATTGTAAGGATATTTTTGAATTCTCTTTATTATTTCTCTTTGTATTTGGTTTATCATTCCCTAACAATAACATCTCTACCTAATATGTTTAATTATGTTGTGACAATTGCCTAAAGACCATAGTATTTGCCCCATGGGCTCAAGGCGGATCGGCCCATGACCATCCTGGATGCCGCGATTAAGAAGAATCACATCCCGGACGCTGCGAAAGAAGTTGTAGTTGTGAGGGAACCCAGTTAAAAGCAGCGGCCGGTGAAGTCATTGAACTAGATATTGAAGAATGAAATGTCGGGAACATGGGCGGATCCCCATTCACTTGAGGGGGGGCAAATGCCCCCCCTCAAATTTTTTTTTTTTTAATTTTAAAGGGTATAGTTTGGAATATTTTGGATATTTTAGGTATTTTGCCCCCTCTTAAAAAAATTTTTTACCCTCATTTTATCATTCCTAAGCATTTTTGCCCATCCCCCACCCAAAAATTTTTTTTTGCCCACCCTCAAAAAGGAAGCTGGATCCGCCCCTGGTCGGGAAAAGAAAAAACCAGACATCTGTCATTGGCTTAGAAGTAAATTGCATCGAGAGGGATGCAAACGATGAACGTCGAGGAGATTATCTCCCACAACTAATTATGACGGAGGGAGCAGGAGCAATAATCCTAAGTGTTCAATAATTGATGACCCCACCAATATGAGGAAGGTAGAACTTCTCCTACTTATCTACGTCACATTGGTCACGCTGATTATCTACGGAATATGACTTGCATTGATTTTCAGCAAATCCTCACGTGTTACCGGCGAGGAATTAGGAAAAATAAATAAATTAGGAAAACTTCTTATGTTACTGACTATTATCCCCATCATTGTCACTATTATAATCGTTCATTTGTGATAGAAATGATTCTCTATAAGTGATGCTTGCAAATATACTTTAACAGTCTTATATAAAAGTGTGTTCTGAACTGATTTGAATGGTGAAGAATGAATGCTAATTTTCTTTTTCTTTCTATAATTTTTAGTACTGACGGGCCACTGATTTCCAGCCTTCACTCATTCCACACAAAGCTGTAAGCTATTGCCATTGAATGTTCTGTAAGATTTGAATTCTTCACCATTCAAATCAATTCAGAAAACTCCTTTATATAAGACTAAAGTATATTTACAACCATCACTTTTAGAGGATCATTTCTATCACAAATGAACTATTATAATAGTAACA